>CM077086.1:122080263-122756665 GCA_039513925.1 Platanthera zijinensis | reverse complement strand
CGTGAACTAGCAGCCGCCCCCCCCCCCCTTTATTCTTTTTTTTCCCTGTGCGAAGCCGATCGGAAGAAAAAAGGGGAAACCGCCCTAGCCGCTGCCCTTCCGCCGCCCGCCGCCGGCGAGTCCCGCCTCCGATCACCCGTCCGAGGCCGGATTCGAACTCCTCTCGCCGCGATATTCGTTCCGAGGTAACTTATTCGGGATTTCACCGTAGTTTTTTTTCGTGCTTAGAGGTGTGTTCTTGTTGGTTTTGTTCCTCATTGTGATGAGATGTTTCCTCTAGGATTTAGAAGCTTTGCGTGCTTTTGGGCGTCCTCCATAGCGCCCGTTGTGCTGGCGAAATTTTTTCGGGTGTAGTAGCGAGGCAAGTGCTCCTTTCGCCCTTGCCATTTTGATCCCTTAATTTCTCTCATTTTAGTACTTTAAATTTCAGATTTTTGGTGATGTTATCCTCCTAACCGAACCCTACCCGAAAACCCTAACCGAACCTACCCGAAAATCTCTTGGGAAATCGTTTTATTTTTTTTCCTTGTTCTCTTGTTGTAATCGCTCTCGTTAGGAATTCGTTGTGATAGGTTTAGTGGGTAGGATTTACGCAAATAAATTGTGGAAATTATGTTATAAATTAAGGATTTAGGATTAGTTGGGGATTTGGATCGTTGTCCAAATCTCTCGCTAATGTTTGTTTGGTGTCGTTGTATTTTGGGTGTAGGTGAGCACGCACGACCTATGGTCGTGCGTCTGAGATCGTGCCCCTGGTGTTGGTGCTCGTACGTTAGCTTTCGTGTCGAGTGGGAGTACTCACTCGTTGTGGCGTTGCGAAATTGCAACAATGTTTTCCCCAGCTTTGCTTTCGTTTCCGAGTGAATGTCTCGTGATCAAAGGTCCTTGTCGGCTGTTGTTTTCCGAAGGCCGAATCGTGGGTTGTGGTTAGTAGTGGTGGTGGAAGGCTTTTAATAGGGGTTGTGTTGTGTGACTTAGCCGTGACCGCACTTTTTACCTTGACCCGAGTAGTTTCTGGGCAAGTGAGTGAGGGGTCCGCAGTGCTTTCACATGTCAACCCTTGAGCATTTTTGTCTTGGAAATAGTGGTCGGGGGTTGAGTACGCCTCCAATCCGGTTCCAAGTTTCTTTTTTTTGCTACTGCCATAACTCACAAATTAGGATGTTAGGTGTTTCTTCCTTAGCTGTTGCAGCACATTTTTTTTTGGCATGTTCGCCTTGTTGACTCTGCAGGTTTTTAGCAGGGTAGTTGCTGTTTTCTCGCACCTGGTGCAGGTTTGCTTTTACCTTGCCTTGAGCATGGTTTGCTTCTGTTTTAGTTGCATTTCCTTACATTCCCTTGTTTTCTTGTTTACTGCACTTTCTTGTTAGCACTTGTATTCTTTTCCTTGCTGAGGTATTCTGCCTTCTGAATGCCTCAGGTTCTGGATAGTAACCAGTAGGTGGCTAGTGCTGTGGTGCTGTTGGAGATCTCTCAGCCTTTGGAGACCCTCCTGTTCTCCTAGTGAGGTAGTTTTACTGCATTTTCTACAGACATACATACTTGCCAGTGGGTTCGTGTCAGCTGTTGGCGCCCCTGGTAGTTTTACCTTTTTGTACTAGATATGCTTTTCTTCTTACTGCTACCCTTTCTGGGAGATAGTCTATTTGCTCTGGGAATGTTTTATGCTAGGGTGATAGTTACTTTAAAACCTATAATAATTACTATATGTATTACATGATCAGCATGTTTTTATAAAAAGCTCAAACATTACTTTCCAAAAGCGTACAAAAAAATCGTTTTCTTATAAGTACTATAAATTGAGTTTTAGAGTCTTGCATAGCAAGTTGTCCCCTTAGGACACTTATGCGCTCATTTAAGGACGTCAACATCAATGAAGTATTTTTCCGCTACGTATAAAAATAGTTTTCAAACCGTGGACTATCTGATCCACTGAGCCGAGGGATACGGCTAATTAATTGAACCAGTTTTATAATCATTCTAACTTATGATGTGAGGGTTTAGAGTGTTGCCTGAGCGTCGGTAGTTATCCCCTGCTCGACGTGGCATCACAGCTCGTAGTTTTCTCTTGCTCTGATTTATTTAAATGGTGAGAAAAATGCGGGTTGTGACATCCACTCTCCTCCCACCTTTCTAACTTTTTGTTAGACAAGGTACTTCTCTAAAAACTCAGCTCCTTAGAGCTTACACCTCAGATCCCGTAGGATCTCTCAGTCTCCTCCATGACTTACAACCTAGGCCAACGGCCCTATATCAGAGAAAACTTGCTCCTACAACTCAGTGTAAAATGATCACCTACCTCAGACTGGAACTCACATCCTATATCTCAGGCTATGAAGGATAGCCCTACCTAAGAGAGAATGACTCTCCTATAACTCAGGAACGAGGCCCTACCTCAGATCCAAATCTGGATTCTACACTCAGATTAAAAGTTTCTACACTTAGAGAGAATGACTCTCATACCACTCAAGCTAACATCCCTACCTGAGGCTCAAAAGCCCTACAACTCCTATCCAAAAGTGTCCTACCTTAGACCCAAAGGTCAAACACTCAGATTGAAACACTGGATCCTATACTCAGAATCTTCCCTACCTCAGGCACAAAAGCCTTACAACTCAGATCCAAAAGGATCCTACAAAAATGAAATTGATTTATATTAATTTGACATAAAGGTATTTCTCTATGTCTGCTTCCTGAGCTGAGTAATCTCAGTCTTTACTATCTTCTCATCAGCAAGAAAATCATCTTTAGTAAATAGTTGCCATTATTGGATGTATCACAAAAGTTTGTTTCTGAACTTGGTGAAGAGGACTGAAGTCTTCATATATCTTGATTTCTTCAAACAGCTAACCTGAACTTACAGAAAACCAGAAGGCTCTTCTTCTCTTTCTTTATCAGAAGCTAATCTGAACTTGCTATAGCAGAATAAATTGCTACAAATATCTTGAATGAACTTTTTGTTCAGCTGGATCGACTTCAAGCTTTTAGCTCAACAACAATGGGGAAGAAGACGGAGTCCAGCCGCAACTTTGTGAAAAGAATGAGACCCTAAAGTTAAGTTATTCCTTCTAAAGTTGTCCCTTTTATCTTCTGCCGATTAACGACTCCAAGAAGCAGTGGGGACCACCTGCAGTTGACTGCAACTTGCTTTAATGGAAGAAGCCTTAACTCCGACGCTATTTGGCATGTTCTGTAGCTTTCCCGTAAGTAATTTGAACTTGGTTGACTTTGGCTGACGTCATTAGTTATGGACTTAGCCAATTTCTCCGATCCACTCTAGGTGTTTAGTGTTTTGAGTAAATGGACATCACACAACAAATCTGAACTTAAAAAAACTCTCTACACAATTAGGCTTTGAGAGCGTTGCATGAACTAGCATCACTCAACGACCCTAGACTTAGCTGAAATTTTTATCTCCTAGGCATTGAGAGCGTTGAGTGAAGCTTCATCACTCAACGCTTTTGTACGTAGCATCTTTCTGTCTTCTTTCTTCTTAGGCTTTGACTACAGCAGCATGACTCAACGCTTTTACTATGTGGCATTGAGAGCATCAACATCACACAATGCCTTTAGCTTTGGCGTTGAGTGAGCTGTCATCACTCAATGATTATTGACTTAGCAAAATTTTCCTTGATAAAATCTCCAACTGATTGAGCATGTCTCAACGCTGCTTGGTATATAACGTCGAGAGCTATAATCACATGATGCCGGTGGACTTGGTTGAATTTTCAGCACGCCATTACTGAGGCTTTGATAAATTCAGCTAAACTCGACAATTATTGATATATGGCGTTGAGTGAACTATAATCACTCAACGCCGGTAGACTTAGTTGCAAAATAGCTTTACTGATTGCATGGCTTTGATTGTCCATAACTTCATTCAGCATTTTTGGCAACTAGCATTGAGTGAACTGGCTTCACTCAACGCTTGTGGACTTAGGCGATTGTTAGCCTCTCCACTAACATTCCATGTCATTTGGTGTTGAGTGAACTGCCTTCACTCATCGCCTGTGGACTTTGACAGATTTCTGTCTCTCCATATCTTTACTTTGTGACAACGCGTCATACCCCTTGGAATACCTGTCCTATCATTGTTACAAGGAATATCCTGCATAAATGATCTTGAACATACATTAAATACAACTTAATGAATATCATTGAAGTGCTTGACATCTATAAATATGACTTCTACCAGTCTGGGACATTGTGGGCAATGGACCAAACACCTCCCAAATGTCGGTCGACTTGGAGTAGTTAATATGTAAATCGCATGACTTGTCACAGAACTGGGTGTTGTCTCTTGCCTTGGCCCTTGTGAGACTGAAAGCTCAAATGTTATTGACCATCACAGAGAATTGTGGTGCAGTCCTTGTGATCCTATGCACCAAGAATGTGCCTTGAGAGAACGGGGCGTTACGCGTTTGCACCAACGTATGTGGTGAATGGTGCTTAGGTTGCATGTTTTGATTGCCAAAATCTGATTATGCTAATGCCTGAAGTGAAAGAGCACCACCACCCCCAGTGAGGGGTGGGGTTGTTATAATTTTGTCAGCTAATGCTGACCGTTGCTATTGTTTGCTACCATACAGTGAAATGTTTCGTGGAGGTGCATCCGAGTCAAGAGAGAAATATCAAGCTGGAGTCCAAGAATGCTATGTTTGGCATTGAAGGCCATAGCGAATTAACCATTTATTTTTTTATTCATGTCTGGTCGGCCTGCATTCCGATATAAGCAAGAAATTTTAATTTGAGTTAAACAATGTAAGGCCTTAAGGCCAATACTCTTTTTGTATTTGTTTATTCATTCCCACTTTTATGTTAGTGGACATTCAATTGGTTGGGTCTCTGTTAACCTTTAAATTACTTCCGCTATTATGCACTCTGTGATAGGATGCGCGTACATGGATTATGATTTCAATTACTAACTCCTTTGACTGTCTGTAGTATATGGCATTGGGACCTGGCCAAACCATCTGTTATGTGATATGTGACGGACGGGGATGTTACATGCATTTTGAACAGTGCCTTGCAGAGGAAATCGATTTCAAAGTTACCACACGGCAGTAGCATGCTACCGCAAGATGGTAGCTCCTTTATCGGGAAACCCTAAATCTATTTGGCTACTTCCTTTATATACAGATGTCCAAGACTTGGGTGACAGTTTTCTTCTCCTTATTTTGTGAGAGAACGAAGGGTGCAAAGCTTTTCTTGGAAGGACAAGGAACGGACAGACTTTCTCTAAGAGGAGGAAGAGCTAGAGCCGAGGCCAACACCGTCATGCTGCCAAAGAGGATAAAAGATCCATGACCAGAAATGAGGTGAGCTTCCTACACCCTCCCATGGTGTTAAATCTTTATTTATGAATCAAGAGAGATGTCGGCTCAAAGGATATCGACCTTGGTGAGAAATGGAGATCTTCTAGGAAGAGACCATGCTAGTACATTTGTCCTAGGGTTTGTTGTCTTAAACCTTTCCTCTCTTCAATGTGAAGATGGTGGACTGGGTTTCGTTAAGAATGATGGCATAACGAGGGTGAATAAGGGAGGAGGAAGAGCTGAATGCATTTTTATATAAATGGTTAAAGGAGGAAGACGAATCAATATTGTTTGTTGGTCTTCAAGATGCGTGCAGAAATCCATTTTCTGTGTGTAGTAGACTTCAAGGCCATGTTTGAGTTTGGTATGGCCATATTCAGGTCTTGGGATGAACATGAAAAAAGTAGTCTTCGGAAAGAACTTTCCAACTGATGGTTACACGTTTCCATAGGAGCTCTGTAGCTCCAAAAATGTCTGGTCAAAGTATTTGCATAGCAATATAATAAGTGCAGGCTATTTTCGGTTGAGTTATACATTCGGGTAACCAGGATGAATGGTTCGTTGTTGTATCCTGATTGGATAAATGTTTGTTGGATCTTGAATGAATAAATGATTTACGGATCTTGAGTGAACGAATGGTTGTCGAACCTTCGAGCAAGAAAATGGTTGTTGCATCCTTAAATGAAAACCGGTAAAGATGTATCTTAACAATAATACGTGCATGTGTAATCTGTAGCTTGTATCTTAACAACAATACGTGCATGTGAAAACCGGTAAAGATGTATCAATGGGGTTTGAAGATCATGTAATGTATTCCTATCAAGCTATGATGATAATGTAGAAATAAACAAATGGAATGATTAATATTGTATGATTTGGAATCTTGAAAAGATGTGTGACTTGATATACAAGTGCATGCGGATCATAGAAATGGGGCTAGATGAGAAAATGCCCATGGCCATACAATATGAAGTGTTTTAATATTGGAGAAATGAATAGAGTCAACTACTTAGAGTTGTGTCTCCCAACAACGTAGTAGTGTGGGACTAATACATGGTATAAGGTGGCTTTCCACATGTGATAATGATGAACCCTTAAGTTCTTGGGAGCACGAAAATGTGAAAGGGTGTAAGTGCGTGAGTATTTGATCGCACTGGATCGATGTAATGATTAGGGACTCAGTGTGGATCACATGAGTACTGTTGAGCACATGATTAGTTATAATAAGAAGGGACTCGGTTAGATCCCTTGAATATGATATCATGGCTAAGTCAAAATGCATGTAGTGTGAGTTTACACGTAGTGTTATAATCCTGGGTTAAGGATAGTGTGGCAGGTCTACGGGATTGCTAGTCATCACACTGACAGAAGTTGATAGATAGACTTTGGGAGGTTGAGATTGGTCCTCCGTGCTCACTCCCGAGGCTCCTTCCATGTCAAGTGGATGGTTGGGCTTGGTACGTTGGTGATATGCTCCCAGAGTCTCCTTCTGTTCCACACCGATAGGCCAGTTTGGGTTGTGTTCTTGGTGTACATCTACCGGAGACCCCTCTGAGTCGTAGTACACATTGGATCTGATGTTGTGTTCTTAGCATTGAGTCGTACGGAGTCCTTGGCTAGGTAGTGTGGATACCAACCTAGTAGTGGAGAAGCCCGCTCTACTTTCACCATCTAGCCACGACAGATGATGCTTGAGAGGTTAGATACCTGCTCGAAAAGTGGGAACTAAAATACTTTTTCGACATAGCAGTGTGCATGTATGTGCATGGGTTAGTCATTATGTTGCATTAATAACATATCATTGCATTACATTATACAAGATCATTATCATATGAGTTTGCATGGGCACTCATGTATGATGAGTTAAATTTCTGTTAAGCCGATCCTTAAATTATAAATCTGTATGAGCATTTTTATAAGTTAAGTTACATTCCTGTTTATAAGTAGATATGCTGTGGTAGTATGATGTTATACTCTTACTTAATTTCTATGATTAAATGATGTTATTGTTGCTATACACTACTACTGCTATAAATCATGATAAGTAATGATATACCACCTGCTTGTACTTACTGCTTATATATATGTATTGTTCCATTGCTCCTTCTACCGCCCTAGGCCTAAGAGCTGCCGAGGTGAGCGGATGTGAGAGTCACTTAGTCTTTTATGACTAACGACTGCGACGTCTTCCATTTTAGGAGGAAACCCAACAAATAGGGAAGGAATAGGTCATACAGGAGGGCATCCAGGCCAGGGTGACGGGACCTGATATGAAGATACCTTCGCTGCTATCGGTGACTGATGTGAGTTTTGAGAGACTCATGGTGTATCCCTTTAGGAAATTGTGTGTATTATGATATTAAAGAAGCTTGTAGCTTCGTATTTTTGATGTACTTGTTTGGACTTATAGTAGTGTGCTATTTTGACATCTCTATATATTCTTCATGTTGGGTTGGCTTGAATGATATTAGTTTGGCTGGTAGGATAGTCATCTTGTGGGACATGTTAGCCCGTGTGCTAATGCTACTGTAAGGCGGGTGTTCTAGGCAGAAGACTCCCCTCGATCGTGTCATATGTTTTTGGAGGGGGGGTCTTAAAAATTGTATCAGCTTGAAATGTATAACGACTCCACCCGTTAAATAACATATAATAGAAGGTCCGGTCGGGGCCCCACACTATATGCCAGAAACAGACGGCGAGGTCACAGGTTAATACCACAACACCATCGCATCTTAACTCGGAGCTTGCTAGCGGAAGATTTAATAATAAAGATGTACTCATACTAGGAATGTCCACTACATATATAAACTACATATATATATCAACTCTTGAAAGAGTATACAGCAAAACAACACATGTTGGCCTTAAGCCGTTACAGTTCCTCCTTTCACAGTGGATTGCATACATCGGCACGCAGGCCGGCAACACATGAACAAAACACAATAGAAAGCTTAGCCTTCAAGGGCTAGCAGCGGCTGCGGCAGCAGTAGTAACATTAGGGACTTAAGCCCTTACTTTCCGATCGGCTCTCCAGCACCTGCATAGGGACATCCCACCAGAAGGTGGCAAACAAGGGAACGGTCAGCATTCAGCTTACCAATTTATAACAATCCTACCGCTTTTTCGGGGCAGTGGCATTCTTTCCCTGTAGGCATAGCAATGCATAGATAGATATATCACATCTTTTTCTCTCACGCACAATCAATCCATCACAACCGTCAGCCATACGGCCCGACGATCCGTGCACTCCGGGCACATTCTTAGTGCACCGACAAACCAGGGTCAACACCACCGTTTACACGGTATTAAGCATTTAGTCTTAATGGCTTGCAGGCATAAAACTTTCATTATACAACTAACAAAAGCACAATTCCTTAACGCTCTCCTGTACAGTCGACATAACGTAGGTACAGATCAACCACCCCCCGTTGCTCAAGTCGCCTTGCCATCACCAAGTACATCGTAACCGAGGCTATATCTAAAGGCGTGGGTCAGTTTCACCTTTCCTGTTCGGCAAGAAGCCTTTTTCAGAGCTCGCATCTCACACTAGCCATAATGTCCACCAAGGACTTGCTTCATAATAGCCAGGCTGTCCACCAAGGACTGGCTACACTGTCCACAATGGACTGGCTACACTGTAGCCACAGCTCAAGCAGTACAAGGGTATTTCCTGGAATTCCTCATTCTAGTACTTCCTGCTACTCCCCTTCACAGGCACAACACATTCACTCAACAAACTACACGTTTATACATAGAGTCTTCTCTCGTCCGCAATATGCAACATCACCAATCCAGACCAACCTATCCAAATGGGCTTCACACAGCATGCCTATCAGGTACTACATATTTCCGAGTCTAAATGCAGACACAACTGGGGATAACAACTATCAACCCATGTGGATCACTTACTCTTCCACCTTTTGGTGGAGGATCCCATGCTCATACATAAAAGAGGACTTCACTTTTCCAAGGAAGAAAGATCGTTACCCTTGACGATCTCTTGGGCACCATAGAAATTCTAGCCGATTGAAAAGAACCATGGTGGCCTTGCTTCCACAGATCTTGCCTCGGATCTCGAATCGGAACTCTAAAGCTCCCGCAGTGGCCGGATCTTCTCTTCTTCCTCCTCCTTGCTCCTCTCCCTTCTCTCTTCTCTTTAGAAAGATAAAATCCAAGTGAAGAATTAAATCTTCACTCAAATTCGGAATTAACCCAGCAGGAAATAATCTGGGCCACAGGATCTAGGCTAAAGGAAACGAACGACCATAAATGGCCCTCAAAAGTCTATTTTTTGGGCTGACACAAGTTGTGAAAAGCTCGTGTCACAGGCCTTGTACTGCAAGCGGTACACGAACCGACTTATCCAAAAAAGAACACGGCATGTGACACGCCCGTGTCACAGGCCATGTGTCCTGACACGGCTTTAGACACCCCCGTGTCTAGCCCGTGTTCACCAAGCCTCAATTCCTTAGAAAAGTCCAGAGAAGGAAACAGACGAGGAACACGCCTGTGTCCTTAGCCATGTGCCAAACACACCCCTGTGACACGCTCGTGTCACAGGCCATGTGCCACACTCAACGCTTCCCGGTTACCAACCCGAGCAGGACACGACCTCGGACACGCCCGTGTCCCTTGCCGTGTCGCCTCTCGACGATCGTCGACTGTACTGTGTCGAGAACTTGACTCGACACACACAGTGAAGGACATGCCCTGGGAAACGCCCGTGTCCCAGGCCGTGTGTAGCTAGACATGCTCTGGGACACGCCCTTGTCCTAGGCCGTGTCACCCATCCTGAACTCCAATTTTGAAATTTGTGTGTTACAACCCTCCCCTCCTTACAATAAATTTCGTCCCGAAATTTTCTCATATCAAGGTAATCCAGCAAGCACAATATTATAACTTCAAAATAACCGTTACAACAAAAGACGCACTTTACAATAGTTCAAACAAACAACTCGGGAAAATCAGCTCGCATTGTCTGCTCCCGCTCCCATGTTAGCTTCTCACGACCACAATTGTCCCACCGGACATTGACCATCCCTATTATTTTGTTCCACAACTGCTTATCGGCTCTATCCTCGATCCGATTGGGTCTAACCCTTGTTGATAGCCCATATTCGACCGGTACGCGATCATTTTCAATCACTTGAGCTGGATCCTTTACAGCTTTTCGAAGCACTGAGATGTGGAATATATCATGCAAGCCACTCAGTTCTGCTGAAAGAGCTAGCCGATAGGCAGCTTCTCCAACTCACTCCACCACTTAAAAAAGACCAAGATATCTCAGACTTAGCTTTTTCAACCGCCGAATCCTGGACACACCTTTGTAGGGTTTTATCTTCAAATATACTCAATCGCACACCGCAAACTCCACGTTCCGGTGCTTGGCGTTATAGTACTTTTCTTGTTGATCCTAAGCTATCAGTAACCTCTCCCGAATAGAGCGTATCGTCGAAGTAGCTTCTTTGACATCCTTGTATGGATATACTTTTGATTCTCCTGCTTCCGCCCACGCTAGCGGTGTACGGCATTTCCAACCATACAAAGCTTCAAACGGAGCATATAGATGATCGCTTGGTAGCTATTATTGTAGGCAAACTCCACCATATAGAGATGATCTTCCCTTCTCTTACCAAAATTCAGGGCGCACATTCGGAGTATATCCTCCATCCTCCTCTTGGTCCGTTCAGTCTGGTCATCCGTTTGGGGATGAAAGGCCATATTGAATGCTAACTTTGTTCCCAATAATTGATGGATTAGCCTCCAATCATTCGACGTGAATCTCCCATCACGGTCACTAACAATGCTCCGGGGAACACCGTGCAATCGGACAATCTGCTCCACATAGAGCTTTGCCAAGGTTTCCACTGAATCGTCCCTCTTATTTGGTAGGAAGTGAGCCACTTTTGTCAACCGGTCTACAATCACCCAGATTGAATCATTCCCGCTTTGAGATCTCGGCTACCCGTGCACGAAATCCATTGAGATATCATTAAACATCCACTCCATAATAGGTAACGACTTCAAGAAATCACCAGGCTTCTGATATTCCGCTTTGACCAACGCACAAGTTTGACACTTAGCCACATAATGTGCTATGTCTTTCTTTAGTCCTGGCCACCAGAAAAACTTTTTCATATCCTTGTACATCTTTGTGCTCCCAGGGTGAATTGAGTACTTTGCAAAGTGAGCTTCATACTTCAACTCTTCTCTCAACTTACCCGTACTTGGGATGCACAATCCGCCATCTTTCCGTAACAAGCTGTCATCCCAAGAGAATTGGCCATCTGACCCATCCTTTGCATAGCGTTGGAGACTTTCATCAAGCTCCGTTGCTCGCCGAACCCTGTCCACAAGGTCATACTGTACCTCCGTCCAGTTCATGCATGCATGGGCTATGGAATTCTTGTAAATACAAGAAATCTCTAACGCTTCGTACTCTTGGACCAGACGCACATCATGCATCTGCAACAAACTTTCCCGTATCGGAGTCCTACAACTCAACACATCGGCGACCACATTTCCCTTCCCGGGAGTATAGTTAATATCAAAGGTGTAGTCCCTAAGGAACTCCATCCACCTTCGTTGTCACATATTCAGATCCTACTGATCCAAGAGATACTTTAGGCTCTTATGATTTGTATAAATATCCACCTTAATGCCATATAGATAGTGCCACCATAATTTCAGCGCAAAGATCACCGCTGCCAACTCCAAGTCTTGGACGGGATAATTCCATCCGTGCACTTTCAACTAGCGTGAGCCATAAGCAATCACTTTACCAAACTGTAGAAGAATGCATCCTAAGACGCTCCCTAAAGCATCACTATAAATCTCATAGACATTTGTACAATATGGCGATGTCAAAATAGGCGTCGTGGTCAAACGACTCTTCAGCTCTTTAAAAGCTCGCGCGCACTCCGGCGTCCAAACGAACTTCTAATCATTTCTCGTCAACGTGGTCAGAGGAAAAGCAATCCGTGAGAAGCTTTCCCCAAACCATCTGTAGTAGCCTGCCAATCCAAGGAAACTCCTGACATAGGCCACTGAAGACATCACTGCCCACTCTCATATGGCACTTATCTTTGATGGATCCACTGCTATGCCCTCTCCACTTACCACATGGCCAAGAAAAGCCACAGACGACAGTCAAAACTCATACTTTGTGAACTTGGCATAGAGCTTATTCCTCCGCAAGGTATGCAACACTAACCACAAATAGTTTGCTTGACCGGCTTCCGACTGCGAGTACACTAAGATCTCATCGATGAAGATGATCACAAACAGATCCAAGTACTTTCGTAACGTTCGGTGCATTAAATCCATAAATACTGAAGGCGCATTACATAAGCCAAACGGCATTACAGTGAACTCATAATGCCCGTAGCGTGTTCCAAATGCTGTCTTGGGAATGTCACCTTCCCGAATCCTCAACTTGTAATATCCAGATTTTAAATCCAATTTGGAATAGACGGTTGATCCCACTAGCTGATCGAACAAGTCATCTATTTGTGGAATCGGATGCTTGTTTTTCTCTATCAGCTTATTCAACTCACGATAGTCAATTCATAACCGTAAACTACCGTCCTTTTTTTCACAAATAGAACAGGCGCGCTCCAAGGTGACATACTTGGGCGTTTGTATCCCTGTTCTAGCAACTCTTGCAACTGAACCATCAATTCTGCCATTTATTTTGGCGTTACGCGATATGACGAGCGGGCCATAGGTTTCGCACCTAGCACCAACTCAATTTTGAATTCGATGTCTCGCTGGGGTGGTAACCAAGGAAGATCCTTAGGAAATACATCAGCAAACTCCAACACAATCAGAACATCGCTCACGCTGGCCTTTGGCTTAATAGCCTGAATAAGTGTGAAGAATAACTCTGTGCCCTTCCGAACAGCATTGACGACTTGGAGAGCAGACACCAAGATTCTGCTCACTACTCGCATACAAGCAAACATAGTCTCAAGATCGGTATTCTGGCCCAGTGTGATCTCCTTTGAATTACAATCAATTAAGGCACGCTGCTCCGAGAGCCAGTCCATGCCAAAGATCACATCAAACTCTGATATCGGTAGAACAGATGCACTCAAACAAAAATCTCGACTTCCTATTTGAACTTCCACATCGCAAGCTCTATCCACAAGCATCACACAACCATTCGGTAATAACACCTTTATACTATATGTTGTCACATTATCCGGTACTCAAATTAGAGCTACGAAGTCCTTAGACAGAAAGGAATGCGAAGCACCCGTATCAAACAGGGCTCTCGCTTGGTTGTTCCGAATCAGTACAAATCCTATAACACACACATCATGCACAAGCTATATAGAAAGTATGCAATAAAACAAAACACAAAATATCTTAAATCGTACCTGTGATGACGTCACGTTTCTTTATAGCCTCCTGCTCGCCAAGATTATAAACTCTTGGCTTGGCCTAGGATGTAGAGGATTCCACCACTGCTTTGACCTTCTCAGCATAAGACGTGCCCGTCTTATTTTCCCCTTTTGGCTGAGCAACCCGACAATCACGAACTATATGCCCCCAATTTGCCATATGTAAAGCAGGTACGAGACTCTTGATTTGAAGTTGCTCTCGACGCAACTATCGCAGAAGCTTGCTCAGAAGGCTTGGAACTCTTTCCCCACTTCTTCTGGTAGTACAATTTTATACGGCGGGGTGCTTTGAACTCTGGCTTTATCACAGCCAAGTCCCTTTTGCCTTGCACCGGTTCATATCCTTCTCTAGTGCATACGCATTATCAACTAATGCCTGAAATCCTTGGTTCACCGAACTCGAAAGCAGGAACCTCAACTCATCCCGCAATCCTTCGTAGAACCGATTAGTTTTCGTTTGTTCATCCGTGAAGATATACCCCGCATACTGTCCCGACCTTGTAAATTCATGCAAGTACGTATCAACACAACTTTCTCCTTGCGTTAACCATTTGAACTCGTTCTCCATGGCAATGCATTGTGCCGCTGGTAAGTGCTTTGCTAAAAAAATTCGAGAGAACTCCCAGATCAAAACTTGTGTTAACGGCCTGCCCGCTAAATGGTGTAATGTTGCGCGCTAGGGTTCGAAGAAAATAAACGCAACCGAACTAGCAACCCGATGAGGCAAGTATACCTATCGAATTGTAGCAAGGGGACACAAGTGTCGTATTAAGATCCGGGAACTGTTGGCTAAGCTTACTCACACGAACGCTATTATCTTATCGACGGAAAAACTAGGGTTTTAGAAAATCTAAGCGCAATGGAGAAATTAAAGCAAACTAAAAAGAGAACTACCGCAATTAAGTTACGCTATTAAGCAAACAACTAAGCTAGAAAGGAAATTACCGCAGTTAATTAAAGAGCACAATATATGAGATTACTATAAAAGGTAGAACAATATGAAATGGAAATGCACCCGATCAAGATTCACCTTGGCTAAAGACGATTAAGAAAATGCGATAAAAATCTAAACTTAATAGGATAAGGGTCCTTGACCGTGGAGGTTCCTAAAGCTTGAACACGCTTCTCTCGAAGTCGTGCCCAACTGAGTTTAGGAAGGTCCGACCGACTCTCGTCTAAATCGGAGGCCTAAAACTCGCTTTACGCGGTGAACCCCACTATTGGATTTTACTCCAATCCGGGAGATTTGGACGTCTGCCTCTCTCGAGGGGTGCGTACAACTCCCTTTACTCTTGAATGCTCACTTCATTCTTTCGGCCTCTCGGCTAGCCCAGAATGAAAGCAAAGGCGGAGAGTATATATCGAAAATATACCTCCGACCCGTGATAAATCAAGAGTAATTCAAGGCCCTAACCTAAAAAGAAAAGATTAATTAAAACATCATAACATAATCGCTCTAACCTCGGATCATCAAGATCGAGTACAAGGAGGATTAGTTAATCATAATGGAGTGGAGGGGGGGGAGATGAGTAGAAAAACATAAGAAGAACACAAGCTAAGGGAAGAACAATTTTATTAATGAAAAAGGGCAAGTTACACTAATGAAAATAAAATTACAAGTGCATGAAAATTAAACCCTATTCTAGCCCTACATTAAGCACTAAGCAAGAAGAAAATTACATTAAAAGCTAGCACAAACTATGATTAAACTAGGGTTAACCAACAAGTACAAAGAGAGGGGGAGAGAGAGAGAGAAAAAGCATGAAAAAGGATCAAGAAACAAAGGGGCAGCACCTCCCCCACTCAACCAAAGCTTGCTGAAATGGAGAGGGGGGGCTCAATTTATAGGAAAAAATCTCGGGTTGGTCACGCCCTCCGACACGCCCTAGGGGGGGCGTGTCAAAGGGGCGTGACAGTACTATGTTGACCTCGGGCTCTGGATTCTGGCGGGAGGGATGATTGCTTCGGTACGTCGGTGGTCACGCCCTAGGTCACGCCCGTGACAGGGGGGCGTGACAGGCATGTCATGTCCAAATCATTGGTCGGAAATCCGTCAGTCGCCGAAAAAGGAGGGTGTCACGCCCATGTCACGGGCGTGACATGGGGCGTGACAGTACTATTTGCGTGCTGAGACGGAACGACATTTAATGCGGCGGCAGGCTTTGCGGCAGAGGGCGACACGCCCATGTCACGCCCGGTGACACGCCCAGGGAGGGCGTGACAGGGGGGCGTGACAGCGGTTTTGGCCGTTATCTGTCCCTTCCAGCAGGTGTCCTCGGGATCGGGTGACACGCCCAAGGTCACGCCCAAGGAGGGCGTGACAGGGGGGCGTGACAGGCCATTTTGGCGATTTTTCTGAAAACCTGCAAAAAGACAGGAAAAAGTTAGTGGCAATAAAATTTACATAAAAAGGATAAAAATAAACTAATAATAGACATAATTTGTACAATATAAAATATAAAATACGACAATAGTTTAGGCTACAAAACGTATTATCAAATTCCCCCAAGCTTAAGCTTTGCTTGTCCCCAAGCAAAAATATAAAAACTAGATATTTATAAAAAGGACTAATCAAAAACTTCTAATTATGCCTACACAAGTACTATGCGAAATTCTTAGTAGGGAAAAGGTGAAATGTAAGTCTAAAACAATTATTTAGGTATGGTAAAACTTTTATAAACTTTACTTAATAAAAACAAATCATCCAAAATTTTAACGAGATTTTTTTAAATGGACTTAAGTAAAGCAACGAAAATGAAAAACACGCATTGAGTTGTTACTAGATCCAAGCAACGCATTATAATTATATAAATTTAATTATCAAAAATCTAGGTTTAAATCCAAAACTAAAACTGATTTACTGTTTTTCTTTTCTTAGTTGTTAAATAAAAAACAAAAAGCGTGAATCAAAAGGACTTAAATAGGACAGAAACGTTTGGTTTAGGAAAATGATTAGGAGTGGAATTCAAAGATAAACATGACGGTTTAAAATCACACTAAACCAAAGCAAAGAGTTTCAAAAACTTTCATAAAAATATGTACACATTTTTTTTCTTTTTCTTTTTTTTCTTTTTCATTTTTCTTTTTCATTTTTCTTTTTCATTTTTTTTTTTTCAAAACAAAGGCCATAAATATTTTTATTTTCCTTTTTGAGTTGGCCAAACAAAAATAAACATCACTTTTGAACATACTTCTTTTTTTTTCCAAAACCTTTCTCCACAAAAATCACAAAATACCCTATCAAAATCGTCAAAATAATTTATGAAACTCAAAAAGGCTAGTGTGATTCGATAGGTTGGAAATTTTGGCTTTGGTGAAACTGAAATGAAAGGAGGAGCTATCAAATGAAATCGGAAAAAGGCTCAAAAACGGCTAACTAGTGGTACAAGTTTTTAGGTTGGCAGGAAAGCTCAAACGAAAACAAAAACGGCCTAAATCATTTTCACGCTTTTGAATTTATTTAAAACAAAGGTTTGAAAAATTTCAAAAAGCGAGTCCTAGATAATAAAAGAAGATTGATGAAATTAACTCGAAAATAGAAATAATAGGTGACTTGGATCGTTCACATCTACTACGTTATTCAACAGTTGACTTTACAAAAATTATTCAAAAACGAAAAAGAAAATAGTGGATGATGAATTTTTGAGAAAGTAAAGGAAATAAAAAAAACAAAAAACCATAATAGAAATGCGAGTTTTAGAAAAATATTTCACCTTAACATGCTACCGCGAATTAGAAACACAGCATGGCCAACATTTTACTTGTGAAACATAATTAAAAAGGACGATTAGAAATATTATAATTAACTAAGTTGTTTATAGGAGATTTTGAGTAAAACAAAACTAAAAACTAGGGGTACTATTGAAATACCAAAATGTCTAAACTATTCAAAAACACACATATATTTTTTTATTTTGAGGAATATTCTCTTTTTTTTTTGGATTTTGGAAAATTTTTCTCTTTTTTGGAATTTTAAGATATTCATTTTTTTTTTTTTTTAATTTATGGAACTATTTACAAAAAAGGAAATTATTTACACTAAGCAAAAATGAAGGAGGAAATCCTCCCCCAAGCTTAAAACAGACATTGTCCTCAATGGCTAAAGAAGGGGATTGGAGAAGGAGAGAAAAATAAATTGCAGAATTGAAAGACAGAATTGAAATACAGGTACTTCCCCGGATTTATTTGCTGCGAAAGCTGAGTGATGTCGCTCCCCGAATGTCTTCTTTGGACTTTGTGATGGATTCAGCAATGTTGGAGCAGGCGATCGCAGAAGCTTCAGCTTGTCGGAGCCGTCCGAGGCAAAAATTGTAAAATAAAGAAAACAGAAAAAGATAACTTGGGTTGCCTCCCAAGAGCGTCCTTTGGTTAAAGCGTCGTTGAGCTCGACGCATCAAAAATAATATTGTCCAAAAATATTGTTGTCCCGGAATAAAATTGTTTTTAGCAAAAAAAAAATAAAAAGTTCAAGATTAAAGTTCGTGAAGCAGAAACTTAATAGTGTTTGGACTGACATCATCATCACCAGAGAAATACAGTTTAAGACGCTGACCATTCACTTTGAAATTACCCTTATCAGGGTGAGAAATTAAAACAGTTCCATAAGAAAATACTTCTAAAACAGAAAATGGGCCAGACCAGCGAGATTTTAATTTGCCCGGAAATAAACGTAAACGAGAATTATATAAAAGGACTTGGTCGCCCGGTTTAAAGTTTTTAGGGTGCCTTAAGTGTTTATCGTGTAAACGCTTCGTCCGCTCTTTATAAAGTTTATTATTTTCATAAGCATAAGAGCGCCACTCATCGAGTTCATTTAGTTGAAATTTTCGAAGGTCACCGACTGAGTGGGGATCGAAGTTTAAAAATTTTAAGGCCCAAAAGGCGCGGTGTTCTAACTCTACGGGCAGATGGCACGATTTTCCATAGACCAGCCGATACGGCGTACATCCGAGAGCGGTTTTGTACGCTGTTCGGTAGGCCCATAGAGCATCGTCTAGTTTGGTTGACCAGTCTTTTCTAGAAGTTGAAACAGTCTTTTCTAATATTCTTTTTATTTCTCTATTTACTACTTCGACTTGACCGTTAGTTTGGGGGTGGTAGGCAGTGGACAGTTTATGCGTAACGCCGTATTTAGTAAGGATTTTTGAAAATTGCGCGTTACAGAAATGAGAACCCCTATCGCTAACGATTGCGCGTGGCGTACCGAATCTAGAAAATAATTTTTTTAAAAACGTGACTACAACTCGGGAGTCGTTCGTAGGAAGAGCTTGGGCCTCAGCCCATCGTGAAACATAATCAACAGCAACTAAAATATATTTGTTTCCGAAGCTAGAAGGAAGGGGGCCAACAAAATCAATTCCCCAGAGGTCGAAAATTTCGCACTCTAAGAAATAATTTTGCGGCATTTCATTTTTATTAGAAATATTGCCCGACCGTTGGCAACTATCACACCTGCTCACAAAGGCTTGCGCGTCTTTAAACAGGCTAGGCCAGTAAAAACCCGCGCAAAGCACTTTATGAGCGGTGCGAGCAGCTTGATAGTGCCCACCTGTCGGACCTTCATGGAAATGTTTTAGAATATCAATTCCTTCATCAAAAGAAACACATCTCCTTATCACTTGATCCGCACAAATTTTGAAAAGATGCGGGTCTTCCCAAAAGTAGTTCTTCAGCTCAGAAAAGAATTTCTTCTTCTGCTGAGAGGAGAACTCTTTTGGGAGCACCCGGGCCACTAGATAGTTGGCGATGTGCGCGAACCAAGGAGAAGTAGATGTATTAACTAAAAGCAGCTTCTCATCAGGAAAATAGTCATTAAAAGATTTTTCATTTAATTTTTCTATAAAGGGGTTATCTAATCTTGATAAATGATCGGCGGCCAAGTTCTCGGCTCCTCGCTTATCACGGATCTCTAAGTCAAACTCCTGGAGGAGTAAGACCCAGCGAATCAAGCGAGGCTTGGCATCCGTTTTGGCAAGAAGGTACTTGAGGGCCGAGTGGTCCGTAAAAACAATGATTTTTGAAAGTGTAATGTAAGGGCGAAATTTATCAAACGCAAATACTACGGCTAAGAGCTCCTTCTCGGTTGTGGTGTAATTTTCTTGTGCAGATGTGAGGGTTTTACTAGCGTAATAGATGGGGTGGAAGTTCTTAGATATGCGTTGACCTAATACGGCTCCCACCGCAAAACTACTCGCATCGCACATAATCTCGAAAGGAAGGTCCCACACCGGAGCTATCATAATTGGCGCGTTAATTAACTTTTCTTTAATTAATTCAAAGGCAGAAATACAAGAGTCATCAAAAATGAATGGAGCGTCTTTTTCTAAGAGATGGGTGAGGGGCTTAGTGATCTTGGAGAAGTCCTTTATAAAACGACGATAAAAACCAGCGTGGCCTAGGAAACTTCTTATAGCTTTTATGTTTGTAGGTGGCGGCAACTTCTCAATAACTTCTATCTTGGCAACGTCTACCTCAATACCTTTAGCAGAAATTTTATGACCCAAAACTAACCCTTCCCTCACCATAAAATGGCATTTTTCCCAATTTAGGGCAAGGTTAGTTTCTTCGCATCGTTCTAAGACTTTTTCGAGGTTTTCTAAACATCTATCGAAGGTATCGCCGAACACGGAGAAATCGTCCATGAATACCTCCATAATGCTTTCTACGTACTTGTCAAATATTGCGAGCATACATCGTTGGAATGTAGCCGGCGCATTACATAATCCAAACGGCATTCTTCGGTACGCGAAGGTGCCGAAGGGACAAGTAAACGTAGTTTTCTCTTGGTCCTCGGGAGAGATGGGTATTTGAAAGTACCCCGAGAGGCCATCGAGAAAACAATAAAAGCTATGGCCGGAGAGACGTTCTAAAATCTGGTCGATAAACGGTAGAGGAAAGTGGTCCTTACGGGTGGCGTCATTTAACTTACGGTAATCTATGCACATACGCCAACCCGTCACCGTCCGTGTCGGGATTAATTCATTATTCTCATTACTAACTACGGTTATCCCTCCCTTTTTTGGAACTACCTGAACGGGGCTAACCCACTTACTGTCTGATATAGGGTAGATAATTCCTGCGTCTAATAGTTTCATAACCTCGCCCTTAACTACTTCTTTCATATTCGGGTTTATACGGCGTTGAGGTTGAATAGAGTTACGCGAATTATCTTCCATTAGGATTTTATGTGTACAGAAAGATGGGCTTATGCCCTTGATATCAGAAATTTGCCAAGCAATAGCCCGGCGATGCTTACGTAGAACTAGAAGAAGTTTATCGTTCTGCGTATCCGTGAGGTAGGCCGAAACGATAACTGGTAACTTGGAGTCTTTTTCTAAGAAAGCATACTTAAGGTGTTCGGGAAGTTCTTTAAGTTCTAGGGTAGGGGGTTCTTCATAAGAGGATTTTGAGATTCTTTCTTTTTCAAAAATAATATCTTCATAAACTTTTTTATAAGGAACGTAATAAGGGGTGGGGCTAGCAGCCAAGACGGCTTCTTGTACAGATTCAGTGGTAAGGAAAGAGGAAGAACAAAAATCAGAAAACTCTTTTTCAAACTCAGAAAGACAATAAGAAGATTCATCACTTCCTTGCAGTGATTCTGTTGTAAGAGAAGAGGAGCAAAAAGTAGAAAATTCTTTTTCAAAGTCGGAGAGGCAGTAGGAAGAATCATCACTCACGGCGTCTATGAAAAAACATGAATCATCGTTCGCTAAGGTGTTTTTCATCGAAGGGGTGATCGGAAATGTGACTTCGTCGTCGCCTACTCGAAGAAAGAGCTTACCATTGCTTACGTCAATGATGGCTCGGGAGGTGGCAAGGAAGGGTCGGCCAAGGATCAGGGGAACCTCGACGTCTTCTTCGATGTCCAAAATGACAAAGTCCACCGGGAAGATGAACTTGTCGACTTTCACTAAAACGTCCTCCACTATTCCTAACGGGTACTTGACGGATCTATCGGCTAGCTGGATACTCATACGCGTGGGGTTAAGGCTACCAATCCCTAACTTTTTGAACAACGAAAAGGGCATCAGGTTTATACTTGCGCCTAAATCGGCTAACGCGTGTTTAACAAAGAGATCACCGAAGACACACTGGATAGAGAAACTACCCGGGTCACTGATTTTCTTCGGCAAACCGTTTGTTAAAACGGCAGAGCACTCGGCGTTTAGCGTGACGTGCGAAAGATTCTCTAACTTCTTCTTGTTTGTGAGGAGGTCTTTAAGATATTTGGCGTATTTCGGCATTTGCGAAATAGCCTCGTGGAAGGGAAGATTAATGTGGATTTGTTTGAAGATTTCTAAGAAGCGGGAGTACTGATCATCTTGACGTTGTCTATTAAGTTCAGAGGGGTATGGAGGAGTTGAATTATTTTTGAAGATGGGTGGTGGAGTGAGATTATTTTCTAAAGCGGGGGTGATTACTTCTTCAGCAGAGGGTGTAAGCGGAGCAGAGCTTTGATTTTTAAAAGCAGGAGCGGAGCTTTGATTTTTAAAAGCGAGAGCGGAGCTTGCCTCGGGCTCTTCACTTACCATACCGGAGACTTGCTTCCCACTCCGAAGAGTTATAGCTTTCGCTTGCTCTCTCGGGTTGGGTTCGGTATTGGAAGGAAGAGACCCTGCGGGTCGCTCAGAAATTATTTTCGCGAGCTGTCCTACCTGGTTTTCTAGACTTTTTACGCTTCCGGTTAACGTTCTTATAGTGGCGTCATTTGTGGTGATATATTTAGAAAGTAATTCCTCCAAGCTTGGAGGTTTTGGGTAATTTTGAAGAAGTGGTGGTGGTGGTGGTTGTGCAGAAAAATCATTTTGCGGAGGTGGGCGCATCGCATTCGATGGATTACTCCATGAAAAGTTCGGGTGATTTCTTAAAGCGGGGTTATAACTATTCGGAAAATTAAAACCAGGCGGATGAAAATTCGCAGCAGAAAAATTATTAAAAGCAGTTCTAGGCAAATTATTAACATAATCTAAATGTTCTGGAGTAGGGGTTGCAGATTCCCATACCTGAGGGGCGGAGGCAGCAGTCATCTCCGTGATTTTTTTGCTTAGGATTTCTACTTGCAGAGCGAGCTGGGAGACGTTGTCCACTTCATAGATACCTGCAGGCTTGTTCGGGCGGGACCTAGGCACATTCCACTGATAAGTGTTCATGGCCATGTCCTCAAAAAGCTCAAGAGCGGCTTCCGGGGTCTTATGATTTAAAGTACCGCCAGAAGCTGCGTCTATCATTTGCTTCGTGCTTTGATTTAGCCCGTTATAAAACGTCTGCACTTGTAACCATACAGGCAGCGCGTGATGTGGGCATCGTCTTAATAATTCTTTAAATCTCTCCCAGGTTTCGTAAAGGGTTTCAGAGTCTATTTGTCCGAAGGCAGAGATGTCGTTCCTAAGTTTTGCAGTTTTAGCTGGCGGAAAATACTTCGCCAAAAATTTTTCAGTTAATTCATTCCAAGTGGTTATGCTATTTTTCGGAAGTGTGTTAAGCCACTGCTTAGCTTTAGTTCTTAGAGAGAAGGGGAAGAGTCTTAGCCTTATCGCATCATTTGTGACACCATTTATCTTGAAGGTGTCGCAAATTTCAAGAAAGCTAGCTATATGTGCGTTCGGATCTTCATCTTGAAGTCCGTCAAATTGCACATATTGCTGCACCATTTGAATTATGCTAGGCTTTAGTTCAAAGTTATTATTTGCTATAGTAGGGCGGACTATACTCGATTCTGTTCCCTCGAGGTTCGGTCGTGCATAATAGGACATAGTCCTTTGCACGGCCTCATCTACGTTGGGTTCTTCCATTCTTAAAGTATTAAATGACTCGGAGTCCTCAACCGGCACTTGGATGGTAGGACCTTGAAATCGCGATCTTCTCCGAAGAGTACGCTCAATTTCGTGGTCCAAGTCCAAAATAACCGACGGACTCCCGCGGGTCATGCACTAAAAGAACAGAAAAGAAGAAGAGAAAGAGAAAAAGGATAAACTAGAAAGAAAAACTAGATTTAGAAAATTAAATTAAAAATTTTTTTTTCTTTTTGAAATAGATTTTTTTTATAGATTAACTCCCGAACTTCCCAAGGACTACCCCGTGAAGGGTTCGCAAGGTACTAGACAAGACAGTGGCGCTTAAAGCCCTTTGCCCTTTTCGAGAGAATTAGGTGGCGTAGAAAAATTGCGAGGTTGGTTTCTATTAAGAGCGGTGATAATTTTTTTTGAATTTTTTTTTTAAAACTTTTTAAAGAAAGGGGATGAGAAAGAGAAGAGATAAAATTAATAGGTTCGTGTTTTCAAAATATCAACGGAAGTTGGGTCCCCGGCAACGGCGCCAAAAACTTGTTGCGCGCTAGGGTTCGAAGAAAATAAACGCAACCGAACTAGCAACCCGATGAGGCAAGTATACCTATCGAATTGTAGCAAGGGGACACAAGTGTCGTATTAAGATCCGGGAACTGTTGGCTAAGCTTACTCACACGAACGCTATTATCTTATCGACGGAAAAACTAGGGTTTTAGAAAATCTAAGCGCAATGGAGAAATTAAAGCAAACTAAAAAGAGAACTACCGCAATTAAGTTACGCTATTAAGCAAACAACTAAGCTAGAAAGGAAATTACCGCAGTTAATTAAAGAGCACAATATATGAGATTACTACAAAGGTAGAACAATATGAAATGGAAATGCACCCGATCAAGATTCACCTTGGCTAAAGACGATTAAGAAAATGCGATAAAAATCTAAACTTAATAGGATAAGGGTCCTTGACCGTGGAGGTTCCTAAAGCTTGAACACGCTTCTCTCGAAGTCGTGCCCAACTGAGTTTAGGAAGGTCCGACCGACTCTCGTCTAAATCGGAGGCCTAAAACTCGCTTTACGCGGTGAACCCCACTATTGGATTTTACTCCAATCCGGGAGATTTGGACGTCTGCCTCTCTCGAGGGGTGCGTACAACTCCCTTTACTCTTGAATGCTCACTTCATTCTTTCGGCCTCTCGGCTAGCCCAGAATGAAAGCAAAGGCGGAGAGTATATATCGAAAATATACCTCCGACCCGTGATAAATCAAGAGTAATTCAAGGCCCTAACCTAAAAAGAAAAGATTAATTAAAACATCATAACATAATCGCTCTAACCTCGGATCATCAAGATCGAGTACAAGGAGGATTAGTTAATCATAATGGAGTGGAGGGGGGGGGAGATGAGTAGAAAAACATAAGAAGAACACAAGCTAAGGGAAGAACAATTTTATTAATGAAAAAGGGCAAGTTACACTAATGAAAATAAAATTACAAGTGCATGAAAATTAAACCCTATTCTAGCCCTACATTAAGCACTAAGCAAGAAGAAAATTACATTAAAAGCTAGCACAAACTATGATTAAACTAGGGTTAACCAACAAGTACAAAGAGAGGGGGAGAGAGAGAGAGAAAAAGCATGAAAAAGGATCAAGAAACAAAGGGGCAGCACCTCCCCCACTCAACCAAAGCTTGCTGAAATGGAGAGGGGGGGGCTCAATTTATAGGAAAAAATCTCGGGTTGGTCACGCCCTCCGACACGCCCTAGGGGGGGCGTGTCAAAGGGGCGTGACAGTACTATGTTGACCTCGGGCTCTGGATTCTGGCGGGAGGGATGATTGCTTCGGTACGTCGGTGGTCACGCCCTAGGTCACCCCCGTGACAGGGGGGCGTGACAGGCATGTCATGTCCAAATCATTGGTCGGAAATCCGTCAGTCGCCGAAAAAGGAGGGTGTCACGCCCATGTCACGGGCGTGACATGGGGCGTGACAGTACTATTTGCGTGCTGAGACGGAATGACATTTAATGCGGCGGCAGGCTTTGCGGCAGAGGGCGACACGCCCATGTCACGCCCGGTGACACGCCCAGGGAGGGCGTGACAGGGGGGCGTGACAGCGGTTTTGGCCGTTATCTGTCCCTTCCAGCAGGTGTCCTCGGGATCGGGTGACACGCCCAAGGTCACGCCCAAGGAGGGCGTGACAGGGGGGCGTGACAGGCCATTTTGGCGATTTTTCTGAAAACCTGCAAAAAGACAGGAAAAAGTTAGTGGCAATAAAATTTACATAAAAAGGATAAAAATAAACTAATAATAGACATAATTTGTACAATATAAAATATAAAATACGACAATAGTTTAGGCTACAAAACGTATTATCATGTAACTAAACCTCGCCCCACAATAACCGTGCCTCTCCTTCCAACATGAAGGTGGACAAGGGGACCTTCTGAATTTCCTCCGTTCTGTTCACCGTCAATATATGCTTGACTCGTGATAACCAATCCTCTGCCTGCATTGGGGATCCCATACCCGTGAACGAAGGCGGACTGAAGCTCATGAATTGCTTCAACTATCATTTAGCTGATCGCAGATCCACAGCCTCAACCTGTTCGGGTCTTACACAAACATGATCTGGCACCAATGTCGGCTGCACCTTCCCGGTCGGCTGAACCAATACCGGTTGCGCCGTCCCGGTCGGTTAAATCATGGCAAAAAGTGCCTCAGCAACTAAGCGAACTATTTCCGCAGATGGAGGAGGTGTGGGCACCTCAGCTGGTGTCGCACTCTCATTAGAATGCTGGGGCTCAGACTACTCAGAACCACTACGATTCACCTATAGGTGAGCAAGATACACATTAGCATTCTCGTGTAAGCAATAACAATAATATAGAACACGCAGGTTACTCAAACAAATGTATTTGCATTCCTTGGTGGACATTCAAGAGTTCATATGTGTTAAAGTGGTTCGCACTGACACGTGTCGGAGGATTGAAACCTCCCTCTGATACCAAAATATAATAACTCCACCCATTAAATTACATATAATAGAAGGTCCGACCGGGGCCCCACACTATATGCCAGAAACAGACGGCGAGGTCACAGGGTAATACCACAACACCATCACATAATAACTCAGAGCATGCTAGTGAAAGATTTAACAATAAAGATGAACACATACTAGGAATTTCCACTATATATATAAACTTCATTTATATATCAACTCTGGAAAGAGTATACAGTAATACAACACATGTTTGCCTTAAGGCCTTCCAGTTCCTCCTTTCACAGTGGATTGCATACATCGGCGCGCATGCCGGTCACACATGAATAAAACACAATATAAAGCTTAGCCTTCAAGGGCTAGAAGAGATAACGGAAGCAACAACAATAGCAGGGACTTCATCCCTTACTTTCCGCTTGGCTTTCCAGCACCTGTAAAGCCCATTAGAAGGTGGCAAACAAGACAACGGTCAGCATTCAGCTAACCAATTTATAACAATCCTACCACTTTCCCGGGGAAGTGACATTCCTTCCCTACAGGCATAGAAATGCATAGATAGATATTTCACATCTTGTGCTCTCACGCACAATCAATCCATCACAACCATCACCCATACAGCCCGACGATCCTTACACTCTGGGAACATTCTTGGCGCACCAGCGAACCAGGGTCAACACCACCGTTTACCCGGTATTGAGCATTTAGTCTTAATGGGGCGCAGGCCTAAGACTCTCATTATGCCAATGACGAAAGCTTCATGCCTTGACGCTCTCCTGTACAGTCGACATAACGCAGGTACAGATCAACCACCCCCTTGGTTCTCAAGTCGCCTTGCCATCACCGAGTATATCATACCCGAGGCTATATATAAATAAACAGGTCGGTTTCACCTTTCCTATTCAGCAAGAAGCCTTTTTCAAAGCTCTCAGCTCACACTAGCCATAATGTCCACCAAGGACTGGCTTCACAATAGCCACGCTGTCCACCAAGGACTAGCTACACTGTCCACAATGGACTGGCTATACTGTAGCCACAGCACAAGTAGTACAAGGGTATTTTCTGGAATTCCTCATTCCAGTACTTCCTGCTACTCCCCTTTACAGGCACAACCCATTGACTCCACAAACTACACGTTTATACGTGGAGTCTTCTCCGGTGCGCAATATGCAACATCACAATTCCAGACCAACCTGTCCAGATGGGTTTCACATAGCTTGCCTATCCATACTACACATTTCCGGGTCTAAATGGAGACTCAACTGGGGATAATAACTATCAACCCATGGGGATAACTTACTCTTCCACCTTTGGGTGGAGGATCCCATGCTCATGCATAAAAGTGGACTTCACTTGTCCAATGAAGGAAGATTGTTACCCTTGACGATCTCCTTGGCGCCATAGAAATTCGAGTCGGTTGAAAAGAACTGCGGCGGCCTTGCCTCCATTGATTTGGCCTCAGATCTCAGATCGGAACTCTAAAGCTTCCGCGCTGGCCGGATCTTCTCCTCTTTCTCCTCCGTGCTCTTCTCCCTTCTCTCATCTCTTAATAAAGATAAAATCCATATGAAGAATGAAATCTTCACTCAAATCTAGAGTTAACCCAGCAGAAACTAATCTGGGCCACAGGATCTATGTATTGCCCCAAAAACACTATAGCTATGCG
This sequence comes from Platanthera zijinensis, assembly GCA_039513925.1. Classification (NCBI taxonomy): domain Eukaryota; kingdom Viridiplantae; phylum Streptophyta; class Magnoliopsida; order Asparagales; family Orchidaceae; genus Platanthera; species Platanthera zijinensis. Next base: position 122,728,501 of record CM077086.1, on the reverse strand, counting down.
AAGTGTTTTTATGGGTTCTGGAGCCCTGGGAATTTCACGGCTAGATGTCACGGGCATGTCAGGGGGCTAACACGGGAATGACAAAGTTGGCACGGGCGTTTCAACATGTCGTGTCTTCTCTGGAAACTGGGTTGTGTCGAGTGGCGTGTACACGGCTCGGGACACGGGTGGGTCATGGTCGACACGGCCGTGTCAATCTTGACACAGGCGTGTCAGGACCCGTGTCCACCAAAGGTCATGTCGGTTCCATAGAGCGGTTATGGAACACGCCCACCGACACGGGAGTGCCAGTTTGGGCGACACGGGCGTGCCAGTTTGGGCGACACGGGCGTGTCACCTTGGATACGGGGGTGTCTCAACCCGTGTCCTATTCTGGATCGACGATTTCGTGTGCCAACAGGGAACACGGCCAGGCACACGACCATGTGCAATGTCGTGTTCGGTCATCTAAAATGATTTTCAGAGTTATTCTGGGCCGTTCGTTTTTATTAAATACGATCCAATAACCCTGGCTTGCATTCTAATAGTTTATGGACGGGAATGGGGAAGTTATTCCTCATTTCTTCTTTGGCTTTCTCTTTCTAAGGAGAAGAGAGAGGTGAGAGAAAGAGGAGGTAGGAGAAGAGGAATCCGGCCGCCGGTGGTGCTACGGTGGTCCGAATCGCGTACCGAGTTCAGATTCGTAGAGGTAAGAGCGTTGCGGTCCTTTCCAACTGTGTACTTTTCTTCATGGTGCCAAAGCGTGTTATAAGGGTAACAATTTTCCACTCAAACATGTGAAGTCCTTCTTTTCTGCATTTGCATAGGAATCCTCCACCAAAAAGGTGGAACGCGAAGTGATTTCCGTTGGATTGTTGGTTCATCCCTTACTTTGTTGTATTAGAACCGGAAGTGAGAAGTACGGTTAGGCATTCTGTGTGAAGCCCATCCAGAAGTGAGTAGTACGGATTGGTGATGCTTTGTTTGCAATTGGAGAAGACTCCGTGTTCATTGATTGTTTGTATGGAGTCCCTTAGTGAATACCTGTGGCTTGGTGCAGCAGGAAGTACTGGAGGAAGTCCAGGAAAATGTGATAGTTTATATTTGGTGTTCAACTCGTGTAGTCATGAGTACCTTGTTGTGTGTTGTTGGGCCGTTATGCTGCAATTAAAAGCCTTGGTGGTGAACGGGCAAGGAGATTTTGTACCCATGTCGGTCCGGTGTGACGACTGATGATGATGAGCAACGGGCAAGACAGATCTGTACCCGCATTATGGTTGTCTAACCTTGGGTGCTTAATTCCCTGTTAGGACCTCATAGCGAAAGTCTTAGACCTGCGAGCCGTAAAGACTAGGAATGCTCATTTTGGACCGTAAGGTAGAGAGACCTTGAAACGGTGGTGGGACCATGGATTTTCTGCTACACCAATAAGGTGCCCTGAGTGCACGGAGCGTCGGGCTGTCGTGTCGATGTTTGTGTTATGTATTGGTTAGTGTGGTTGTGCACAACCATGGTGGATTGTAGTATACATATGCTGGTTAATAAAATGCTTTGTAGGGAAGGAATTCCGCCTCCCAGTGCTAGGGGCAGGGTCATTATAATTGGTAAGCTGAATGCTGATTATTGCCTTGTTTACCGCTGTTTAGTGGATTGTTTCTTGCAGGTGGAGCTGGCCCAAGCGGGAAATAGCGGGCTGAAGCCCTGGTTGCTCTGCTGCTCTTGAAGGCTTTACTTTGCTTTACTCTTGTTCATGTTTGGCCGTCCTACGTACCGATGTTTGTAAACCACACTCTTGTTAAGAAAAACTTGTAAGGCCATAAGGCCATGTACCTTGTGTATTGGGTTGTATACATTCCTAATTGTTAGTAGTGGTCATTTCTTTTGTCGTTCTTGAGGTCAAAGTTTTCAACCATGAAGCTTTCGCTAGAATCCTCTGTGTTAGGAATCGTTGGTAGTTTTAATATTATATAGTAACCTCTCTGCCTGTTTGTGGAATATGGTGTGGGGCCCCGGCCGGACCTTCTACTATATCCCATGTAACGGGTAGCGGTATTACAATTTGGTATCAGCTTGTAGGTCTTTCTCTTCCGAATTTGTGAGCGAATTCTTTTGAGAGGTGGCGAGCACGTGTAAGTGCTGTCATTATAATACAAAATGAACTCAAGAATGTCCACTTAGGAATAAAAATATATTTGTTTGCGGAATCTCAGTATTCCTTTTTGTAAGTTTGCCATTTTGTTTAGGAGATAAGTTGTGTTTCTCACACATAGAGGCGACTAGAAGTCTTGCAGGGCAGTCAGAACCCCAATGTTCCGAGGAGAGTGCGGCACTAGTGGAGGTGGCCACACCTCCTCCTTTTGCTGAAACTGTTTGTATTATTACGGAGATGGTACTTGCTGTGATGAATGCACAGCAGGCTGGACAGGAGAGGCCTGCAGCGATGCCAAATCAGGCTGGACTATGGAAAGAACCGGTAGAAGTTGTGTTTGATCTCCGAGTAGCTAATCAACAACTGAAGCGGTTCATGAGTTTCAATCCTCCAACGTTTGATGGGACCGGTTTGCCAGCCCAGGCGGAGGATTGACTCTCAAGGATAAGAAGGATCTTGACAGCAATCAGGGTTGAGGAGGAGCAGAAGGTAACGTTAGCCACTTTCCTGCTGGAGGGAGAGACTCGGATGTGGTGGGATATGGTGGAACTGCATCACTTGACAGACAGGCAGTTAACTGAGATCTCGATGGTGGAGTTCTCTCGTTGTTCTTGGCAAAGCATTTGTCGATGCTGCAAAGGACTGGTATAGAATTAGAGTTTCAACGGCTGACGCAAGGAGAAAATAGCGTATATGACTATCTCCATGAGTTTACACATCTTGGATGTTATGCAGGATCTATCTTTGCCGAAGAGGAGCGTAAGACCAGTAGGTTTTATTAAGGACTGCGGGCTGAGCTAAGGTTTTTTCTCTCGAGTTCTGTGAGCCAAGGATTTCAAGTGTTGGTTTGTACGGCTAGGTCTTTGGAGAAAGACTTAAAGAAGACACAGGGCAAGAGGAACTTGGCAGTGATAAATCCAAAGTTCAAGACGCCATATTCGGAGAAGTCTGGAATCGGGTAGTTTGTAGTTTTACCTTGTGCCTTGTGCTGTGCTTGTTTTAGTTTTAGTAATATAGGTTTTGTCCTTATACGGGACCATCCGGCAAGAGCCATGTTCGATACAGGTGCCTCACATTCATTTTTGTCTGAAGACTTACTCTTACAAATCGGGGTACCTGCACGGACCACGACAGATAGTATTAAGGTGCTCGTACCTAATAGATGTGTGTTGTGCGCGGATAAGTCATGTAGTGTGGAAGTAAAGATAGGAAGTCGGGATTTCTTGGTGAACGCATCAGTTCTACCGATATTTGAGTTCGATATTATCTTTAGTATAAACTTGCTTTCAGAGCAGCATGCCAGTATAAATTGCATTTCCAAAGAGGTTACACTGGGTCAAGATACCGAAAAAGAGACAAAGTTCAAAGTATGCGAGGGACGAGTAGGATACTGTTATCTGCTCTCCAAGTCGTTAAGGCAGTTCGGAAGGGTGTGGAGTTATTCTTCACACTTATAGAGACTATGGAGCCAAAGGCCAGTATTAGAGAGGTGTCGATTGTATCAGAGTTTGCTCATGTGTTTCCGAAAGATCTTCCATGGTTACCACCCCAAAGGGAGATCAACTTCACTATCGAGTTGGTACCAGGTGCGAATCCTGTGGCCCGCTCGCCATATCGAGTGGAGACAAAGGAAGAGTTGAAGGTTCAGTTGCAGGAACAACTAGAGCAAGGCTACATACGTCCAAGTTAATCACCTTGGTGCGCGCCAGTTCTCTTTGTGAAGAAGAAGGACGGTAGCTTGCGTTTATGTATTGATTATAGAGAACTAAATAAGCTAACGGAAAAGAACAAATATCTGATTCCGTGGATTGACGACTTGATTGACATGATAGTTGGCGCGACTGTATACTCCTAGTTGGATTTGAAGTCAGGTTATTATCAGTGGAGAGTTCGTGAAAATGACATACCCAAAACAACGTTCAGAACACGCTATGGTCACTATGAGTTCACGGTAATGCCATTTGGGTTGTCCAATGCTCCATCGTTATTCATGGATTTAATGCATCAGGTGTTTAGGGAATACTTGGATCTGTTTGTAATCGTCTTTATCGACGATATCCTCGTATACTCCCAAACTAAAGAAGATCATGCAAATCATTGCGGGTGGTGGTGCACACCCTTAGGAAGAACAAGCTCTACGCCAAGTTCTCTAAGTGTGACTCTTAGCTATCGGCAGTGGCTTTCCTTGGCCATTGGGTTAGTAGAGAGGGCATTGCGGTGGATCTGGCTAAGATTGTTGCTATACGGAAGTGGCCTATTCTTACTACTATAGCAGAGGTCAGTAGTTTTCTTGGACTTGCGGGCTACTAAAGGCGCTTTGTAGAGAATTTCTCGCGGATAGACTTGCATCTCACCACACTGACGAGGAAGGGTCAGAAGTTCATTTGGACGCCCGAATGTGCGCGAGCTTTCGAAGAACAAAAGAGTCAGTTGACGATGGCGCCAATCTTGACATCGTCATGTGATTTGGACGGCTTTGAAGTGTATTGGGATGCATCAGGGAGCGGATTAGTCTGCGTTATTCTACAATTTGGGAAGGTAATAACATATGGCTCACGCCAGTTGAAAGTGCACGAACGGAATTACCCCGTCCATGATTTGGAGTTGGCGGCGATAATATTCGCACTTAAACTATGGCGTCATTATATGTATGGCGTGAAATTTGATATATTCGCGGACCAAAAGATCCTGAAGTATCTTTTTGATCAGAAGGATATCAACGTGCGACAGAGAAGGTGGATGGAGTTTATTGGAGACTACACCTTTCATATTCACTACACTCCCGGTAAGGGGAATGTCGTCGTGGATGCCTTAAGTCATAGGACTCCGACAAGGTCTAATTGGTTGCTAAGGCATGATGAAAGGCTAATTCGTGAACTGGAAGTCTTAGACATTTCTTGTGTTGATAAGGATTCCACTGCAAAGGCGTGTTTGAATTGGACAAGGGTACAGTGTGACCTTATTGATAGAGTTTGACAGGCAACATAACTTGATGAAAGTCTACAATGGTATGCAGTGGAGAGTTCAGATTCTCAGTTTTCTTTTGAGGGCGGCCTTTTGCGGAGAGACAGTTGTTTGTGCGTCCCAAGTAAGGGTAAAATTCTTGAAGAATTGATGTATGAAGCCCACTTCACAAAATATTCAATTCACCCTGGGAGCACGAAGATGTATAAGGATATGAAGAAAACTGGTGGCCTGGAATGAAGAAGGATATAGCACATTATGTTGCGAAATGCCAGACATGTGCCTTGGTAAAGGCTAAATGCCAAAGGCCAGGTGGTCTTCTGAAGTCGTTGCCTATACCTATATGGAAATTTGATGACATCTAGATGGATTTCGTGCATGGGCTGTCGAGGTCACAATGCGGTAATGATGCAGTTTGGGTTATTGTGGATCGGTTAACTAAGGTGTCACACTTCATCTCGAACTTGAAGGACGACTCAGTTTACAAGTTGGCAAAGTTGTATGTGGATAACATTATATGATTGCACAGTGTGCCCCGTAGCATCGTTAGTGATCGTGATGGGCGTTCCAGTTCGGAGATTGGAGGCTAATTCACCAACTGTTGGGTACGAAGTTGCATTTCAGTACGACCTTTCATCCTCAGACGAATGGTCCGACTGAAAGGACCAATAGGATGTTGGAGGATATGCTTTGAATGTGTGCACTAGATTTCGGAAAGAGTTGGGAAGATCATTTATTTATGATCGAGTTCGCCTAAAACAATAGCTATCAAGCTAGTATTCAGATGGCGGCCATTGAGGCCTTATACGACAGGAAGTGTCGTACCCTATTGGCCTGGGCGGAGACTGGCGAATCGAAGCTGTACAAAGAAAAGAAATGGATGATGCTAACTCGACTTTTCAGATGATTCGAGAAAGATTGTTGCTGGCTTAAGACCGGCAAGCAAAGTACTACAATGCCAAGCACCGAAACATGGAGTTTGCGGTGGGTGATTGGGTATACCGGAAGATTATACCCTTCAAGGGCGTGTCCTGGATACGGCATCTGAAAAAGCTGAGTCTGAGGTATCTGGGACCGTTTGAAGTGATAGAGCGTGTTGGTGAGGCAGCCTATCGGTTAGTGCTTTCAACGGAACTAAGTGGTTTGCATGACGTGTTTCATGTCTCTATATTAAGGAAAGCGGTGAAAGAGCCATCTCAGTTAGTTGGTGCGGATCGAGTATAGGTCAATAGTGGGCTAACAATGAAGGTTAGTCCTATTCGGATCGAGGATACGGCAGTTAAACAACTACGAAATAAATCTCTCGGGATGGTTAAGGTTCGATGGGACAATTGTGGTCGAGAGGAGTTGTCATGGGAGCAGGAACAATCCATGCATACTAAATTTCCCGAGCTATTTTTGTAGTATTGTTGTAACCATGTGTATGGACAATAGTATATATTTGCAGAATATATAATTTTGTTTTGCGCTTAGTGAATTTCTGGACGAAATTCTTATAAGAGGGGGGAATTGTAATGCACCAAAAACACTATAGCTATCGGAAGTGTTTTTATGGGTTCTGGAGCCCTGGAAATTTCACGGCTGGAGGTCACGGGCGTGTTAGGGGTTGACACGGGCGTGACAAAGTTGAGACACACAGGCGTGTCAACATGTCGTGTCCTTCTCTTGAAACTTGGATGTGTCGAGGGGCGTGTACACGGCTCGGGACATGGGTGGGTCATCGTGGACACAACCGTGTCAATCCTGACACGGGTGTGTCAGGACCCATGTCCACCAAAGGTCGTGTCGGTTCCATAGAGCAGTTATGGAACACGCCCACCGACACGGGCGTGCTAGTTTGGGCGACACTGGCGTGTCACCTTGGACACAGGCGTGTCTCAACCCGTGTCCTGTTCTGGATCGACGATTTTGTGTGCAAATAGGGCACACGGCCAGGCACACGACCGTGTGCAAAGCTGTGTTTGGCCATCTGAAATGGTTTTCAGAGTTATTTTGGGCCTTTCATTTTTATTAAATACGATCAAACGGCCCTTGCTTTCCTCCTGATGGTTTATGGAAGGGAATGGGGAAGTTATTCCTCATTTCATCTTTAGCTTTCTCTTTCTAAGGAGAAGAGAGAGGGGAGAGTAAGAGGAGGTAGGAGAAGAGGAATCCAGCCACCGGTGGTGCTACGGTGGAACGAATCGCGCACCGAGTTAAGATTTGCGGAGGCAAGAGATTTGCTTTCCTTTCCAACTGTGTACTTTTCTTTATGGCGCCAAAGTGTACTACAAGGGTAACGATTTTCCACTAGGACATGTGAAGTCCTTCTTTCCTGCATTTGCATAGGAATCCTCCAACAAAATGGTGGAACGCGAAGTTATTCCCATGGGATAGGTGGTTAATCCCTTGCTTTGTTGTATTAGAATCGGAAGTGAGTAGTAAGGTTAGATATATTGTGTGAAGCCCATCCGGAAGTGAGTAGTATGGATTGGTGATGCTTTGTTTACAATCGAAGAAGACTCCATGTTCATTGATTGTTTGTATGGAGTCCCTTTGTGAATACCTGTGGCTTGGTGTAGAAGGAAGTACTGGAGGAAGTCCAGGAAAATATGAGAGTTGACACTTGGTGTTAAACTCATGTGGTCATGAGTACCATGTTGTGTGTTGTTGGCCCGTTATGCTGCAACTAAAAGCCTTGGTTGTAACGCCCCGTTTTTTTCAGCGATTATTTTTATTCTCGTTTGGCGTTACGATGACGCGTTTCCGTGGCTTGGGCCATGTGTGGAGTACGGTTTAGCTCCTTAGAACTGAGTGCCCTGTTTGGTAGCCTGTTGGCAAGATCTCCCTAGCAAACCGAGTCGTTTTGGTGACCCGGTGTGGCCTTTCGGGGGGATGTTTGTGTTTGGCTTTGTTTGGGTATAACTCGAGTTCTGTTTGTCGAAAGTTAATTTCGACTTCGCCGTTGTGTTCGTAGCGTGGATATTTAGCTACGGTGCGAATTTCGTCGAATTCCGAGGTGAATCGGTTTTCGCGTCGATTTGGTGCTTTATGTAATTTTGTAATTAATAATATAATTATATAATTATATATATATAGATTTATATAGGTGAATAGAACGATCATCTTCTTCACGATAGAAAACCGCCGGCCCCTTGTACGAGAGAAACGGAGTAACCGCCGAGCCTTCCCTTCGGACGCCGATTCCCGGAGCGTTTGTGGACGGAATTCGATTCCGAGAGTGGATTCGGATTGCTCTCGTCGAGACCTTCATTTCTGCGGTAAGAAATTCGATTTTCGTGGAGTTTTGGAAGGATTGGAATTTTCAGTTTTGGAAGTTTTCCGCCATTAATGGCCGAGTCTTTGTTCTAGGTGTTGCGGCCGTCTTGATCCGTGCGAAGAGGAGGAAAGTAGTCCAAAGCTTCGCTGAGATTTGAGGCAAGTGGTATTCTTGCCCTTGCCAAGTGTTTTCTTTGATTTTATTTGCTGAAATTGAAATCCCGGTTAGCCCAGGTTAGAGGCCTTGTTGTTCTCATTTTTCTTGCTAACTATAGGGCTTAGTTCTTCCTACTGAAACCCCCCCTATGTTGTGATGTTTGGAATCCAAATTGTCGGCGTGGAGCCGTTGTTTTCCTTTATTTTTGATTGTTGCTCTGGTTCGGGTGTAGCCGAGAGGGAGAGTTAGGAGGGGGGTGTGGTTGCCAATTTCCTTCGTTAAGATATTATTCGAATGGTTAGGCATAGTTTGAATGGTAGTAGCGTGCGACGTGATAGTTGTCTTTTGCTACTGCAGTGGCGTGAGTCGTGTGCGCGTTCCGGTGTCGTTCGGGAAATTCCAAACGGTGCAGGTTGACCGCGCACGGTCATCAACCTTTAAGGCGCACGACCACTGGTCGTGTGCCTCTGTTCGTGCGCGTATAAATTTCAGTTTCCAAAGTTCTGTCTCGGGCAATCGCACGAGCGCTGACAACAGTGCGCACGACCACTGATCGTGCGACACTGATCGTGCGTAGTTGCTAGGTTTTCTGTCAGGTTTTCCAGGTTCGTTTCGCACGATCATCAGCCGATGAGTGCGCACGACCACTGATCGTGCGTCACTGATCGTGCGCTTTGTATATTTTCTGTTGATAGGCGAATTTAGATGGTTTCGAGTGCGGGAGTTTAGATACTCAAGTGTCAGGCAACTACTCGAGTTCTGGATCTTCTGCCTTGGTCGTTCGACTGTCGTCGAGCTCCGTATTCTTTAGTGGGTTTGTGGGTAGTGGCATTATTTTGGCGGCGAGTGAGGCTAGCTCGCTCAACGCCAAAGTTTAGGTAGGCACTGAGTGGGTTTCACTCAACGCCTAGTCGTGTTGGTTTATTTCAACACTCTTCCTTTACCTTGTATTTCATTTCCGAGTGGATTTCCAGTTGTATTTCTGGGTTTTCCTTGTCGGCCGTTTTCTTTATTTTCCTAAAGGCCGAATCGTGGGTCGTGGATAGTAATGGTGGTTGTAGCTCTTTATGGGGGTGGAGTTGTGTGATATAGCCAAGGCCACCCATGGATTTCTTGCTCCAGGTACGGGTTGGGCATGTCGGGTGGAAGGTCCCTTGTGTTTTCACGTGTTGACCCTCGAGCTTTTGACTTGGACATGGTGGATTGGGGGACTGCGTTTGCCTTCGATCCGGTTCCTCGTTGTTGTTTTTGCTACTATCACTTCCCGCAGTTTAGGGTGTTAGAAGTTTCTTCTTTGGTAGTTTGCAGCATTCTGGCTCTTGGTAGTCTAGTAGGCCCTGCAGGATGTGGTTCCTGGGCTGGGTCGTTGCTGTTTCTTTGCACGTTGTGCATTTCTTGTGGTCCTGTTGTGGACAGTTGTGACTCTTTCTACTGCATGTTTTCTGTTATTTTGTCCTTTTGGTTGACTCTTTCATGCAGTTTTACCTTGATTTTTGCTTGCTGAGGTATTCTGTTTTCTTTTGGAATGCCTCAGGTTCTGAGCTGTAGCCAGTCTGGTGGCTAGTTGGAGGTGTTGTTGTTGGTGGACTCCCGGACTTTGGAGTTTTGTTTACCTTGTTTGTGAGGTTTGTTTTCAGTACTTTCTTACAGACATATATGTGTGCTGGTGGGTTCGTGTCAGGTTGTTGGCGCCCACTAGTAGTTTTTACCTTGTACTAGATATATACTATTGCTGCTACCATTTATTTTTCTGGAGATAGTCTACTTGCTTTGAGAAGGTTTTATGCTAGGTTGCTAGTTATTTTTAAACTATAAATACTATTATAAATGAAGCTCATGATCAGCATGTTTTTATAAACTTAATCACTATTTTCCAAATCACGTACGAAAACCGTTTTCTTATATGTATTATATAAACTAAGTGTAGTGTCTTGCATAGCATGAGTGGTTCTCTTGGGACCCTTATGCGCTCTTTAGGGTGTAAAACCTAATTAAAGTATTTTTCCGCAGCGTTTAAATATAGTTTTCTTTTGTGGACTAGATGATCCACTGAGCCGAGGGATACGGACTCTAAACATAACTGATTTTCTATTCATTAAGCTCATGTTTTTCTTGCATAAAGATTGTAGTTGGATTTGCCTGAGCGTCAGCAGTTATCCCCTGCTTGACGTGGCATCATGACGCGTGTTTTCTCTTACTCTGATAATTCTTAATTCGGAGAAAATGCGGGTTGTGACAGTTGGTATCAGAGGGAGGTTGCTTGACAAGTTAGTTGGGCAACCTTCCTTGGATGCTTTTAGTAGTTCAGCATCATGTCATTCACACACCGATATGTCATCAGCACGTCTTGGCAAAAGCACGAACACTACACTCATAGCATAACATGAAGTATACGGGGCATATTATGTAGTATGGGATGCATAATATGTGTTCGTATATGGATCCACCATAGGGGCTACATGTGAGGGTTATGTAGTATGGGATGCATAACCTCACCACATGACTGCGACTAGCACGTTTCTTTTTCGTTGCATGGAAATGTTATGTAGTATGGGATGCATAACATTTTCATGTGTACGCCGCTCATATCATGCATTAGGGCCTTTTTTAGAATGCATAGCACAATCATGCATATCATAACATTGCATAAGCACAACGCGCCGAGCTAAAGATTTGCAGGATGACATATGTACACACATAAGTTTTCAAACTAACATAAGTTCATGCATCCGATCTAGGCACAAGAGTTAGTGAGGTGGTGGTTAACCATCCTAGGTTAGGGCATATCATCTAATTATTGTGAAGAAGATAAACTCTCAGAGCAAGTTTAGCCGCTTTAAGTCTATATCTACATATGTATTGTCTGTACTGGTAGTCGGTTCTAGTCGTGGGATTTGGGTCTGATTTGCGTTGTATTGATTTTTTTTAGGATGGCTAGGCGTCCTGCGACTCGATCGACTCCCCTGTCTGAGGGTGAATCTTCTGGAGCTCAGAACGATGCGGTGATCGAGGGTCTGCGTCAGAGTAGCGAAGCTATGGGTAGGCAGTTGGAGGAGGTGCAAGCCCAGATTCAGTCTTTGGTGGCAGTTGTGGCAGGGCAGGCTCAGGGTGCGCAAGTTCCTGCAAGGGGGTTAGCTGTTCCTCCTCCTCCTGCACCCTTGAGGCCTCCAGTGGTGGTGCCAGCAGAGATGGCCTTCATCTCGCAGTTTCAGAGGCTGAGCCCTCCCACTTATGATGGGAAGGCAGATTTCATGGTGATAGACGACTGGCTGATCTCCATGGAGGAGATGTTCTCGTACTCAGGGATTTCAGATGATCAGAGGGTGATGATAGCCGCCTATCAGCTTAAAGGTTTGGCTAAGAGTTGGTGGCTGAGAGAGAAGGAGAGCCTGGTAGCCGGATGCTCTTGGGAAGTGTTCAAGGAGATGCTGTTGAGGAAGTTCTTACCCTCGGTCGAGCGTGACCGCCTTCATGAATGATTTCCTCTATCTGAAGCAAAGGCAGCTCATGGTGGGTGAGTATGAGATAGAGTTTAGTAAGTTGAGCCGTTTTGCCCCTGGATTGGTCAGCGTTGAGGCTGATCGAGTTAAGCGATTCCTCGGTGGTTTGAGGAGTGAGGTGCAGCAGTTGGCCAGTGCTTATGGGTCAGTGACTTATGCTGGAGTTGTAGAGGCTGCTCTTAAGGTTGAGGCCATTGAGACGGCGAAGAGCAGAGGCCAGCAGTTGAGGAAGGATAAGAGGAAGTTGGTAGAGGAGAAGAAACCCCTGGTACCCGATGCTGTTCCGGGAAAGAGGAGCAGGGTGGTGTGCAGTTTTTGTGGCCGGTCAGGCCATCCTGTTGAGAGGTGTTTCAAGAAGGCGGCAGCTCAGAAGAAGGAGCAGGTTCATGCTATTCAGGGTGCTCCTGGGAGAGATGTCTCCTGTTCAGTTTGCAAGCGATCCGGGCATGATGCAGCCCAGTGTTGGTCCAGGGATAGAGTCTGCTATCAGTGTGGGCAGAAGGGTCACGTTAAGTCGAGGTGTCCTCAGGTCCAGTCAGCTCTTCCTGCAGTTCCATTGCAGGCATTACCTCCACCTCAGCGTGTGGACAAGGGAAAAGGGAAGCTGAACGTGATTTCTTCCGAGGAGGCTCAGACTTCGACCCAGGTGATCTCAGGTTAGTAGTTTGTTGTTTTCTTTCTAGCCTGGTAGTTTAGTTGCTAGATTATTTGCGGTACTGTTGTGCTAGTTCCTTAGCTTTGTGCGTTCCTATAGGGAAATTTAAGGTGAAGAACCGCTGGGCGCGTGTTCTGTTTGACTCCGGCGCTACCCACTCGTTCGTGGCTAGAGCCTTTGTGGAGCGTCATCGGTTGTCTCTAGATCGTGTTCGGGATTCCTTCCGTGTCAAGTTTCCCTCTGGTGAATCTGTGTTGTCAGATTTGGGTATTTTGGATTGCCCAGTTTTGTTGGGGGATTTTCTTGCGAAGGCGGATCTGAAGATGATTGATCTAGAGGACTTCGATGTCATTTTGGGCATGGACTGGCTCTCTCGGTATGATGCGGTCATTCAGTGCAAAGGAAAGCGCTTGGACTTCATCAGGGACGACGGTCAGCCCGGCAGCGTGTATGCTGATCCGTGTCAGGATTCTCCTGTTCTCTCTGCGGTATGTGTTCAGAGATTGTTTCTTTCTGATTGTTGTGTTGGTTTAGTCTCGGCGGTTGGAACCGTTGTTAGCGTGCCACGCTTGGAGGAGATTCCTATTGTTCGTGGTTTCGCCGATGTTTTTCCTGATGATCTTCCTGGTATCCCTCGTGAGCGGGATGTGGAGTTTGTTATTGATTTGGAGCCGGGTACGCGTCCTATTGCTAAGGCGCCGTACCGGATGGCCCCTCGTGAGTTAGAGGAGTTGCGAATTCAGTTAGATGAGTTGTTGGCTAAAGGTTTTATCAGGCAGAGTTCGTCGCCTTGGGGTGCTCCTGTTTTGTTCGTAAAGAAGAAAGATGGGTCGATGCGGCTTTGCATCGACTATAGAGAGTTGAACAAGGTCACTATCAAGAACAGGTACCCTCTGCCGAGGATCGATGATTTATTTGACCAGTTGCGTGGTAGCACGGTGTTCTCCAAGATCGATCTTCGTTCGGGCTATCATCAGCTCAGGATCCGTGAGGCAGATATTCCACAGACTGCGTTTAGGTCGAGGCATGGGCACTTTGAGTTTTTGGTGATGTCGTTTGGTCTGACCAACGCACCATCAGCCTTCATGGATATGATGAACAGGGTGTTCAAGGATTTCCTAGACAAGTTCGTTGTGGTCTCATTGATGACGTGTTGGTTTATTCTCGCAGTGCTGAGGAGCACGAGCAGCATTTGCGTTCGGTCCTATCAGAGTTGAGGAACCACAAGTTATTCGCCAAGTTGAGCAAGTGCGAATTTTTGTTGCCTCAGGTTTCTTTTCTAGGCCACGTGGTGAACAAGGATGGGATCTCGGTTGACCCAGAAAAGATTACAGTAGTGACGGATTGGAGTAGGCCGAATACTCCTAAGGAGATCAGAAGTTTCTTAGGGTTGGCTGGCTATTACAGGAGATTCGTGGAGGGTTTCTCTTCTCTAGCCGCACCGTTGACCAAGCTGACTCAGAAGAATGTGGCATTCGTTTGGAGCGAGAAGTGCGAAGAAGCTTTTCAGGAGTTAAAGAGGAGATTGTATACTGCTCCAGTTCTGACCCTTCCTACTGAGGGCATGGATTATGATGTGTATGTGGATGCTTCGCATATAGGACTGGGATGCGTATTAATGCAGGATGGAAAAGTAATCGCTTATGGGTCAAGGCAGCTGAAAACTCATGAGCGGAATTATCCAACGCATGACCTTGAGTTTGCAGCGGTTATCTATGCGTTGAAGTTGTGGAGGCACTTACTTTATGGGGCTCAGTGCAAGATTTTTACTGACCATAAGAGCCTGAAGTACGTGTTCACGCAGAAGGAGTTGAATCTGCGTCAGCGGCGGTGGCTTGAGTATGTGGCGGATTATGATGTAGAAATCCAGTATCATCCGGGCAAAGCAAATGTGGTGGCCGACGCCTTGAGCCGAAAGATGGGAAAGATCTTTAACCTCTCCGTCGATCGATTAGTTGAGGAGTTCCTCCTTATGGATATTTCAGTGGGATGCTGTAGTTTGCAGAGTAGCTTATCAGTGGAAGAGCCGTCCTGGATTTCTTTGACTAGACTGCATCAGAAGGACGATCCGGATCTGTTGCACCTTTTTACCAGGACAGAGAAGGGAGAGTTGCCAGATTTTTCTATTGATGATGCGGGTACTTTGAAGTACCACGGTAGGTTTTGCGTTCCCACTGTTGGGGACATTAGGAGTATGATTTGCAGTGAGGCTCATGGTTCCAGCGTTGCCTACCATCCAGGATCTACGAAGATGTACCGTGACTTAAGGCAAATTGTTTGGTGGTATGGTATGAAAGGAGATATAGCCCGATATGTTGCTGAGTGTCACACTTGCAAGCGTGTGAAGGCCGATCATGGAAGGCCTGGTGGTAAGTTGACTCCGCTAGAGATCCTGACTTGGAAGTGGGAGAGTATATCTATGGACTTCATTACGGGTTTGCCAAAATCCCCGAGAGGATTTGATTCTGTTTGGGTTATAGTGGATAGATTGACGAAGTGTGCTCACTTCGTGCCTTATAAGATTGATTACCCGATGAAGAAGATAGCGGAGTTGTACTTGAATGAAGTCATCCGACTCCACGGTGTGCCGGTTAGCATCATTTCTGATCGAGACTCCCGGTTTACTTCTCGTTTTTGGCAGAGTCTGCAGGAGGGTTTGGGTACGGATCTGAGGTATTCTACTGCGTACCACCCTCAGACCAATGGGCAGACGGAGCGGGTCAATCAAATTGTTGAGGATATGATCCGGTGCTATATTTTAGACCACGGTGGAGCGTGGGATGAGCGTCTGCGACTCATGGAATTTGCTTATAATAACAGATATCAGGAAAGCTTGCAGATGGCTCCGTTCGAAGCTTTGTATGGGAGGCGCTGTAGGACTCCGTTGTTTTGGGCTGAGGCTGGTGAGAAGCCTTTGTTGGGTCCTGATGCTCTAGAAGAGATGGAAGTCGCCGTGAAGCTTATTCGGGAGAAGCTTCGTTTAGCCCAGGAGAGGTATGAAAAGAACACCAATCGGCGTAGGTCTGCTTTGGAGTTTTTAGTAGGGGATCATGTATACCTCAAGATTTCTCCAATGGTTGGTGTAAAGAGATTTGGTAAAAATCGGAAATTGGACCCAAGGTATGTGGGCCCGTTCGAGATTTTGGAGCGGATTGGTGTGTCTGCATATAGATTGGATTTGCCAGCGAACTTCCCTGGAGTTCATAATGTTTTTCATGTTAGCCAATTGCGGAAGTGTGTGCGCAGCAGTGGGCAACTCTTGGATGTTGTGCCCCAGTTAGAGCCCAACCTCTCTTTCGTTGAGGTGCCAGTTCGTATTTTGGATACTCAGGAGCGTGTGCTGCGAAAGAAGTCCATACCGATGGTGAAAATTCTATGGAAAAATCAGGATTTGGAGAGCGCGACTTGGGAGCTAGAGTCGGCCATGAGGAGGGCGTACCCTCACCTGTTTCTCTGATTTGATCGGTATGTTTCCCTTTGTAACTTCTGTTTGTTACTTTTCCTCCTTTGGTAGGAGGGTTGTGCGTAAAGTTTCGGGACGAAACTTTCTTTTAGGGGGAGTGACTGTAACGCCCCGTTTTTTTCAGCGATTATTTTTATTCTCGTTTGGCGTTACGATGACGCGTTTCCGTGGCTTGTGCCATGTGTGGAGTACGGTTTAGCTCCTTAGAACTGAGTGCCCTGTTTGGTAGCCTGTTGGCAAGATCTCCCTAGCAAACCGAGTCGTTTTGGTGACCCGGTGTGGCCTCTCGGGGGGATGTTTGTGTTTGGCTTTGTTTGGGTATAACTCGAGTTCTGTTCGTCGAAAGTTAATTTCGACTTCGTCGTTGTGTTCGTAGCGTGGATATTTAGCTACGGTGCGAATTTCGTCGAATTCCGAGGTGAATCGTTTTTCGCGTCGATTTGGTGCTTTATGTAATTTTGTAATTAATAATATAATTATATAATTATATATATATAGATTTATATAGGTGAATAGAACGATCATCTTCTTCACGATAGAAAACCGCCGGCCCCTTGTACGAGAGAAACGGAGTAACCGCCGAGCCTTCCCTTCAGACGCCGATTCCCGGAGCGTTTGTGGACGGAATTCGATTCCGAGAGTGGATTCGGATTGCTCTCGTTGAGACCTTCATTCCTGCTGTAAGAAATTCGATTTTCGTGGAGTTTTGGAAGGATTGGAATTTTCAGTTTTGGAAGTTTTTCGCCATTAATGGCCGAGTCTTTGTTCTAGGTGTTGCGGCCGTCTTGATCCGTGCGAAGAGGAGGAAAGCAGTCCAAAGCTTCGCTGAGATTTGAGGCAAGTGGTATTCTTGCCCTTGCCAAGTGTTTTCTTTGATTTTATTTGCTGAAATTGAAATCCCGGTTAGCCCAGGTTAGAGGCCTTGTTGTTCTCATTTTTCTTGCTAACTATAGGGCTTAGTTCTTCCTACTGAAACCCCCCCTATGTTGTGATGTTTGGAATCCAAATTGTCGGCGTGGAGCCGTTGTTTTCCTTTATTTTTGATTGTTGCTCTGGTTCGGGTGTAGCCGAGAGGGAGAGTTAGGAGGGGGGGTGTGGTTGCCAATTTCCTTCGTTAAGATATTATTCGAATGGTTAGGCATAGTTTGAATGGTAGTAGCGTGCGACGTGATAGTTGTCTACTGCTACTGTAGTGGCGTGAGTCGTGTGCGCGTTCCGGTGTCGTTCGGGAAATTCCAAATGGTGCAGGTTGACCGCGCACGGTCATCAACCTTCAGGGCGCACGACCACTGGTCGTGTGCCTCTGTTCGTGCGCGTATAAATTTCAGTTTCCAAAGTTCTGTCTCGGGCAATCGCACGAGCGCTGACAACAGTGCGCACGACCACTGATCGTGCGATACTGATCGTGCGCAGTTGCTAGGTTTTCTGTCAGGTTTTCCAGGTTCGTTTCGCACGATCATCAGCCGATGAGTGCGCACGACCACTGATCGTGCGTCACTGATCGTGCGCTTTGTATATTTTCTGTTGATAGGCGAATTTAGATGGTTTCGAGTGCGGGAGTTTAGATACTCAAGTGGCAGGCAACTACTCGAGTTCTGGATCTTCTGCCTTGGTCGTTCGACTGTCATCAAGCTCCGTATTCTTTAGTGGGTTTGTGGGTAGTGGCATTATTTTGGCGGCGAGTGAGGCTAGCTCGCTCAACGCCAAAGTTTAGGTAGGCACTGAGTGGGTTTCACTCAACACCTAGTCGTGTTGGTTTATTTCAACACTCTTCCTTTACCTTGTATTTCATTTCCGAGTGGATTTCCAGTTGTATTTCTGGGTTTTCCTTGTCGGCCGTTTTCTTTATTTTCCTAAAGGCCGAATCATGGGTCGTGGATAGTAGTGGTGGTTGTAGCTCTTTATGGGGGTGGAGTTGTGTGATATAGCCAAGGCCACCCATGGATTTCTTGCTTCCAGGTACGGGCTGGGCATGTCGGGTGGAAGGTCCCTTGTGTTTTCACGTGTTGACCCTCGAGCTTTTGACTTGGACATGGTGGATTGGGGGACTGCGTTTGCCTTCGATCCGGTTCCTCGTTGTTGTTTTTTCTACTATCACTTCCCGCAGTTTAGGGTGTTAGAAGTTTCTTCTTTGGTAGTTTGCAGCATTCTGGCTCTTGGTAGTCTAGTAGGCCCTGCAGGATGTGGTTCCTGGGCTGGGTCATTGCTGTTTCTTTGCACGTTGTGCATTTCTTGTGGTCTTGTTGTGGACAGTTGTGACTCTTTCTACTGCATGTTTTCTGTTATTTTGTCCTTTTGGTTGACTCTTTCATGCAGTTTTACCTTGATTTTTGCTTGCTGAGGTATTCTGTTTTCTTTTGGAATGCCTCAGGTTCTGAGCTGTAGCCAGTCTGGTGGCTAGTTGTAGGTGTTGTTGTTGGTGGACTCCCGGACTTTGGAGTTTTGTTTACCTTGTTTGTGAGGTTGTTTTCAGTACTTTCTTACAGACATATATGTGTGCTGGTGGGTTCGTGTCAGGTTGTTGGCGCCCACTAGTAGTTTTTACCTTGTACTAGATATATACTATTGCTGCTACCATTTATTTTTCTGGAGATAGTCTACTTGCTTTGAGAAGGTTTTATGCTAGGTTGCTAGTTATTTTTAAACTATAAATACTATTATAAATGAAGCTTATGATCAGCATGTTTTTATAAACTTAATCACTATTTTCCAAATCACGTACGAAAACCGTTTTCTTATATGTATTATATAAACTAAGTGTAGTGTCTTGCATAGCATGAGTGGTTCTCTTGGGACCCTTATGCGCTCTTTAGGGTGTAAAACCTAATTAAAGTATTTTTCCGCAGCGTTTAAATATAGTTTTCTTTTGTGGACTAGATGATCCACTGAGCCGAGGGATACGGACTCTAAACATAACTGATTTTCTATTCATTAAGCTCATGATTTTCTTGCATAAAGATTGTAGTTGGATTTGCCTGAGCGTCAGCAGTTATCCCCTGCTTGACGTGGCATCATGACGCGTGTTTTCTCTTACTCTGATAATTCTTAATTCGGAGAAAATGCGGGTTGTGACATTGGTGGCAAACGGGCAAGGAGATGCTCAACCCGCGTAGGTACGGTGTGATGACTAACGATGATGAGAAACGGGCAAGGCGGATCTATACCCGCATTATGGTTGTCTAACCATGGGTGCTTAAGTCCCTGTTAGGATCTCATAGCGAGAGTCTTAGGCCTGCGAACCGTAAAGACTAGGAATGCTCATTTTAAACCGTAAGGTAGAGAGACCTTGAAATGGTGGTGGGACCCTGGATTTTCCAGTACACCAATAAGGTTCCCTGAGTGCCCGGAGCGTCGGGCCGTCATGCCGATGTTTGAGTTATGTATTGGTCAGTGCGTATCTGCACAACCGTGGTGGATTTTAGTATACATATGCTGGTTAATAAAATGCTTTGCAGGGAAGGAATTCTGCTTCCCCGTACCAGGGGCAGGGTCGTTATAATTTGTCAGCTGAATGCTGACCGTTGCTCTATTTACCGCCGCTTGGTGGATTATTTCTTGCAGGTGGAGCTCGCCCAAGCGGGAAATAGCGGGCTGAAGCCCTGGTTGCGCTGATGCCCTGGAAGGCTTTACTTTGCTTTACTCTTGTTCATGTATCGCTGGCCTACGTGCTGATGTTTCTAAACAACATTCCTGTTAAGATAGACTTGTAAGGTCACAAGGCCATGTACCTTGTGTATTGGGTTGTATACATTCCTATTTGTTAGTAGTGGACATTTATGTTGTTGTTCTTGAGTTCAAAGTTTTCAACCATGAAGCTTCCGCTAGAATGCTCTGTGTTTGGAATCGTTGGTAGTTTTTATATTATATAGTAACCTCTACGCCTGTTTATGAAAAATGGTGTGGGGCCCCGACCGGACCTTCTACTCTATCCCATGCAACGGGTAGGTGTGTTACAATCTAGGCTAAAGGAAACGAACGGCCACAAATCGCCCTCAAAAGTCTATTTATTGGGCTGACACGTTGATGACCGTGGAACAGAGACCGACTGTGGGTGGTTCGAAATGGTCAGATTCCGCGGGCCGGTTAGAAGATCGAGTTTTCTAACGAGAGGATGCAAGTGCACCTATCGCAAGTAGTACTCGGTATTCGGGAAAATACCGAGGTCGTATTATTCTCGGGGACGCGTTGATTATATCTACTCTTCCAGGAACACAATTATCTTACTATCAGTAAGGTGGGATTTTTTTAGTCTAATTAAAACGGAAAGAAAGAGAGCTGAATTTTGCTAAGTTAGTTCGATGACGGGTTAACGCTCGGCATCGAATCGGATTAAGACTAAAATAATTCTTAACAATTATTGAACTTTGTTTTTAATTTAATAAAAGGCACTTGGCCGTGGAGGTTACAAGAACATGAGCTCACCTTAGTCTAGGGATATCGCTCACCTGGGCGCTAAGGCTATTCGACCGAACGTTAGTCCGACGAAGGATTCCCCTTAACGCCTGCATTACGCTAAGAACCCCGCTATTGGGTGGGGAACCCAATCCGGCAGAACTACGTTTCTCCTCTTTCGAGGGGGCGTACGCAGTTCTCTTTACCCAAGGGGGATCGATCCATACGTGCAGCCTCTCGGCATCGCGTATTGATAACGGAAATAGAGCCCACACATCGATTATGTAGTCCTATGCGTCGTTAACCCGGGGCAAAGCATAAGTCCTTAAATTAAAATAAAAATAAAATTCTTTAATTATTTCAAATCATTTTATTTGTCCCAATGCTCTTCGATGCCGAAGGCTAATAGAGATTAGCCACTCATCGGTATGGGGACGGCTTTATATTTTTAGGTGAAGCGTGAGTGTTAAATTAAGCACTGAACGATTATAAGAGAAAACACAAAAAATAGGACAATTAGATAAATTGAAGGCTAATTGATGCAGGCACTCACGCACACTTCAAAACCATAAAGAAAATTAAATAAAGCAAGCCCTACTCAAATGAGTAGGCGGAAATAAATGCACACACGCACACACTCTTCTTAATTGAAGAAAGCGATAAATAAAGCGGCAAAATTATCTCCTACACGCACGCACTCTACATAATTGAGAAAGCGATAAAATTGCAAGTCCCAGCTCAAATGAGTGGGCGGGGGTAAATTTATCTCATACACGCACACACTCTACTTGAATGTAAAACACACACACGCACTATAGAAAAGTAAACACACACACACACACACAAAGTTTTCCTACTCAAGTGAGTAGGAAGAAATTGAAAGCAGTAAAAAGACAAGTCCCACTCAAACGAGTGGGTGGAAAATGAAAGTAGAGCGCCATTTAACTCTTAACGAGTAGGCGAAAATAAATGCATACGCACACACTCTACAAAAATTAAAACAAAGCTGTAAATTCTAACTCGTACACACACACACCCTTGCAAAAAATTAAGAAAAGCAAAGTGCTCAGAAAATTAAAACGACTGCATTTCTACCACTAGAATGCGGTAGAAATGCATAAAAAGTGAAAATAAAAATTAACCGAGCGAAAATGTTTTGCAAATAAACGCAAAATGAAAGTACTCGAAAAATTAATACAACTGCATTTCTACCGCTAGAATGCGGTAGAAATGCATAAAAAGATGAAATAAAAATTAAAGAGACTAAAAGTTTTACAAATAAAAAGCTAAAATGAAGTGAGCGAAAAATTATAACGACTACATTTTTATTCATAAGTTTTTATAAAACCTCCAAAAAAGTGAGAATAAAACTAAAAAAGAACGAGAAGTTTTACATTCCTAAGAGCCTAAGTTAAAGAAAATAAAAACGAACATTTTTAGGGGAGTTTTTATAAAACCTATATGAATGAAAATGATAAAGAAGAAAAAGCTAAAGCTAAAAAGTGCAGAAAATGAAAACTAAACGGACGACACAACAGCTAGAAATGCCGATAAATCCTAAATCTAACTAAGTTATCAAGGCTATAAAAATGAAAACATAAAAGAAACACAAAAACATGAACGAAAAATTGCTTAAGTAGGCACATTCAAATGGATTTTTCATACTAATGAAGAGGGAAAAATTCAAATTTTATTAAAGCAAAAACCCTAATACAAACTAAGAGAGAGAGGGGGGGGGGGGAGAAATTCTCCTTACATAAGTATGGAATCCAAATGGGCCACACCTCCCCTAAGCAAAGTGGTCCAAAAAGTGGACCAGAAAAGTTTCCTGGAAGCTCTTATTTATAGGCAAATTTTCGGGTTGGTCACGCCCGTGACTAGGGCGTGACAGGGGTGTGTGTCGATAGTGTACATGAGCTGATCGGGTGACTTGACTGGAAAGTTGACTTCGGCTGAAAACGTGGCGGTCACGCCCTAGGTCACGGGCGTGACATGTGTCAGTCACGGGCGTGACTGGGGCGTGTCGGGGAGGTCGATCTGGGCGCGGTCCGGCCGCAAAGTCGCGTGCGTCACGTCGGCCAGGTGGCTAAGTCACGCCCGTGTCACACCTTGACACGGGCGTGTCTTTGGGCGTGTCGAGCTTGGTTTGATCATCGCCGATCGTCGAGCTGGCAACCTGTGGTCTGCGATCGTCGAGGGTGTGACACGGGCGTGTCGGTCATGTGACACGGGCGTGTCAGTCAACAGTTTGACTTTTTCTGGAATTTTTTCTGGAATTTTTCTAGAATAAAAATAAAGCTAAGTTAGAAATAATATTTACAAAAATAAGCAATTTATTGAATAAAACTAGTAAAAAAAAGACAAAAAATAAACAAAATTGACTTAAGTAAAATACAAAAATATAGGTATATTTACAACTCATCAAACACCCTCATACTTAAGCTTTTGTTATTCCAGAGCAAAAGTTTGAGGTGAACTTATAAGGAATAATAAAAAACCCTAAGTTCTGCTACCGCTAAATTAATTATAAGAGAGATCAATTAAAAATATACGGGGTATAAGAGTTAAGTCCTAAAATTATTTAGATGATTTAAACAGGGCAAAAGTTTTGGCCAAAAGACTTCTTGATGTAATCAAATAGAAAGCAATAATTGTATTGGTTAGATTTAACAGAGAATAGTTTGGAGTTATACGAACGTTAGCTTATAGGAGTGTTATCGGAAATAATGCAATTTACGAATTATGCTCTCAAAAAGATTTTTGAATTAATTCTAGAGTCATGAAATTGGCTAAGGGGGGTTGATGTTGGTTTATGAAGATGCTTGGATTTTGAGGCGAGGTTATTATTTTTTTCTCGAACCTCCATTTTTTTTTGATTTGGATGTTAAAGGAAAACGAAATCTTATTTTCCTTAACATAAAATTTTTTTCTTCTTCATAAAAATAACCCAATGTATATGTGTTGGAGTAATGAATTTTATCCTCTTACTCCGTAACGTATAATCTTTTAAATTATTGGGTGCCTATGTTTACGGAATGAAATCTTATTCCCATTGACATAAGATCTTTTTCTTTTTGGGGAAATATTTTTATCATACCAAGTAGGTTATGATAAGTAAGGGGAGAAAAGAGAACTAGATTTTTAATTGAAAAATAATTGAGAGCAACCTTTATAAATTGTACGTTCCAATTTTTCAGAAAGCTAAAAGCAAGCATAATTAAATTCTATAGTCGTTATTTTCTAACATGGTACACATGCTCCTATTTATGAAAAATTAGAAGTAGTGCCTAAAGCGAGTCCTCTATTTTTAACAAAGTATAATAAATTCTTTAAAACTTAACCCCGGCTATTTAGATTTTTCAATCTATAATTAACAAACGAATAGTGAACAAAGAATTGATCAAATTCGCATATAAATAAACTCAAAACGAAAGCTTTGGATAGCAAGAAACTTAAGAATGAAATGTTTGATTTATTTATTTCATAACTTACATAAATTTTTTTTTTAAGAGAGAAAGAAATTATGAAAATACGAAAACACCCCCATACTTAGATCCAACATTGTCCCCAATGTTGTATGCTAAGCATGAGGAACAAGACAGCAGGTATATGTATAAAAAAGGAAAAAGAGGGGGGCAGAAAACTTCCCTGATCCGCGCTCGGGGAATCCCATTAGAAACCCTGCATTTATTAGAAAAATAGAAAACATAATAAATAAAGACGTAAAAAAGATAGACGTGGGGTGCCTCCAAGGAGCGCTTTGTTTATAGTCGCGTAGCTTGACTATAGTGGCGGGTTTATATATGGAGAAGAGTTATGGTTTCGCTCCTACTGATCACAGGGTCGCCCGCTATATAAGACTTTAACTGATTACCGTTCACCTTAAAAGTGCCTTTTTCGGGGTGGGAGATGAGTATGGTCCCATATGGCCAAACCTCTTCAACCTTGAAGGGGCCGAACCATCGCGATTTTAGCTTACCCGGGAAAAGCCTAAGACGAGAATTATAAAGAAGGACTAGATCGCCCGGAGAAAAATTTTTGGGGGTTTTAATTTTTCGATCGTGATAGAACTTAGAACGCTCCTTATAGAATTTATTGCTCTCGTAAGCGTTTGCACGCCATTCATCGAGCTCGTTTAGTTGCAGTTTTCTATTCTGAGCGGCTAAGTTAGAGTCAAGGTTTAAGAGTTTTAATTCCCAAAGTGCGCGGTGCTCCAGTTCTACGGGTAAATGGCACGCTTTGCCATAGACTAATCGAAACGGGGTACAACCAGTAGCGGTTTTGTACGCCGTACGATACGCCCATAACGCGTCGTCAAGCTTAACGGACCAATCTTTCCTATTAAGTGAAACGGTTTTTTCTAATATGCGTTTTATCTCTCGATTTACTACCTCAACTTTGCCACTTGTTTGCGGGTGGTAGGGGGTGGCAAGTTTGTGCGTGACTCCGTATTTAGCTAACGTCTTAGCCATTAGAGCGTTACAGAAATGTGTTCCCCTATCACTAACAATAGCGCGAGGCGTGCCGAAGCGAGAAAATAATTTTTTTAGAAATGTAACGACGACTCGCGCATCGTTGGTGGGGAGAGCCTGCGCTTCCGCCCACCGTAATACGTAGTCGACCGTCACTAAAATATACATATTTTTATAAGAAGGAGGTAGGGGGCCAACACAATCTATGCCCCATAAATCGAAGACTTCGCATTCTAAAAACATATTTTGGGGCATCTCGTCTCGACGTGAGATGTTACCCGACCGCTGACAGCTATCGCATGCGCGCACAAAATTGTGCGCATCTTTGAAGAGAGTGGGCCAAAAGTAGCCCGCCTCTAGCGCCTTCCTAGTGGTCCGGTTGGCTTGATAGTGCCCCCCGACTGGACCCTCGTGGCAGTGCCTCAATATTTGTGTGCACTCCACTCCCGCGACACATCTTCGAACCGCTTGGTCCGCGCAGATACGGAAAAGAAAGGGGTCATCCCAAAAGAAATTTTTCAAGTCGGAAAAGAATTTCTTCTTTTGATGACTTGAAAAATCTTTTGGAAGTACCCGCGCGACTAAGTAGTTCGCAAAATCTGCGAACCAAGGCGATGATGACGAAGACGAACGAATGGCCAGAAGGCGTTCCTCGGGGAATCTGTCATTTATTTCAGATTCGACGAGCGCTTCCGCACCCGGATTTTCTAAACGGGAGAGGTGGTCTGCCGCTAGATTCTCCGCGCCCTTCTTATCTCGGATCTCCAAGTCAAACTCTTGTAGGAGGAGAATCCATCGAAGGAGGCGGGGCTTCGCGTCGGTTTTGGCTAGTAAATACTTAAGGGCGGAGTGATCGGTGAAAACGATAACTTTAGATAGCGTAAGGTACGAGCGAAACTTATCGAAAGCGAAAACGACGGCTAAGAGTTCCTTTTCTGTCGTCGTGTAATTCACTTGTGCGGAAGTGAGCGTCTTGCTAGCGTAATAAATAGGATGAAAATGTTTTTCTACGCGTTGGCCAAGAACGGCGCCTAAGGCAATATCACTCGTGTCGCACATGATTTCGAACGGAAGGGACCAATTAGGGGCCACTAGAATTGGAGAATTGATAAGTTTTTGTTTTATAAAATTAAAAGTAGACTCGCAATCGCTACTAAAGACAAAAGGTGATTCCTTTTCCACGAGGTGAGTAAGCGGCTTTGTTATTTTTGAAAAATCTTGAATGAAGCGCCTATAAAAGCCTGAATGGCCTAAGAAACTCCTAATGGATTTTATGTTTGTCGGCTGAGGAAGTTTTTCTATGATTTCAACTTTGGCCTTATCGACCTCTATCCCCTTAATCGAAATCTTATGGCCGAGGACCAAACCTCCTCGAACCATAAAGTTACACTTTTCCCAATTTAAAACAAGATGCGTGTCCTCGCATCGCTGGAGGACACGATCAAGATTACGAAGACAATCCGGGAATGAGCATCCGAATACAGAAAAGTCATCCATAAATATTTCCATAATATCTTCTACTAGCTCACCAAAAATTGCTTGCATACATCTTTGGAATGTAGCCGGCGCATTGCAGAGGCCAAATGGCATTCTTCGATAGGCGAAGGTGCCAAAGGGGCAAGTAAAAGTTGTTTTCTCTTGGTCTTCGGGGGAAATGGGGATTTGGAAAAACCCCGATAAACTGTCTAGAAAACAATAAAAAGGATGACCGGAAAGACGCTCAAGAATTTGGTCAAGGAACGGTAGTGGAAAATGGTCTTTGCGGGTGGCATCATTAAGTTTGCGATAATCGATGACCACACGCCAACCCGTAACAGTACGAGTTGGGACGAGCTCGTTGTGCTCATTCGCCACTACGGTTAGACCGCCCTTCTTGGGCACGATATGAATGGGACTAACCCATGCACTATCAGAAATAGGATAAATAATCCCCGCATCTAATAATTTAATTATCTCAGCTTTCACGACGTCTTTCATGTTTGGGTTAAGATGTCGCTGCGGCTGAATGGTTTTGCGGCAATTATCGTTTAAGAATATTTTGTGAGTGCAGAAAGAAGGGTTAATCCCCTTTAGGTCAGAAATTTGCCACGCAATTGCGTGGCGATGTTTAAGCAAAACCTCCAATAAATCGGAGGTCTCCGAATCGCTTAAATACGAAGAAATGATTACCGGGAGTGTATCATTTTTCCCCAAAAAGGCATATTTTAGCGATTCGGGTAATGGTTTGAGTTCTAGGGTGGGCGGTTCTTCTAGTGAGGTTTTAGTGCTAATGTCTTTTGAACCAATTGGTTTTGGTTCAAAAGGCATATTCGTAGATGTGTCCTCATCGCAATAAAAATTTTCGAGTGAAAAAATATTTTCGTTTAAAAACTCGGACTCGAAATTCGGAGAAGAACAATCTCCATAAAAAGAATCTAAAGAGTAGCAGAAATCGTCGCTCGGCGACGAGTCTTCCATAGAGGAGTTAATAGAAAAAGTAACTTGGTCGTCTCCTACCCGAAGGAGAAGCTGACCATTACTTACATCGATTAACGCACGTGAGGTCGCGAGGAAAGGGCGACCAAGTATTATTGGTACGTTGGCGTCTTCCTCGATGTCCAAGATGACGAAATCCACCGGGAAGGTGAACTTATCTACTCGGACAAGGACATCCTCAACAACCCCGATGGGGAACCTAACCGAGCGATCCGCTAGTTGGATGCGCATATTGGTAGGAGCAGGAGTACCCAAACCTAAACGCAGGAAGAGCGAGAACGGCATCAAATTAATGCTCGCGCCTAAGTCTGCCAAGGCGTATTTTACTAATACATCGCCAAAAAGGCACGGGATGGAGAACAGTCCCGGGTCGTTTTGTTTTAAGGGCAATTTACTAGTAAGAGCCGCCGAGCAGACAGCGTTGAGAGATATATGCGAAATATTCTCGAGTTTTCGTTTATTAGAAAGTAGTTCTTTTAAAAATTTTGCATATTTAGGCATTTGCGAGATAGCCTCGCAAAAAGGAACATTAATATGCATTTGTTTAAGTAATAAAATAAATTTTTCATATTGCGCGTTTACTCGCTCGTTATCTAACTTATGCGGGTAGGGCAACGCCTTGTTTAAAATAGGTTTGTCGTTAAAAATCGGTAAGGGTTGCGTAATCGAAGAAGAGGGAAGAGGGGTCGGAGGTGAAATATGTACCTGAGGATCGATCCGTTTTGGATCGACCACCTCCTTACCGCTACGGAGGGTTATAGCGTTGGCGGTTTCCCTTGGATTGGGGTCCGTGTTCCCTGGCAGTGCCCCTAAGGCGCGTTCCGATATAAGTCGCGCCAGCTGTCCAACCTGGAGTTCTAAATTTTTTAGCGATCCGGTGATGTTCCGGATATTGGACTCGTTGGAAGCGACATAATGATTAAAATTTTCGTCCACCGGAGATGGCTTCATAGGAGGGGGAGGAGGAAACGTTGGCGCAAAAGGAGGGGGAGGAGGACGCTGTGCGTTGTTCGGGTTGCTCTAGGAGAAATTCGGATGGTTCCTCCAACCCGGATTATAGTGGCTACTATAAGGGTTGTTTTGAAAGGAGGGACGCACCGGATTTCCCATGTAGTCCACGAACTCATCGACTACGCAGACATTGGAGGGGGGGGGGGAGAAAACAAGGCGGAGTGGAGGAGGCAACAGACATCTCCGCCACCTGCTTAGTTAGCCTTTCCACTTGGAGGGCTAGCTGAGCAGTGACATCCACTTCAAAAATACCCGCCTGCTTAGGGAGCGCCCGCGGGACATTCCACTGGTAGGCGTTCACCGCCATTTCCTCAAAAAGGGCCTGGGCGGCCATGGGGGTCTTATTGTTCAGAGTGCCCCCGGCAGCCGCGTCAATCATTTGACGTGTCTGACTGTTCAGTCCATTATAAAAAATTTGTACCTGCAACAACGTTGGCAGAGCGTGGTGCGGACACTGGCGGAGGAACTCCTTAAAGAGTTCCCAAGTCTCGTAAAGAGACTCGGAGTCGTTTTGGACGAACGAAGATATGTCCGCCCGCAATCTTGCAGTTTTCGCGGGCAGAAAATACTTCGTAAGGAATTTCTCAGCCAACTCCGCCCAGGACGTGATGGATCCCCGCGGGAGGGAGAGTAACCACGCCTTAGCCTTGGACTTAAGAGAGAAGGGGAGAAGGCGCAAACGAATGGCGTCATCAGTGATGCCATTAATTTTAAAAGTATCGCAAATCTCAAGAAAATTAGACAAATGGTTATTGGGGTCCTCATCCGGCAGTCCGTCGAACTGCACGGCATTTTGGATCATTTGAATAACACTCGACTTAATTTCAAAATTATTGTTGGCCACAGCGGGCCGAACAATACTCGACCCCGTATCATCCAAGTTGGGCCGAGCGTAGTAAGACATAGTACGCTCGGCCGATTGGGCATTATTTGGGTCGGCCATAGAAGAAGAAGAGGGTTCTCCGATAGATTCTGCGGGGTCTAAAAAGGGAATTCGACGGAGAGATCGGATACGCGCAAGAGAGCAGTTGATCTCGGGGTCGAATTCAAGATTTTCAGAACTCGAAGGTTGTCCACGGGTCATACACCCTAAAAAAAACGAAAGGGGGAAGGATTTTTTTTGTATAAAATTTTTTTATTTGAAAATAAAGTAAAACTAATAGAGTCCCGAATTCAATATAACAACCATGCTCCCCGGCAACGGCGCCAAAAACTTGATGACCACGGAACAGAGACCGACTGTGGGTGGTTCGAAATGGTCAGATTCCGCGGGCCGGTTAGAAGATCGAGTTTTCTAACGAGAGGAGGCAAGTGCACCTATCGCAAGTAGTACTCAGTATTCAGGAAAATACCGAGGTCGTATTATTCTCGGGGATGCGTTGATTATATCTACTCTTCTAGGAACACTATTATCTTACTATCAGTAAGGTGGGATTTTTTTTAGTCTAATTAAAATGGAAAAAAAGAGAGCTGAATTTTGCTAAGTTAGTTCGATGACGGGTTAACGCTCGGCATCTAATCGGATTAAGACTAAAATAATTCTTAGCAATTATTGAACTTTGTTTTTAATTTAATAAAAGGAACTTGGTCGTGGAGGTTCCAAGAACATGAGCTCACCTTGGTCTAGGGATATCGCTCACCTGGGCGCTAAGGTTATTCGACCGAACGTTAGTCCGAGGAAGGATTCACCTTAACGTCCGCATTACGCTAAGAACCCCGCTATTGGGTGGGGAACCCAATCCGGCAGAACTACGTTTCTCCTCTTTTGAGGGGGCGTACGCAGTTCTCTTTACCCAAGGGGGATCGGTCCATACGTGCAGCCTCTCGGCGTCGCGTATGGATAACGGAAATAGAGCCCACACATCGATTATGTGGTCCTATGCGTCGTTAACCCGGGGCAAACCATAAGTCCTTAAATTAAAATAAAAATAAAGTTCTTTAATTATTTTAAATCATTTTATTTGTCCCATTGCTCTTCGATGTCGAAGGCTATTAGAGATTAGCCACTCATCGGTATGGGGACGACTTTATGTTTTTAGGTGAAGCGTGAGTGTTAAATTAAGCACTGAACGATTATAAGAGAAAACATAAAAAATAGGACAATTAGATAAATTGAAGGCTAATTGATGCAGACACTCACGCACACTTCAAAACCATAAAGAAAATTAAATAAAGCAAGCCCTACTCAAATGAGTAGGCGGAAATAAATGCACACACGCACACACTCTTCTTAATTGAAGAAAGCGATAAATAAAGCGTCAAAATTATCTCCTACAAGCACGCACTCTACATAATTGAGAAAGCGATAAAATTGCAAGTCCCGACTCAAATGAGTGGGCGGGGGTAAATTTATCTCATACACGCACACACTCTACTTGAAAGTAAAACACACACACGCACTCTACAGAAAAGTAAACACACACGCACACACACAAAGTTTTCCTACTCAAGTGAGTAGGAAAAAAATAAAAGCAGTAAAAAGACAAGTCCCACTCAAACGAGTGTGCGGAAAATGAAAGCAGGGTGCCATTTAACTCTTAACGAGTAGGCGAAAATAAATGCATACGCACATACTCTACAGAAATTAAAACAAAGCTGTAAATTCTAACTCGTACACGCACGCACCCTTGCAAAAAAAAAGAAAAGCGAAGTGCTCAGAAAATTAAAACGACTGCATTTCTACCGCTAGAATGCGGTAGAAATGCATAAAAAGTGAAAATTATAATTAACCGAGCGAAAATGTTTTGCAAATAAACGCAAAATAAAAGTACTCGAAAAATTAATACAACTACATTTCTAGCGCTAGAATGTGGTATAAATGCATAAAAAGATGAAATAAAAATTAAAGGGACTAAAAGTTTTACAAATAAAAAGCTAAAATGAAGTGAGCGAAAAATTATAACGACTACATTTTTATTCATAAGTTTTTATAAAACCTCCAAAAAAGTGAGAATAAAACTAAAAAAGAACGAGAAGTTTTACATTCCTAAGAGCCTAAGTTAAAGAAAATAAAAATGAACACTTTTAGGGGAGTTTTTATAAAACCTATATGAATGAAAATGATAAAGAAGAAAAAGCTAAAGCTAAAAAGTGCAGAAAATGTAAACTAAACGGACGACACAACGGCTAGAAATGACAATAAATCCTAAATCTAACTAAGTTATCAAGGCTATAAAAATGAAAACATAAAAGAAACACAAAAAGATGAACGAAAAATTGCTTAAGTAGGCGCATTCAAATGGATTTTTCATACTAATGAAGAGGGAAAAATTCAAATTTTATTAAAGCAAAAACCCTAATACAAACTAAGAGAGAGAGAGGCGGAAGAAATTCTCCTTACATAAGTATGGAATCCAAATGGGCAGCACCTCCCCTAAGCAAAGTGGTCAAAAAAGTGGACCAGAAAAGCTTCCTGGAAGCTCTTATTTATAGGCAAATTTTCGGGTTGGTCACGCCCGTGACTAGGGCGTGACAGGGGGCGTGTCGATACTGTACATGAGCTAATCGGGTGACTTGACTGGAAAGTTGACTTCGGCTGAAAACGTGGCGGTCACGCCCTAGGTCACGGGCGTGACATGTGTCAGTCACGGGCGTGACTAGGGCGTGTCGGGGAGGTCGATCTGGGCGCGGTCTGGCCGCAAAGTCGTGCGCGTCACGTCGGCCAGGTGGCTAAGTCACGCCCGTGTCACACCTTGACACGGGCGTGCCTTTGGGCGTGTCGAGCTTGGTTTGATCATCGCCGATCGTCGAGCTGGCAACCTGTGGTCTGCAATCGTCGAGGGCGTGACACGGGCGTGTCGGTCATGTGACACGGGCGTGTCAGTCAACATTTTGACTTTTTCTGGAATTTTTCTGGAATTTTTCTGGAATAAAAATAAAGCTAAGTTAGAAATAATATTTACAAAAATAAGCAATTTATTGAATAAAACTAGTAAAAAAAAAGACAAAAATAAACAAAATTGACTTAAATAAAATACGAAAATATAGGTATATTTACAACTCATCACACGTCCTGTGACACGCCCATGTCACAGACCGTGTACTGCAAGAGGTACATAAAACCGACTTATCAGGAACATAACACGGCATGTGACACACCCGTTTCACAGGTCGTGTGTCCTTACATGGCTTTAGACACGTCGTGTCTAGCCCGTGTTCACCAAGCCTCAATACCTTGGAAAAGTCCAGAAAAGGACACGACCGAGGAACACGCCCAAGTCCTTAGCCGTGTGCCAAACACGACCTTGTGACACACCTGTGTCACTGGCCGTGTGCCACACTCAACGCTTCCCGGTTACCAACCCAAGCAGGACACGGCCTCAGATACTCCCGTGTCCCTAGAAGTGTCGCCTCTCGACCATCGTCGACTGTACTGTGTCGAGAACTCGACTCGATGCACATAGTGAAGGGCATGCCCTGGGACACGACCGTGTCCCAGGCTGTGTGCAGGTGGACATGCCCTGGGACACGCCTGTGTCCCAGGCTGTGTCACCCAGCCTGAGCTCGAATTTGGAATTTGGGGTGTTACACAACGATCCTAAACTAAATAAGTCGTTTAACAATGGTACCACCCCCGCTCGATTTTTAGTTTGCGGACAAACTGACATAGCTAAAGCATTGGTGTGCCCATATATAATTCACACTATGTAAGTCCAGTTGTTATTCTACGATTAGCCAACATGACCATAGGTTTGTACCTTTATATGTAGATCCCGGCGCAAACAGAACCAATAATGGGCACTCCCGCCAATTCCTTCCCTACTCAATTTCAGCAGTCGAAGCTGGGACAGACCCTCACAATAATTTTAGATGCATTTAGATCACAGGAGGCCCCGGTGCCGCAACAAACCATGGGTTCCATCTGTCTGAGTATATTCCGAGCCCTCTCCCCGCATGTTTACAATGGGATGGAGTCGGTTGTTCGTATAGAGGAGTGGTTGGATACTGTGCAAGGGTTGATGGCTGGAATCAGATTCCCAGCAAGTATGGTAGTCACCTTAGCCGAATCTGTCGTAGAGTCGCATGTGAATAGGTGGTGGAAGTCCCTCATAGGTTCCTCTTTTCAAAGACGTGTATACACAAACATCAACTGGAATGAATTTTCTGATGCCTTCTTAGAGCATTTCATTCCTTCCACGGCTCGTGATGAGCTCGAAGAAAAGTTCCTACATTTTAAACAAGGATCCAAGTCAGTGACAGAATATTAGCGAGAGTGTCAGTATCTTACAAGATTTACAGAGTCCTATGATTTTGATGACAGAGGGTACGCAAAACGGTTTTATAAAGGCTTACGAGATCTCCTAAGACAAGCACTTTTATTTATAACGGACGCGAGCTTGGCAGAAATAATTGATATGACAAAAAGGTTGGAGGCGGATCACTTGGGAGTCATGGCTAGTAGTAAGAGACCTGCCGATGGCATGATGGAAGCAGGTCCCAGCTATAAAAGGAGACATAATAGTAGAGGGGGAAGAGGAAACCAAAGAGATGGCCGTATTTTCCACCATAATTTTAGGATGGAACATCCGGGCCCGCAGTTAACACTACCTCTACCCCCGTAGTTCCACCCTCATCAGCAACCAGGAGTACCATTTAGGCAAGTACGTTATCAATATAATCAGTCGGGCTACATCCAGCATTATTGCCCACAACTACATGGGGATGCTCCCCATGTTTTTCCACTAGCAGCTCCGCAAGGATGAGGGCAAGGTCATGGTCGAGGATGAGGACCATTTGGGTGGAATCATGGACCAGCTAGAGAGTAGATGTTAGCGCTGTACATGACTCAGGAGAGGAATCCTCAAGATGTGATTGCAGGTATATCATAATTTGATTAATACATTATGAGCATTCGTCCTTCGCTTGCCTTAGTTGACCTAGGAATTTAGCGGTGAGGTTGTTATAATTATTACTTAGGCACCGTGGCTATTAGTGGTAAACTAAGCCTTACATTATTTGATACCGGTGCCACTCATTCGTTTGCCTCGACTGACTTCGCAAAATATTTAGATGGCATCCAATATTTCACCGGTGTCACTCCGAGAGTACGCCTCCCAAATGTCTCTGAGATGATGTCATCCTCGAAGTGCGACTTGGAAGTATATATTGGAGAAAAGACTTTTGAACCCCTACGATAGTGTTGAGAAAGCCAGAATTCGAACTTATTCTGGGTATGATATGGTTAGGCTGGTACCACGCAAGGATTGATTGTGTGGCAAAGCAAATCACATTGAGGCATGGAGACTCTGACGTCGTTTTCCAAGGTATTAAATTCGCACCTCGAATGTTTTTATCTTCAATCCAGGCCCTCAAGGCCCATATGAAAATGGAAGAGGTATATATGATATGTTTTGAACTAAAAGAGATGGCGGCAAGTATGAAACATGTTTCGGTGGTGCGTAATTTTCCTTAGGTATACACCAAGAAGATTTCAGGATTACCCCCACATAGAGAAGTGGACTTTCAAATTAAATTAGTACCGGGTACCAAGCCCATCTCTCGAACCCCTTAGAGAATGGATTCAAAGTAACTCACTGAGTTTAGAGTTCAGTTGTAGGAGTTGGTGGAATCAGGGTTTATTCATCCCATTTCATCAATCTGGGCAACCCCTATTTTGTTTGTTAAGAAGAAGTATATGTCCCTACGGTTGTGCCTAGACTACGGATAACTCAACTGGCTGATAGTGTGGAACACCTATACATTACCCCAAATCGACGAGTTATTCAAATAGTTGGTAGTAGCGCATTGGTTTTCAAAATTGGATTTGCGCTCGGTGTACTATCAATTGAGGATTCAAGAGAAAGATATTCAGAAAACAACATTCAGCTCGAGATACGACTTATACGAGTTCACGGTGATGCAGTTTGGGTTCACAAACTCCCCTTCCATGTTAACGTGTTTGATGAATAGGGTGTTTGAGCAGTATTTGGAAGTCTTTGTCATCATCTTCATCGATGACACTCTGGTCTACTCGAAGAAAGAAAGGGAGCATGCTGAGCACTTTCCTTAGTTTTGAAGAAATTAAAAGAGCATTCGTTGTTTGCAAAGTTCAGCAAGTGTGAGTTCTGGCTCCGAGAAGTTGTCTTCTTGGGCCATGTGATTAGTGGTGCTAGATTAGCAATAGACCTGACCAAGGTGCGTATCGTGAAGGAATGGTTGCCTTTGAAGTCAATGGCTGATGTACGTTGCTTCCTTGGACTTACTGGGTATTATCGCAAGTTTCTAAAGGGATTTTCGAAGATAACCCTTCCTCTCATCGCTCTGACAAAGAAAGGTGTGCCATGTGAATGGATACCCTAGTGAGAGGCAGCATTTCAAGAATGATCAACTTACCTCCGCACCGATCCTAGCTCTTTCATAAGGAAATGGAAGATTTCAAGTATACACTAATGCCTATTATCAAGGGATGAGAGCAGTGTTGATGCCACATGGGCATGTGCTTTCTTATGCTTCAAGACAGTTGAAGAAGCATAACGTAAATTACCTAGTGCATGATTTGGAGTTGGGT
Organism: Platanthera zijinensis; assembly: GCA_039513925.1. Classification (NCBI taxonomy): domain Eukaryota; kingdom Viridiplantae; phylum Streptophyta; class Magnoliopsida; order Asparagales; family Orchidaceae; genus Platanthera; species Platanthera zijinensis. Next base: position 122,692,519 of record CM077086.1, on the reverse strand, counting down.
GCAATGGTGTTTGACTTAAAGGTTTGGAGGCACTATTTATATGACGTCCACTTTGAGATCTTTTCTGACCATAAGAATTTGAAATACGTTCATACTCAGAAGGATTTAAATTTGAGGAAGCGGCGGTGGTTAGAATTTTTGTGTAATTATGAGTTTACATTGAACTGCCACCCTGGGAAAGCAAACTTCGTAGCTGATTTATTGAGTAGTAAGGTACCAGAGTCAAGCCCTGAGTCTCGGGTGATGAGTATGGAATTGAATCGAGTTCTTGAAGAGATGAAGATTACGCAACTGAGTAAGGATCCTTCCGAGACATATACAGAATACCTTGCTACCATGAGCATAGTTTGTGACATTCGAGATCGAATTCAGGGAGAGCAAAGGAAGGATTCTGCTTTGTCCCCAGTGTTTCAAGCCATGGAGGGAGGATCAACAGAAGGTTATATGTTAAAAGAAGAACTAATTTATTTCCATGACAGACTTTGCATTCCCATAGGCAGTGGAATTCGAAAAGATATTTTGAGAGAGGCTCATTGCACCAAGTATTCGGTGCACGCTGGAATTTCTAAAATGTATACTGACTTGAGAAGAACCTTGTTTTTGTCGGGGATGAAGAAGGATGTCACATACTACGTTACACACTGTGAGGCTTGTCAAAAGGTGAAGGTGGAGTGCAAGAGCCCTGGAGGATTGTTACAATCTTTTCCCATTCCAGAGTGGAAATTTGAGGAAATCTCAATTGATTTCATTTACGGTCTTCCCCGATAACGATCAGGGAATGACACAGTTTGGTTGATTGTGGATTGCTTGACCAAGGTCGCTAGGTTTATCCCAATAAAAAAAGAGACGCGTGTAGATGTGTTGGTTCGTCTCTTTGTGGAACAGTTTGTACGGTACCATGGGGTGCCTAAGACGATAGTCTTAGACCGCGACGGTTGTTTTACCTCCAAGGAATGGAAAGAAGTTCAAACATATCTGGGATCCCGCCTTACCTTTAGTACAACCTTTCATCCTCAAACGGATGGCCAGTATGAGAGGACCATCAGAAACTTTGATGATTTGTTAAGGTTGTGCGTATTGGATAAAGGAGGCCACGGGAAAGGATCTTACCACTAGGGGAATTCTCTTACAACAATAGTTATCAAGCCTGTTTCGGAATGGCACCACACGAAGCACTTTATGGAATGAGGTGTAGAATACCTTTATCGTGGGTACTGGATGAAGACGCGAGGATTTTGGTAGTAGATTATATTGATGACTTGGATGCTATGGTTAGATTGATACGAGATCGCATGCTGGAGGCTCAGAGTCGACAAGAAGAGTATTATAATGTGAAACATAGGATGGTGGAGTTTCAAGTGGGTGACAAGTTGTTTTTGAAGATCCGGCCAATGCATTGAGTGTCACGAGTTCTTGGTAGGAAGAATCTTAGCCCGAGATATGTAGGGCCCTATAATATATTCTAATGGATTGGCACTTTAGCCTACCTACTGGAGCTATCACCTGAGCTACAAAATTTGCATGATGTCTTCCATGTGTCGTCGCTTCGAAAAGCACTACTATGACCCGATCAGCATGTCCCTGCTTTGGATAGACAGTGGCAACCGATAGTTCCATGCGAATAGAGCTAGTGCACATAGTGGACACTGAGACAAAATGCTTGTGGCAGAAGAGTGTCCCATTATTGAAGGTTTAGTGCTCTAATCACAAAAAGGAGGAATACACTTGGGAGTCGGTGGACTTGATGTGGAAGCGCTACCCAGAGCTGTTTCACCAAGGTACATTTAAAAGCATACTTTACTTTTCATGCTTTACCTTCCCCATAGCCTTAGCCTAATTTCGGGGACGAAATCTTTTATTTTGTTTATAGGATTTGTAATATCGTGATTCGTGCTAGACCCCTTGTGCGCATTTTCAGGTTAAGAGATTGGACTTGGGCTCGAGATGCGCTTGTGGAAAGTCTTAAACCTGAGCCAAGGGAATTGCTGACACTACCGCACGACGGTAGCTATCGTCGAGTATACTTGACGAATATGCAGAGTAGTCGAAGGCATTGAGTGATCGTCGAGTGGACTCAATGATCGTCGAGTACAACCGCGCAACGGTAGCGGGATACCGTACTGCAGTAGCAAGATACTACGTGGTGGTAGAAGTCGTTGTGTATATACAACGAATACCCGGAGGAGTCGAGAGAATTGAGTAGACAATAGATCATCGAGTACTATCGCGTGGTGGTAGCAGGGTACCGCATGGTGGTAGTCATCTGATTTATCGACGAATGGATCGGGAAGTTATCACCTGGAGTTAGCGATACCACGGGCGATAGACCCGCTGAATTATTTGTCATAGCTCTTAGTAATATACTGCGTGGCGGTAGGAAGAATACTGTGAGGTGATAGCGTACAGGTGGAGGCACCTGAGTGGACAGTTTAGACGGTGGATTGTGGAGGATGTCCATTTCGAAGTTACTGTGTGGCGGTAGCTCCCTTATCGGAAAACTTTAAATTTATTTGGCTTCTTCCTTTATAAACGAATGTCCAAGACTTGGCCAATAGTTTTCATCTCCAATTTTCCTGAGAGAACGAAGGGTGCAGAGCTTTTCTTAGAAGGACAAGGAACGGATGGACTTTCTCTCAGAGGAGGAAGAGCGAGAGCCGAGGCCAAAGCCTTCATGCCATGAAGGAGGATAACAAGATCCATGGACGGAAACGAGCTGAGCTTCCTACCTTCTCCCTTGGTAGTAAATCTTTAGTTATGAAAAAGGAAAGATGTCGGCTTAAAGGAGTTCGACCTTAGTGAGAAATGGAGATCTCCTAGGAAGAGACCATGCTAAGACCTTTGTCCTAGGGTTTGTTGTCTTCAACCTTTTCTTTCTTCAATGTGAAGATGGTGGACTTGGTTTAATGAAGAATGATGGTATGATTAGGGTGAATATGGGAGGAGGAAAAGTTGAATGCAGTTTTGTATAAATGGTTAAAGGAGGAAGACGAACCAGTGTCATTCGTTGGTCTTCAAGATGGGTGCAGAAATCCATTTTCTGTGCACAACAGACTTCAAGGCAATTTTTCTGTATGGTATGACCATATTCAATTCTTGGGAGGAATACTAAAAAGGTAGTATTCGGAAAGACCTTTCTAACGGATGGTTACACGTTTCTATAGGATCTTTATAGCTTAGGAATGTCCAGTCAAAGTTACTGCACAAAAATATCATAAGTGCAGGATATTTTCGGTTGAGTTGTACATTCAGGTAACCAGGATGAATGAATGGTTGTTGGATCTTGATTGGATTAGTGTTTGTTGGATCTCGAATGAACAAATGATTGATGGATCTCAAGTGAACGAATGGTTGTTGGACCTTCGAGCGAGCAAATGGTTGTTGGATCCTTAAATGAAAACCGGTAAAGATGTATCTTAATAATAATACGTGCATGTTTAATATATAGCTTGTGGCAATCAAAGTGGTTGGAAGATCATGTGATGTATTCCTAGAAAGCTATGCTGATAATGTAGAAATAAATAAATTGAACGATGAATGTTGTATGATTTGGAGTGCGAAAGGGTGTAAGTGCGTGAGTATATGACTACACCAGATCGATGTAATGATGAGGGGCTCTGTGTGGAGCCCTTGAGTGATGTTGATCACATGATTGTTTATAATGAGAAGGGACTTGGTAGGAACCCTTGAATATGATAGCATGGCTAAGTTAATATGCATGAGGTGTGTGTTGACACGCAATGTCATAATCTTTGGTTAAGGATAGTGTGACAGGTCTACGGTGAAAGTGAAGGGATAGATACTACTCTAGAGGGGGGGTGAATAGAGCTATCAAATTTTGCACTAGACAAAACTTAATGGTCTACCCAACTCCCTTGGAGTGAAATGCGGAATGAAAAGATTATAGATATAGAATTAACCCTATAGCCTAACACAAGTGTTGTGCACAAACTCAAGCTAACTGTAATTACAGTTAAGGATTGGAAATCCTAATCAGCAACTAGCAAACCTAGTTAAATCTAATCACAGCCACAATGCAGGAATTAAACAAGGCAATCCAGACGACACAAGGAATTTATAGTGGTTCTCCAAACAACTTGGGTACGTCCACTCTTCTACCAATAAGGTAGGAATCCACTCAGGTTTTTGATCAGGTGCCCTGCCACCAACAGGATCTGCTTCAAGTAGATCCATAAACCCTTTAGACTTTTGATCAAGTGTCTAAAAAGCGAACACAGGTTTTTGATCAGGTGCCCTGCCACCAAGGGATACTTTTGAAGGGAGTAATAACCCTGTACAGGAGGGGGAAAGAAGGTTAAGATGTCTTCTCTATTTTACAAAAGATTAGAGAAGCACAAGGACTTGCACTGAGCTAGAAAGCTCTAAAGAATCAAGGCTCCCCCTGGCTCAAAGATTTCCAGGTGAAGTCTTGCTTTAGTGCAGACAACTCTTCAGAAAGATCTGAAGGAAAAACTACAAGAGGATAATAAATAATAAAATTAGAAATCTTCAAGCAGCTGTCTTCTTCTTCTTCTTCAAAAGAACTCTGAGTTTAAACTTCCTGGAATAGGAGAACTCAGGTTGAAGAAGAGCAGAAGAGCTTAACACTTCTCAGTTGGATGAGTATTGCTGAGAGCAGAAAACTTGGTCTTGATGAAGGCTTGAATGCTAAAATGAATAACTGGTTAGCTAGCTCAAATCCTTCTCCAAAGGATTCCTTTTATAGCAGCAACAAGCAACGGCTCTCTTCAATTTGAATTGTTTGTCTTCTTCTGAAACTTGTGACCTGGGCTGCAAATATCAAAAAGACAAACAATCTCTGCAGCAAAAACATTCTATAAAAGGAATAAACCTCTTTCGAAGAAGCTGCAGGAAGCAATCTGATAATAAAGTACTAAATAAAGTCACATCAGAAACAAACTCTTTATAGCAGAAGAAAGACTTTTCAGTCTAACGGCTATAAAGGACTGACAGCAGATAAAGTAAAATATAATGTCAGCTAATAAGACAAACAACTTTATCTGAAAAGATTTGACACAGGCAAAAGGGATGGAGTAAATATTGCCTGGAAATATTATCATAAAACAACTGCAATAACATGCCAGATAATGTATTAAATAATTAAATATAATAAATAAATACAAAATATAAAGGCAGACAGAAAACGTTGAACGACCCTCGAAGATCGTCGACCGACGCACGGAGATCGTCGAACTATCGGACAGATAGTCGAACGATCCAGATAGTCGAACTATCAAAGGAGATAGTCGAACTATCACAACAGATAGTCGAACTATCAGAAGATAGTCGAGCTATCAGATAGTCGACCAATCAACAGATAGTCGAACTATCAAAGCGAAACAGATAGTCGAACTATTAACAGATAGTCGAACTATCAAAGCAAAACCGATAGTCGACCTATCAACAGATAGTCGAACTATCAACGCAGAACAGATAGTCGAACTATCAACAGATAGTCGAACTACCAGATAGTTGAGCTATCAAAACAGATAGTCAAACTACCAAGGGAAAACAGATAGTCGACCTATCAGCAGATAGTCGAACTATCAAACGACGCAGATAGTCGACCTATCAAACAGATAGTCGAGCTATCAGATAGTTGAACTATCCAAGCAGATAGTCGAACTATCAAACCAACAGATAGTCAAACTATCAACAGATAGTCGAACTATCTCAGCACACAGATAGTCGAACTATCAACCGATAGTCGAACTATCCTCGCAGACTGAAAGTCGAGCAACTGATAGACGATCGTCGAACAGTCAGTCGACGATAGTCGAGCGGTGTTCGACTATAGTCGAACGAAAAACTACTTAACCAAATTCTTTATCTGGAAAAGCGGGGACTCTACAGCTAGACCACTAACCATTGACCATAGATATTTCTTGGGTCAAGGGACAAAAGGAGAAGACTAAACTCAAATCAAACTAGGGTACCAACAATCTCCCCCTATTTGAGTTAAGTCTCTCAAAAACTAAAACATAGAACTAGCTATAGAGCAATAAAATTAATACAGGAAATAGTTAACAATTAACTAGCAGTTATCAAACAGATAAATAACAGTCAAACAAAATTAAGAGTCTACAGAGTCTGGCTTAGGGTTAGAAGAGCTAGGAACAAAGGAAACTTTCCGCAAAGGATTAATGGCCTCTTTCTTAGACATCTTCAAGTCTTGCATGCCAATAATCTTTAATTTTGCAGCCCTTGGAACAACGGCTTCTGGGTGCTTTTCCATATACTTTGAAGGGTCAAAGACCTCAGGGCTAACCTGGAACTTTTCGAACTCCTTCTTTCTGAATGTAGACATTGTGGTTAATCCAGTAGTGTCCTTTCCTTCAGCTTTTGCTTTCCTGATTTGAGCTGCTCCAACCAATTCGAGAAAACGAGCCATCCTAAAGTTAGGATCAAGCTCAGGACTTTCATAAACGGTCTCAGAAGGAGTATCATCTGGTTCTTTATCTTAATTAACTAGATAAGACAGGGGAGCAGACTTAGCAATGTTCTTGCTAGAATTTTTAAACAAAATAAACTACTTACCTTTTGAAACAACTTTTTCAGAATGCACTGGCATTGGAGATGAAACCCTTTTCTTTAGAGAAGGAGGAGGGGAAAAAGTTGGTCTTTGATACACAACCTCCTTCACTTGTTCTCTCACTGTATCAGTTCTTTGATAGCCAGAATATGATTTACCTTGAAAACTTTGAGAGCTTTTCCTTGAAGAAGACTGAGAAGGAGCAGATTTTGCTGACGGAGCAGAAGGATTAGCAGAAAGGTTGCCAGAGGCTCCTGCACCGGGAGGTGGAGGAGGAGGACCTCTGGGATTCCATCTGGGGGTAGGACTATCATATTTCTTAGATCTCTTTCTTCTGTGCAGCTTTCTTTTTCTTTGAATTCTCAGATAAATCTGAATCCTCTTCATCCTCAAAATGAGATGATGGAGGATTGTCATATGGGTCATAGGCTTCAGAAACAGCCTTTTCCTTTAATTTCAGATCAGCTTTCTCTTTTTCCTCTTCTATGGCATCCTGAGCCAGAAGGGAATCCAAATCAAGTCCTGGGGAATCATCCCAAACAGTTGATTTTTCAACTTGCAAATCCTTTTCTTTTTCTTCTAACAAAGATTGTACTCTTTGATTCCAAGCATCTCTTGCTTTCTCTTCTTGATTTTCAGACACATCTTCTATATCATCTAAAAAAGAATCCAGTTCTGGATCTACTTGAACGTCAGGAACATCTGGAGCAGCTTCTGAAACAACTGCTAAAACCTGAGCAGCTATATCTTCTTTAATATAATCTGTAGATTCATGAACACAAATCTGCTAAATAAGCTAAAATCATTCCTTCTAGGTATTCACAAGCTAGCAAATCAATTGACTCGTCAATAAAACGGATGAGTGAATTACCTTCATACTTTACCAACTCCCAGGATTCATCCACATAGGATGTAATAATCCCTTCTAGGAAACGGGCAACCAAGGGAGTGGTGAGATCTTCTAAGCAAACTTTTACAACAAATTCAGATAACATGACTGCATTAGATATTTCTTTGTCAGATAACACTGAACCTGATTCATCTTGAGCTGGAGCTGGAGCAGTCTCTTCTTGAACTGCTGAAAGAATTGCTGGAAGGGAGGCTGGAGGCTCTGAGACATCTTCACAGAACATCTCCCCCTGCCTGATTTCAATGGAAACTGAAACCAGGCCCCTTGAAGAAGAGGGCTCAGCAGATTTAGAAAGGGATTGGATGTAAGCAGTCAATGTAGCAATGGAGGAGGCAAGTGGAGCAATTGCCTCTTCAATCATAATTTTGATTGAAGGGGTAATCAACTCCAAAATGCTGGATATGAATGCTGGGGTTATCTCAAAAGATGATGGAATTGCAGTGGATGGAGATGCAGCAGAGATGGTTGTAGTGTTAGGATGAAAAGTGGTGTGAACTGGAGATCGAATTGGAGATGGAGCATGATGTGGAGAATGAATAGGGGATAGAATAGGAGACTGAGGAGGTGTTGGAATCCTCTCAGATCCTAACAGATCAAAACTAGGAGCAGATATCCTAGCGAGATGAGAAGGAAGAGGAGATGCTGGAGGAGAAGGAAGAACAACCGTGGTTTTTTCTCGAACAGGAGAAGGAGAAAGTCGTACTTCAGCTGAAGTTGATGGAACTTCAACTGAGGTAGACGGAACTGATGAGGATGGAACTACTTCAGTAGAAGTTGATGGTAATGCAGAAGAAGATAATGGAAGAGAATGAGCTGAGCCAGCTTCTACCGGGTAAGGAGCGACTGAATCAGTCCTAGTGCTCTCTGATGTCGCTGGAGCAACCCCTGTGAGAGCGGGCTTCACAAAAGTCCTCTTCCACTTGGAGAACAGATTCGGGTCCATCTTCTTACTCGCATTTATGGTTGTTGCAACGGAGACCAGCAGCTGATGATACTTTTCCTTTAGGAAAATTCCAATAACCATGTCTATGGTAACCTCTTTCTTATTGTTCTTTTTCCTTATCAAATCGAACATTACTCCTGCCCAATCAATCCTTTTCTGATTAACAATTGCACACATCAGTGCAAATTGTTGCCTTGTAATGTTGTCATGAGTAGAGTGCTTCCCAAGGAGCACTTTTCCAACTATCTCAGCAAGAAATTTAATCTTAAATGGGAAATTGACCTTGAGCAGCTTCGTGGGAATGCCCTCCGCATATCCCAGCTCAGTAAGCATTCTTCCAAACTCTTGAGCATCTTGCTCATAATCTTCTTCACCATTTATCAAGCCAAAAACATCAGTCAGAATGGCGGGAGTTAAAATTACCTCTTCTCCGCCGATAGTGCCAGTCATCGAATCGTCAGAGGAGGACGAAGTGAAAGCCCATTCCTTAATCTCGGGAACATTTAACTTTATCCTTGTAGACATTAACCTTTCTAGACCTTGATCCCGGCATAACTGAAGAATTTCTACAATCCCTGCTTCACAGCAACTGAAAGCGTCAAAATCGACGCTGAAACCTGCATCGAACTTTACAACAGCTAGCACTGCGGGAGAAATCGCCATTGAATTGCTGGAGAATGCGCGAGAAAGACGGAGAAGACGAAGGAGACGAGGCGGCAGAAAATCGCAAGCGGGAAGACAGAATGTGAAAAGTCACGCTCCGTCGACGATAAAACAAAAGATCTTTTAACCTAGGACGACTATCGGCTTTATATTAGACCGGAGATAGTCGATCTATTTAAAAAATACTGGACCCGATGGTCGAACGGCCGTTCGACGATCGGACCAGAAGTAGAGTAGTCGATCAATCGTTCGACTATTTCTGGCTTCTCAAACAACAAGCTGTCGTCATCCAGAGATCGACGATAAGCTCGACCTATTCGACGATCTTCGAACGCCGGTCGACGATCTTCAAACAGATAAGCTATCATTAACCAGAGGTCGACGATAGGCTTGATCCGTTCGACGATCTTCGATCATCGTTCGACGATCTTCAAGCAGGTTTCAACATTGGCAGATATAGTCACACTTAGTCTCGTCCATTGATCATGCCTAGTTGTACTAAAAAGAACAGATGCTTCTGTTCATCTAAGGGCTTGGTGAATATATCACCTCTCTGAAACTCAGTGGATATGAACTCAAGACAAATCTTGTTCTTTTCCACACAATCTCTCAGGAAATGGTGCCGAATCTCAATGTGCTTTGTTCTAGAGTGGTGCACTGGATTTTGTGCAATGGAGATAGCACTGGTACTGTCACACATGATTTTGGTGTTCTTGTGTGAGTAACTATAATCCACAAGCTGGTTTTGAATCCACAGGATCTGTGAACAACAACTAGCAGCTGCTATATATTCAGCCTCTGTAGTTGAAGTTGAGACAGAAGCCTGCTTCTTACAGAACCAAGAGACCAATCTCTCTCCCAGGAACTGACAAGTTCCTGAGGTGCTCTTCCTGTCAACTCTGCAACCAGCATAATCAGAATCAGAATATCCAATTAATTCAAATTCTGACTCAGCTGGGTACCAAAGTCCTAGATTTGGACATCCCTTCAGGTATCTCAGGATTCTCTTGAGAAGAATCAGGTGAGATTCCTTGGGGTTGACCTGGAATCTAGCACAAAGGCATGTAGCAAACATTATATCAGGCCTACTTGCAGTTAAATATAATAGGGAACCAACAATGGCCCTATAATTCTTTTGATCAACTGGCTTGCCGTGATCATCAGAATCAATAACTACATCAGTAGCCATAGGTGTAGGCATTGCTGAAGCATCAGCCATCCCAAATTTCTTTACCAATTCCTTGGCATATTTGGATTGGGAGATGAAGATACCATCAGCATTTTGCTTAACTTGGAGACCAAGAAAGTAAGACAGCACACCCATACTACTCATCTCAAACTTAGAGTGCATAAGGTCAGAGAACCTTTTGCAAAGTTTGGGATCAGTGGAGCCAAATATAATATCATCTACATACACCTGAACTAACATGATTGTGTCCTTTTGATGCTTGACCAAAAGGTTTCTATCAACTACTCCCCTAGTAAAGTTGTGCTCTAAAAGGAAACTAGCTAGAGTCTCATACCAGGCTCTAGGAGCTTGCTTTAGTCCATAAAGAGCTTTCTGCAACTTAAACACATGTGAGGGCTGAGTTGAAGAAACAAACCCTGGTGGTTGTTCAACAAACACCTCTTTCTTAAGCTCACCATTCAGGAATGCACTTTTGACATCCATCTGGAACACCTTAAACTTCATATAGGCTGCATAGGCCAAGAAGATCCTTATTGCTTCTAGCCTTGCAACAGGAGCAAAGGTTTGGTCATAATCTATACCTTCCTCCTGTCTGTAGCCCTGAGCTACAAGCCTTGCTTTATTCCTTACAATAATTCCATTTGAATCCAACTTGTTTCTATACACCCACTTGGTGCCTATGATCAGTTGGCCTTTAGGTCTTGGAACCAAAGTCCAAACTTTACATCTCTCAAACTGATTGAGTTCCTCTTGCATAGCAATGATCTAGTGGGGATCTAGCTTAGCATCTTTAAAGGTGAGGGGCTCAACCTGTGAGAGGAAACAAGCATGCATCACATCCTGTCTTAGCTGATGTCTTGTTTGAACACCAGCTGATATGTCTCCAATCACTTGAGATGTGGGGTGATCTCTAAGTGTGACAATATCAGCAGGTGGGATGTGATCTTCAGCAACAGTTGGGATTAATTCCTCAGGAGGAATTTGATCTACTATTGGTGGTATAACAACAGCTTCTGCAATGTCTTCATCACTGTCTAATTCAGTGATCTGAAGAGTTGATAGTTGAAGAATTTCTTGAGTAGCATCAGGTACCTGCAATGAACTAGAGGAAGGAGAATTTTCCTTCTCCTTGTAAAACATATGAGACTCATCAAAAGATACATGCACAGATTCTTCAATTTTATAGGTTGATTTGTTATAAACCCTATAAGCTTTGCTTACTTTGGAATATCCAAGCATGATTCCCATTGAAGCTTTTGCTTCAAACTTTCTAAGGTATTCTTTATTGTTATTATGAATATACACTACACAACCAAATACTCTAAAATAATTAATTTTAGGTTTCTTTCCTTTAATCAACTCATAAGGAGTTTTACACTGAAGCTTGTGTATCAAACTTCTATTCAAGACATAATTGGCTGTACTAATGGCTTCTGCCCAATAGGAGAGAGGCATATTAGCATCTGCCAACAATGTGCTAGCAGCTTCAATGAGTGTTCTATTCTTCCTTTCAACTACCCCATTTTGTTGAGGAGTTCTAGGAGCTGAGAAGCTATGTTTGATACCTTCTCTCTCACAGAATTCTTGCATGAGAAGAGAGTCAAACTCAGTACCATGATCACTTCTGATCAAGGCCACATGAGTAGAGTACTCAGTCTGCACACATAATAGAAAGTCTGTAAGGGCTTTAAAGTTATCAGCCTTAGTTCTCAAAAAGAAAACCCAACTGAACCTAGAGAAGTCATCTACAATTACTAAGGTGTAATACTTCCCTCCTAAACTCTGTACATTTATTGGGCCAAAAAGGTCCAAATGTAATAAGTACAAGATTCTAGGAGAATCACTCTTATTTACTGATTTAAAAGAATTTTTGGTTTGCTTGCCTAGCTGACAAGCCTTGCATAGGCTCTCCTTCTTGTAGGGGCAAGAAGGTAAACCTCTTACAAGGTTGTGTTTAGATAACCTAGATATATTTTTAAGGTTAACATGACTAAGCCTCTTATGCCACAAAAAATTATTATTAATTGTTACTTCATTAAATAAACAGATTTCAGAGTGAGATGAATTGAAATCTACTAAATAAATATTACCTATTCTAATGCCTACTAAAACAACATTATTATTTAAGGTAATATTACAAGAAGAGTTAGAAAATGAAACCTGGTAGCCAGCATCACATAGCTGGCTGACTGAGATCAAATTGTGCTTCAGTCCAGTCACATATGTAACTCTCTTGAAAGTAACATCTCCAATTGTAATCCTGCCATAGCCTTCTGTCTGACCACAGCTGGAATCTCCAAAGATAACCTTTGGGCCGAGCTTAGCTTTGAATTTTGACAGATGATTTTTATTTCCTGTCATATGCTTGGAGCATCCACTATCCAAATACCACTTATTTTGAGTGATAGGATAGGCCTTCACCTGCAAGACATTTATTTAGACAGTGTGGACCCAGGTAACCTTGGGTCCCTTGTTTTTCATATAAGAAAAACTGGAAATATATGAAAATGCAGGCTGAGGGTGATAACCTAATGGGTGAGATCTCCTAGGTGGAATTCTCCATGCAGATGATAGGTCAACAAACCTAGGGTTTCTATTTTCATTTAGGTTTCTATGGTACTGATGATGATTTTGAAAATCATATTGAAAACGTCGATCGACGTTCGACAATGGGCACTCAGATCGTCGAGCTTCGTTCGACCATTGAGCTTCCGATCGTCGAGCGGCGTTCGACGCTCTTTGCATTTCTTTTAAAAATTTCTTTCTCTTTTCTCTCTTAGCTTTATTTAAAGTTTTATTAACTTGGTTTACTTGCTCAGTGTTCTTCATTCCATTAGCTGAAATGAAGTTCACTGGAGTTGAAAGATTATTTTTAAGAATAACTGGGGGTTCACTGGGAGAAGCTCCTAAGCCTAGTTTGTTATTGCCTGACCTAGTGTTAGTCATGCTGGTTATCTCTAACAGCTTAAGGCTTCTACCATTAAGTGATTCCTCTAACCTTTTAGACTTAGCTAACTCTATTTTAAGAAATTTAATTTCTTCACTACAAGTAGTGAGATCTTCCTTTGACCTAATATTTTCTGTAGCAATTAATTCTGAGTCAGTTAACTTATTTCTAAGTTCTTTAATCTCCTTTTCTGAACTAATTAAGTCTAAGCATAAGGATTTAAAATCTAATTTAAATTCTTCAGAAGTGAAGTCATAAGAAGATAGTACCTCATCTTCTGTTGGCATTTCTTCTTCTGAATCTGAACTCTCTGCAGCTGAGTGGTTGCTGCAGGCATCTATTGCCATCAGGAAAACTTCTTTTGCCTTCTTCTCTTCCTCATCCTCACTGGAGCTTGAGGAGGAGGATTCTTCATCAGAATCACTCCAGGTTTCAGCAATGAAACCTCTCTCCTTTTTCTTGTTCTTGTAGGAGGATGGCTTGGAGTGCTTCCTGTGCTGTTCCTTTTCTTTCCTCTTGTCTTTGTTCTTCTCATCTGGACACTCTGGTAAGATGTGTCCAGGCTTCCTGCAACCATAACATATAATTTCATTAGCAGGTGAACGGTCATACCTTGGTTTGTCTTCATAGCGTGAAGACTTCTTTCTGAATTCCTTTCTCCCCATCTTGAGAAACCTCTTAGCAAATAATGCCATTAGCTCCTCATTTGATTGGCTGCCTTCAGAAGCATCAGCAGCATTAAGAGCTAGAGATTGCACTTTTCTTGTTGGAGTAGGGGTATTTGCTTCTGCTTCTGCTTCCCTTGTCTTCAGCACTTGCTCAAAAGACTTGAGCTTGCCGAGAAGGGCTTCAGTTGAAATCTCTGTGGTGCTTATGGCTTCCTTGATGGGCCAGATCCTTAGATCCCATGTGCTAGGGAAGCACATAAGAATCTTATCATTGACCTCTGTCAATGATATGTCCTTGTCAAGGGTCCTCAGCTCATTGATGATTGAGCTGAGCCTAGTGTACATGGCTTCAACTGATTCAGCATCAGTTTTCTTGAAGTTTTCATATTGTGAGATAAGGTTGGACCTTCTATCCTTCCTTTCATCAGCTGAACCAGCTACAATCTGGTTCAGTGTATCCCACATAGCTTTTGCTGAAGAGCAGTCAGCTACCTTCTGGAATACCTCATCAGACATTGTCTGAGCCAGAATGTTCATCGCCTTGGCATCTGCTATCTTTGCCTTCTTGTACTCATCGTTGTAATCTGGAGGAGGCACTGCACTCATATCAGATGATGAGGCAGTAGCAGCAGCAGGTGCTCTTGGGGGTCCTGACAAAATAGAAGCAAAGATGCTTTCATCAATAGAATTCATATATAATTTTATCCTTGCCTTCCAGATGCCAAACTTAGCTAAGTTGCATGCTGGAGGTCTGGTGCTAGAATAATCCTTGGACTGGGCCATGATAGTGATAGTGAATATCTATAAGCTTTGGTATCTATCAGGATCTTGTGACTTAGGTGTTAGCCCATTCAGTCAGTCAACCTCCCTCTGATACCAATTGAAAGTGAAGGGATAGATACTACTCTAGAGGGGGGGTGAATAGAGTTATCAAATTTTGCACTAGACAAAACTTAATGGTCTACCCAACTCCCTTGGAGTGAAATACGGAATGAAAAGATTATAGATATAGAATTAACCCTATAGTCTAACACAAGTGTTGTGCACAAACTCAAGCTAACTGTAATTACAGTTAAGGCTTAGAAATCCTAATCAGCAACTAGCAAACCTAGTTAAATCTAATCATAGCCACAATGCAGGAATTAAACAAGGCAATCCAGACGACACAAGGAATTTATAGTGGTTCCCCAAACAACTTGGGTACGTCCACTCTTCTACCAACAAGGTAGGAATCCACTCAGGTTTTTGATCAGGTGCCCTGCCACCAACAGGATCTGCTTCAGGTAGATCCAGAAACCCTTTAGACTTTTGATCAGGTGTCTAAAAACCAAACACAAGTTTTTGATCAGGTGCCCTGCCACCAAGGGATACTTTTGAAGGGAGTAATAACCCTGTACAGGAGGGGGAAAGAAGGTTAAGATGTCTTCTCTATTTTACAAAAGATTAGAGAAGCACAAGGACTTGCACTGAGCTAGAAAGCTCTAAAGAATCAAGGCTCCCCCTGGCTCAAAGATGTCCATGTGAAGTCTTGCTTTAGTGCAGACAACTCTTCAGAAAGATCTGAAGGAAAAACTACAAGAGGATAATAAATAATAAAATTAGAAATCTTCAAGCAGCTGTCTTCTTCTTCTTCTTCAAAAGAACTCTGAGTTTAAACTTCCTGGAATAGGAGAACTCAGGTTGAAGAAGAGCAGAAGAGCTTAACACTTCTCAGTTGGATGAGTATTGCTGAGAGCAGAAAACTTGGTCTTGATGAAGGCTTGAATGCTTAAATGAATAACTGGTTAGCTAGCTCAAATCCTTCTCCAAAGGATTCCTTTTATGGCAGCAACAAGCAACGGCTCTCTTCAATTTGAATTGTTTGTCTTCTTCTGAAACTTGAGACCTGGGCTGCAAATATCAAAAAGACCAACAATCTCTACAGCAAAAACATTCTATAAAAGGAATAAACCTCTTTCGAAGAAGCTGTAGGAAGCAATCTGATAATAAAGTACTAAATAAAGTCACATCAGAAACAAACTCTTTATAGCAGAAGAAAGACTTTTCAGTCTAACGGCTATAAAGGACTGACAGCAGATAAAGTAAAATATAATGTCAGCTAATAAGACAAACAACTTTATCTGAAAAGATTTGACTCAGGCAAAAGGGATGGAGCAAATATTGCCTGGAAATATTATCATAAAACAACTGAAATAACATGCCAGATAATGTATTAAATAATTAAATATTATAAATAAATACAAAATATAAAGGCAGACAGAAAACGTTGAACGACCCTCGAAGATCGTCGACCGACGCACGGAGATCGTCGAACTATCGGACAGATAGTCGAACGATCCAGATAGTCGAACTATCAAAGGAGATAGTCGAACTATCACAACAGATAGTCGAACTATCAGAAGATAGTCGAGCTATCAGATAGTCGACCTATCAACAGATAGTCGAACTATCAAAGCGAAACAGATAGTCGAACTATCAACAGATAGTCGAACTATCAAAGCAAAACCGATAGTCGACCTATCAATAGATAGTCGAACAATCAACACAGAACAGATATTCGAACTATCAACAGATAGTCGAACTACCAGATAGTTGAGCTATCAAAACAGATAGTCGAACTACCAAGGGAAAACAGATAGTCGACCTATCAGCAGATAGTCGAACTATCAAACGATGTAGATAGTCGACCTATCAAACAGATAGTCGAGCTATCAGATAGTTGAACTATCCAAGCAGATAGTCGAACTATCAAACCAACAGATAGTCGAACTATCAACAGATAGTCGAACTATCAACAGATAGTCGAACTATCTCAGCACACAGATAGTCGAACTATCAACCGATAGTCGAACTATCCTCGCAGACTGAAAGTCGAGCAACTGATAGACGATCGTCGAACAGTCAGTCGACGATAGTCGAGCGGCGTTCGACTATTGTCGAACGAAAAACTACTTAACCAAATTCTTTATCTGGAAAAGCGGGGACTCTACAGCTAGACCACTAACCATTGACCATAGATATTTCTTGGGTCAAGGGACAAAAGGAGAAGACTAAACTCAAATCAAACTAGGGTACCAACATACGGGCTTGCCAGTCGTCACATCGTGGGAGTTGACAGATAGACTTTAGGCGGTTGGGCTTGGTCCTCGATGCTCACTCCCGAAGCTCCTTTTGTGCCAAGTGGATGGTTGGGCTTGGTCCTTTGGTGATACGCTCCCATAGGCTCCTTCCCTATCACACCAATAGGCTAGTTTGGGTTGTATTCATGGTGCAAATCTACCCGAGACCCCTCTAAGCTGTAGTACGCATGGGCTCCGTTGTTGTGTTCTTAGCATTGAGGTATACGGAGGCCTAGGCTAGGTAGTGTGGATACCAGCCTAGTAGTGGAGAAGCCCTCTACTATCACCATCTGGCCACGATGGATGATGCCTGGGAGGTTAGCTACCTGCTCGAAAAGTGTGAACTAAAAGACTTTGTCGACATAGTAGTGTGCGTGCGTGTGGATTGGTGAGTCTTCAAGTTGCATTCGTAACATAACATTGCATTACATTACATAAGATCCTTATTATATAAGTTTGTATGGGCACTCTTATATGACGAGTTACATTTCTGTTAAGCTGGTCCTTAACTTATAAATCTGTAAGGTCAGTTTTATAAGTTAAGTTACATTCCTGTATTAGAAGTATATATGATGTGGTAGATTGATGTTATACTCTTAAATAATTATTATGATTGAATGATGTTATTGCTACTATACACTACTACTGCAATAGTTCATGATAAGTAATGATATATCACATGCTTGTACTTACTATATATATATATATATATATATATATATATATATATATATATATATATATATATATTTGTACCATTGATCCTTCTACCTCCCGGTGCCTAAGAGCCGGCGCGGTGAGAGGATGTGATAGCCACATAGTCTTTTTGACTAAAGGTTGTTATCTCTACCATTTTAGGAGGAAAACCAACAGATAGGACAGCAACAACAAGTCATATAGGAGGGCAGCCAGACCAGGGTGATGGGGCCTAATACGACGATAACTTCGCAGTCGTCAGAGACTGAAGTATGTTTTGAGAGACTCATATTATAGCCCTTTGGGAAATTTTGTGTACTCTGATATTAAATAAGCTTGTAGTTTCTTATTATTGATGTACTTGTTTGGACCTCTCTATATATTCTTTACGTTGGGTTGGCATGAATGATATTGGTTTTTCCAGCAGGATAGGGGTCTTGTGGTATAGGTTAGCTCGTGTGTTGATGTTATCACAAGGCAGCTATTCTGGGCATAAGACTCCCCTCGGTCCTATCTTGAGTTCCGGGAGGGTAGCCTTACAATGACCTCGCGGATAGGATTTGACAGGCATTGGATCTTGATGAGAACATGAAGTGATATATGGTGGAGATAGTGGATGGGTAAAATTCCTATTTCTCATTGAACTATAGTCTTTTGTGGCTGGACAGTCGTTTGTGCGTCCCGAATGTTGGGAAATTACGCGAGGATTTTATGAACGAGGCACATTTTACCAAGTACTTAATACACCCAAGGAGCATAAAAATGTTCAAAAACATGAAAAAGTGGTTTTGGTGGCCAGGGTTCAAAAAGTACATGACACTTTATGTGGCGAAATGCCAAACTTGCGCCCTAGCGAAGGCTGAATGTCAAAAACTCGATAGTTTCTTGAAATAATTACCAATACTGGAATGAAAGTTTGATGATTTATCTATGGATTTTGTGCAAGGTTTGCCGATATCACAATGCGGGAACGATTACATTTGGGTGATTGTGGACAAGTTGACAAAAGTATCACACTTCATTCCAAATTGAAGGGGCGATTTAGTTGAAATATTAGCCAAACTTTATGTTGAACAGATCGTATAATTGCATGGTGTTCCCCGTAGCATCGTTAGTGATTGAGACGGGCATTTCACGCCAAATGATTGGATTCTTTTTCATCAAATGTTGGGTACCATGCTGAAATCCAGCATGTCCTTTCATCCTCAGATTGATGGTTAGATCGAGAGGATAAACAAAATGATGGAAGATATGTTTTACATGTACGCCCTAGATTTCGGGAAAAGGTGGGAGGACCATCTCTTTATGATCGAATTTGCTTACAATAATAGATACCAAGCAAGTATTTAAATGATGACTTTTGAGACCTTATATTGTAAGAAGTGTCATACTCCGTTAGCTTGGATAGAAATAGGTGAATCGAAACTTTATAAGCGTAAATACGTTAAAGATACGACTTCAAAGATACGTTTGATTCAAGAATGATTGCAAATTGCTCTAGATAGGCAGGCAAAATACTGTAATTCCAAGCACCGAAATGTGGAGATTACAGTTGGCGATTGGGTTTATCTCAAGAAAAAAAATGTTCAAGCGAGTATCTAGGAAGCGACGCTTGAAAAATCTGAGTCTGAGATAACTTGGGCCGTTTGAAATCATGGGGAAGATTGTTGAAGCTGCCTATCAGCTGAATCTTTCTGCTAAACTCAGGGGTTTACACTTTGTGTTTTACATATTAGTGTTGCGGAAGGCTGTGTAAGAGCCTACGCAAGTGGTTGCTCCGGATCAAGTTCTGGTCGATCGTGGGTTGATGATGAAATTCATGCCCATTCGAATCGAGGACACGGAGATTATATAATTGCGGAACAAAGAGATTGTAATGGTCAAAGTGCATTGGGAAAATTGTGGTCGTGAGGAGCTATCAAGGGAGCGCGAGCAAACCATGCGAGAAGAGTTCCCTGAACTATTCTGTTGAGGTATATTTGATATTTTATACTTCTGTTTTGTTTCCTGTTAAGTGTAAATTTTAGGACGAAATCTCTTAAAAAGGGGAAACTTGTAATGCCCAAATTTCCTGAAAAACAACAGGTAGTTGGTCACCAGGCGAAAATGACTTGAATGAAGGCCTGACCATGCCCGTTGAGCTACTAAACATGCCCACCTATCACTCTCATAACAGGGGCACGTAACTTTAATTTGACGTGTCGTCTTCTCTGGTGCACTGGAGAATGGGCATGGTGCATGGGATTATTCGTGACCCCTGGGCATGCCCATGACTATGGGGCAAAACTTTCTACTTTTGCAAAAAAAATCATCCAAATAGGGCCCAAATTCGTCTAGTGAGCTTCAATTTGATAATTACATCCCAAAATAACCTGAATTGCAAAAAAGTAAATTAAAGGTTATTTAAACAAAAAGTAATTAAAATAAAATTATATAAAAATAATCCTAAAATTAGAGTTATCAAATTCCCTCATACTTACCCGCTTGCTAGTCCTGAGCAAACAACCTCCCATAGAGAGTAGAAAAGTTTCAAAACTATAAAAGTGTGATGAACCTGAGTAAAATGCAAAGTCTTATGCCTATGTGCATAGAGATCTTAGCAGAAAGACTTACTCAGCATACACATTATTTTATAGATTTCAAAAGAATGTCTTGAATTATTATTACCACCTTAAAAAGAAATACTGCTAAATCCTAGAATTATTTTTAGGGAAAGAGTTCCGTGTTCACTAAGATTGATTTTAAACAATTTTTAAGAATCATGGTATCCTCCAAAGAAATCCATCAATGACGATAGTCATAGGCTTTCCCTTTCACTTTCTCGTTACGACACTAGTCTAACTCATAAGCGCAAATCATTAGAACTTAGCTAGGTTGAAATGTAGTTTTATTATAAAGGTGAGGATAAACAAATATAAAATCGATGTCTAGTCACACCTAAACCAAAAGTGAGCTTGTATAAATGACTCAATACTAACACCCTTGATTTAGAAATGCATGGAGAAATTGCTGAATCTTTTGTTACTGGTTTTTTTCACACATAATTTTTTTAACTCTTTTTTTCTCATATATATATATATATATATACCAAAAATGGGAGAAAAAGGACTATGAATATAATCATCATACCATGATTTGTTCCAAACCATATAAAGAGCAAAACAAACTTTTCCGAGCTCGGGCTTAGGTGTGTGATTACCATGCTTTTTAGGTTTTGGTGATGTTTTGGTAGAGATTAAATTAAAGATAAGATATATGGCTCAACTTGGGTTAGCAAAGGTAAAAATGTTAGGCGTGGGTGCAAAGGATCAAACTGTAAAACCCCATTCCCAGAACACAAGAAATGGTCGAGGAGAGTTTTATGACCAGAACAGTCCCCTTGTGGTAGCATCAATACATGGGTTAATCTATACAATAAGTCGCCTATTCTACCAGCAAATCTGATATAATAAATGCCAACCCAACCAAAAGAATAACACATTAGTCATAATCCACAGTAAGTAAAAGTCCAAAATAGTACATCAATAATAAGAAGCTACATCAGCTCCTTTAATATCAAATTACACAAAACTTTCTAAAGGCTATTAACGCTCACAACTCACATCAGTCATATAAGTAAGAGTGGGTATCATCGTATTAAGCCCTGTCCCCCTGGCCTGGCTGTCCTCCTGCACAAGTCGCTGCTGCTGCTCCAACTATGGGGTATTCTACTAAAATGGTAGACATAGCAATTATTAGCCATAAAGACTAAGTGGCTATAAGACCTGCTCACCCCGGTGACTCTTAGGCACCGAGCGGAGGAAAATAAAGTGCAACACAATATAGCAGTAATATCTATACCAAATCAAATGATAGGAGAGCATTATGTATCCTACAAAACATATATTTGTAGCATGACAATAGTAAGCAGGTAACAATAGTAGTAATCAATATATGAAAAGGTACATCTAATCTAATAACATTTCAATCATAAGTACAGAATTTAACTTAACATATAAAAATTCTCATACAGATTTATATGTTATGGGTCGGGTACGTCAAAGTAACTCATCAAATAAAGTACTCATACAAATATATATGATGAGGATCTTATGCAGTGCAATGCAATGAAATGAAATGAATGCAATATGATGACACCCATTCTTACACACAAACACACACACACACTTGCTATGTCGACATATACCTTTAGATCCCATTTTTCAAGAAGGTAGCTATCCACTCAGGCATCATCCGTCATGGACAAACGGTGACAGTACAATGGGCTTCTCCACTTTTAGGCAGACATACACACTATCAGTCCTAGGACTTTGTATTCCTCAATGCTAATAACACAAAAGCAGAGCCCTGCGTACAACGACTCTGAAGGGGTCTTTGGTATATATGCACCAAGAGCCTGGCCCAACTGGCATATAACTGGAACGGAAGGAGTCTTCGGGAGATAACATAAAAGAACCAAGCCCAATTATCAAACGACATGGAAGGAGCATTTGGGAAGAAGAACCAAAGGACTAAGCCTTACCGCCCAAGGTCTAACTGCCAGCTCCTGTCAGTGTGATGACTGGCGATCCTATAGACCTGCCACCTTAATACTCAATATAGGATCATATACCATGTGTCCACACACAAGCACACCCATGCAAATTAAACTTACCATGCCATCATACATTTAAGGGCTACAAATAAGTACTTTCATATCATAATAAATACCGTGCTCCAAAGCTCGCAAGGGTCCATATTCAATATAGGATGACTATCCATCTTAATTACTACACCAATCCATCCCTGCTACCCATTAGAAGTTCACATACTTTAAGCAGTAGACTATATCGGTCATTCCTTCAATGCTTGAGATCAAGGCTAGCTAATCATATGGCCATGGGTGTATAATTCATCAAACCCTTATCTAGAAATTATCATATACATATACATTATATCTATTCAATCATCTCTATCGAACTTCATTTCACAACATCCATTTAATTGCATGAAGTACTTGATGCGTGGAAAATACGGCAAGCGCACCGGTCGCACAAGTAATAAAGTTTGGGAATAAATCCCTGAGTGTCGGTCTCTTGAGGAACACAGTAAGGGATGAGTTAATGTCGAGGAGGACTTGAGATTGAAGTCCTCGGGTCGGAAGTAACGAAGGGGGTTTTGTAGGTTGCGGAAACAGAAAGTAAAATCTACAAGCTACTCCTATGCAACGCCGCTATGCGATGCTTCGCCAGGCGAGATGGAAACTACACGGGCCGCTATGCACCGAATCGCTTGGCAGATGGACGAGTAGGCTAGCGGATGAGGTGGTTAGAATGGCGGAATGAGGGTCGTGAGCACCTCTTCGCAACGCATGCCACTAGCAATTGCTAGTGCGGCAAGGGTGGATGGTGGAGGATGGAATATGGCGCACCTCAAGCAATAATAACAAAATAACAATAACTCACATAGACAAGAATAAGTGAAAGTTGTTTATCAAATGTAATAATACTTCATCAATACATGCAAATTAAACTAAACTAACAACAACAAATTAAGAGAAGTGTGCGAAATCGACCGGGTCCGAAGCCTTATTGAGGGTTCACGGTTGGAATCCTGGGTTGTCAATCCGAGTCCAAGCTCGGTCCTCAACTGCGTCCGGGGTAGAGGAGGCTGTCACTCACTCCCAGTGGCCCGTCTTCTCCGTATCACGCTGCGGAAGATGTAAGCACATGCTCCTCCTAGCTTGATGGAGGAAGCTAGGTCAAATCTCACTTGAAGCTTGAGGATGAAGGAGGAGGCCGAGGGGATGCTCCGGCTTTGATTTGGCGTTGAAGGCTTGCCCGGAGCAACTCCCTACGGTGGAGGATGATGGAGGACGGTGGAAACCCTCCTTGGAGACGAAAATGGCGGAAAAATGGCGGACTTTGGCGATCTATCGAAATTAGGGCGGAACCTGCGTATTTATAGAAAGCAGAATAAACAACGCGCACGATCACAGGAGCACGACCAATGGTCGTGCGCGATATGGCCTGTGATCGTGCGAAATGGAGGCAGAAAAGTGGAAAAAGATGGCATGACTGCGCACGACCGGCAGCGCACGAGCAGTGATCGTGCGCGGTATAGCTGGTGATCGTGCGATATGGCAGGGGCAGAACTTTCATAAAAGAGGGCAGACTGCGCACGACCAATAATCGTGCGCCGAAGAGGTCGATGGTCATGCGTGGGTAAAACGCACGACCATTGGCTCCTTTGTCAAAAATGGTGAAAGCCCTATCCCGGACGCCCACACGATCCCAGAACCTGCAGGAAAACTGGACGGGATGTCAACATGGCAGTCACAGACATAAATATAATGCACAGCAAAAAGGGAAATACACACATGCACAGAAATAGGCTAAAAGGGTGCACAAGACATGGAAAACCGTAGCGAACCAAAAGGAGTGCAAATGACGCTAAACGGTGTGCAAAGACAAGAAAATAAGCCTAGATGAGTCTGGAATTAAGTATAAAATATGGACTCATCACACCCCCAGACTTAACCGTTTGCGCGTCCCGAGCAAACAAAACCTAAGCAGACGGGGAAAAAGAACTAGCTAACAAAGAAATTGCAAAACGGAGTACCATGCGAAGTCGCATGCTCGCGTGCATAAAAATATAGTAGAGGAAATTCTTAAGTATACAAAATATTTTATATTTTTCACAATGCGTAACAAAAAGTTATTACTACTCAAAAATAGAATCACGGTGAATCAACCGGTCATGCGGAGGAAGAAAGTAGACTGGCCACTAAGGTGAGCATTGCCGAAGATCGGGGCTCAGGATCACCTCCAAAGGAATCCACCAATGTCGGGGACCATACGCTTGCCCGTTCGCACTCTCTCCACGGCACTAGTCAACTCAAGCGCAAGTCTGTAGGGCTTCGGGTAATAATGGGGCTTGGGTTACGGTGAGGAAAACAAGGATATACATGAAGGGTATGCACCTAACCCAAATGAGCTAACATACAAAACTAGTACCCGCTGCCCACAAAATAAATACGGGTGCACCACACTCCCAGACTTAACTTTTACTAAATGGGTGTGTGCACCGCCTACTCCAAATCCAAATCATCTCAAATAAAGATTTTCAATCAAACTTTTTCTTTCTCTTTTTCTTTTCTCTTTTTCTCTTTTTCAAATATTTTCCTTTTAAATATTTACTTTTTCTTTTACAAAATCAGCACATTTTTCTTTTGGGCACAACCACATATCATAAATACGAATCACCACATCACAACCCAACATAAAATGTAAACTACTAAAGCTCGAATTGGGTGTGCGACTAGGATCGACTATGAGGCTTTGGCGAATATAGTGGAGCTGATTCAAAAGGAAGGGTAGGCACAAAGGGGCTAGCAAGGGCGATGTTAGGAATGGGTACAAAGCTCAACCGGGCCAAAAGGTGGCCTACATCACTCTTACGCTAGACTAACCGTGTACCAATGCTTCATGAATAGCTTGGGGAAAGTTCTTAGCAACCGAGAAAGATAATCCTTCCTCCCGACTCAAGCAATACGAGTCTAGTGGCGGCTACACACATTCCTACGCTACCGTTTGATTCACACCGGATTCACCAACTTTTGAGTAGAATAAGAAATATGTACGCAAATAGAAAAATATAAAACTATAAGCTTACGAAAAAAATTAAATCTACACAAATTTCTATACAAAATGAGAGCAGTTGACTAGAAACACAGCAAGGCCAACATTTTACTCCGTCGCACAATCCTAAACTAGCACAGAAATTTTCCAAATCTAACAAAGATACAAGTTCAACTCGTGGCACGCTAACAGCTAAGCTCGCGCTCATGTGTGTGCAGTGATGTGCGATGCAATGAACATAAACAAAATAGAATACGAAAAGCTTCTAGTATGCAAAAGAAATGTGCACGTGCAAAAGGTAAACATGCTCTCCCCCAGTCTTAAACTAAACAACACATCAAATAATAGAGAAATTAAAATCAGAATGAGCTAAGGGAAGAGGTTACCCAATGCTCAGCTAGTGAGCATACCAGAAGATGCGTGGAAAGTAGCAGCAGGCCCGCAAAACGAAGGATCACAACCCCGCCAGAATGAATTCGCAATGGAAACCTGCAGGGGTGAGCTCCGCAATAACAAAAGAAAAGAAAAGACAAAAAACAATAAATACTAAACTAAGGTAGACATAAAAAAATAAAAAAATTACAGGAAATGAAAGATAAGTACTGGGGTTATTGTCATCCCAACACGACTTATTAAATTCTAAACAGTTCTAGCTAATGGGCCTATGAAAAGAAAAATGCACAGGTAACGGGCCTAATATCCGTTGCGGTAACGGGTACCGATACGGACATAGAGCAGTTACCCCTCTGCCTAAATAATCATACCTGCTCCTCGCAGGCAGAGGAAATAGGAAGTAAGATGATGAGGAGCACTGGTCCTCACTCAACTCACCACAAAACAAATCCTTGCCTAGCAAGGTATCGTCCACCCCCGGTTTGTAGGAAGCGACGGCAGCGGCAAAAATGCCAGGCGCATCGACAACCTCACATACCCGTGGAGATTCCACCTGCACGGGCTCAGATAAAGAAGGGGGATCAAGAAATAAAGTAGAAGAAAAACTAAAATAATCAGAAATAGGGAGAGTGATCCCGGAATCACTCTCAGCAGGATCCAAACATAGATCACTGTCGGTGTCATGTGAGTCATGGCGAGGGGAAGCTGAGACTATGAGGTCCTCGATGGTGATTTGGACCTCCTCAACCAATAAGGATGTGGGAACTTCCTCATCAACAAGGATCTCCTCATCAACACACCTCGGTGCGTCACTTTTTTCCAAGACATAATATTCTTCATTGACGAGAATAATGTCCTTGTCACACCATGGCGCATCCTCATGTTCCCAATCTCCAAAGGGCACAACATCATCAACCAACTCACTAAAAAGAGGAGTAGATGATTCTTGCAAAGAAAGCGGAGGAACAACAACATCAGAGAAAGTAGGTGCAGGTTCCTCCGGGGGTGAATCAAAAATAGGGGAAGAAGGCACAAGGAGAGAAGGTGCCGCAATGTCGTCGCACTGACTAGTGGAAGGTCTGATGGGTGTATCCATAGCAGTCCCTGATAGACAAGGTGGTACTGCGGATACATCATCAGAATCAGAAGGAGCGGCCATTTGAGAGGTGGATGAGACGATCCAGATATCCGGTTCATCATCCGCCTCCATCTGGCGCTGAAATTCTGCGCAATCTTTCAACACATGGTCGGTGCTATGACAACACAAACACCGTTTTCCATTACCCCTTCGGTCCAGAAGGGACCGGGGAGGAATATGAAAAAGGTGGAGGCGGAGACGAGTAGTGACAATAAGACTATGGTACCGTGTATGGAGTGTCGTGAGACAGCGGCGCTGCATACACGGGACCATGAGAATTATACTCAGTACCGTCAGTGGGGCACTCATCACTACCATGCCCATAATCCCCTCACCAATGGCACTTGATATACCAATTTGAATACATGGTGCAATAGAAAAGAATTCACCACAAGAAATTTTCTAAGCAGAAATTAAATACTCGAAAGCAAATAAAGAGTGGAATAGCCTGCTATAGCAAAATAAAAACTAGAAACGGAATAAAAAAACAACAACTAAAAACCAAAACAAAAATAAAACATGAAATATACAAATGGAAAGGGCAACTATCTCAAATCTTCCTCTCCAAAAACTCAAACGACTGTGTTGCCCGGCAACGGCGCCAAAAACTTGATGCGTGGAAAGTACGGCAAGCGCACCGGTCGCACAAGTAATAAAGTTTGGGAATAAATCCCCGAGTGTCGGTCTCTTGAGGAACACAGTAAGGGATGAGTTAATATCGAGGAGGACTTGAGATTGAAGTCCTCGGGTCGGAAGTAATGAAGGGGGTTTTGTTGGTTGCAGAAACAGAAAATAAAATCTACAAGCTACTCCTATGCAATACCTCTATGCGATGCTTCGCCAGGCGGGATGGAAACTACACAGGCCGCTATGCACCGAATCGCTTGGCGGATGGACGAGTAGGCTAGTGGATGAGGTGGTTAGAATGGCAGAATGAGGGTCGTGAGCACCTCTTTGCAACGCACGCCACTAGCAATTGCTAGTGCGGCAAGGGTGGATGGTGGAGGATGGAATATGGCGCACCTCAAGCAATAATAACAAAATCATAATAACTCACATAGACATGAATAAGTGAAATTTGTTTATCAAATGTAATAATACTTCATCAATACATGGAAATTAAACTAAACTAACAACAACAAATTAAGAGAAGTGTGCGAAATCGACCGGGTCCGAAGCCTTATTGAGGGTTCACGGTTGGAATCCCGGGTTGTCAATTCGAGTCCAATCTCGGTCCTCAACTGCGTCCGGGGTAGAGGAGGCTGTCACTCACTCCTAGTGGCCCATCTTCTCCGTATCATGCTGCGGAAGATGTAAGCACATGCTCCTCCTAGCTTGATGGAGGAAGCTAGGTCAAATCTCACTTGAAGCTTGAGGATGAAGGAGGAGGCCGAGGGGATGCTCCGGCTTTGATTTGGCATTGAAGGCTTGCCCGGAGCAACTCCCTATGGTGGAGGATGATGGAGGACGGTTGAAACCCTCCTTGGAGACGAAAATGGCGGAAAAACGGCGGACTTTGGCGATCTCTCGAAATTAGGGCGGAACCTGCGTATTTATAGAAAGCAGAATAAACAGCGTGCACGATCATAGGCGCACGACCAATGGTCGTGCGCGATATGGCCTGTGATCGTGCGAAATGGAGGCAGAAAAGTGGAAAAATATGGCATGACTACGCACGACCGGCAGCGCACGAGCAGTGATCGTGCGCGGTATAGCTGGTGATCGTGCGATATGGCAGGGGCAGAACTTTCATTAAAGAGGGCAGACTGCGCACGACCAATGATCGTGCGCCAAAGAGGTCGATGGTCGTACGTGGGTAAAAACGCACGACCATTGGCTCCTTTGTCAAAAATGGTGAAAGCCCTATCCCAGACTCCCAAACGATCCCAGAACCTGTAGGAAAACTGGACGGGATGTCGACATGGCAGTCACAGACATAAATATAATGCACAGCAAAAAGGAAAATACACACATGCACAGAAATAGGCTAAAAAGGGTGCACAAGACATGGAAAATCGTAGCGAACCAAAAGGAGTGCAAATAACGCTAAACGGTGTGCAAAGACAAGAAAATAAGCCTAGATGAGTCCGGAATTAAGTATAAAATATGGACTCATCAGTACTCTTCCCCAAGCTTCTTAAACATGCAAGGGTTGGTCATATTGTCATCAACTACTCAACCATCCAATCTCCTTAGTAATCTATTTGTAGAATAAGGAAATCATCAAAATAATAATTAATCACAGCTACGAACCACAGTTTACTAAAACTGGAATTCGGGAAGCTACAGTCCCCAAAAAATTACTGTAAACCCCAAATCGAAAAGATATTTTTAAGGTCTAACACATCCGTGTTGAGCCTGGGGTCCAAATCTAAATTCATCACATCTAAAATCAGGTTCCAGTCTCGTTGTGTACACATAGAACTCAACCTTCATATTTATTATTCAGCACAACAAATTCGGGTGTAATTTCAGGGAGCTATAGAACTCCACTAAAAACATGTAACTATCCGTTGGAAAGGTCTTTTCGAGGGCTACAGTTATCAAGTTGAGCTCAAGAATGTAAAATATTTGTGAACCACAGAAAACAGGAAACCATGAGAAGGAACACTCTAACCATAACCAAGCAAAAATCAACCAGATGCAACTAATAGAGAAAGAATCTTGTACTATCAAAACTCTTTACAAGATGGGGCATACATGGAGAGACATGATTCACCAATGTACCCGATGGATAAAAAAAACAAGAAGATACTGGTGATCGCTTTCCGCTTAAGAAAAGAGAGTCGAACTAGCAATCTAATTGGGCAAGTATACCTATCGAACTGTAGCTAGGGGACACAAGTGTCGTATTAAAATCCGAGAACCGTTGAGTTCACTTACTCATGCGAAGACTATTATTTTATCGACAAAAATTTTTAGGGTTTAAGAGAAATCTAAACACACTAAAGAAAGGAAATATTGCATAAAAAAGAGAACTAATGCAGTTAAATAGAAAGCATAAAAGAAGTGATTACAACGAAGGATTGGAATGATGAAATGGAAATGCACTCGATCGAGAATCACCTCGGCTAAAGTAGATTAAAAACACGATAAATAAACCTAATCTTAATAGGGTAAAGGTCCTTGACCGTGGATGTTCCTAAAGCTTGAAAGCGCTTCTCTCGAAGTCTTGACAAATTGAGTTTAGGAAGGTCCGACCGACTCTCGTCTAAATTGGAGGCCTAAAGCTCGCTTTACGCGATAAACACCACTATTGGATTTTACTCCAATTCGGGAGATTTGGACGTCTTCCTCTCTTAAGGGGTGAGTACAACTCTCTTCACTCTTGAATGCTCACTTCAAACTATCGACCTCTCGACTAGCCTTGAATGAAAGCAGAATTGGAAATTATATATCGATAATATAATTCCAAACGAGAAAAATCAAGAATAATTTGAAGGCATAAACCCTAAAATGATAAGGTAAATTCAAAGCATCATAACTTAATCACTCAAACCTCGGATCATCAAGATCGAATACAAGGAGGATTATTTAATCATAGTGAAGTTGAGGAGGGGGGATGAGTAGTAAACATTAAGAACACAAGGTAATAAAGAGTACTTATATTAATAAAGAAAGAGAGCTACACTTGAAATGAAAATTACAATTGCATGGAAATTGAAATCCTATTCTAGCCCTACAATTATCAACTAGAGCAAGTGCAAAAATTACAATAAAAGATAAAACAAACTAAGCACTAAGCTAGGGTTATGAAAATTACAAAATAAGAAAGAGAGAGATAGGGAATAACACTAAAAAAGACAAGAAACAAAGGGGCAGCACCTCCAACTCTCGGCCCAAACTTCTCTGAAATGGAAGGGGGGACATCTGAATTTATAGATTTTTTTCACGGGTTGGTCACCCCCTAGGTCACGCCCGGGTAGGGCGTGTTAGGGGGCGTGATACGTACGGGGTTGACCTCGGGTTCTGGATTATGGCGGGAAGGATGATTGCTTCTGTACGATGGCTGACATGCCCTGTGTCACGCCCGTGTAGGGGGCATGACACGTACATCAAGTCTCAATCATTTGTCGGAAATCCGTCAGTCTTGGAAAAGGGGGCGAACACGCCCTGGGTCACGCTTGTGATGGGGGGCATGACAGGTACGATTGGCATGCGGAGGCGAAAATGCATTTAATGCAGCGACAGACTTCAGGCAGAGGGCGACATGCCCCATGTCATGCCCTGAAATAGACCCATGGAGGGCGTGTCAGGGGGGCGTGACAGCCATTTTTCCTGTTTCTTGGTCACTAGTGACACGCCAGCTTGACACAGCTAGTGACACGGTTGTGTTTAAGGTCGTTTCCAACTCGGGATGAACTTTGGAATTTCCACTGGTGGCTGACTTCCTTGGGATCAGGTGACACACCCTGTGACATACCTAGGGAGGGCGTGATAGAGGGCCGTGTCAGGTCATTTTTGGAGAAAATTCTGGAAACCTGCAAAAAGACAAGAAAATTTTAGTGGCAATAATATTTACATAAAAAAGATAAAAATTAAGCTAATAAGACACGATTAGCGGCTTCAAAACTAGAAAATACCATAAGAGTTTAGGCTACAAAACGTATTATCAAATTCCCCCAAGCTTAAGCTTTTGTTGTCCCCAAGCAAAGATATAAAACTAGCTAACATAAAAAGTGACTAATCAAAAAATTCTAATTATGCCTACATAAGTACTTTGCACAATTCTAAGTAGGGAAAAAGTTAAACATAAATCTAAAACTACTATTTAGGTATGGTTTAACTTTTATAAACTTTACTCAACGAAAATAAATCATCCAAAATTTTGATGAAATTCTTTAAATAGATTTAAACAAAGCAATGAAAATGAAAAAAATGCATTGAGTTGTTACTAGATCCAAGCAACGCATTATATTTATATCAATGAAATAACAAAAATCTAAGTTTAAATCCAAAACTAATACTGATTTACTTTTCTTCTTTTCTTAGTTATTAAATAAAATCCAAAAGCATGAATCAAAAGGACTTAATAAGACCGAAACGTTTGGTTTAAGATTAATGATTAGGAGTCGAATTCAAATATAAATAGGGAGGCTTAAAATCACACTAAACCAAAGCAAAGAGTTTCAAAAATATAAATAAAATATTTTTCTTTTCCATTTTTTTCCTTCTTCTTTTTTAAAACAAAAGCCATAAATATTTTCATTTTAATTTTGAATTGGCCAAAAAAAAGTAAACATTTCTTTTGAGCATACTTTTTTCAAAAACTTTTCCCAAAAATATCACAAAATAACCAATCATAATCATGAAAATTCTTTATGAAACTCAAAAAGGCTAGTGTGATTAGATTATTTGGAAATTTTGGATTTGGTGAAAATGATATGAAAAGAGAAGCTATCAAATGAAATTGGAAAAAAGACTCAAAAGCGGCTAACTAGTGGTGAAAGTTTTTAGGTTGGCAGGAAAGCTCAAATGAAAACAAAAATGGTCTAAATCATATTCATGCTTTTAAATTTATTTAAAACATAGATTTGAAAATTTTCAAAAAGCAAGTTCTAGATAATAAAAGATGATTGATGAAATTATCATGAAAATAGAAATAATAGGTCACTTGGATCGTTCACATCTACTACGCTATTCAAAAGTTGACCTTACAAAAATTATCCAAAAACGAAAAGGAAAATAGTAGATGATAAATTTTTGAGAAAGTAAAGAAAATAAAGAACGAAAACGATAATGAAAATGCGAGTTTTAGAAAAAAACGTTTTACGTTAACATGCTACCATGAATTAGAAACACAGCATGACCAACATTTTACTTGTGAAACATAATTAAAAAGGGCGATTAGAAATATTATAATTAATTAAGTTGTTTATATGAGATTTTGAGAAAAACAAAACAAAAAAAGGGGTACTATTGAAATGCCAAAATGTCTAAACTATTAAAGTAATAACAAAAAGCATATAATTTTTTAATTTTGAAATATTTTCTATTTTTTTGGATGTTTAAGATATTCATTTTTTTTGAATTTTTTAAAAATATTCACAAAAAGCAAAATATTCACACATAGCAAAAAGGAGGAAGTCCTCCCCCAAGCTTAAAATGGACATTGTCCTCAATGGAGAAAGGAGGTTCGAGATGGAGAGAAAATTAAATTATAGAATTAAAAGTGCAGAATTAAAAAACAGGTAATACCCCGTATTTATTCGCTGTGAATGCTGATTGATGTCGCTCCCCCATGCTTACGCTTTGGATCTTCATGAAATATCTTTTTTGGACTTCATGATGGACTCAGCAACGTTGGAGCAGGTGATTGAAAAAGCTTCAACTTGTCGGAGCCGTCCGGGGCAAAAATTGTAAAATAAAGAAAACAGAAAAAGATAACTTGGGTTTCCTCCTAAGAGCGGCCTTTGTTTAAAACGTCATTTAAGCTCGACGCAACAAAAATAATAATGTCCAAAAATATTTTGTCCAAAATAATAATAATCAAAGTTTTTAACAAAAAATAAAAGTTCTAAGTTAGAGTTTGTGCAGCAGAAATTTAATAATGTTTGGACTGACATCATCATCACCAGAGAAATATTGTTTAAGACGCTGACCATTTACTTTGAAATTACCCTTATCAGGGTGGGAAATTAAAACAGAACCATAAAAAAACTTCTAAAACAAAAAAACGGCTCAGACCATCGTGACTTTAATTTCCCTAGAAATAAACGTGAACGAGAGTTATACAAAAGAAATTAGTCACCCGGCTTAATGGTTTTTGGGTGCCTTAAGTGTTTATCGCGAAAAGGTTTTTGGGTGCCTTAAGTGTTTATCGCGAAAACGTTTCGTCCGCTCTTTATAAAATTTGTTGTTCTCGTAAGCGTAAGAGCGCCACTCGTAGAGTTCGTTAAGTTGAAATTTTCTACGGTCGCCGACAGAGTGTGGATCGAAATTTAAAAACCTTAAGGCCCAAAAAGTGCGGAGTTCGAGTTCTACGGGTAAATGGCACAATTTTCCATAAACCAACCGATATGACATACATCCGAGGGCGGTTTTGTATGCTGTTCGGTAGGCCCATAGAGCATCGTCTAATTTGGCTGACCAATATTTTCTAGATGTTGAAACAGTCTTTTCTAAAATTCTTTTAATTTCTCTGTTCACTACTTCGACTTGTCCATTAGTTTGGGGTTGGTAGGCAGTTGAATGTTTATGCGTAATGCCGTATTTAGTAAGGATTTTAGAAAACTGAGCGTTACAGAAATGAGAACCCCTACCACTAACGATGGCGCGCAGTGTACCGAATCGAGAAAATAATTTTTTTAAAAACGAAACTAGGACTCAGGCGTTGTTAGTAGTAAGAGCTTGATCTTTAGCCCATCGAGAAACATAATCTACGACAACTAAAAGATACTTATTCCCGAAGCTAGAAGGAAGAGGACCAAAAAAATCGATTCCCCAGAGGTCGAAGACTTCGCACTCAAGGAAATAATTTTGCGGTATTTCATTTTTATTTGTAATATTGCCCGACCATTGGCAACTATCACACCTACTCACAAAGGCTTGCACGTCTTTAAACACGCTAGGCCAGTAAAAACCTGTGCTTAGCACTTTGTGAGCTGTGTGAGCAGCTTGATAGTGCCCACCTGTCGGTCCTTCATGTAAATGTTTAAAAATATCTAAACCTTCTTCATAAGAAACACATCTCCTTATCACTTGGTCCGCACAGACTCTGAAAAGATACCGGTCCTCCCAAAAATAGTTATTCAACTTAGAAAAGAATTTCTTCTTTTGTTGAGAGTAGAACTCTTTTGGAGCACACTAGCCACTAAATAGTTGGCGATGTGTGCGAACTAAGGAGAAGTAGATGTGCTAAGTGAAAGCAGCTTCTCATCGGGAAAATAATCATTAAAATATTTTTCATCTAGTTTTTCTATAAAGGGATTGTCTAATAGGGAGAGATGGTCGGCGGCCAAGTTCTCGGCTCCTAGCTTATCACGGATCTCTAAGTCAAACTCCTGGAAGAGTAATACCCAGCGAATCAAGCGCGACTTGGCATCCGATTTAGAAAGAAGATATTTGAGGGTTGAATGGTCCGTAAAAACAATAATTTTTGAAAGTGTAATATAAGGGCGAAATTTATCAAAATCGAATACTACAGCTAGGAGCTCCTTCTCGGTCATGGTGTAATTTTTCTGTGTCGATGTATGTGTTTAACTTGCGTAATAGATGGGGTGGAAGTTTTTAGATTTGCATTGACCTAATACGACTCCAACCACGAAACTACTCACATCGCACATGATTTAAAATGGAAGGTCCCACACTGGAGCTATCATAATCGGGGCATTAATTAATTTTTCTTTTATTAAATTAAAAGCAGCTAGGCAAAGGTCATCAAAAATAAATGGGCCATCTTTTTCTAAGAGATGGGTAAGGGGCTTGGTGATCTTGGAGAAGTCCTTTATGAAGCGGCGGTAGAAACCAGCGTGACCTAGGAAACTTCTTCTAGCTTTATGCTCGTTGGCAGCGGCAGCTTCTCGATAACTTCTATCTGGCAATATCTACCTCAATTCCACTCGCAGAAATGTTATGACCCAAAACTAACCCTTCCCTCACCATAAAATTGCATTTTTCCCAATTTAGAGCAAGGTTAGTATCTTCGCATCATTCTAAGACTTTTTCGAGGTTTTCTAAACAACTATCAAAAGTGTCACCGAACACGGAGAAATCTTCCATGAATACCTCCATAATGATTTCTACGTACTTGTCAAAGATACCGAGCATACATCGCTGGAATGTAGCTGGCACATTACACAATCCAAATGTCATTCTTCGGTAGGCGAAGATGCAGAAGGGACAAGTAAACGTAGTTTTCTCCTGGTCCTCTGGGGAGATGGGTATTGGAAAATACCCCGAGAGGCCATCGAGAAAATAATAAAATCTATGTATGGATAATCTTTCTAAAATTTGATCGATGAACGGCAAGGGAAAGTGATCCTTGCGGGTGGCGTCAATTAACTTATGAAAATCTATACACAATCGCCACCCGGTCACCGTCCGTGTCGGGATTAATTCATTATTATCATTACTAACTAAAATTATCCATCCCTTCTTCGGCACTACCTGGGCTAGGCTAACCCACTTACTATCAAATATATTATAGATAATTCCTGCGTCTAACAATTTCATAACCTTCCCCTTAACTACTTCTTTCATGTTGGGATTTATGCGGCGCTGAGGTTGGATTTAATTACACGAATTATCTTCCATTAGGATTTTGTGAGGGCAGAAAGATGGGCTTATGCCCTTGATATCAAAAATTTGCCCGGCAATAGCTCGATGATGTTTACGTAAAACTAAAAGAAGTTTATCATTTTGGGCATCCGTGAGGTAGGCCGAAACTATTACTGGTAACTTGGAATCTTTTTCTATGAAGGCATACCAAAGATGTTCGGGTAGTTCCTTCAATTCTAGGGTAGGGGGTCTTCATACGAGGTTTTAGAAATCTGTTCTTTTTCAAAAACTATGTCCTCATAGACTTTTTGAAATGAAAAATTAAAAGAGGTTGGGATAATAGCCAAGACGGCTTCTTGCAGTGATTCAGTTGGAAGAGTAGAGGAGGAACAAAAATCAAAAAATTCTTTTTCAATTTCAGAGAGGCAATAGGAGGATTCTTCACTTAGGGCATCTACGAAAAAATAGGAGTCGTCATTTGCTTGGGTGTTCTTCATCGAGGGGGTGATAGAGAAAGTCACTTCATCATCGCCGACTCAAAGGAAGAGCTTACCATTGCTTACGTCAATGATAACTCGGGAGGTGGAAAGGAAGGGTCGGCCAAGGATCAGGGGAACCTCAACGTCTTCTTAGATGTCCAATATGACGAAGCCCACCGGGAAGATGAACTTATCGACTTAAACTAAGACATCATCCACAATTCCTAAAGGGTATTTGACGGATCTGTCGGTGTACTGGATACTCATGTGCGTGGGGTTGAGGCTACCAATTCCTAACTTCTTAAACAACGAGAGGGGCATCAGGTTTATACTCGTAACTAAGTCGGCCAATGCATTCTTGACAAAAAGATCACCAAAGACACATGGAATAGAAAAACTACCCAGGACACTGATTTTCTTTGGTAAACTGCTTGTCAAGACCGCAAAGTGCTCGGCATTTAATGTGACATTCGAAAGTTTCTCTAACTTCTTTTAGTTTGTCAGGAGGTCCTTAAGGTACTTAGCGTACTTCGACATCTGGGAGATCGCTTCGTGGAAGGGCAGATTAATGTGGATTTGCTTAAACATTTCTAAGAAGCAGGAGTACTGATCATCCTGAAGTTATTTGTTAAGTTCGGAATGGTATGGTGGAGTTGGATTATTTTTTAAAATGGGTGGTGGAGTGAGATCTTTTTCTAAAAATGTTGAAACCAGTCGAACTAGTTTCTCCTAAAAGCTCGGATCTAAGGCTGCAACCCACGCTTACTTTCTTTGAACCACGCTCCTAACAAGACACCTAAAGGAACAGACCGGGAGCTTCAGCTCGGAGGTCCCACCACTCACCCAGAAGGACTAGAATCCTTCCCCTCCCTAGCCAATGCTGAGCTAGGTGCCTGAGTGAGAAGGAAAAAGATGGTTCCACATGCCCTCTTCTCAGACACCTTACCGGTCTATTTATAGGCTTCAGGATTTGAACTGCAAATAACCAAAACAAGCACCTGTGAAATTACCTGAATACCCCGGGTTTGGTCTGCCAACAGCCAAACTCCGCTGTTCTGAAGGGCTATGAGCAGACCACCGAGGGTAAAAGAGTAAAAAGGCCAAAAAGGACGAACCGCTTGCTAAGTGAACCGGTTCCCACCCAATTGCTGAACCGGCCTTATCTCTTCCTGCTGACCCGATGCTTGGCGAGAGGATCACCTTGCGGCTGAAAAGGATTACCTCGCGGGCGAGACCCTCAGACGTCATATAGACAATCTTCCTTTGACCCCCACCCGCCAGGCGAATGGACCCACGTTTTGGCTCCTCTCGCCTATTGCGAGTGGACCCTCTTTTGGGCTCCTCTCGCCCATTGCGAGTGGACCCAGCTTTTGGGCTCCTCTCACCCATTGCGAGTGGACCCAGCTTTTAGGCCCCTCTCGCTTAGTGCGAGTGGTCTTTGCGTCGGGCCCCTCTCGCCTAGGGCCTTGTCTCCTTTTGAGGATTCTTCTAATTCCCTCTCTGCTGGGTTCCCTCCTGTGAGCCCGAGGTTGTACACAATCCCCGCTCTTTTCGGGGTTGTCTAAGCCCGAAAAGAAAAGTCCAACCGAGGCTCACGTCACCTCAGCGACTTTAAAGCGGAATCTTTCTCGGGTGAGATTCCCCCCCCCCCCCACGAGTCTATAAATATTGGGATCCTCCCCAAGTGCAGCTGGCCTCCTTTCCTTGTAACCTCTACATCTATCCTGCTGCCATGTCTCTTAGCAAAAGCTTTCGCGATCGTATCGCGTCGGTACGCCAGCGGAACAAGGCGAGTGCGGCTGCCTTGAACCTAATTCCTGCCCGCACTTTTTCTTCACCTCCGCCCTCGTCTTCTCGCCCAAAAAAGGCGAGAACAACCGATCTGGTTCCTCGGTCGGAAGGACTCTTACAGGATCCCCCGGAAAGACGCATCCCCCCTACACCGTTGCTTCCCCAAGAAAAGGAGGTAAGGTCCTTGTATACTTCATCTGTTCGTTATCTATCCTTCATTGCTCCTTTTGCTGTTGTTTTTCAGAAAAGCCACGCACCCCTCGGTCAGTCTGGTAGCACACAAACTCATCTCGCCAGCCATCATCTAAACCCTGTCTCGCCTCCTCCTTCTACTCCTCCTTCTACTCTTGGTGGGAAGAATGGTGAGCCTTCCCATGTTGCTGGGACCTCTCGCCACTCTGGTTAGGAATCCCCTACCCTTGGCTCTAGCCTTTTCTGGCCGTCTACTTTTTATTATGTCCTTCCTTTTGTTTTTGCCTTTGCAGATATGCGAGTAGACTCATCTGCCGAAGACTCGCCTGCTGAGGAGCGCCCGAGGCGAGCGGTCTCCTCGCCTCCTCCTCCTATGGATGAGATAGAGGATTACCTTGGCGACCCTATGGATCCGCTGGCGATAAAGCGCAGGGTGGCCGAGTTATTCCGAAAACACGCGATCATGATTCAAGAGTTGGAGAAAGACAAGCAAACGGCCGACCGGCAGATTGATTGGCTAGAGGTGGAGGTTGCTCGCTTGACCTCCGAAGTTGATGCTGATATTGAGATAGACGAGACCGATCCCCAGGCGATTCTGAACGAGGTCGATCAACAACTCCGCCTCGCGCGTCGCGGCGTGGATGCGGCTCGCGCTTTTCACCTCTCCCACCGTCCTCCCTGCGCGAGGTCTCGCGGTGGGGGGCGCTGGCGGTGGCATAAGGATTGAATCCCTCGCGCCACCCTACGCCTTTATTTTCTTTGTACCGCTCTTTGTTTTGTAATAACATTTCCTCTCGCGGCTACCGCCCGAACTCTTTGGATCTACTGAATGGGTCGGCTTAATAACTTCTTTTAATAGTTCCTTTGATAATTTTACTTCTAGTACCGCGCTTTTCTACTCTGTGACTCGCGCGTTGTATCTGTGCTTAAATTACTACTCTCTTTTTATTTTTATTGTATTTTTTAGGATACTGCCTTGCCCCCGGCTTGGGGCTTACGTTGGGCTACACCAATCGAGACTAGGAGAGAGAGAAGGACGGCCGACTCTTCCCCTTCCTTTACACTATATATTTTTTTCCACCTCTTCGTATTTTTCTCTTTATTCAACGGGCTATAAATACCCCCCTATCCCTGGGGCCTGGGTCATGCTCTTGATTTGCCTCGGCGCCCTAAACCTCACCTCTCTCTCTCTTTTCTCGCGAACTGATCCTGCTGGTGCCTCGTCTCGCCTGTTCCTCTCGCATCCTCCTTTTCGCTCTCTCTATCCAGAATGGGGAAAAAGAAGGCTGAAGAAGGCGAGGGGCGAAGCCGATGCGGGAGGCGGTTTGGTGACCATGATTTTCCTCCCGGCCGGATTTTCGAGGAGGACTACAACGCTTTTACTCGCGATTTCTTGCCGGAAGGTTTTGAATCCCGCCCTCCGAAAGTGGGCGAGTCAATCAACACTTTCTATCCCGGTGAACTCGCCTTCCCCGTCTCGCATTTCGAAGCGGGGT
Source organism: Platanthera zijinensis (assembly GCA_039513925.1). Classification (NCBI taxonomy): domain Eukaryota; kingdom Viridiplantae; phylum Streptophyta; class Magnoliopsida; order Asparagales; family Orchidaceae; genus Platanthera; species Platanthera zijinensis. Next base: position 122,652,507 of record CM077086.1, on the reverse strand, counting down.
TGAGGTTGCCCCTCTGGCCAGAAGTGAAACAGGTTCTAAAATACTTCGGGACTGTTCCTGCGCAGCTGAACCCAAACGCCATCTCTGTACTCGTTGCCTTCGCCTGCTACATGCGCAGAGAGCGAATCGAGTTCAGCCTGAATTCCTTCCGCAAGCTTTTTGTCTACCATGCCAATGCCGACGGCGTTTCCTATTTCACGGGGCTGGGTCTCAAGGTTTGCGAGATGCCTAACAAGAATCATCATTGGATTACTCGCTTCGTCTTCATCCGCGGCAACATGGGTGGCATTCCGCTGGCGCCTGTGTCGCCAGCCGAGGTGTTCTATACCACTCCCCAAGTCAGTGGCACGGACAAGCTTCTTTGTGACTTCTTCATCGGCAAGAACTTCGAGGTACTGTTCCTGAGGCGCGGCCTCGACTCCCTCCTTCCTGTGCTTCCAGGCGAAGGTAAATGCTGGGGCCCTTTATTTTCGTCTAGGTCTAACGAATAGCTGTTATAAACGCATCGTCTCGCCATTTCCAGGAGAAAGAAATGTTCCCGTTCGCCCGCCTTATAAAAGCAGCATCAAACCCTCCAAAGATGTCGCCTTCGCCACGATGGCAGCTGAGGCGGCGAGAGAAAACCTACCCCTCTCCCTAAAGAAAAGTCCTGCAGGAGGCTCCGCCCCGTCTCGCCAGAGTCCTTCGAAGAAAGCAAAGGTCAAGAAAGGAGCGTCTCTTCCCTCTGGAAAGGCGAAGCAAGTTCCTGCCGAGATGGTGGATGTGTCGGGGTCCTTATCCCCCATCTCTCTGGGTTCTCAATCTCCCCAATCCCCTTCTCGGCCTCTTGATCAGCGGACCGTCTCGCCGATTGGCGGGGCGGGTCAACCTGACTCTCTTGCTGACGACATCCCCCCGAAATCTCCTACTCGCGAGGTGGGCTCTTCCAGCCGCCCGGCTCCCTCCACTCATCTGAACTTCAATATGGGCCCAGCGATCCCGGATGCTGCCGGTGAGCCAACCTTGATATGGGACAAGGAGGCGAACCGGGTCTCTATCTCCACCCTCCTTCCTCCCTGGATGGAGCGAGACCAGCCCACGGCTCATGCATTCTCTCTGGGCTTTGGCCTTTATGGAGGCGCAGAGCGAGAAGCTGCCGCTGAGCCCCCCTCGCGGGATTTGATCCTAAGGGCCGCGCAATCCCAGATGCGCTCGCTAGAGCTATCGCACCAGGTCTCACGCCGTCTGATTTATAATAATAAGAGCTGGAGGGATTCAGAGGCGAGCCTGGCGGCAGAGCGCGAGAAGTCTACGGATCTTGAGAAACGGCTGGCCGTGGCCGAAAACCTTCTCGCCAAGGCGCGAGGTGGTGTGGTGAGTTTCCCCATTCTCAATTCCTTCCCTTTCTTTGTTCACCTTCAACCCCCTAATGAATAAACCTCTTGCAGGATGCCGAGACGGCCGATAGGATGCATTCGCGCATAGCTACTCTGGAAGGGGAGGTTAAAAGCATGGAGTCCGAGATCATTCGGCTTCAGGAGGCTGCTCTCTCGCCTTCTCGCGTGGTGATTCCCCAGCCTCCTCCTTCTCATTATTCTCATGCCGAGGTCGTGGGACTCTGCAAAGACGCCAACATCAGGACCGCCGAACTAATCGTGAAGATGATGAAGGAGATGGAAGTTATCAGGGAAGGCTGCGAGGAGGTCACTGCCCGCGACCTGGTACCAGAGATTTATGGCGAGGAGGAAGACGGCCCGTCCTCCAGCGCGGAAGAATAGAGGATTTATTTTACAGTGTTTTTTGTATATTCCTTTTCTCCCCCCCTTTTCTCTTTTGGATACTTGCTGCTGAGGCATTTTTGTATTACAGCCTCTTTTTGTGGATGACATATATACATTTTATTTTTAAGGCCCTTCTTTTCATCTCTTCTGTATGCCTACCCTCTCTTCACTTTGCGGAACGAGATCACGACTTGTCTCGCCTAACGATGGAAAGGCTAGCTTTGCTTGTGGCGCGAGTGGGCGGGCCCTTAGTGCTCTCGCGCAGGGACGTATCGCTCCCTCTCGCCTTATCCCCGGACACCCCAGGCGCGAGTGGGTCTCGAATCGTTATTATGCTTGGTTTTGTTTGCGAGACGAAGGTACTCCTCTTCTCGCCCTTTGGCCGAAGAGCAGACCCCTTACTCTAGGTGCGAATAGCCATGTACCCTTCCACTCGCCTTGCCCCTTGGCGCGAGAGGATCTTGAGGGACCGACTCCTTCCTCCTCTTCTTCCTTTGGGACAAGGATCTTGCTTTTGATCAAATTATGAAACTCCTATCCATATGCTGCCCCTTTACCTAACCTCCGAGTGAGCCTACCGACCTGCCAGCTCGAGGGTAGCCTGGACAGCGGGTCTTCTCGGGGTCTCCTCTCCAAAACCAACTCCAACCACCGAGTGAGCCTACAGACCTGCCAGCTCGATGGTAGCCTGGACAGCGGGTCTTCTCGGGGTCTCCTCTCCAAAACCAACTCCAACCACCGAGTGAGCCTACAGACCTGCCAGCTCGATGGTAGCCTGGACAGCGGGTCTTCTCGGGGTCTCCTCTCCAAAACCAACTCCAACCACCGAGTGAGCCTACAGACCTGCCAGCTCGATGGTAGCCTGGACAGCGGGTCTTCTCGGGGTCTCCTCTCCAAAACCAACTCCAACCACCGAGTGAGCCTACAGACCTGCCAGCTCGATGGTAGCCTGGACAGCGGGTCTTCTCGGGGTCTCCTCTCCAAAATCAACTCCAACCACCGAGTGAGCCTACAGACCTGCCAGCTCGATGGTAGCCTGGACAGCGGGTCTTCTCGGGGTCTCCTCTCCAAAACCAACTCCAACCACCGAGTGAGCCTACAGACCTGCCAGCTCGATGGTAGCCTGGACAGCGGGTCTTCTCGGGGTCTCCTCTCCAAAACCAACTCCAACCACTGAGTGAGCCTACAGACCTGCCAGCTCGATGGTAGCCTGGACAGCGGGTCTTCTCGGGGTCTCCTCTCCAAAACCAACTCCAACCACCGAGTGAGCCTACAGACCTGCCAGCTCGATGGTAGCCTGGACAGCGGGTCTTCTCGGGGTCTCCTCTCCAAAATCAACTCCAACCACCGAGTGAGCCTACAGACCTGCCAGCTCGATGGTAGCCTGGACAGCGGGTCTTCTCGGGGTCTCCTCTCCAAAACCAACTCCAACCACCGAGTGAGCCTACAGACCTGCCAGCTCGATGGTAGCCTGGACAGCGGGTCTTCTCGGGGTCTCCTCTCCAAAACCAACTCCAACCACCGAGTGAGCCTACAGACCTGCCAGCTCGATGGTAGCCTGGACAGCGGGTCTTCTCGGGGTCTCCTCTCCAAAACCAACTCCAACCACCGAGTGAGCCTACAGACCTGCCAGCTCGATGGTAGCCTGGACAGCGGGTCTTCTCGGGGTCTCCTCTCCAAAATAAAATCTTCCTGCTTTGAGGGGACAGCTACTTGGAACTGTGTGGCAGTGCCAGAAGGTCCTGCCAGGTTGGCTAACATTGGAAAGTGAGAGAGAAAAACAAAGAAAACTACATCTCATTCATAATAGATAATGAACATGAACAAAAGTATTAAGGATAGAAACGCTTTAGGTCGTCGCCGCTTCGGGCGCGATCCAGGGGTGTCCCGTCTACATCTTGGAGGTGATACCCTCCTGATTTCAAGACCTCTTTTACGATAAAAGGACCTTCCCAGTTGGGGTTGAGCTTCCCTACCGAAGCCCCTCTCCCTGCTGCATCCACCTTCTTGAGGACCAAGTCTCCCTTCTCAAACTGCTTGATTCTGACGTGCTTATCAAAATATCTTGACATCCGGCGCTTGACCTCCTCCTGTCGGATAGATGCCAGCTCTCTAAGCTCCTCCACCAAGTCGAGGGAGAGCCTTTGCTCTTCATCATTATCTACCAGCCACTCCTCATCTCCCTTCCTTGCCGCGGCTACTCTAGGTGACTCAACCTCGAACTCAACAGGTAAGACGGCCTCAGAACCATGGGAAAGTTTGAACGGTGTCTCCCCCGTGGTGGAACTTGGCGTGGTCCTTAAGGCCCAGAGGACGGAGGGGAGCTGCTCCACCCAACTTCCCCTCAAGTTTTCCACCTTTTTCTTTAAGAGATTCACGATGACCTTATTCGCGGCTTCCACCTGCCCATTGCTTCGAGGATGATGCACTGAAGCAAACCGAAGGTCTATACCTAGTCGTATACAGAAATCCACGAACTCTCTGCTGGCAAATTGCGGTCCGTTATCCGTAACAATGGCCAGGGGGAGCCCATGCCTACAGATGATTTCCCCCCATATGAAGCTTTTGACCACCTGAGACGTCACCTTCGCCAATGCCTTCACCTCCAGCCATTTTGAGAAGTAGTCTACCATGACCAGCAGGAACCTCCTCTGGCCACTGGCTTGAGGGAAAGGACCCACCAGATCTAGCCCCCATATGGCGAAGGGCCACGGGGCTGTGATCGTGCGCAACCTTTGGGCCGGGAGGAGCTGGAGAGGGGCAAATTCCTGGCACTTTCTGCACTTCCTTGCGAATTCCTCGGCATCCTTCCTAAGGGTGGGCCAGAAATAGCCTTGCCTCAACACCCTTCCTTCCAAGGTCCGACTCCCGGAATGGCTGCCGCACTCTCCAGAATGAATCTCTTCCAGCACCCTTGCGACCTCCTTCTCGGGTACGCATCGAGCCAACAGCCCTGACAACGTCTTACGGTATAAGATCCCTTCTTTTAGCAGGTAGTATGCCGACTTGTACCTGACTTGCTTCTTCTCGAGCTCTCCCTCAGGAAAACGTCCCGTTATCAAGTAGGTGGTAAATGGATCCATCCAGGATCCCTGCTGATCTACTTCCATCAGCTCTCCTTCTTCGATGGAGGGCCTAAAGAGCTCCGTCACGGTTTCTCCGGCCCGGGGGCCGTGCTTGGCGAGCAGGTCCGCCCGAGTATTTTCCTCTCTTGGGATGTGTTGGACTGAGAAACTGCGAAACTGACCAATGATCCTCTTTACCTTTGTTAAGTACAGCTGGAGGGTGGGTTCTTTTACCTCAAATTCCCCTTCTATATGCCTCGCCACTATCATAGAATCCGTGGAGACCCTGATATCCTGTATACCGAGCTCACGAGCCAACCTCAGCCCTGCAATAATGGCCTCGTACTTCGCTTGATTGTTGGTGAGAGTGAAATGAACCTTCAGGGCCTGTTCGATCCGTGTTCCCTCGGGACTTATCAAAACCATCCCTCCTCCAAAAGAATTCTTACCCGAGGCCCCATCTACTAGCATCTCCCAAGCTACTATGGGAGACGTCTCGGCCTCCTTGACCTCCACCATGTAGTCTACCAGGAAATCTGCTACAGCTTGCGCCTTGATAGCCAACCGAGGAACATAAGAAAGGTCAAATTCACTGAGTTCTATTGACCATTTAGCTAATCTTCCTGAGTGCTCTACCCCTTCCAGAATACGGCGGAGAGGATGGTCCGTCACGATCTGGATGGAATGGGCCTGAAAATAGGGCCTAAGCTTCCGAGCTGAGATAACGAGGGCGAAGGCTAGTCTCTCCAAGATAGGGTACTTTAGCTCTGCCTTTTTGAGGACTCTACTTACATAGTAAACAGGGAATTGCTTTTTACCTTCTTCCCGCACGAGGACAGAACTCACTGCCCCTGCCCCTACCCCTAGGTACAAGAATAGAATCTCTCCTTCTCTCGGGCCCTGGAGTAGCGGTGCCTTGGTGAGCTGCTGCTTCAAAGCTAGAAAAGCACTCTCGCACTCGGAGGTCCACTCGAATTTCTTTCCCCCCCCTCAATGTCCGAAAGAAAGGTGAGCACCTCTCTCCTGCCCTGGAAAGGAATCTGCTGAGCCCCGCCAACTTGCCGGTAAGACGCTGGACCTCTTTGGTATTCGTTGGGGACTCTAGTTCTAGGATAGCCCTTACCTTATCCGGGTTAGGCTCTACTCCTGATGGGGTGAGGAGATGTCCTAAAAACTTTCCCCTACAGGCCCCGAATACGCACTTCAGCAGATTAAGCCTCATCTTGTACTTCCTTACCGTTGCAAACGTTTCTTCCAGATCCGCAATATGAGACTTGAGATCTTGGCTCTTGATCATCAAGTCGTCTACGTAGACTTCGAGGTTCCGTCCCTTTTGTTCTCGGAAGATCCGGTCCATCATCCGTTGGTAGGTCGCCCCCGCATTCTTCAACCCAAAAGGCATCATGTTATAGCTGAAACATCCATCCTCGGTGATAAAGGTGACATCCTTGATGTCCGGTGGGTGCATGCGTATTTGATGGTATCCTGAAAAGGCATCTAAAAAACTCATTAGTGAAAAACCGACGGCTGAATCAACCAGCGCGTCGATTCGAGGCAAAGGGTAACAATCCTTGGGACATGCTTTATTCAAAAGAGAGAAGTCAATACACATTCTCCACTTCCCTTCCCCCTTCCTTACCATCACAACATTGCTCACCCACCCTGGATACTTATTTGCAGATATGAACCCCGCCTGGAGCAGCTTTTCCACTTCCTCCCTGATAGGCTTGGCCATCCTGGAGGCGATGGCCCTTTTCTTCTGCTGGATGGGACGAACCTTGGGGTCAAGGTTGAGACGATGGCATGCCACATCTGCGTCAATCCCTGGCATGTCGGCCGCGCTCCATGCAAAGACATCAATGTTTTCCTGCACGCATTTTCGGATCTCCTCCTGATCCTCAAGACCGAGTTCTCCGCTGATTCTGATCTTTTCTTTCCTTCCTTCTTTTGTTAGGATGTCCACCTCCTGTAGCTCAACTGCAGCCTTCAGCCTCGAGGGCTCTTCTTCTTCCTCCTGATCTTTCGGAATCTCCTCTTCCTCTGCCAGCCCCTCCTCCTGGTTTCCGAGCTCTTGCTCTCCACCCTCCTTTCTCTCCACTGCCATGTATACTTTCTCTACGAACCTCTCCTCCACCCGCACCGGGCCTCCTCCTAGCGCTGACTCTTCCATCTCTCCTATTTTTCTTTTCCTTCCTCTCTCCTCTTTCCCTTCTCTTCCGACCCTTGACTCCCCTGCCATTACTGGCTCCTCCGCAATGCCACCTCCCAGCTCCTCAACTCTATTCTCCTCTTCCCCTTCTCCTCCGACCCTTGACTCCCCTGCCATTACTGGCTCCTCCGCAATGCCACCTCCCAGCTCCTCAACTCTATTCTCCTCTTCCCCTTCTCCTCCGACCCTTGACTCCCTTGCCATTACTGGCTCCTCCGCAATGCCACCTCCCAGCTCCTCAACTCTATTCTCCTCTTCCCCTTCTCCTCCGACCCTTGACTCCCCTGCCATTACTGGCTCCTCCGCAATGCCACCTCCCAGCTCCTCAACTCTATTCTCCTCTTCCCCTTCTCCTCCGACCCTTGACTCCCCTGCCATTACTGGCTCCTCCGCAATGCCACCTCCCAGCTCCTCAACTCTATTCTCCTCTTCCCCTTCTCCTCCGACCCTTGACTCCCCTGCCATTACTGGCTCCTCCGCAATGCCACCTCCCAGCTCCTCAACTCTACTCTCTTCTTGTTCCTCCCGTTCCAGTCTTCTCTCTAACTCTTCCGCATCCCCCCTCCATGAGATAGCGTTTACTGCTGTCACATAACATTCCCGGGCCGCCTTCGGATCTCCTCTCACCCTGATCTGGGTCCCTCCTGAATTGAGTTTCAAATATTGATGAAAAGATGATGGTACACACCTAAAGGCACTAATCAAGGGGCGCCCGAAGATGGCGTTGTAACTGCTGGGAGCGTCCACTATCACAAAGCGGCAGTTCCTGGACAGCCCTCCCAGGGTTACCTGGAGACCGACTCCCCCCTCCACTTCTTTCCTTTCTCCTGAGAATCCGAACAGCGGTCCGTCTGCTGCTAACACCCTTCTGGCTTCCACCCTCATCTCATTGAATGCCTTTTTGAAGATGACATTAACCGAGCTCCCATTGTCCACCAAGATCCTTGATACCGTGAAACCTTCGATAGCCGTCCGAATCACCAGCGCGTCGCAGAATGGGTCTTCGTGATCTGGCAAGTCCTTCCTGGAGAAGGTGATCTTCTCGTCCGGGGGCGGGGCTTGCGACGTCGAGGCGACACCTCGACGGTACATTGTATGAAGACTGGCCTTTCGGGTAGCCTCGATTCCCACTCCACCATGAATCACCCCGATCCCCCCTCTATCCCCCACGTCTGACCGATCTACACATCTATCCTCTTCCCCCACTCCGGTCATCTCTACTATCCGCGCCGGTGGCTGCTGCTCTCCCGCTCCTCTTCTCCCCTTCAGCTCCAGAAACTCTGGACATGTAGCTGTCGCGTGACCTTCCTCCTCGTGAAAGTCACAGAATGGTATAGCTACTTCCCCCTCCTGCCTCCCTTCTTGGTGATTCCTTCTCCTCCCTGCTCCGGCTCCCCCCCTTCCTCGCTCTCTTCCTCTTCCTCTTCCCCGGCCTATAGCCATAGCCTGCTGAGGCGGGGGTGGGAGTGGCCTAGGTCCCTGTCTCCACCCCAGCTGTGGCAACCTTCCTGCTCCTCCATGGTAGTAGTTCCTTCCCCCTGGGGGAAGACCTCTCCATTGCCCTTGAACCGGGCCTTCCGGTTGCCTCCAACTCAACTCCTGCGGTGCCGGCCCCCTTGGCTCCTCCCTTCTCCTCCCTTCCTGCTGCCTCGCTCCTCCTGGTTCTCTGGACTCTACCTCCGTCAGCCTTGCTAATTTCTTGGCAAAAGCCGGGTTCGCTGCTTCCATCGCTATCTCCTTGGCTGCCTTCTCCATCAACCCTTCAAATGATAAGGGTGCCTTCCTGGTGAGGCTCATCTTGAAAAAGCCTTCCCTGAGACCCACAGTAAAGGCCATCTGGAGAGCAAATCCCGGCACCTCCTGAATGTCCAGGATTTCCTCTTGGAAGCGATCCACGTACTGGGCTAAGGACTCGTCTGCCTTTTGCTTGATCAGGAAGATGGACTCCGGATTCTTCTTCCTCTTCTTCGAGGTCGAGAAGCGCAGCTGGAAGCTCCTACTCAAATCTTCAAAACCATATATTGACCCTGCTGGGAGTTGATGAAACCAGTCCCGGGCCTTGTCCTTCAAGGTGATCGCGAAAAGGCGGCACTTGAATGCATCCGTCATCGGCCTGATGGAGACCGCATCTTCGAACCATTGCAAGTGTTGGAGGGGATCATCCTTCCCCACATAATAAACCATCTCAGGCTCGCGGAACCCCTCCGAGACGGGAGCCGAAAGAACCAGCTCGCAAAAGGGGGACCCTCTCGCCAGGGGTCTCGCCGTCTCCACTCGCGCGACGAGATCTACTGGCGAGACGGCGCTCGCCGGGCTGGGGAACAACTCCCTTCCTGCCAGGTCTCGCCCGCTTCCCTCCACCACTTTCTCCTTTCCGGGCCGCCCTCCTGGCGCATCCTCGCCTACCCTTGCCGAGACGGCTCCTTCCGGAGTCGAGAGGCCCGCCCCCTGAGGTAGAGGGGTCACGCACTCGCCTCGCTGCGAGATCTGCTGCAACATCCCCATGATGCCCCCGATGGATGCCATGAATTCTTCCCTCCCAACATATCCTCCTGGGTTCTGGGACCCGCCCTCGTTTCCTCCGCCCTCATCTCCTCCTCCTAGATCTCCTGCCATGAGATGATCCAAAGTTCTTCGACTCGGGCTGCGATCCACGCTCACCGCACCAAAAATGTTGAAACCAGTCGAACTAGTTTCTCCTAAAAGCTCGGATCTAAGGCTGCAACCCACGCTTACTTTCTTTGAACCACGCTCCTAACAAGACACCTAAAGGAACAGACCGGGAGCTTCAGCTCGGAGGTCCCACCACTCACCCAGAAGGACTAGAATCCTTCCCCTCCCTAGCCAATGCTGAGCTAGGTGCCTGAGTGAGAAGGAAAAAGATGGTTCCACATGCCCTCTTCTCAGACACCTTACCGGTCTATTTATAGGCTTCAGGATTTGAACTGCAAATAACCAAAACAAGCACCTGTGAAATTACCTGAATACCCCGGGTTGGGTCTGCCAACAGCCAAACTCCGCTGTTCTGAAGGGCTATGAGCAGACCACCGAGGGTAAAAGAGTAAAAAGGCCAAAAAGGACGAACCGCTTGCTAAGTGAACCGGTTCCCACCCAATTGCTGAACCGGCCTTATCTCTTCCTGCCGACCCGATGCTTGGCGAGAGGATCACCTTGCGGCTGAAAAGGATTACCTCGCGGGCGAGACCCTCAGACGTCATATAGACAATCTTCCTTTGACCCCCACCCGCAAGGCGAATGGACCCACGTTTTGGCTCCTCTCGCCTATTGCGAGTGGACCCTCTTTTGGGCTCCTCTCGCCCATTGCGAGTGGACCCAGCTTTTGGGCTCCTCTCGCCCATTGCGAGTGGACCCAGCTTTTAGGCCCCTCTCGCTTAGTGCGAGTGGTCTTTGCGTCGGGCCCCTCTCGCCTAGGGCCTTGTCTCCTTTTGAGGATTCTTCTAATTCCCTCTCTGCTGGGTTCCCTCCTGTGAGCCCGAGGTTGTACAATGGGGGTGATAACTTCTTCAGCAGAGGGTGGTATTTTTAAAACGGGGGCAGAGCTTTGATTTTTAAAAATAAGGGTGGTGCTTGCCTTGGGCCTTCACTAACCATACCAAAAAATTGCTTCCCACTCTGAAGAGTTATAGCTTTTGCTTGCTCTCTCAGGTTGGGCTCGGTATTGGAAGGAAGAGACTCTGCAGGTCGCTCAGAAATTATTTTTGCAAGTTGTCCTACTTGATTTCTAGACTTTTAACGCTTCTAGTTAAGATTCTTATAGTAACGTCATTTGTGGTTATATATTTAGAAAGTAAATCCTCCAATCTTGGAGGTTTTGGATAGTTTTAAAGAGGTGGTGGTGGTGCAGAAAAATATTTTTGTGGTGGTGGGCTCATTGCAGTCGAGGGATTACTCCACGAAAAATTCGGCTGATTTCTTAAAGCAGGATTATAACTATTCGGAAAAGTAAAATCAGGAGCATGAAAATTCACAGCAAAAAAATTATTAAAAGCATTTCTAGGAATATTAATAACATAATCTACTTGTTCGGGAACAGGAGTTGCAGATTCCCACACCTGAGGGGCGGAGGCATCAGTCATCTCCGTGATTTTTTTGCTTAATATTTCAACTTATAGAGCGAGCTGGGAGACGTTGTCCACTTCAAAGATACATGCAGGGTTGTTTGGGAGGGACATAGGCACATTCCAATGATATGTTTTTATGGCCATGTCCTCGAGAAGCTCAAGAGCTGCTTTCGGGGTCTTATGGTTTAAAGTACCGCCAAAAGCCGCGTCTATCATTTGCTTTGTGTTTTGATTTAGCCCGTTATAAAACATCTGCACTTGTAACCATACAGGCAACGCGTGATTTGGGCAATGTCTTAATAATTCTTTAAATCTTTCCCAAGCTTCATATAAGGTTTCGGAGACTATTTGTCCAAAAGAAGAAATGTCGTTCCTAAGTTTTGCAGTTTTAGCTGGCGGAAAATACTTCGCCAAAAATTTTTCAGTTAATTGATCCCAGGTTGTGATGTTATTTTTTAGGTAGAGTGTTCAGCCACTGCTTAGCCTTAGTTCTAAGAGAAAAAGGAAATAATATTAGCCTAATAGCATCATTTGTAACACCATTTATCTTGAAGGTGTCACAAATCTCAAGAATGCTTGTTATATGTGCGTTCGGATCTTCATCTTGAAGTGCATCATACTGCGCATACTGGTGCACCATTTGAATTATGTTAGGCTTCAGTTCAAAGTTATTATTAGCTATAGTAGGGTGCACTATACTAGATTATGTTCCCTCTAGATTCAGTCATGCATAATAGGACATAGGCCTATGCACGACCTCCTCAATGTGGTGTTCTTCCATTCTTCAAGTAGAAAGTGACTCGGAGTACTCAACCGGTACTTGGAGAGTAGGGCCTTGAAATCGCGATCTTCTCCAAAGAGTACGCTAAATTTCGTGGTACAAGTCCAAAATAACCAACAGACTACCTCCTGTCATGCACTAAAAGAAGAGAAGAGAAGAAAGATAAATAAATAAACTAGAAAAAAGCTAGAATTTTTTTTGAAATAAATTTTTTTAATAGCTTAACTCCCGAACTTCCGAAGGGCTACCCAATGAAGGGTTCGTAAGGTACTATACAAGATAGTGGCACTTAAAGACCTTTGCCCTTTTCGAGAGAATTAGGTGGCGTATGAAAAATTATGAAGTGGGTTTTTATTAAGAGCGATAATAAATTTTTATTTATTTTTAAAATTTTTTAGAAAGAGGCTGAGAAAGAGTAATGATAAAAGTAATAGGTTCATGTTTTCGATATATTAACGAAATTTTCTCCTCGGCAACGGCGCCAAAAACTTGGTGATCGCTTTCTGTAAGACCCCCTTTTTTTTCAACTACCGGGGTCTTAGCCCAGAATTGCCGCTTTGCGGTGGCACCGACTCACGGGAAGGCAACCACTACAAAACGCCAATTATGCCGGTCCTTTTCGATCACATGAGAGAGAAGCATTTGTACAAAAGTGTAAACAAGTCCACAGAAACATGTAAATAAAAGTGAAATCATAACCAGTCCATCAATAATAATAATAGGAAAATAGATAAATGGGCTCGAGCCCAGTACATCAGAGTTCTCACTACAAGTCACTCATCGCGGAAGCTAAGAAAATACTAATCACTCACGGAGCTGGTCGCAGGTGCACCGGTGCTAGACTGTCCTACCTCCATGCGCACCGTACTCCGCTGGTGCTGGTCCCTGTCTCCCATCCGGAGCTCCTGTAAGGTTTGGTTCGAAAACCATTAGTCATAAAGACTAAGCCCTATCATCCCCTACCCCTCCCACCATGGCCCCTAAGCACCGGGCGGAGAGGGGGAAAGGGAAGCTACAAAAGTGGAGAATAAACAAGCAGGTGACGGTGGACCTAACTAGCAAGTTATAATAGGTGAGCAGTGTAAATGTTGTAATAGGTAGAGCAATTAATAAATAGCAAATCGTATAAAAAGGCAGCTAGAGAATAGTAAGTAAACAAACAAGTAAGTAAGTATGTAACCTTAACTTATATGAATGCCCATACAAACTTATAAGTTAAGGGATCTTCTGCAAAGCTCCCATCGTATAAAAAGTACCATACCAATCTATACGTTGGGGTGTCGGTTGTATGCAAATACGAGTGTAGTGATATGCTATGCCATGATTCATGCAAGTGCAACTCACGCACACGACTCTATGCGTACAGACCTTTAGTTCCCCCTGTTCGGGCAGCTAGCTTCACTCCCAGGAACCTCCGTAGTGGCAAACAGAGACAGTGGGTCGAGCCCCCCACTCCTTGGCGGGCATCCACACTACCAGGCCTAGCCCTTCCATACGCCCCTAGAAGAACACAACCTAGAGTATCCGCATACTGCTGCTGGCTGTACCCACCAGACTTTCTTTGGCTAAGTGTCCCACACCGCCGAGTCAGCGTACCGATGTCGGTGTGAACGACAATCAGATACCGAAGACCCACCACCTTTATTCTGTACTCCAACCCTCGAGCCCTCGGCCCCCCGGACAGTCCGTCCGTGCATCTACCTTCAGAGCTACTATCTGAATGGAAACCAATCCTATAATTCTACTTTCCTAGCTATCGAGGAGTGTAAATGTGCAACCCTAGTTATACTAGTTGCTCTTTTAATTCATTATTCCTATGGTTTACGTTAGCCCAGGACTGCCCCCGGTATACCCCGTGAAGGGCTCTCAAGGGGCACTAGGAACCAAGACGGCGGCATTACGGCCGGAAGTTCCCTTTCGCAAGGCACTTATTATTATTGGTTGATATCCCTTAACCCGATCCTCTTTTAGTTACTTTAGTTCTAACCCTAGAGTATTAAGACTCTTCCTCTTCTTCCCGGGATGGACGATCTTTCGTCGTTCCCGTACTCCCTTATCCTAACTAGTCTCTCACTCTACTCATCTTGACTTCCAATGATGAACTCGATCTTAACTTGTCCTACCAACCATCAACTAACAGAATTCCGTGGCTTTACTATATGCACACCATCCTAAGCTATATGAGGTACACAAGGGAAGGTACTCCAAATTGACATCCAAATCTCCTATAATTTTTACTGGAGGTCTACCATAATATAATTTGTCTAAATCCAGAAACTTATAATTTTCCTAATTAATCCGATATTTATTTAATTTTTCCCAGAGATGGGCTATGGGTACTTTTAAACATGAACTACATGATATTCTTAAGTAATGGTCACCCAAAAATTTATGATCACTAAATAGCAGCAAAATAACCTCCAATTCAGATTTCCAGAATTTTACAGAAAGTATTTAGCCTCTAAATAATTTATCCAGTATAATCAAGTTAATTCTATATAATGGAGGAAGTGCTGAAATTACTCATCGGAAAATTATAGAAAAATTACTAATCAGTAGTATGGTATAAAAAAGATCATTGTGCAAAGAATCATAATTTTTCCAGCTTGCTAAACACCACTAAAGATTTAATCAAATAATCAAGGTAAAACATACTTAATGAAGCAAGCCTTAGAATTAAACTTCCAAAAATCCCATAAAAATTTACAGAGATTTAAAACCATAATAAACGTTCTCTGCCTAAACCTCATCAATTTCCAAGAAATATATATTCCATAATAAATTTTCTAAGCAATTCATACAACTACTAAATCATTAAAGAAGTATCCAAAATAATGATCATAAAATTAATAGAAAAATATCCAGAGCTTGTACCGTCCCTATAATGCATTCTACCCAATTCCTATCACTTTTCGATGTGTTCTAGCGTCATTTCCTATCTCTACAAGTTTTGCACCCTAAACTAGGGTTAGATTTTTAGGTATCCCAACGGTCTCCAAATCTACTAAGATTTCATCCAGAGAACTATATTGGCCCTAAGGTTATCTTCACCCAATTTTCGGGTCAATCCAAGGTCATTTGACCACATGACCTTCACAAACCACCAAGATCCATCCTTAGGGTTTGGCCTTGGTTCTTAGGGCAAACTTACCCCGAGCCACCTCAAACTCTATGAGGGGGTGCTAGAGAATATTACTAGCCAGTGGTAAAAATCTCAGCCTCTGTTGAGGTGATCTGACCACTCAAATCTCAAAAGTGCACTTTTAACCTAAGACCCCTTATTAGGGCAAAACTTAGGGTTAATCAATTCTAACCCAAACCATCACCAAATGAGATAAAAATTTATACAGAACCTTATGGTGAACCCAGGGACCACTCACCAAAATTTGGGAGGGTTTGGAAATTATTTAACCATCAAATTAAAATCGGCTAGGATTATTGAATTTTCCTAAAAACTATAGAAAAATATTTCCCAAAAATCCTAGATTTTGGACAGCATCTCAATATAGATAATATTAGACCACACCCCATATTTCAAGTCATTTTGATGACTGGATTGGAGTGGGGAATTTTCCTAAGGTCAAGACAGCCCTCTGGATAGACCTCACCAAAAAGGGTGCTGTGGTCTAACCACGATTCTAAATTGAGTGAAATCAATTTTGAATAAACCTAGACTTCAAGGGCTACATTTTCTATGGTGACAACCTTTCCTGTAGGAGCCTCTAAGTATTTTTCCCAAATTATTTAATGTGACAGATAATTTCATTCAGAAATTGCTTCACAAATAAAATCTAATTAAATGACACTGTTCATCTTCTTCTACAGCCCGAAACAGAGCCCTGAAAACCTAATTTCCTGTAGCTTTTCCAAGCTATTTCCCAGCCATCCAGCCATCTCCCTGGCCGACCACCACCACCACCACCTCTATTGAGGTGAGGGCTATCGTCGGGCAGCGGCACGGCCGCCGGAGAGGCGGTTTCCGGCGAACCCGCCACCAGGAAATTTTCGGAAAACCACGAATACGCTCACCCGATCTTGCTGTTTTGAGCCCGATATCTCTCCTAATGCTTCCTAAGATCTATCCGCAGAAGGAGAGGGAGGGGAGGACCTTGTTCGCGGGTTGGAGGCGTGCAGAGCGTCGGGAAGCCATTGCGCGGTGGTGGCGTCGCCGGAAATTCTTCAACAGCAGGGGGGAAATCTGGAACAGTTTGAGGGAGAGTGTAACCTTTTCCTCTTGCTCTTATGAATCTTTTATAGGTCAGCATGTGGGGAGGGGAAAGGATGAAATGTTTGCGGCCATTAATAATTCCCTTATGACGTTTCGGTTATGGCAACGGCATTTGAAACGTTGGAGATGAAGTGGTGTTCGCCAGGTTGCGATTTCCTATTGGACCAACATTCCCTTAATTATTTAAATAATTAAAGTAGGAAACGGCCCATAAATACTCTTGGTTTTCATTCCCTTAATCAGATTTTTTTACGACGTCAGTTACCGAAATTTCCAACCTGGCTGTCGTTTCGGCCTTGGTCACGGGCGTGACACTTAGGTCACGGGCGTGACAGGCTCGGTTAGCCAATTCTGGGTTCGACGATCGTCGACGGGTGGTCACAGGCGTGACATCCGGGTCACGGGCGTGACTGGCCCGTGTGGCCAATTCTGGTTCGACGATCGTCGAATTGGGATCGACGATCGTCGAGCGTGGTCACGCCCTATGTCACGGGCGTGACATTGTGGGTCACGGGCGTGACATGCCCGTGTGGCCAATTTTGGTTCGACGATCGTCGAATTGGGTTCGACGATCGTCGAGCGTGGTCACGCCCTATGTCACGGGTGTGACAGTGTGGGTCACAGGCGTGACATGCCCGTGTGGCCAATTCCTGGTTCGACGATCGTCGAATTGGGGTCGACGATCGTCGAGCGTGGTCACGCCCTATGTCACGGGCGTGACGGGTCGGTCACAGGCGTGACCAACCCGTGACCCGAATTCTTGGTCACTTTATTTCGATTTCTGGGCTCCCCAGGGTTCTACCACAACCAACCGACTCCTAGGGGTCTAGCCGGAAATGGGATGTTACAAATCCCAATAAACAAAACAAAGATTTCGTCCCCGAAATCAAGGTTAAGCCTACGGGACTCAAATCGGGAAAAGAAGCTTGTAACATCCCATGAGAATTAAAGAAATTACATCCCTACATTATGTTCGCTTTATGCGGTTTCAAGCCTAAGATTAATTCGCCCACCTAACTAGGTATATACACCCCAATAAACAAAAGATTAGCCCCTATTCTTGAAATTTCAGTCCCATTGGTTTAAAATAGGGAGGCAAATTGATTGTCCAGAGGGGTTGTGAGGTATACCTGACGAAAAAGTTCCGGGTATTTTTGCCGCATCAAGTCCTGTGGCTCCCATGTATGCTCCTCCTGCCCATGATTGTTCCACAGAACCTTAACCAACGGAACCTTCTTCCGTCGCAAGACACGCACTGCCGTGTCGTCAATCCTGATAGGCTCCAAGTTGACTGATCGATCCGAGGCCACCGGGCCATCTGCCGAGGAAATCAGCTGCTCAGGGCGTAGTAGAGCCCTCCGAAGTGAGGAGACATGGAAGACGTCATGCAATCCCGCTAACTCCGGCGGTAGCTCCAGTCTATAGGCTAAGGGGCCGATCCGCTCCAGGATCCTATAGGACCCCATATATCTCGGACTGAGCTTCTTCTGCCCGGGAACCCGAGAGACTCCGTGCATCGGCCGTATCTTCAAGAAAACCCGGTCTCCTACCTGGAACTCTACTTGGCGATGCCTCGCATCGTAGTATTTCGCCTGTCTGCTCTGGGCTTCCAACATCCTGTCTCGGATCAATCTAATCTGAGCATCTGTATCTCCCACAAACTCCGAGCCTAATGCCTGCGGATCCTCATCTTGAACCCATGATAGTGGGGTTCTGCACCTCCTTCCGTACAACGCTTCGTATGGAGCCATGCCTATGCTGGACTGATGAGCGTTGTTGTACGAAAACTCGACCAGTGGCAGCAATCTCTCCCAAGGCTCGCTACGGTCCAAAATACATAGTCGCAAAAGATCCTCCAGTGTACGGTTAGTGCGCTCTATCTGTCCGTCGGTCTGAGGGTGAAAGGCTGTGCTTAATGTCAACCGAGAACCCAGATGGGCCTGGACTGACCTCCATTCCCTGGATGTAAACCGCCCATCCCGATCCGAAACGATCGTCTTGGGCACCCCGTGATAACGCACAAACTGCTCAATGAACCTCCGTACTAATACACTGACTGGTGCGCCCTTTGCCACTGGGATGAATCTGGCCACCTTTGTCAGCCTGTCCACTATCACCCAGATCGAGTCGTTCCCCGCACGGGATCGAGGTAGCCCATGTATGAAGTCCATGGCTATATCCTCAAACTTCCATTCCGGCACCGGTAGCGGCTGCAGCAGACCTGCCGGGTTCCTACACTCTGCCTTCACGAGCTGGCAGGCCTCGCAATGCGTCACAAAATACGTAATATCTTTCTTCATACCCGGCCAGTACATCGTCCTCATTAAATCCTTTACCATCTTGGTGATCCCCGGGTGTACCGAATTTCGGCTGCAATGAGCTTCCGTCAAAATATCCTCCCGGATCCGTCCTCTTGCTGGTATGTAGATTCTGCCTCGGAAACACAGGAGCCCATCCCTCAAAGAGTAATCCCCCGTCGTGCCTTCCTCCAAGGCTCGGAATATCGGCTCAGCTCTCTCATCCAGCATCTGCCCATCTCTGATGCGGTCTCGAATGTCATCAGTAGTAGCCATCGACCCCAGGTACTCCATGTACAGCTCTGGGTCATCCTCTGACACTAGCGAAATCTGCATCTCCTCGAATGATCTAATCAACTCCAAGGCCATCAGCTGCGGGCCTACTCCTGTCGTACTTGCTCTCCGGCTCAGAGCATCCGCGACCACATTCGCCTTCCCTGGATGGTAGTGCATGGTATACTGGTAGTCCGACAGGAACTCCACCCAGTGTCTCTGTCTGATGTTTAACTCCTTCTGGGTATCGACGTACTTCAGATTCTTGTGGTCGGAGAAGATATCACAATGTACCCCATAGAGATAGTGCCGCCAGATCTTAAGAGCAAAAATGACTGCCCCCATCTCTAAATCGTGCACGGGGTAGTTCTGCTCGTGCTGCTTCAACTGACGGGAGGCGTAGGCTATTACGTGCCTGTTCTGCATCAGAACGGCACCCATCCCCTGATAGGAAGCATCTGTATACACCTGGAATCCCTCCTTCCCTGATGGAAGAGCAAGGATGGGAGCCGAGGTGAGACGATCCTTTAGCTCCTGGAAGGCAGATTCGCATCGAGGCGTCCATATAAAAGGGGACTCCTTCTTCGTCAGAGACGTAAGAGGGAGGGCAATCTGAGAGAACCCCTCGACGAACTTCAGGTAGTAACCGGCAAGTCCCAAGAAACTTCGAACATCCGTGGCCTACTTTAGCGTTGGCCAATCCCATACTGCCTGGATCTTTGCAGGATCCACTGCCCGACCTGCTCCACTGATGACATGGCCCAGAAAGGCCACCTCCTTTAGCCAGAACTGGCACTTGCTGTACTTGGCATACATCTCATGCTCACGCAGCTTCCCCAAGGTCAAGGCCAGATGTCTCGCGTGCTCCTCCTCCGTCCTTGAATAGATGAGAATGTCGTTGATGAATACAATGACAAAGACGTCCAGATACTCCTCGAACACCCGATTCATCAAAGTCATGAATGCGGAGGGTGCATTCGTGAGCCCGAACGGCATCACGGTAAACTCGTACAAGCCGTATCTGCTGCTGAAGGCCGTCTTTGGGATGTCCTCCTCCCGAATACGAAGCTGGTAGTACCCTGACCTCAGATCCAGCTTTGAGAACCAATGGGCTCCCTCCAGCTAGTCAAAAAGCTCGTCTATCCGTAGTAAGGGATAAGTGTTCCGGACTGTCAACCTGTTCAGAGCCCGGTAATCGATGCACAGTCGAAGGGTCCCGTCCTTCTTCTTAACGAACAGCACCGGAGCTCCCCACGGTGATGAGCTAGGCCGAACGAACCCGGCCTCCACTAACTCCTAAAGCTGGCTTCGGAATTCCACCAACTCCTTTGGGGCCATTCGATAGGGAGCTCTGGATACCGGCTTAGCCCCCGGTACAAGCTGAATCTGAAAGTCCTTCTCTCGGTGCGGGGGTAACACTGGTAGCTTCTCCGGAAATATGTCGGCGAAGTCCCGCACTACTGGAATATCTGCAATGGAGTCCTTAGCTACGACCGCCTCAAAGAGGACCTGATAAACTTCTTCCCCCTGCAGGTGGGCCTTAACGGCCTGCACAGACGATAGTAAAGTACGGGGTGCTGATATAATACCTTCGATAACAATGAAGGAGTCGCCGTGCCTCACGGTGATCCTCTTCGCCATGCAATCGATCTGGGCATGGTTCCAATGAAGCCAAGTCATGCCCAGGATCAGATCGTAATCTGGCATCCTCAGAACCGTCGCTGGTGCCTCAAACGCCTTTCCGCCAATCCTTGCTTCCATATTACAATGAGCAGAGGTCAATATCTCGGACCCGTCGGGTAGGCGCACCCTCATCATCTTCCCGGTGAATGGCTCCACTCCTGCCAGTCCTTTCACGAAATCCTCCGACACGAATGATTGCGACGCACCGGTGTCGAAGAGGGTGTGAGCGGGCTTACCGCTCACGAATACTATGCCTGGGGTAATTAAATGTCTTAGTATTCTTATTGTAGTTTATCTTCTCTTAGATTCTAACCAGGTTATGTTTAAAATAGTAGTTTGTATGAAGAAAATCTGAAAAGTACTGCCATACCTGTGATAACCTGCTCCGGGTCCCGGGGCTGTGTCAGGTCTAGAGCATACACCTGCTCTCTCTCTGGCCTACGGCCATGATCCTGAAATCCCCGTCCTCGGTCCTGTCCTCGTCCGCCAAACTGTCGGGGAGGTGGAGCGCCCTGATGTGCTGGTGGGGGTGCTCGCCTCACAGGGCAGTTCCTCTTGATATGCCCCGGCTGGTTGCACTGATAGCATACCGGTGGCTGCTCTGCTATCCTGGGCATTCCCAGCATCTGTATAGGCTGGGGAGCCAAAACCCCCTGACTCCTCTGCTCCTGCCCAAACTCTTGACGAGACTGATCCCCGGTCCTTCTCTCTCCAATAACCTGGCCTCGAGGACGGTCTCTACATCCTCCAATCACTGTATCATCAGCCGGTCTCTTCCGGCTCCTCACTGTAAGCTGATCCGCCTCTCTCTTCTTAGCCATCTCCAGAATCCTGGCCAGACTACCCTCTGAGACGAAAAGGAGGGCCTGCCTCATGTCATCTTGCAGCCCCTTATAAAACCTCCGGGCATAGCCAGCATCGTCTAACTGGTAAGCGTCCGCATAACGGGCCAGGTGAGTGAACTCCTGATAGTACTCCACCACAGTCCTGTTCCCCTGCCTCAACCGCAGGAACCTATCCTCCAGGTAATCTCTCGCCGACTGAGGTACAAAATGTCCCAAGAGCGCTGCTCTGAACTCCTCCCAAGTAATATCAGCACAGTCCATCCCTGCAAAGGTGGTGTCCAGCTGAGATTTCCACCATCTCTTTCCATGTGACTCTAAGCAGGAGACTGCCAAAGCGACTGCCTCCCCCGTGGGGCATCGAATCCCTGCCAGCATCTCGTAAATAGTGTCCAACCACTCCTCCGTACGTACTGCAGACTCCGTCCCCTGGTAGGATGGAGGGGAAGTCCTCGGAAGACTGTCATCCAATTGGCCCCGGGGTTCGGCTGTGGGGTCGGGGCTTGCTGGGCTCTGAAGGCCTCCAGGATGGCCGTCAGTGTTTGCCCCATCTCCGTCTGCTGGAACGGAACTGGTGCTGGCGGAGTCGCGACCACATTCGGAGCCTGAGGTGTCCCCTGCTGCGATGTAGGGTTCGTCGCAGGCTACAAGTAAAAATTCCATTTGTTAGAGAGCGAATGAATGGAATTAAGAAGAGTTAGGATGGACTTTCACATGTGATTTCCCTTATGGGCACACCACTGCTTCCGCTGCTAGTTTGTCCGCAAACTAAGCTCGCACGGGGGTGGCCCAAGGTTTTGTGGACTACTTCTCTTCGATCGAGGTTTCCTCTGATACCACTTGTAAGACCCCCTTTTTTTTTCTTTTTCAACCACCGGGGTCTTAGCCCAGAATTGCCGCTTTGCGGTGGCACCGACTCACGGGAAGGCAACCACTACAAAACGCCAATTCTGCCGGTCCTTTTCGATCACATAAGAGAGAAGCATTTGTACAAAAGTGTAAACAAGTCCACAGAAACATGTAAATAAAAGTGAAATCATAACCAATCCATCAATAGTAATAATAGGAAAATAGATAAATGGGCTCGAGCCCAGTACATCAGATTCCTCACTACAAGTCACTCATCGCGGAAGCTAAGAAAATACTAATCACTCACGGAGCTGGTCGCAGGTGCACCGGTGCTAGACTGTCCAACCTCCATGCGCACCGTACTCCGCTGGTGCTGGTCCCTGTCTCCCATCCGGAGCTCCTGTAAGGTTTGGTTCGAAAACCATTAGTCATAAAGACTAAGCCCTATCATCCCCTACCCCTCCCACCACGGCCCCTAAGCACCGGGCGGAGAGGAGGAAAGGGAAGCTACAAAAGTGGAGAATAAACAAGCAGGTGACGGTGGACCTAACTAACAAGTTATAATAGGTGAGCAGTGTAAATGTTGTAATAGGTAGAGCAATTAATAAATAGCAAATCGTATAAAAAGGCAGCTAGAGAATAGTAAGTAAACAAACAAGTAAGTAAGTATGTAACCTTAACTTATATGAATACCCATACAAACTTATAAGTTAAGGGATCTTCTGCAAAGCTCCCATCGTATAAAAAGTCCCATACCAATTTATACGTTGGGGTGTCGGTTGTATGCAAATATGAGTGTAGTGATATGCTATGCCATGATTCATGCAAGTGCAACTCACGCACACGACTCTATGCGCACAGACCTTTAGTTCCCCCTATTCGGGCAGCTATCTTCACTCCCAGGAACCTCCGTAGTGGCAAACGGAGATAGTGGGTCGGGCCCCCCACTCCTAGGCGGGCATCCACACACTACAACAAACTGCACCTGTTGTAAGGACTGAAATATAACTAAAACACAGTTTGTTACTAATAGCTATATTTAGTAACGAATTTTTTCTGTTGTTACCAAAAAGTACTTTGTGTAACGAATATTTTATAATTTGTTACAATAAAAATTAATTTGTTACTATAAATATAAGTATTTGTAACAACATTAATGTTACGTTACAAATAGTAATTTTTTCTCACAATATGTTTGGCCATTTTTAGTCCCACACCGCCAGTTAAAACATGAATTTTGGGTTTATATAGCCAATTCCACAATGAATTTTTGAAATATGCTGGGCTCGTGGGCTCGCGGGCAGGTGCGCCGGCGGGCGGCGGCGGCCGGCGGGCGGGGGCCGGCCGGCGGGCGGCGGCCGGCGGCGGAATCTTTTTTACTATTATAGCTAATTTATTGTAACGACACACATATATTCGTTACAAGAAGTATTAGCGTCGAGCTTTAGAGGACGACCGTTACATAAAGTTTTTTTCGTTACCAAAGAGTTTTTGTAACGATTTTTGATACTTATTGTAACGATTTAGGTCCTTACTATAAGTGCAATTTGTTGTAGTGACACTACCAGGCCTAGCCCTTCCGTACGCCCTTAGAAGAACACAACCTAGAGTATCCGCGTACTGCTGCTGGTTGTACCCACCAGACTTTCTTTGGCTAAGTGTCCCACACCGCCGAGTCAGCGTACCGATGTCGGTGTGAACGACAATCAGATACCGAAGACCCACCACCTTTATTCTGTACTCCAACCCTCGAGCCCTCGGCCCCCCGGACAGTCCGTCTGTGCATCTACCTTCAGAGCTACTGTCTGAATGGCAACCAATCCTATAATTCTACTTTCCTAGCTATCGAGGAGTGTAAATGTGCAACCCTAGTTATACTAGTTGCTCTTTTAATTCATTATTCATATGGTTTACGTTAGCCCAGGACTGCCCCCGGTATACCCCATGAAGGGCTCTCAAGGGGCACTAGGAACCAAGACGGCGGCATTACGGCCCGAAGTTCCCTTTCGCAAGGCACTTATTATTATTGGTTGATCTCCCTTAACCCGATCCTCTTTTAGTTACTTTAGTTCTAACCCTAGAGTATTAAGACTCTTCCTCTTCTTCCCGGGATGGACAATCTTTCGTCGTTCCCGTACTCCCTTATCCTAACTAGTCTCTCACTCTACTCATCTTGACTTCCAATGATGAACTCGATCTTAACTTGTCCTATCAACCATCAACTAACAGAATTCTGTGGTTTTACTATATGCACACCATCCTAAGCTATATGAGGTACACAAGGGAAGGTACTCCAAATCGACATCCAAATCTCCTATAATTTTTACTGGAGGTCTACCATAATATAATTTGTCTAAATCCAGAAACTTATAATTTTCCTAATTAATCCGATATTTATTTAATTTTTCCCAGAGATGGGCTATGGGTACTTTTAAACATGAACTACATGATATTCTTAAGTAATGGTCACCCAAAAATTTATGATCACTAAATAGCAGCAAAATAACCTCCAATTCAGATTTCCAGAATTTTAGAGAAAGCATTTAGCCTCTAAATAATTTATCCAGTATAATCAAGTTAATTCTATGTAATGGAGGAAGTACTGAAATTACTCATCGGAAAATTATAGAAAAATTACTAATCAGTAGTATGGTATAAAAAAGATCTTTGTGCAAAGAATCATAATTTTTCCAGCTTGCTAAACACCACTAAAGATTTAATCAAATAATCAAGGTAAAAGATACTTAATGAAGCAAGCCTTAGAATTAAACTTCCAAAAATCCCACAAAAATTTACAGAGATTTAAAACCATAATAAACGTTCTCTGCCTAAACCTCATCAATTTCCAAGAAATATATATTCCATAATAAATTTTCTAAGCAATTCATACAACTACTAAATCATTAAAGAAGTATCCAAAATAATGATCATAAAATTAATAGAAAAATATCTAGAGCTTGTACCGTCCCTATAATGCATTCTACCCAATTCCTATCACTTTTTGATGTGTTCTAGCGTCATTTCCTATCTCTAAAAGTTTTGCACCCTAAACTAGGGTTAGATTTTTAGGTATCCCAACGGTCTCCAAATCTACTAAGATTTCATCCAGAGAACTATATTGGCCCTAAAGTTCTCTTCACCCAATTTGCGGGTCAATCCAAGGTCATTTGACCACATGACCTTCACAAACCACCAAGATCCATCCTTAGGGTTTGGCCTTGGTTCTTAGGGCAAACTTACCCCGATCCACCTCAAACTCAATGAGGGGGTGCTAGAGAATATTACTAGCCAGTGGTAAAAATCTCAGCCTCTGTTGAGGTGATCTGACCACTCAAATCTCAAAAGTGCACTATTAACCTAAGACCCCTTACTAGGGCAAAACTTAGGGTTAATCAATTCTAACCCAAACCATCTCCAAAGGAGATAAAAATTTATACAGAACCTTATGGTGAACCCAGGGACCACTCACCAAAATTTGGGAGGGTTTGGAAATTATTTAACCATCTAATTAAAATCGGCTAGGATTATTGAATTTTCCTAAAAACTATAGAAAAATATTTCCCAAAAATCCTAGATTTTGGACAGCATCTCAATATAGATAATATTAGACCACAACCCAAATTTCAAGTCATTTTGATGACTGGATTGGAGTGGGGAATTTTCCTAAGGTCAAGACAGCCCTCTGGATAGCTTTTCCAAGCTATTTCCCGGCCATCCAGCCATCTCCCTGGCCGACCACCACCACCACCTCTGTTGAGGTGAGGGCTATCGTCGGGCGGCGGCACGGCCGCCAGAGAGGCAGTTTCCGGCGAACCCGCCACCATGAAATTTTCGGAAAACCACGAATACGCTCACCCGATCTGGCTCTTTTGAGCCCGATATCTCTCCTAACGCTTCCTAAGATCTATCCGCAGAAGGAGTGGGAGGGGAGGACCTTGTTCGCGGGTTGGAGGCGTGCAGAGCGTCAGGAAGCCATTGCGCGGTGGTGGCGTCGCCGGAAATTCTTCAACAGCAGGGGGGAAAATATGGAACAGTTTGAGGGAGAGTGTAGCCTTTTCCTCTTGCTCTTATGAATCTTTTATAGGTCAGCATGTGGGGAGGGGAAAGGATGAATTGTTTGCGGCCATTAATAATTCCCTTATGACGTTTCGGTTATGGCAACGTCATTTGAAACGTTGGAGATGAAGAGGTGTTCGGCAGGTGGAGATTTACTATTGGACCAACATTCCCTTAATTATTTAAATAATTAAAGTAGGAAACGGCCCATAAATACTCTTTGTTTTCATTCCCTTAATCAGATTTTATTATGACGTCAGTTACCGAAATTTCCAACCTGGCTGTCGTTTCGGCCTTGGTCACGGGCGTGACACTTAGGTCACGGGCGTGACAGGCCCGGTTAGCCAATTCTGGGTTCGACGATCGTCGAACTAAGATCGACGATCGTCGACGGGTGGTCACGGGCGTGATATCCGGGTCACGGGCGTGACTGGCCCGTGTGGCCAATTCTGGTTCGACGATCGTCGAATTGGGATCGACGATCGTCGAGCGTGGTCACGCCCTATGTCACGGGCGTGACATTGTGGGTCACGGGCATGACATGCCCGTGTGGCCAATTTTGGTTCGACGATCGTCGAATTGGGTTCGATGATCGTCGAGCGTGGTCACGCCCTATGTCACGGGCGTGACAGTGTGGGTCACGGGCGTGACATGCCCGTGTGGCCAATTCCTGGTTCGACGATCGTCGAATTGGGGTCGACGATCGTCGAGCGTGGTCACGCCCTATGTCACGGGCGTGACGGGTCGGTCACGGGCGTGACCAACCCGTGACCCGAATTCTTGGTCACTTTATTTCGATTTCTGGGCTCCCCAGGGTTCTACCACAACCATCCGACTCCTAGGGGTCTAGCCGGAAATGGGATGTTACACTTTCCGCTTAAGAAAAGACAGGCGAACTAGCAATCCAATTAGGCAAGTATACCTATCAAACTGTAGCTAGGGGACACAAGTGTCGTAATGAAATCCGGGAACCGTTGAGTACACTTACTGACACGAACACTATTATTTTATTGACGAAAATCTTTAGGGTTGAAGAGAAATCTAAACGAACTAAAAAAAGGAAATATTGCATAAAAAGAGAACTAATTCAGTGAAATAGAAAGCATAAAAGAAGCGATTACAACGATGGATTGGAATGATGAAATGGAAATGCACTCGATCGAGAATCACCTCGGCTAAAGTCGATTAAAAACACGATAAATAAACCTATTCTTAATAGGTTAAAGGTCCTTGACCGTGGAGGTTCCTAAAGCTTGAACATGCTTCTCTCGAAGTCGCGCCCAACTGAGTTTAGGAAGGTCTGACTGACTCTCGTCTAAATCTGTGGCCTAAAGCTCGCTTTACGCGGTGAACACCACTATTGGATTTTACTCAAATCCGGTAGATTTGGACGTCTTCCTCTCTCGAGGGGTGCGTACAACTCTCTTAACTCTTGAATGCTCTCTTCAAACTATTGGCCTCTTAGCTAGACAAAGAATTAAAGCAGAATTGGAAATTATTTATCGATAATATAATTCCAAACGAGAAAAATCAAGAATAATTCGAAGGCCTAAACCCTAAAAAAAAATGGTAAATTCAAAGCATTATAACTTAATCACTCGAACCTCGGATCATCAAGATCGAGTACAAGGAGTATTAGTTAATCATAGTGAAGTGGAGGAGGGGGATGAGTAGTAAAGCATTAAGAATACATGGTAATAAAGGACACTTATATTAATAAAGAAAGAGAGCTACACTTGAAATGAAAATTACAATTGCATGGAAATTGAAATCCTATTCTAGCCCTACAATTATCAACTAGAGCAAGTGAAAAATTACAATAAAAGCTAAAACAAACTAAGCACTAAGCTAGGGTTAAGAAAATTACAAAATAAGAATGAGAGAGAGGGAAGAACACTAAAAAGACAAGAAATAATGGGGCAGCACCTCCACCTCTCAGCCCAAACTTCTCTGAACTGGAAGGGGGGACATCTAAATTTATAGATTTTTTTCACGGGTTGGTAACGCCCAAGGTCATCCCCGGGCAGGGTGTGTCAGGTAGCGTGACATGTACGGGGTTGACCTCAAGTTTTTGATTCTGGCGGGAAGGATGATTGCTTCTGTAAGATGGCTGACACGCCCTGGGTCACGCCTGTGTAGGGGGGGGGGGCGTGACTCGTACGTCAAGTCTCAGTCATTAGTCGGAAGTCCGTTAGTCTTAGAAAAGGGGGCGAACATGCCCTTGGTCACG
The DNA here is from genome assembly GCA_039513925.1 of Platanthera zijinensis. Taxonomy (NCBI): domain Eukaryota; kingdom Viridiplantae; phylum Streptophyta; class Magnoliopsida; order Asparagales; family Orchidaceae; genus Platanthera; species Platanthera zijinensis. The sequence goes on along the minus strand of CM077086.1, from coordinate 122,624,152 downwards.
CCCGTGACGGGGGAGTGATAGGTACGATTGGCGTGTTGAGGCAAAAATGAATTTGATCCGGCAGCAGACTAAGGGCAGAGGGCAAAACTCCCCATGTCATGCCCGTGGACCCGCCTAAGGAGGGCGTGTTAGGGGGGCGTGATAGCCGTTTTCCTGTTACTTAGTCTCTGGTGACACGCCAGCTTGACACGTCCAGCAACACAGCCGTGTTTAAGGTCGTGTCCTACTCGGGATGAACTTTGGAAATCCACTGGTGGCTGACTTCCTTGGGATCGGGTGACACGCCATGTGACATGCCCAGTGAGGGCGTGATAGGGGGGCATGTCAGGTCATTTTTGGCCAAAATTCTGGAAACCTGCAAAAAGACAAGAAAATGTTAGTGGCAATAATATTTACATAAGAAAGATAAAAATTAAGCTAATAAGTCACGATTAGTGCCTTCAAAACTATATACAAATATATCCATGTGGTCACAATGAGTAACCGTCGACTCTGTCGAGCTGCCTACGGAGTCCGATGAAGCCGCAAAGTCACCATACTGCAACCTAGCCGCGAGGACAACCCGTTATTCCAATGCTAAAGAACTCTGTAGGCTGATCTTCAAGGCACCTTCCTGCAAGGTCTCCTAGCCACAAGATCGCTGCAAACTGTTGCTGCCAAACAGAACAACCAATTAGAAGCGGACAACTTATTGAACTGGGAAAAGGTTGCTGAAAAGAGAAGACCGTCTGGCCGCAAACTGTGACCTGCTGCTAACAACTCATTCTTATCGCAGAGTCCGTACTGAGCTCTAACTGAAGTCATAACCAAGTCCCTGGCTTCTCAACACTGTCCGCAAATTCTGCACAGTAAAAATCCATTCAACTCCTCCAAACCACTCGAACAAAAAAACCTGTCTGCAGCAACAACCCGAGCTCACTTATTGTTCATTCAGTTGTACTGTTGATGTGACAGTGGGTCTTATTTATAGGCACGGAGAGGAGTGTGATCACGTCCCTATCCAATAGGAACATAATACAGGCTTGCACGTTGACACCGAAATATATCTACGGACGCACACGAATATCCCTCTACAAATCAAATTCTACACTCGAACACTCGATCTACGCAGCACCACGTAATTAATGTTATCAATTTTATACTAGTGTACAGGTATCCAAAATAATTAGGATCAAATAAGGGATATATGCCAATGTTCTTTTAGGCTATAGGGACCTGAACGGTCTGAACAAGCGGTGTTGTACCAAAAGAGATCTACCGAATGAAATACGATTCAGAAAGGATAGATCTCTCACAAAAAAACGATGGTTCGCCAAACCTTTTCGAAAGAAAATGAAACAAAGAATAAGCTACAAACAATGAATGATAACCACGATGTTTTTAATGCTATCCAAATTAACGCAAAGAAAATCCACCACACAAATTAATCTCGAAAGAGAAACACGCAAAATGTAGAAAGAATTCGTTACCCAATCGGAATGGGTGATTCCGATTTTTCTCTATTTGGATCTCTTCTTCAATGGCTCCACCGGAGTAACGCCGGAAGGAGAGAAACTTGACTGCCTTTGTCGATTCACACCGGAGTTGGAGTCCACAAGGAGGCAACCTTTGCCTTGGACGATTTACTCAAGGAGGAGGGTGGTCGGTTTTTTGTGAGGGTGAAGGTGGTGGTCGGGATAGTAGTGAAGGGGATGGCTGACTTTAATGAGGTTGATGAGGGGTCAGGTTCTTTGATGGTGGTGGTGTTTTGGTGGTGGGTTGTGGGTGGCAAGGATGAGAGTGGGCTCGGTTTGGAGGAGGGGTTCGGGTGGTGCTCTTTGGAAGTGGGAGGAGGAGGAGGAGAAGCTAAGATAGAGAAGGGAGATAGGGGGGCCGAAATTTTGAGAAGGAGAGGAGGAGAGGAGGAGAGGAGAGGAGGAAGGAAATCTTCACAAGATTTCCAGGGGGATTTTTTTTCTTCTATTTCATTCTCTCAAATTATTCCTTCATAACATGGCTATATATAGCCTACACCACTCAATCTCCCTCCATTCAAAATTCAAAATTAAAAATGAAAGTTATGATGGTTATATGCACCCATCATAATACAAGAAATGAAATAATTAAAACAACATATGATGGTTATAAGCACCCATCATTACTTGAATTATTTAAATACAATAAAAATAAAAATGATAAAATAAAATAAAACATGAAAATGACTTAATAATAAATAATAATTAATAAATTATTATTAATTATTAATATATTGGTTTGCATTCAGGACGGATATTATGGCAATGCTCCACATGGTCATCTGTAAGCACGTCGTCGCTGTCTTCAAAACATTGCGGGTCGTCGTCTCCATCAGAACACCACCCTATATCCCGGCGAGTACTGAGAGTATCTGCATAGCTGCTTACACATCCAGTGTGCCGTATCGCCGCAACTAGAGAAGACAGCAAGTCCACCAAGGTCGCACCACCAAGGCCAGATAAATATCCTATCTACCTTGTCGCTACAAGGCCAAGCCATGACATGACTGCCACATTAGAAGACCCTGCGGAAAAACCACCACTCCGCAAATAAGCGGACATAGCTCTAGTTCGTGCCCCCTTGCGAACATTGCTCCAATCCGCACACTGCGAGCCCATAGCTAGAGCACACAAGACTGACAGCTGCCAAATTCGAAGGACAAAGAAAATAGTCTGCAATAACCGCACGACCTTTTGTACTGGGCACACGTGGACTTTGTATAGATCTAGACCAATTCCATATCACTATCCATCCCTGATGCGAACACAGTACCGGCGAATTTGAGGGCCAGTCTGCATAAACCGGCAAACTGTGCAGTTACCACCACATCGCACAAGAGCAATATCAAGGCACTAGGCCATGCCGATCTCCCGAGCTGCAAACCAGTCTGTATCCTATGCTCAGAAAACTCCTTGGATAACAATCTTATCCGCCCGATAACCTTTAGGGAACAAGCAGATTGCAATACGCTTGCTAATTTGGATATCTGCCACTTTTGTCTGCGCGGTCATGCGAACTAGGATTCCACTTTGACTTCAAAAAATTCAACACTCCCCCTTGAATTTAGAAGTGGAAACTAGCCTAGCAGTCCGCGTAACCGTGTAAATAGACCCTTTGATAGTGGCTTCATGAAGATTCCCATGATGTTATCCTCACTCCGCACATGTCCAACCATAAGAGACCCATCCAACACCTTCTCTTGAATGAAATGGTGCTCAATATCAATGTGTTTGGTCTGCGTGTGATAAACTGGATTATTAATCAGTTTAAGGACACTTTCATTGTCTCCGCATAGTAGAATGAGACCACACACTTTTTTGTAGATGTCCTCTACTAGCCTCCTAAGCCAGATGGCTTCCCGAGCTGCAAAGTGTGAAGCCTTGTACTATACTCAGTATTAGAGATGGACACAGAATCCTGCTTCTTGTTGCACCAAGAGATACCCGCTGATCCACATGTGAAAACATAACCAAATGTTGACTTCTAATAGTCTAAATCTCCCCATAATCAGCATTTGTATAACCGTGTAAGTTGAAGCTCGCGTCTCTCCTATATATAAGACCCTTATCAGAAGTAGACTTCATGTACTTAAGAATACTCTTTGCCGCCATCAGATGAGGCTTCTGAGGTTCTGCCATATACCGACTTACTCGGCCTATAACATAAGCAAAGTCTGGCCTTATAATCATCAAGTAAATAAGGCTCCCAACTAGAGCCTTTAATACTAAAGGATCTGGAAGTATCCTCCCCTCATCTCATCGAAGCTTGATGCCAACATCAAGTGGAGTAGCTCTTCTCTTCCCATCCCGCATACCAAACTACTGAACGATCCATTTTATATAGCCCCTTAGGGAAATGAGTATGCCACTTTCTTTCCTCACCACCTCTAGCCCAAGGAAGTGGGGAGCACACCCAAGTCCTTCATCTCGAACCAAATAGCTAGCTCTGACCTGAGCCTAGCTTCCTCCTCGTTAGAGTTTCCCGTGATGATCATATTGTCCACGTACAACAGCACCAAGACATTAAGCTCCCCTCTTTTTGATGAACAGGCTCAAATTTGAATCAGAGGCAAAAAAACAGCAGAAATGGATGTATTCTGTGATCTTCCCATACCATGTCTGTGGAGCCTGCTTCAAGTCGTAAAGGGCCTTCCGGAGCTTGCAGACATATCTTGGATGATCTTTAGACACGTATCCCAGTTGTTGAACCATAAAGATGTCCTTATTAATTTCCCCATAAAGAAAAGCATTCTTTACATCAAGCTGCCACATCTTCCAACCTTGGTAAGCCGCCAAGGCCATCACCACCCGTGAAGTCATTTTTACAAAAGTACTGAACAACTCTTCGTAGTATTCTCAGTACTATTGAGAGAACCCTCAAGCTACAAGGCAAGCTTTGTACCACTCAATGCTTCCATCCTCCTTCTCCCTCAGCTTATACACGCACTTGCACGACATAGGAGTAACGCCATCAACCTAGGGCATAAGGTCCCAAGTCTCACTTTTCCTAAGGGGAGCCATCTCCTCATCCATGGCATTACCCCACTCCTTGACTATAGTGGCATCTTCAAAGCTGGAAGGCTCTCGCTCGTCTAGAGGGCATGCGTAGAAATAAGATACTAAGCTCGCCGCATTTCCTTCACTATAACGAGCTAGTGTTTTGACTGTCCTCTTCGATCTCTAAAGAGTCTAACCCTTGCTGACCACCACTACTTCCTCTTAATAGTCTATAGATTCAAGAATAGCTAAATACTTAAAGGGGGGTGATGTAACGTTCCAATTCGCGCTAGGCCCCTTGCGCGTGTTTTTGAGTCAAGAGAACCAGGGTAGGCTCAAGGGGGTGCAGGTGATAAGGTGTGCACTTGCTGGAAACGAGGAAACAAGCTAAAAACTGGGGTTGAGCATGACACGGGTAGGGACACGGGTGTGTCAAGACCCGTGTTCAATGGTGCTGGGTGGCTATGGCGATGGATGATTTTGGAACAGTTTTGAGTGGTTTTTCCCGAGAAGGACACGGGTCGGGACACGGGCGTGTCCCTACCTGTATGCCATACCTTGTGTGCATGCCCGTGTAGAGGCACGACCCGAAAAGGACACGGGTAGATACACGGCCGTGTCTCTACCCATGTGCATCTACCCAACAAGAGCCAGGAAATGTCTCGTAAAGGACACGGGTAGGGACACAGCCTTGTCCCTACCCATGTACTTCAAGCCCATTTCGACGATAATTGTCCCGTGAAGGACACGGGTAGAGACACGGGCGTGTCCCTACCCGGGTACTTCAAGCCCAGGTCGACGATAATTGTACCGTGAAGGAAACGGGTAGAGACACGGGTGTGTCATTACCCGTGTACTTCAAGCCCAGGTCGATGAAAAATGTCCCGAGCAGAACACGTGTTTTGACACGGGAAGGTGACAAGACTGTGTAAACTGAACACGGGTAAGGACACGGTCGTGTCCCTAACCATGTCGATTCTGTATAAAAAGGAAAAGTGAAACCCTAGCCATTTTAACTCTTCATTTCATCCCTATTTCCTTAGAGAACTTTCGGGAGGAGGAGTTCTTGCTGGAGCCATCTTCGGAGGAGGAGAAATGCCACCGCCATCAAGCAAAGTGATACCGCGAAGGAGGATGACTAGATCCATGGCCGGAAATGGTGGTACCGCTGGAAATTTGGTGAGCTTCCTCCCCTCTCTCTTGGTGCTAGATCTGTAGTTATCTAGGCGAGATGTCGACTCAAGAGAGTCTTGACATGGGAGCATGGTGATTTCTTTAGGAAGGGCCTTGATAGAACTTGTGTTCTAAAGATTAGTCATCTTCAACCTCTCCTTCCTCAAATGATGGTGGGGGTGGATCGGTGAAGAGGAATGGCCTTGAGAGGGTGAAAAAGGGTGGAGGAGCTTTGGGTAGCGATTTGGGTAAAAATCGTTTGGGGAGGGAGATGAACGGATGCCGTTCATTTCACTTCAAGATGCGTGCAGAATCTGGGTTCTGCACGCAGCAACCCCCTTGGCCATTTTCGAGCAAGAAATGGTCGAATCTGGGTTTTCAACTAAACATGAAAGTCGTAGCCACTAGAAACCACCTTTCCAACGAGTGGTTACACGTCTTCAGGTGAAGCATGTAGACACGGGAATGTCCGATCGAAGTAAGGGTTGTAACTAAGTGCACAGAATTTATATTATGTACGCTGCAGTCTTTGGAGCCAATTTCGTGTAGGTTAAAGTCTTATCTGGGTTGCAGGCTGAACACAAAGGTTGTAGCCAATGGAAAAACCTTTCCATAGAGGGGTTACACGCACTCACCGGATTCCTATAGCCACGGGAATCCTCGGTTGATGTTGCTGTCCAGATTTAATTCTGCACTTAAAATTCTTGGTGATTATAATATGAACTTGGATTCGGTGGGATTGATGTTGCGATCTAATGCGAGGTTCGAGTGAACTATTTTATGATAACCACCGTAGTGATATGAATATAGAATCTTGTTAATTTGAATTCGTAATATGAGTGGTGATGCAAGCTTACCTTAAATGAAATATCTTGATATAAATTGCTAGTTCATTTATGCGCATTATAATTACCTTATATTGGAAATCATATGAAATGACATGTAGATGAATCAACTATGGCCATAGGTATGTTGAATTGATAGAATGACATATAGTAGTCCAATGCTTAGAGTGTCTTCTCCCTACGGGTAGCATTGTGGAAGGTTGTAAGTGCGACGTTGCCCATCTCTGGTCGGAATGGGTTGAGATGGATAAACTGGACAGATGGGCTAGTCCCTCGGTATTCATGTTCCGTGGCGCCATCCGTGCAAAGTGGAGGGTTGGGCTTGACCCTCGTGCTTTCTCCGAGGTTCCTTCCATGCCACGGTGTTGTGGAATTGCATGTGATATGAGTCGATACGCAGTGTCGTAATCTTGGGTTAAGGATAGTGTGGCAGGTCTACGGGCTCGCCTATCGTTCCACCGATCGGAGTTGACGGATAGACTTAGGGCGGTTGGGCCGTCCCCTTGTGCTTTCTCCGAGGTCCCTTCCGTGCCAAGTTACTGGTTGGACTTGATCCTCGTGCTTTCCCGAGGATCCATCCGTCACACATGGCCAGTTCGGGGCTAGGATCTTGATGCACATCTACCCAAGTGAACCAGCTAGGTCGTAGTACGCATGGGCTCCGCTATTTTGTGTCCTTAGCGTTGAGGCATACGGGGGCCTAAGTGAAGCAGTGAGAATACCTACTTAATAGTAGAAACGCCCGTTCTACTGTCACCGTCTTGCCACGACGGTTGGCGCCTGAGAGGTTAGCTACCTGCTCAAAAAGTGGGAACTACAAGTTTGTGTTGACATAGCCACTATATGTGCGTGATCATGGGTGTGTCATTGAATCGCATACATAACACTGCAACTCATTACATACACAAGAACCTCATCATATAAGTTTGTATGGGCACTCTTATACGATGAGTTAATTATTGCTGAACGATCCTCAACTTATATGCTTGTATGGGCACCCATATAAGTTGAGTTACTTTCTATTATACCTCTATATCATATGCTGTGATAGATGGTAGACTGCTAGAGTTTCTTATTACTCGTGTTACCACCTGCTTGTATATACTCCTGTTTATATATTTATATTGCACCCTGTCTATTTCTCCGCCCGGTGTCGAGGAGTTGCCGGGGGAGCGGATGTGAAGCCACTTAGTCTTTAAGACTAACGGTTGCTATGTCTTCCTATTAAGAGGAAACCCCACAGGTGGAGCAAGAGCAGTTTATGGAGCCGGACAGCAAGGCTAGGACGATAGGGCCTGAAGGGACGGTTCCGTCGCAACCGTCTGTTACAGATGTGAGCAATGAGAGTTTTGTTGTTGCCCTTCGGGGAAATTTATTAGCCATACTCTGATATTATAGAAGCATGTTTTAGCTTCTCTTTTGTATTATTTTTGGACTATTTAACTTGTGTGGATTGAATTCTTGATTACTCTTTTGGTTGAGTTGGCATATTAGTTTGATATTGGTTGTATCCAGCAGAATAGGCGTCTTGTGGTACAGGCTGACCCGCGTGTTAGAGCTACCACAAGGCGGCTGTTCTGGGAATAAGACCCATTGCGTCCCGTGTTTGGTGTTCCGGGAGGGGGGTCTTACAAATGGTATCAGTTTGCCACGATCCTTAACTACAGAAGTCATTTAACAATGGGCCACTCCCATTCGACTAGTCAGTTTGGGGACAAACTGACTTAGCGGAAGCAGTGGTGTGCCCATATGTAATTCACACTAAGTTTGTCCAACTTTGACCTTAAGATTAGCCAACCTGACTTAAGTTGTATTATATGCGTAGATTCCAGTGCATGTTGAGCCGATGGGGGGCACTCCTGCCCCTTCCATACTCACTCAGTTCCAACAATCTGAGTTGGGGGCAGAGGCTCACTGCCATTTTGGATGTATTTAGGGCACAGCAGCCTCTGGTGCAACAACAGGCCCCGGGCTCTAACTGGTTTATCACCTTCCGGGCTCTCTCCCCTCCCACTTATCTTGGGATGGAGTCAGCCGCGCTCACGGAGGAATGACTTGACTCAGTACAGGAGCTGTTAGCGGGTGTCCGTTGCCCAGCTAAAATGGCGGTGACATTGGTGGTGTCCACATTCAAATTACATGCTAAGCGGTGCTGGAAGTCACTCATGGGCTCCACCTTCCAAGGCCGAGTCTACACTGAGATAAGTTGGAGCGAGTTCTCGAGTGTCTTCTTGGAGCACTTCATCCCTTCATCCGCTAGAGATGAACTTGAAGAGAGGTTTCTGCTACTAAAAAAAGGATCAAGATCGGTGACAGAATACCAGCGGGAGTTCAAACATCTTGCAAGGTTCGCGGACTCATACTAACTAGATGATCGAGGTTACGCCAAACTCTTTTACAAGGGGCTACGAGATCCCCTAAAGTAGGCCCTTTTGTTAATAGCGGATGCTAGTTTTGCAGAGATCATCGATATGGCGAAGAGATTGGAGGCGGACCACTTGAGTAGTGGAAAGAGACCTGCATAGGGCGGGATGGAAGCTGGCTCGAGCAATAGAAGAAGACAAGACTTTAGAGGAGGAAGAGGATACCAAAGGGGTGGAGGACGTGTCCACCAGAACTATAGGGTGGAGCATCCGGTTCCGCAACCGCCTGCGTTGCCTCCACCACCACAGCCTAAGCCATTTCAGCAACAAGAGAGGCGTCGTGGGCCGGTGTTTTTTTAATGTAACCAACCGGGTCACATTCGACGCTTTTGTCCACAAGTGTTTGAGAACGCCCCTCCAGCTCTCCCTCCAGTGGCCCCTCGAGGACGGGGTTACATGCGTGGTCGAGGACGAGGACCGCGAGGAGGTAACCCCGACCCTGCCCGGTATCAAGTGTATGTGCTAGACATGGCGCAAGAACGGAACCCTCAGAACGTTATTGCAGGTATGTGCAGTAAGCTTTTATGTTTCCGTATTGAATTTAAGTTGCTTACGACATACTAGCTACCTAGCAATAAATTTAGATTATTGGTACTTAGCCACCGTGATAATTGGCGGAAAAATGGCCTATGCGATGTTCGATACCAGTGCCCTACACTCCTTTGTGTCCGAGAACTTCATTAAGGACATGGAGGGTGTGCAGTATTTTACCGGAATAGCCCGATTAGTGCGTCTTCCGGACGGCTCGGACATGGTTGCAAACGCTAAGTGCGATCTCGAAGTAATTATCGAGGGAAGGGCTTTCGATACGCCGGCCACGGTCTTGAAAATGCCAGAATTCGACATCATTCTAGGTATGGCGTGGTTGGATTAGCACTGTGCAAGGATCGACTGCGCGGAGAGGCAGATCCACTTAAGACATGGAGACTCTAACGTCATCTTCCAAGGTATTAACTTCGCGCCTCGTCTGATGTTATCCTCCGTTCATGTTGTAAAAGCTAACATGAAGAGGGACGAAGTCATTATGATTTGGTTCGAGTTGAAGGAGATAGCATTGGAGGTAAAAGATGTACGGGTGGTGCGGGACTTTCCCGAGGTATTTCCTGAGAAACTACCACGTTTGCCCCCGCATAGAGAGGTCGACTTCCAAATTAATTTAGTACCTGGCGCCAAGCCTTTATCCAAGGCCCCTTACCAAATGGCCCCAAAGGAACTCGCGGAGTTCTGAGTTCAATTGCAAGAACTGGTGGAGTCCGGATATTTTCGCCCCAGTTCGTCACCTTGGGGAGCCCCTGTATTGTTTGTGAAGAAGAAGGACGGGACCCTACATTTGTGTATAGACTATCGGGAACTTAATCGGTTGACGGCTCGGAACACTTACCCGCTACCTTGGATCGACGAGTTGTTTGACCAACTAGTGGGAGCGCATTGGTTTTCTAAGCTGGACTTGCGCTCAGGTTATTATCAATTAAGAATACAAGAATGGGACATACAGAAAACAGCCTTCAGTTCAAGATACGGGTTGTACGAGTTCACTGTGATGCCGTTTGGGCTCACAAATGCCCCTTCGGCCTTCATGAGCCTGGTGAACAAGGTGTTCGAGCTTTATTTGGACATCTTCGTCATTGTCTTCATCGACGACATCCTAGTCTACTCAAGGACGGTGGAGGAGCATGGCGAGCACCTGGCCTTGGTGTTGAAAAAGTTGAAGGAGCACGCCTTGTATGCAAAATTTAGCAAATGCAAATTCTGGCTCAAGAGAGTTGCCTTTTTGGGGCATGTGATCAGTGGAACTGGATTAACGGTGGATTCAGCCAAGGTACGAGCCATGAAGGAGTGGTAGCCCTTGAAGTCAGCGTCCGATGTGCGGAGCTTCCTTGGACTTACCGAGTACTACCGCAAGTTCGTCAAAGGATTCTCCAAGATTGCCCTCCCGCTTACTTCTTTTACGAAGAAAGGAGTGCCATTTGAGTGGACACCTCAATGTGAAGCGGCATTCCAAGATTTGAAGGACAGACTAACCTCCGCCCCCATCCTTGTACTTCCATTTGGGAAGGAAGGATTTCGAGTTTATATTGACGCGTCATATCAAGGGTTGGGAGCAGTGTTAATGAAGAACAGGCACGTGATTGCTTATGCTTCAAGACAATTGAAGAAACATGAAATCAATTACCCGGTTCATGATTTGGAGCTGGGAACAGTAGTGTTTGCCTTGAAGGTTTGGAGGCATTATCTATACGGCATCCACTGCGAGATTTTCTTAGACCATAAAAATTTGAAGTACGTGCATACGCAGAAGGAGTTGAACTTAAGACAACGGCGGTGGTTAGAGTTTCTATGCGACTATGAGTTCACCTTGAACTACCACCCCGGAAAAGAGAACTCACTAGCCGATGCGTTAAGTAGGAAAATACTAGGCTCGAGCCCCGAGTCTCGGTTGATGAGTATGGAGCTGGCTCGTATGATTGAAGAGTTGGATATTACCTTGATAGTTACGGCCCATTCGGCGGAATATATGGAGTACTGGCCCAGCATGAGCATAGTATGCGATATCCGGGACCAGATCCGTGTGGAGCAAGGATTGGATGTGGCTCTGGCCCCGGCAATCAAGTTAATCGAAGACAGGACTACCGACGAGTACACACTAAAAGGCGGTCTCGTTTATTTTCGCAGCCTACTCTACATTCCCAAGGGCGGTAAAATCTGGGAGGATATCTTGAGAGAGGCACATTGTTCTCAGTATTCAGTGCACCCGGGAATTTCAAAGATGTACGCCGGCCTACGGAAGACTATGTGTTGGTCGGGAATGAAGAAGGATGTCTGATATTTTGTTACCCATTGTGAAGCCTGTCAAAGGGTGAAGGCGGAGTGCAGGAGTCCCGGTGGCTTGTTACAGTCATTGCCCATCCCTGAATGGAAGTTCGAGGATATTTCCATGGACTTCGTACATGGGCTACCTCGCTCACGCTCAAGAAATGATTCTGTGTGGGTGATCGTTGATCGATTGGCAAAAGTAGCCTGGTTTATCCCTATGAAGAAGGAAGCTCACGTGGATTTCTTGGTACGCCTCTTTGTGGAGCAGTTTGTTCGATATCATGGCGTGTCTAAGACGATAGTTTTTGACCGTGATGGTCGTTTTACCTCCAAGGAGTGGAAGGCGGTTGAGGCGTATTTGGGCTCGCGCCTTACCTTCAGCACCACGTTTCACCCTCAGAAGGATGGGCAGTCGGAGCGTACCATCCGGAAGTTGCAGGATCTATTGAGGTTGTGTGTGATAGAAAGGGGAGAGCCGTGGGAAAGACTCTTGCCCTTGACGGAATTCTCCTACAACAACAACCATCAAGCTAGCATCGGCATGACGCCCCATGAAGCCCTTTATGGAAGAAGGTGTAGAACCCCCTTGTCTTGGGTGCAAGATGAAGACCCGAAGACTTTGGGAGTTAAATATATAGACGACACAGAAGCGATGGTTAGATTGATACAGGATCGTATGTTGGAGCCTCAAAGTCAGCATGCGAAGTATTATAACGCAAAGCACCATATGGTGGAGTTTCAAGTGGGTGATAAGGTGTTTCTGAAAATCCGGCCGATGCATGGAGTGTCACGGGTGCATGGAGTAAAGAAGCTCCGTACAAGGTATGTTGGGCCCTATGTCATTTTAGAAAGGATTAGCCCTTTGGCCTATCGGTTGGAGTTACCGCCCGAGCTAGAGAACCTCCATGACGTGTTCCATGTGTCATCGCTTCGGAAAGCGCTATAGCGGCCTGATCAATACATCACCACAACTGACGGTGTTGTGGCGTCTGATAGGCCTGTTCGATTGGAACCGGTGCGGATCGTTGACAACGAGATAAGAACCTTGCACCGCAAGAGTAATCCCTTGGTGAAGGTGTTATGGTCTAATCATGGGAAGGAGGAATTCACATGGGAGCCAATGGATTTGATGCAAAGATGCTACCCAGAATTATTTACTCCAGGTAATTTCGTTTGAAAGCATGTTTTAATTTCTGTATGCTTATCTCCCCATAGCCTTAGCCTGATTTCGGTGACGAAATCATTTGTTTTGTTTATAGGATTATAACGTTCCAATTCGCGCTAGGCCCCTTGTGCTTGTTTTTGAGTCAGGAGAACCAGGGTAGGCTCAAGGGGGTGCAAGTGATCAGGTGTGCACTTGCTGGAAATGAGGAAACAAGCTAAAAACTGGTGTTGAGCATGACACGGGTAGGGACACGGGCGTGTCCCTACCCGTGTTCAATGGTGCTGGGTGGCTATGGCGACGGGTGATTTTGGAATAGTTTTGAGTGGTTTGTCCTGAGAAGGACACGTGTCAGAATACGGGAGTGTCCCTACCCGTGTGCCATGCCTTGTGTACATGCCCGTGTAGAGGCACGGCCCGAAAAGGACACGGTTAGAGACACGTCCATGTCTCTACGCGTGTGTATCTACCCAACAAGAGCCAGGAAATGTCCCATGAAGGACACGGGTAGGGACACGGCCGTGTCCCAACCCGTGTACTTCAAGCCCAGGTCGACAATAATTGTCCCGTGAAGGACACGGGTAGAGACACGGGTCTGTCCCTACCCGTGTACTTCAAGCCCAGGTCGACGATAATTGTTCCGTGAAGGACACGGGTAGAGACACGGGCGTGTCCCTACCCGTGTACTTCAAGCCCAGGTCGACGAAAAATGTCCCGAGCAGAACACAAGTTTTGAAACGGTAAGGTGACACGGCCGTGTCACCTGAACACGGGTAAGGACACGGCTGTGTCCCTACCCATGTCGATTCTGTATAAAAAGGAAAAGTGAAACCCATGCGGTTTTCACTCTTCATTTCATCCCTATTTCCTGAGAGAACTTTCTGGAGGATGAGTTCTTGCTGGAGCCATCTTTGGAGGAGGAGAAACGCCACCGCCGTCAAGTAAAGTGATGCCACGGAGGAGGATGACTAGATCCATGGCCGGAAATGGTGGTACCACTGGAAATGAGTTGAGCTTCCTCCCCTCTCCCTTGGTGCTTGATCTGTAGTTATCTAGGAGAGATGTCGACTCAAGAGAGTCTTGACATGGGAGCATGGTGATTTCTTTAGGAAGGGCCTTTCTAGAACTTGTGTTCTAAAGAGTAGTCATCTTCAACCTCCCCTTCCTCAAATGATGATGGGGGTGGATCCATGAGGAGGAATGGCCTTGAGAGGGTTAATAAGGGTGGAGGAGCTTTGGGTGGCGATTTGAGGAAAAATTGCTTGGGGAGGGAGATGAATGGATGTCGTTCATTTCGCTTCAAGATGCATGCAGAATCTGTGTTCTGCACGCAGCGACCTCCTTGGCCGTTTTCGGGCAAGAAATGGTCTAATTTTCGACTAAACACGAAAGTCGTAGCCACTGAAATCACCTTTCCAATGAGTGGTTACATGTCTTCGGGTAAAGCCTGTAGCCACGGGAATGTCTGATCGAAGTAAGGGCTGTAACTAAGCGCACAGAATTTATATTCTGTACGCTGCAGTCTTTGGAGCTGATTTCGTGTAGGTTAAAGCCTGATCTGGGTTGCAAGCAGAACACGAAAGTTGTAGCCAATAGAAAAACCTTTCCATAGAGGGGTTACACGCACTCATCAGATTCTTGTAGCCACGGGAATCCTCGGTTGATTTTGCTGTCAAGATTTAATTCTGCACTTAAAATTATGGGTGATTATAACATGAACTTGGATTCGGTGGGATTGATGTTGCGATCTAATGCAAGGTTTGGGTGAACTATTTTATGATAACCACCATAGTGATATAAATGTAGAATCTTGTTAATTTGAATTCGTAATACGAGTGGTGATGCAAGCTTACCTTAAATGAAATGTCTTGATATAAATTGCTAGTTCATTTATGCGCATTATAATTACCTTATATTGGAAATCATATGAGATTACATGTAGACGAATCAACTATGGCCATAGGAATTTTTAATTTTATAGAATGACATATAGTAGTCCAACGCTTAGAGTATCGTCTCCCTACGGGTAGCATTATGGAAGGTTGTAAGTACGGCATTGCCCGTCTCTATTCGGAATGGGTTGAGATGGATAAACTAGACGGATGGGCTAGTCCCTCAGTGTTCATGTTCCGAGGCGCCATCCGTGCCAAGTGGATGGTTGGGCTTGACCCTCGTGCTTTCTCCGAGGTTCCTTCCATGCCACGGTGTTGTGGAATTGCATGTGGTGTGAGTCGACTGATAGGCTAAAACCCGAACAGGCAAGTGTACCTATCGAATCGTATTATCAAGGTCGTATTAAAACTCGGGGTTGTCAAGTACTGCTACTCACGCTTGAACTATTATCCTACCGGAAAACTGTTGGGATTTGAGAATTTTTAAAAGTAGAATAAAAGATAATTTTTAGACGAAAAATTTATAATAAAAAGATAGCATTCGATCAATGATTCACCATAAAGCGAGATGAGAGGGATAAAAGGGCATAGTTTTAGATTTGCAAATCTACTCGACCGTGACAGATCCGATATTAGGAAATAATCTCGCTAGATGATGGAGACGACGGCCCTCAACAGGTTGAAGACGAGGACGGTGCGCTTACGGAAGATATTTCTTTGTCTCCAAGTAGTGACGTGCGACGCCGTGAAGACTATATGGCGCGTCGCCCAAATATCCGCCCGCGGTGCAAGCCTATATTTAAATAATTAATAATTATTATTACTAAAATTATTATTAATTATTTATGCATTTTGGTTCTATTTTATTTAAGCATTTTATTTAATCTTCATAATATGTGGCATGGTTATGTTTTGAACCATGATTATTTGTATTTTAATTTTGGGCTGCATATAGCCTTTTCCCTTGTTGTTTGATGTAAGCCTATATATAGGCATGGATATTTTCATTTTGAGGTATTGATTGATGAAATAAAAATTGAAACCCTAATTGCCTCCCTCTTGAGTTCTCTCTCCCTTCTCCCCTTGGCCGAATTTCTCCTTTTCCCTCCTCCCTCTTGGCCGTCGGCCTCTTCCCATCTCCTCCTCCCAATTCTCTTCCCCTTCCCCTCTCCTTGTTAAGAAAACCGCCCCATATTCCCTCCTCCATTCCGGCCACCTTCTCAAAAGCCGCCAACCACTTCCTCCCTCCTCACCAATTTCGGCCACCCCCATCCCTTAGCTTCCAACTTCCACCAACCCGAGCCACCTCCATCCCTCCTCTCAAAAAAATCCGGCTACCTACATCATCTCCTACAACTCCCTTTCTGGATCTCCAACACCGATGTGATGCAATATTGGCGAACGAGGTTCTCATCTCCTTCCGGCGCGACTCCGGCAGAGCCGTTGGAGAACAATCCAAGTCCAGATTAATCGGAATCACCCATTCCGATTGGGTAACATAATACTTCCACTTTCGTGAGAATTCTTTTCTTTAGAAACATTCAAGTGGTGGTTTTTATCCGTAACGTTAACTATTAAAATATTCGGATTTCATCGTGGTTGATTTTCTCTTGTTTGTTATTCTCTTTATTGTTATTTTTCATTCAAGAGGTTTGGCGAACCTTCACAATCTTTTCGTTGGGAGAGATCTACCCATTCCGAATCGAAGTTTTTCGGTAGATCTCTTTTGGTACAACGCCGCTCAGTCGGACCCAATATTGGTCCTTTTAGCTCGATCGAACATTTGCCTTATAGCCCTTGTTCGATCCAAACCGGTTTTGCTACCTGTATGCTAGCATAATATTGATAGATCTAATTGCGTGGTGTAGCGTAGAGCGGTTGTGCGAGTGTAGGGATTGGATCGAATAGTGGCGTGGCGTTAGACCGTAGTTCTATTCGGTGTGAAACATGCAAGCCTACATCAATTTGGTATCAGAGGGAGGTTCTCGTCAATTTCCTAATTGGCACTCCTCCAATTTTAAAATTCAAAATTCAAATTTCAAATTTCAAATTTTGAATTTATAATTTTGAATTTCAAAATTCAAAATAAAAATTTCAAATTTCAAATTTCGAAATTTCAAATTTCAAAATTTAAAATTTAAAATTCAAATTTAAAAATTCAAATTTAAAATTTCTAATTTAAAATTTAAAATTTCAAAATTTAAAATTTCAAATTTCAAAATTTCAAATTTAAAATTTCAAATTTAAAAATTCAAAATTAAAAATTAAAAATTCAAATCTAAAATTTCAAATTTTCAAATTTCAAAGTTTAAAATTCAAATTTCCAATTTCAAATTTAATATTCAAATTTCGAATTTCGAATTTCAAATTTAAAATTTCAAAATTCAAAATTCAAAATTCAAATTTCAAAATTTCAAATTTAAAATTTTCAATTTCCAAAATTTCAAATTTCCAATTTAAATTTTCAAAATTTCTCTAATTTTAAAAGAATAAAATTCTAGAATTTATCCCTCTTATTTTTAATAAGAATTACCAAAAAAAACAAAAAATTTGTGGTCTGCCAATAGCCGACCCAAATTTATTTTCAGCAACAAAAAAATAAGAAAAAAATTAAATAATAATCTTCATATTTTATTCAGCAAGAAAATCTATTTTGTATTAATATTACCATTGTGCTTAAGCGGGAACAATTCCGACAAACTTATTTTAATTGGGTCAGAGGCATTTCTCATTGTATGTGCACAAATTTCGAATCGATTTTTCTCTCCGGTTATCATAATCTGGCCTACGACGTCAATGTTTCCCGAGAACAATCATTAGGTTCCAGTAGGAGCGTTAGAAAACCATTCCATTGCCCGGTAATGGATGAGATTAAGGCGTTGATTGGCCAACTAAAGGCTAATCAAGTTGCACCACACTCATCTAAGCATGTTAGAATTCCTGCTCCAACCTATGACGGACTAGGAGGACCGTAAGTGTTTCTATGTTGGGTAGAAAATTGGAGCGTTATTTTGAGCAATATCGTATTGTGGATCCCCACAGGATTCTCGTTGCGAGACTGCAATTATTTGGTCGAGCCCATACCTTTTGGCTCAATGAGGAAAGACGTTTAGGAATGCCCTCCGTCGACCCACATATGAGTTGCTGATTATGAAAAATTAGTTAACGGATGAGTATTACCCTACCTACTGTCGTTCCCAGTTTCCTGATTGTAGGAATGACTATAAGCCTCACGCTAGATACTTGCCCCGCAAAGATCTGATTATCTCAAGCACGAGTACACCTACCTATGAGAGGAAAGAGAAACTTAGGACCTTTAACCCTAGGTCGTTAGACGTAAGTGCTAGGAATGGCATGAGCCCACGGGGTGAGAGTGTTCTTATTAGCATGATTGAGTCTGAGGCTGTGATTACGAGTGTGCCCATCACTAAAGACGAGGCTATTATCACTGACGATGGTAGCGACATTGAGGAGACTTGTTACCCTAGTGACCTGGATGACGACTTCTTCCCCGAAGAGTTATCTCCATTTCCCACCGACGATATGTCCATATTATCTACCTTGATGGACATGGAATTCTCTATTGAGCCTAAGTCGGGTGATAAACTGGTTGAGTCGAAAGATTTATATTTTGATGCGAGCTTACCCAATCGTGAGTCAGGTGACGATCTGTTAGGACTTGAGCTTGATATTTCAAGCCCGAGACATATCGAAGTGCCCGTCCGTGAGATTTTTACTGCTACTGATGTCTTGACCGATGCGTTGGAAGATTGTCTTAGTGAGGGAGTCATAACTCTTGAAGATGTTATTGAAATGGAGCCGGATGAGCATCCCCGGATGCTAATTCCGTTGCCTGAATTTGAATGTGATCATAACTCTCTCCCGATCGTAGTATTACCGACTTTTTCTCCTGACCCGTTGACTCGACGAGCAGACTATTAGGACACGACTGTGGTACGTCTGATTATAGTAGTCTTACAGTACGCCCTGAGTTTACTCTGCTAGTACCACCAGAGGTGGTCCCCTTAGTACCGCCTGATCTCGTAGTATTGGTGTCGGTCTATGACCCGATCACTGAGTCTGAATCACATGATATATGAAAGTGAGGGTAAGATCTATCTCAACTCTAGAGGGGGGGGGGGTGAATAGAGTTTATTTAAATTAATTTCACAGTTGAAATTAATCAGCAAATATAAAATTCAATTTATAGTATAGTGAAGAGTGTTAGTAAAGAGTTAAAAAAACAAAGAAGTAAAGAGCACAGCACACATCAAACCAATCACACAAACAACCCAGAAGACACAAGGAAATATAGTGGTTCCCCAAAAACCTGGGTACATCCACTCTTCTACCACCCTTGGTAGGAATCCACTCAGGATGAGTTGATCAGGTGTCCTGACACCAATGAGCTTTTGATAAGGTGCTCAAAAACCAAAAATGGATTTTTTGATAAGGTGTCTTGCCACCACTGAGTTTTGACAAGGCTCTCAGAACCAGACAGAACTTTTGAAGGGAGTTCAAGAACCCTTTTACAGCAGAAAAAGAAAAGATAAAGAGATGAAGTTGTCTTCTCTGTTCTCAAATCAAATGAGAGAAGACTAGTGGATCTTTTGTTGTCAAAGCTCCCCCTGAGTTGTAGACAGGTTCAGGAATGGAAGCTTTGCTCTAGGGTGATAGGCCTTTAGAACTTTAGATCTCCAGCAAAGGATTGTTTCAGCAAAAAGACTGAAAGATGAGGTGTCTGGAGTTCTTGAGATGAGGCTGTGATCACTTTTCTGTAAGCAAAAAGATTGTTATTCTGATTCTTCAGAATTGATCACTTGTTATCTGTCACAGTTTAATTCTTCTTGTTGAGTTCTTTGTGTATGTTGTTGTGTGTTCTTGTCTGACTGAAGATGAAAAGGAAGATCTTATTCTCAAAAAGAATCTTGTCAAAGATAGCCGTTGGCAGGCATAAATGTCTTCCATAAAGAGTCTTGTCTTCTAGAGGAAGGTCCAATTAAACATTCCCTGAATAATTCCTTGAAACTTGCTCCAAAATAAAGACAAACGGCTGGCAGATCTCCTTAACATAAATGCTGAGAGATTTCAAAAACATTCCAAAGACTGGCAGCATTTGAATCCTTAGAATCGTTGATCTCTCAGAAAAATCATCGACCTGAGCTCTATAATCGTCGAACTGAGCTCAGAGATGGAAACAGATCAAACAGACAGAAAATGTCGAACTGGGCTCGAAGATCGTCGAACCGAGCTCAGCGACCTGAAGAATAGCTGAAGAGAGATCGTCGACCTGAGCTAGAAAAACGTAGAATGCAGTTCGACGACTAAGCAAAATTGTCTGAAAGCAGATTGTCGATCTGAGCTCGAAGATCGTCGACTGGAGTTCGACGATTTATCAAAGTTGAGCTCAGAGAGCGTCGAACTAAGCTCGACGTTTCGTCGACCGGAGCTCGACGAAAAATGCCTTAGACTTGGCTCTATATCCTTGATATTGGAATGGTCCTGGGGGCAGCTTCAAACCTAAGTTCTAAGCCCTAGACTCATTCTAATGTTGACCTTTACAACTATACAACTAGGTCAACCTGGTTTCCTAAGACAAACATAGTGATCCTTACCCAAATTAGTAATAGGGTGTTCCAACAATCTCCCCCTATTTGGGTTAGGATTACTATTTACAGACAGAATTAGGAAATAAATAAGCATACATTCAAGATAGAAACTAAAACAACAATGCAGAAGAAAAGATATAGCAATAATGCAGATCACAGATAAGAAGTCAGCAAATATCCAAAGGAAGATGATTGTTCAGCTTACACAATTCACTTCTTCTCAGTTCCCTTTTTAAACAAAATTTCTCTATTGGGATTGAGGGCTTCTTTCTTGGATCTTCTATCATCTTCTGCACTTAAGGAAGTTTGAGATCTGGGCCTTGGAATTACAGCCTCAGGGTGCAGCTTCATATAATCTTCTAGATTAAAGAATTTTCTTGATGCATATCTCTCCAGTTCTTTCTTTCTCTGATCTGATAAAGTTGTTATGTTTGAAGTGTCCTTGCCTTGCTCTCTGGCCTTTTTTATTTGATCAAGAGCAGCCAACTCTTTCATTCTAGCTGTCCAGGACAAGGGGTTGTTCTCAGGATCCTCAAATGAAACAGGTGGTTCATATCTATTGATGGACTCAGAATCAGTAGGAGGAGTCCTGGAGACAACTGCATCTTTTAGCTTATAAGGGAAAGGACTTGAAGTAGAATCAGTATGCCCTTGTCCTTCCTTTTGATGAAATCTGTGCCCTCTCTGGCTTCCTCTATATTGGCCCCTTCTAGACTGATATCCCCTTTGATGTTGCCCCCTTTGATAGTATTTCTGATACGACTGGGAGGGGCTTTGCCTGGAAGCTGGAGCTTGAGAGGCTGAGCCTGAACCAGAATATGGAGGAGGAGGAGGAGGAGGCTGATACTGAGAAGATCCTTTTTCATACTTATTCAGCTTCCTTCTCTTCTTCATAGCCTTTGATTGGTTCTTGGAATACTGCATCCAGGGCTCAGATATGGGGCAGTCATGGAGAATATAGTAGGGAATGTCATTAGAATCCTTTGCCTGAGCTGGGGGAACTGACATCATGGCCTTGCTTCTGGCCTTCCTCTTCTTGGCAATAGTATTTGCAGAGTCATCTGAATCAGTTTGGAATTGATCACTCTCTGAACTTTGAGGATTGTCATACAAATCATCAATGCTTTTTATGTATTTCTCTTGTAACTTCAACTGATCAGCAGTCAGGGCAGGAGCAGCATCAGAAATTTGAGCAGAAGGAACTTTTGAGGCAACAACAGCAGTAGGAGCAGTAACAACAGCGGGTGCAAGATCTTCTAGGTAAGAAGCAACTTCTTCAGTAGCAGACGTATCTTCAAATACAGGAACCATTTCAGTATCTTCAGTAACAGCAGCAGCAGCTTCAACAACAAGAGGCACAATGGCCTTAGTAGCAGCATCAGAGATGGAAACACAAACATCCACAGCCTTCCAGGAATTTATATATGCTTCAATTTGGCTGGGATCACAGACAGAAATAGACACAATGGCCTTAGACAAGTCTTCAGTATGAGGAACTGGCAAAGATCTGAGGTAAACTGTATCAAACACAGAGAGCAAGTTCTGGAGGTCCATTGCAAAAGCAGGAGCAGGAGCAAGAGCTGGAGCAGACTCAGGCACAACCACTACTTCAGAAGGCATCTCCCCCTGCCTGGATTCAGGGAGAACTGAGTCAAGGCACCCAGAAGAGGTAATTGCCTGAGAGGGAATGAAGGAGGAGAGCTTGGAAGACAGCTCCTTGACATGGGTCAGGAGTGGAGCCAGAGTGGTCTCAAGTAATGAGGTTAGCTTAGGAGCTAGCAGCTCATATAACCTGTCTGCCAGGGCTGATAAATCTACATGCTCAAGAGGGGCTTGAGCAGAGGTAGGAGAGAAGGTTGTTGGAAGGATGATGGCTGGAGCTTGTGGCATGGAGATACCAGAGAATGAGGGTATAGGAGGTATGGGAATGGATGGCTCTGATAGGGGAAAGGAGGAGATTGAAGATGTTGAGGTGTAGATAGGTGAGGCAAGGGAAGGTGTGAAGGATGGTTGGGATAGAATTTCTTGCAGCATTTGTTGGAATGAGGAGGTAGAGGGAGGCTCAGGAGGAGAGGAGGGAGAATCATCCATAAAGGAATCATCTGCAAAGGAAAATGATGGAGAGGTGAAGATTGGGTAAGAGAAGAGAGGATGGAATTCCTCTGAGGTAGATGCTGGAGGGGTTGAAACTGGTGAAGAAATGTTAATGGGGGAAGATACCAATATGGTGGTGATTGGAGGTGAGGATGAAGTGGCTGGGGTAGAGACAGCTGGAGGAGGAGGAGAGGCAGGCAACACTTCTACTGGGGCAGAGACCAGAGGTGGAGTGACTGAGACAGTCCTGGTGCCTGAAGATAGTGGTGCAGCAGCTCTGGAGGGGTTTACAATCTGCCTGTCCCATTTGCTGAAAAAGGCACAGGAGAGCCTCTTGGATGCATTAATGAACATCCCAGAAGAGGTTAGCAGCTCAGGGCATCTGGAATTCAGATAGACCCCGAGAATTCTCCCAAAACTGACAGCAATCTTACTCAGCATCTTCTTAATCAGGTTGAAGAAAATTGATCCCCAGTCAAGATGTTTCTTATCAAGCAGAGCTCCCATTAGACAAAATTGATATCTTGATATGGTATCATGGGCTGAGTGCTTGGCCAGAAGCACTTTCCCAACTACATCAGCCAAAAATTGAAATTCTATCGACAAATTTTTCTTCAGCAGTTTGTTAGGGTTCACAGCATTGTGACCCATTCTATCAAGCATGGAGTCATATTCCTCTCTAGATAACTCTATGGAATCTTCTCCAGAACTAAGATGAAAAACTTCAGTTAAAAGGGCCGGGGATAATTGTACCTGAGTCCCTTTTATGAGACCGATGACAGAGTTCTCGTTCTCATCTGTCGCTGTATAATACCATTCCTTTATCTCTTCCGATGCAATCTTCATTCTGGTAGTCATTATTTGCGATAGCTGCTGATCTCTGAATAGATTAAGAATATCCTTGAAGCGCTTATCGCTTCCATCAAATGAGTTCATGTCGATATCAAATCCGGTGTCAAATTTCATTTTGGATATTGCAGCATTGGAGCCAGCCATTTTTACCTGCAACAAAGAACCAAACACGACCAAGCGTAGTAGATTTGGAGGGAAAATGAAGAAAGTTGCAGAGAGTATAAAAGCGCAAGAGATGAACGACGACTGAAGAAATGATTTTATATTAGGGTTTGACGGCGAAACGGGAAATCGTTGGGCTCAGTTCGATGAAGCGTCGATCTCAGCTCGACGATTTGGGCGACAGAGGGAATCTGAAGAGACGTCAATATCGTCGATCTCCGTTCGACGATGTTGAAAAGCGTCGAGCTCCGCTCGACGGCCTCTGAACAGAAGGAGAGAAAACCTGGAGCTAACGGAGGCGCTGAACTCAGATCGACGATTTTGGAAACGTCGATCTCTGGTCGACGATTTTCAGAAAAACGTCGATCTACGTTCGACGATTTCTGGGAAAACGTTGAGCGCAGTTCAGAGACCAAGCCTATTCTACAGACACAAAAAGAACTGATTTTTTTAGCCTAGTCTTGGTCTGTTTTAACTTTTCAAAAATCTTGTAAATTAGTTTAGGCTTCCTCCATCTAGCATGCCTAACTGATTTAGGAAGAAACTGTGTTTCTTTTCATCCAAAGGCTTGGTGAAAATATCTCCCCTTTGCAAATCAGTAGGAATATATTGAAGTTCTATTTTGTTTTTCTCTACATTATCCCTTAGAAAGTGATGCCTAATCTCTATATGTTTTGTCCTACTATGGAGGACTAGATTTTGTGCTATAGAGATAGCACTAGTATTATCACAAAAAATTTTAGACTTCTCTAAGTTATAACCATAGTCTATGAGCTGATTTTGTATCCACAATATTTGTGAACAGCAATTGCCTGTAGCCATATATTCAGCTTCAGCAGTTGAGGTTGACACAGATGTTTGCTTCTTACAAAACCAAGAGACAAGTCTGTCACCAAGGAACTGATATGTTCCACTAGTTCTTTTCCTGTCTATTCTGCATCCAGCATAATCAGCATCTGAAAATCCAGTTAATTCAAATCCTGAGTCTTTTGGATACCAGAGTCCTAGATTTGGACAACTTTTTACATATCTAAGAACCCTTTTAACTAATGTTAGGTGTGACTCTCTAGGGCTAACTTGGAATCTAGCACATATGCATGTAGCAAACATTATATCTGGTCTACTGGCTGTAAGGTACAATAGAGAGCCAATCATTGCTCTATATGTTGTCTGATCAACTGGTTTCCCATGTTCATCAGCATCCAATACAGCATTAGTAGGCATGGGTGTTTTCATGCAAGATGCCTCAGACATACCAAATCTCTTAACCAATTCTTTAGCATACTTGGTTTGGGAAATAAATATGCCCTCAGCATGCTGTTTTACTTGCAATCCTAAGAAGAAGGAGAGCTCACTCATGCTACTCATTTCAAATTTGGAATGCATCAGGTTGGAAAACTTTCTGCACAAGTTTGAATCAGTAGATCCAAATATGATATCATCTACATAAATTTGTACTAGTAGGGTGTGGGACTTATGGGTTCTAATAAAAAGAGTTTGGTCTACTCTCCCCCTAACAAAATCATTTTCCAGAAGAAAACATGCTAGGGTCTCATAGCATGCTCTAGGAGCTTGCGTGAGACCATATAATGCTTTATGCAATTTGAAAACATAATCAGGGTGAGTTAGAGAGATAAAACCTGGAGGTTGCCTAACATAGACTTCCTCTTTGATGTCCCCATTGAGAAATGCACTCTTCACATCCATCTGGTAAACCTTGAAGCCTTTGTGAGCAGCATAAGCTAGGAATATTCTAATGGCCTCTAACCTTGCAACTGGTGCAAAGGTCTGGTCATAGTCTATTCCTTCTTGTTGAGAGTAGCCTTGAGCAACTAGCCTTGCCTTGTTTCTGACAATAACTCCTTGATCATCCAGCTTATTTCTGAACACCCACTTTGTTCCAACAATGGAGAGATCCTTTAGCTTAGGCACTAGTTCCCAAACCTTATTCCTTTCAAATTGATGCAACTCCTCTTACATTGCAATGATCCAGTGTGGATCTTGCTCTGCATCTTGAATGGATTGAGGCTCAACTTGAGATAAGAAGCAAGTGTGCATCATGTTCTGGTTGACCGATTACTGGTTTGCACACCAGCTGAGATCTCTCCAATTACTTGGGTGATTGGATGATCTCTTGTTGTTACTAAATCAACGGGGGGTGTTTATTGTTCACCAACCAGTGTTGTTGTTTCCTCTTGTGGAATAACAACTGGCCCTTTAGGATGATTTTCTTCAAGAGGTTCAACTTCTTCTTCATCATCACTGCTCTCAATCTTTTGTTGAGAGGTTGTATTCTCTTATTTAACCTGTAATCTATCCATACTTTCTGAAATAGAGTGTACCTGCAAAGGTTCTATAGTAGAAGTAGACTTCTCCTTATAACACATATTAGTCTCATCAAAAGTAACATGAACAGATTCTTCAATTTTACAGGAAGAATTATTATATACCTTATATGCCTTGCTGATCATAGAGTATCCCATAAACACTCCTTCATCAGCTTTAGCTTGGAATTTTGCTAGATACTTCTTGTCATTATTATGAATGTAACAAGTACAGCCAAAAATTTTAAAATAATCTATTTTAGGTTTCTTCCCTTTGAGCAATTCATAGGGAGTCATGCCCTTTAGTTTATGTATCAGGCTTCTGTTTAGCACATAGTTGGAGGTGTTCACTGCCTCAGCCCAAAAGGATAGAGGTAGGTGAGCATCTGTCAATACTGTAGTAGTAGATTCAATTAGGGTTCTATTTTTCCATTCAGCTACCCCATTTTGTTGAGGAGTTCTAGGAGCTGAGAAAGTGTGCCTGATCCCTTCACTTTGACAGAACTCTTGCATAAGAAGAGAATCAAACTCTGTCCCATGATCACTTCTGATTAGGGCAATGTGAGTGTTGAACTCAATCTGTATACATTTGAGAAACTCTGTCAAACACTTAAAGTTATCAGACTTCTTCCTCAGAAAGAATACCCATGTGAATCTTGAGAAGTCATCTACAATCACTAAAGTATAGGACTTCCCTCCTAGGCTTTGTACAGATATGGGTCCAAAAAGATCCATGTGCAACAAATACAGAATCCTAGGTGAATCACTCTTATTAAGTGACTTAAAACTATTTTTAGTTTGCTTGCCTAATTGACAAGCCCTGTAGAGTCCTTCCTTCTTGTAGGGGCCAGAAGGTAGTCCTCTAACAAGGTTGTCCTTGGAGAGCTTGGCAATGGTTCTAAGGTTTAGATGTCTTAATCTCTTATGCCATAAACATTTGGCTTAGATATGGAATTGAATAAACAGATGTCTACTTTAGATGAAAGAAAATCTACTAAGTAAATGTTACCTATCCTTTTACCTGTTAATACAGTTGTGTTATCCTCTGACTTGATCTTGCACAGGCATTTGTTGAAAGTCACCTTGTATCCTTCATCACATAGCTAACTAATACTTATCAGATTGTGCTTCAGTCCTTCTACATATGCCACCTTCTTGAAAGTGACTGAGCCTATCTGAGCAGAACCATATCCTTTGGTTTGGCCAAAATTTGAATCACCAAAAATCACTTTGGTTCCAAGTTTGGTTATGAAGGATGATAGGTTCTCCCTATTCCCTATCATGTGCTTTGAGCACCCACTATCCAGATACCATTGTAGGTTAGATACTGGATAGGTCTTCACCTGCACAAGAACAGCTTATTTGTTTTTGACCCAGTTAACCTTGGGCCTAAGCTTATATCCATTGAATTCAGAAATGAAAGACATCTCAGGTTGACTCTTATAGCCTTCAGGATGGTATCTCCTAGGAGGTACTATCCATTCAGTATAGGGGTTAAAGCCTTGGGATGTGGGACTTCTAGGATTGAATCTAGATGTGTCATTGAAGGAATGTTCGCAGACCTGATCTCTGTTCGACGATCGTCGAACTGAGGTCGACGATCTTAGGTCAGATCGTCGATCTCTGTTCGAAGATCGATTATACTGAAGTTCAGAGTCTGGATATCGTTGAGCTGAGGTCGACGATTTTGGGTTAGACCGTCGAGCTCTGTTCGACGATCGTCGAGCTCTGTTCGACGCAATCTGTTGAACTGAAATTTTCTCTGGCAGATCTGCATTCTTCTTAGCTACCTCTATTACTCCCTTTCCTTTGTCAGAGACAAATTTGATTGGAGTTGTTAATATTATAGGTTGGCTGGATGAGTCACCCAAGCCCAGTTTACTATTGAATCTAGAGTTCACTGTGCTTGTAATGTCCATCAGTCTGATACTTCTCCCATTTAGGGATTCTTCAAACTTTTTGGCCTTTGATAGTTCACTTTTTAGTGAAGCTATCTCCTCCCTACAGCATTCTAACTCCTTAGAGAGTTTGAGGTTTTTTGAGTTTAGGACACTGTATTCAGATAATTTATTTTTGAGAGAGATTATCTCTTTCTCAGATTTTAGTAAGTCGAAACACAATGTCTTAAATTCAATTTTAAAGTCCTCAGAATTAAAATCAAAAGAGTTAATTACCTGATCTTCTTCTGCTTGAGTTTCTGAGTCTGAATCTGATTCTGCATCAGAGTTTTGCTGTGAGGCATTGATAGCCATCATGCAAAATTCTTTTTCATCTGCATCATCTTCATCATCACTAGAGCTGGATGAAGTTTCAGAATCCTCTTCTGTCTCACTCCATGTCTCAGCAACAAAGCCCTTCCTTGTATGTTTGTTCTTGTTGGAGGAGGCTTTGTTTGAGCTGTTCTTTTTGAAGTCTTTCTCTTTCCTTCTTTCTCTTCTATCCTTTCTGTCCTTGTTCTTGTTTTCTGGACAGTCAGGCACAATATGGCCTGGTTTCCTGCAGCCAAAGCATATAATTTCTTTATCATTTTTTGTCTTATCATACCTTGGTTTATCATGTCCTTTGTATGGACTTTTTCTGAAGTCTTTTCTGGCCAGTTTGTAAAATCTTTTGGCCAGTAGGCTGACCAACTCCTCATTGCCTGTGAGCTGTTCTTCAGGCTGATTCTCAATGGCTTTGAAAGCTATTGACTTCTCTTTCTTTGAGACAGGTGAGGCAGCCTTCTGTTCTTCTTCTCTATTCTTAATGAGCAGCTCATAAGATTTGAGCTTGCCTAGGAGAGTTTCAGTAGTGATTTCATTTAGACTTCTGGCATCTTTGATTGGCCAGATTCTTGAATCCCAAGTGCTGGGGAAGCACATTAGGATCTTGTCATTAAGCTCAGTCAATGAGATTTCTTTATCCAAAGTCTTTAGCTCATTGACAATCAGACTTAATCTGTTGTACATGTCTGCAACTGACTCAGCTTCTCCTTTCCTGAAGTTCTCATATTGGGTTATGAGGTGAGATCTTTTGTCTTTCCTCTCATCAGCAGATCCTGAGACAATTTCTGAGAGTTTGTCCCATACTTCTTTAGCTGAGTTGCATTCAGCTATCTTCTGAAAAATCTCATCAGACATTGTTTGAGCTAAGATGTTTATAGCCTTGGCATCTGTAGTCTTCCATCTTTTAATTTCAGCATCTGTTCCTGAGGGAGGTGGAACAGCATTTGTGCTTAAGCTTGCAGGTGGACTTGGACAAACTGTCAAGACAGAATTGAAAATATCTTCATCAATAGAGTTCATGTATAATCTAATCCTTGACTTCCAGAGTGCAAACTTAGATAGATTGCACACTGGAGGTCTGGTGCTTGCATAATCCTTGTTCTGTGCCATGTCTTTGAATAATATAAGATATAAAGAAAATAACCCTCTTAAGAGATTGATCTTATCAAGGATCTTTTGGTTTAGGTGTTAGCCTGTGTGAGCAACCAACCTCCCTCTGATACCAATTAAAAGTGAGGGTAAGATCTATCTCAACTCTAGAGGGGGGGTGAATAGAGTTTATTTAAATTAATTTCACAGTTGAAACTAATCAGCAAATATAAAATTCAATTTAAAGTATAGTGTAGAGTGTTAGTAAAGAGTTAAAAAAACAATGAAGTAAAGAGCACAGCACACAGCAAACCAATCACACAAACAACCCAGAAGACACAAGGAAATATAGTGGTTCCCCAAAAACCTGGGTACATCCACTCTTCTACCACCCTTGGTAGGAATCCACTCAGGATGAGTTGATCAGGTGTCCTGACACCAATGAGCTTTTGATAAGGTGCTCAAAAACCAAAACTGGATTTTTTGATAAGGTGTCTTGCCACCACTAAGTTTTGACGAGGCTCTCAGAACCAGACAGAACTTTTGAAGGGAGTTCAAGAACCCTTTTACAGCAAAAAAAGAAAAGATAAAGAGATGAAGTTGTCTTCTCTATTCTCAAATCAAATGAGAGAAGACTAGTGGATCTTTTGTTGTCAAAGCTCCCCCTGAGTTGTAGACAGGTTTAGGAATGGAAGCTTTGCTCTAGGGTGATAGGCCTTCAGAACTTTAGATCTCCAGCAAAGGATTGTTTCAGCAAAAAGACTGAAAGATGAGGTGTCTGGAGTTCTTGAGATGAGGCTGTGATCACTTTTCTGTAAGCAAAAAGATTGTTATTCTGATTCTTCAGAATTGGTCACTTGTTATCTGTCACAGCTTAATTCTTCTTGTTGAGTTCTTTGTGTATGTTGTTGTGTGTTCTTGTCTGACTGAAGATGAAAAGGAAGATCTTATTCTCAAAAAGAATCTTGTCAAAGATAGCCGTTGGTAGGCATAAATGTCTTCCATAAAGAGTCTTGTCTTCTAGAGGAAGGTCCAATTAAACATTCCCTGAATAATTCCTTGAAACTTGCTCCAAAATAAAGACAAACGGCTGGCAGATCTCCTTAACATAAATGCTAAGAGATTTCAAAAACATTCCAAAGACTGGCAGCATTTGAATCCTTAGAATCGTTGATCTCTCAGAAAAATCGTCGATCTGAGCTCTACAATCGTCGAACTGAGCTCAGAGATGGAAACAGATCAAACAGACAGAAAACGTCGAACTGAGCTCGAAGATCGTCGAACCGAGCTCAGCGACCTGAAGAATAGCTGAAGAGAGATCGTCGACCTGAGCTAGAAAAACGTAGAATGCAGTTCGACGACTAAGCAAAATTGTCTGAAAGCAGATCGTCGATCTGAGCTCGAAGATCGTCGACTGGAGTTCGACGATTTATCGAAGTTGAGCTCAGAGAGCGTCGAACTAAGCTCGACGTTTCGTCGACCGGAGCTCGACGAAAAATGCCTTAGACTTGGCTCTATATCCTTGATATTGGAATGGTCCTGTGGGCAGCTTCAAACCTAAGTTCTAAGCCCTAGACTCATTCTAATGTTGACCTTTACAACTATACAACTAGGTCAACCTGGTTTCCTAAGACAAACATAGTGATCCTTACCCAAATTAGTAATAGGGTGTTCCAACAATATACATAATGTATTGGAAGACATGTCGGATGAGTTTTCCGTAAGGACGAATCCACTGTTTGAATTTTCTTATGATTTTAATAGCTTGCAGTCGGACGATATTTCTTTGACGTCAAATCCGAGTTTTGAGGTTTCGAATTGGACTTCTAGTGATACCTTGGCTATGGTTCCTTATGATGTGATGTCCCCTCGACACACTTATTTGCCAAGCCTAAACGCTCGCATTTATCCCCCGCCATTTGATGACCCTTTTTTCCACTCGTTAGTGACCACGGTTAGGCCACATGAGTTGTATCGCTCGCACCTGTTTCCACACCCGGGAGCGTTCAGCTCTACTAGTATTTATGATGAGTGGTTTCCCTTGGCATATCTTCATGCCAAGCGTGATTATATTAATTATAAAAGTAGAACTGCGACGCTAACGCCTATGAAAATCATCTTTGATTTTAAAGCTCCCATCCCTATGGACTTAACTCCTTTATTCTCTGAATTTGGGGTGTGTCACATAGCGCATGGGTTCACACCACATGGTAGCAAGTTATCTAGGATCATTTTAATTGAATTAATCACTCTTGTGGCGTCTAATTACTTACCTTCTAGTTTGACTGCGAACCTCACTCCAGATTATGCTCGTTATAATCCCCTCTTATATAAGCACACTAGTAAAGTGCTAGCCATTCCAATTACTTCGTATCATATTCATGCTAGCTTACATGAAAGAGTTTCTCACTATAAGAGTGACGATTTAGTTTTGGTGTGTCTCGTCCCTGAACGGATGCCTTCGGGCACTTTAGAAAGTTGGCGAGTTGGTAAGCTAAACCCTCTTTGGTTATTAATGACATTAGGAGAATACACATTTCATTTGAAATTATCCACAGATTGGGGTTTTCCCCTTATTTTCGATTTTTCTAATTTAACGCTATATGATTCTCCGCCACTTTAATTTTCTACTTGTCCGTGTGGGTCAACTATGTTCTCTTTGGGTATGGGTTGTGAGATTGTACTTGGATTGTCTTCTTCATCGGTCTTGTCTTGTGGTACGTTGGTTGTGGACGTTGAATTTTGTTTCCTTTGTTGACTAATGTTCTTCCAAGGTTCCGTAGGAACATATTTATGCTTGACAGGATACTCCAGTTTGTTGTGCTCTCCTCTCCAAGTGGTGTTGTCTGCAGCCCCGAGGTTCTATTGGATGATGCTTTCCCGCTCCTGTACTTTCAGGCCAACTCATCGGTGATGAGTATTTTCAAGAGGGGAGGATTGATTGAGACGACGACCCTTAACAGGTTGAAGACGAGGATGGTGCGCTTACGGAAGATATTTCTCTGTCTCCAAGTAGTGACGTGCGACGCCGTGAAGACTATGTGGCGCGTCGCCCAAATATCCGCCCGTGGCGCAAGCCTATATTTAAATAATTAATAATAATTATTACTAAAATTATTATTTATTATTTATGCATTTTTGTTCTATTTTATTTAAGCATTTTATTTAATTTTCATAATATGTCGCATGGTTATGTTTTGAACCATGATTATTTGTATTTTAATTTTGGGCTGCATGTAGCCTTTTCCCTTGTTGTTTGATGTAATCCTATATATAGGCATGGATATTTTCATTTTGAGGTATTGATTGATGAAATAAAAATTGAAACCCTAATTGCCTCCCTCTTGAGTTCTCTCTCCCCTCTCCCCTTGGCCGAATTTCTCCTTTTCCCTCCTCCCACTTGGCCGCCGGCCTCTTCCCATCTCCTCCTCCCTATTCTCTTCCCCTTCCCCTCTCCTTGTTAAGAAAATCGCCCCATATTCCCTCCTCCATTCCGGCCACCTTCTCAAAAGCTGCGAACCACTTCCTCCCTCCTCACCAATTTCGGCCACCCCCATCCCTTAGCCGCCAACCTCCACCAACCCGAGCCACCTCTATCCATCCTCTCAAAAAAATTAGGTAACCTACATCATCTCCTATAACTCCCTTTGTGGATCTCCAACACCGACGTGAAGCAATATTGGCGAACGAGGTTCTCATCTCCTTCGGCGCGACTCTGGCGGAGCCGTTGGAGAACAATCCAAGTCGAGATTTATCGGAATCACCTATTCCGATTGGGTAACGAAATACATCCACTTTTGTGAGAATTCTTTTCTTTAGAAACATTCAAGTGGTGGTTTTTATCCATAGCGTTAACTATTGAAATATTCGGATTTCATCGTGGTTGATTTTCTTTTGTTTGTTATTCTCTTTATTGTTATTTTTCATTCAAGAGGTTTGGCGAACCTTTGCAATCTTTTCGTTGGGAGAGATCTACCC
This sequence comes from Platanthera zijinensis, assembly GCA_039513925.1. Lineage (NCBI taxonomy): Eukaryota > Viridiplantae > Streptophyta > Magnoliopsida > Asparagales > Orchidaceae > Platanthera > Platanthera zijinensis. The sequence continues at coordinate 122,590,960 of CM077086.1, read as the reverse complement.
ATTCCGAATGGAAGTTTTTCGGTAGATCTCTTTTGGTACAACGCCGCTCGGTCGGACCCTATATTGGTCCTTTTAGCTCGATCGAACATTGGCCTTATAGCCCTTGTTGGATCCAAACCGAATTGGCTACCCGTATGCTAGCATAATATTGATAGATCTAATTGCGTGGTATCGCGTAAAGCGGTTGTGCGAGTGTAGGGATGTGATCGAAGAGTGGCGTGGCGTTAGACAGTAGTTCTATTCAGTGTGAAATGTGCAAGCCTACATCACAAGAGTATTAAATCCCCTGACTTATAGCCTTCTGACCGAAATCTATTTCAAGTCAAAAAGGCCTAAAGCCGCATTATCGAGGTGACCCGCACTATTGGATTTGACTCTAATCCGGAAGATTTACGTCGTCCTATCTCTAGGGTTGCGTTCAACTACTTCCTTCTTTGAGTTATCTTTCACATTCACGAGCCTCTCAGCTACTTAAATATGATATCCAAAGCCTACTACCGTATACTGGAAATACGGAGTCGACAAAATAAAAATCAAAGAAGGATCGAGCAAAATTACGCAAAAATAAAACAATGAAATAAAAGAAACCCTCATCTCATTTTATGGATCCTCACGATCAAAGGCAAAGGGAAATTAGCTACGCATGATTAAAAAGGAAGACAAAATAAGATAAGAGAGGAACATTTCCATTACTTGCAAAATTAAAAAGAGAACACAATAATTGAGAAGGACAATATTATATTAAGATAAGGAAGAAAGATTACAATAATGAGAAGACTACAACAATAAAAAGAAAATAACAACTCACTAGCTCTCTTTCTCTCTACAACTCAAATCCAAATTTAACTTAAAACTTCACTTCCAAAAACTTAACCTTTTAGCTTGAGGGATGGGGTGGCTTTTATAGGAGATGGAGAAGCTTTTAGATGATAGGAAATATGAGGGGACAAGGGGGTGGCTTGCCATGTAGGGTGAGAAGGTTCATGAATTGCTTTTAATGTGGGGAGAGAGAGGATATGATGGATGCATTGTATGACATTCAATGAAATGAAAATAAGTGATATTTAGTAGAAAATGGATGAATATAGAAGAGGGTTGTCGGCCATGTAGGGGAGAATGCATGCATGTAATAAATGATGGGGAGAAAGAGAGAGGGATTCAATGTATTTAATTTATGGAAATGTAAATGGAAAATGTCAAGGGGAATGAATGGAAGTATGTAGAAGGGAGAAAGAGAGGGGTCCGGCCACTCCTTTTGGAATGGTTGCATGCATCTAATAAATGAGGGAGTGGGGGGTGGGGGGGCGGCCACATGCATGAAGAGGGTGCATGTATGTTGTTGGGTTTTGTGTGGGCTGCACGATAGGCTCGGGTAGACTAGGAGTGGATGTTTGGGGGCTGCTTGCTTTGGCTCGGGTTGCTTCATGGGCTTGCATGGTGTGGTGGGCTGCTCCAAGTAGGCTTGAACATGTTGGAGGAGTAGTCAAGCAAAGGTGGCGGGCTGCATGGGCTTTATTCTTCATGTGCTCGGGTTACACTTTGGAGAAGGAGGCTCGGGCTACATCATGTCTTGGTCTTGAAGTGTAACCTACATATAAAACATAACCAAACAAAATAGTCAAAATACAAAATACATTTTATGATATAACATTAATCATTATAACATAACATTAGTTGTGTAAAACTAACTATAACAAAGATAATAATATTTATAAATAAAACTAAACATAACAATAACATAAAACATAAAATAACAACAAAACATAAAATAAAACTATAGATTCTTATATTATAAAAATATCATAACAAGCATACAAAAACACAGAATTATGACAAAACTTAGGAAATTTGACTACTTAATTACCCTAAAAAGGGATGACTAAAACTAGTCATCAAACTCCGCCATGCTTAGACAATTGCTTGCCCTCAAGCAAATAGAAATAAAAAACTAGGGAAAAAAACAAAAAGAAAGCAAAAGATATATTTTTTTATTATTTTAGGTTCCATAGTTAAGAAAACCAAAAACATGAAAAATTAAACTATCCTTATTTCCATGTTGACAACAAGTGGGGTGAGAAGTGCAAAATAGAAACCTTGAAAGTGGAGGCCTAAAAATATCATTAGAACATAAGGAAAAATTACACATTTCTAAGTCTTAAAACAAGGCATCCAAAATAAATGATAATAAGGAAAATAAAAGTAAAGGTTCTAAATAAACGACGTATTAACAAACTACTAGGTTGCTAGATAAAAATTAACTCTAAAACACCTCAAGGCAACCTCCAAAGAAATCCATCAATGATGGTGGCCATAGGCTTGTCCGTTCACACTTTCTCCACTACGCGAATTTACGTTCTAAAGATTAATAGGACTTAAAATAGGCGTTAAAACTTGGCTTAGGTAAATAATTAGGAAATGGAAACAAGGATAAATTATAACACCCCAGAAATCTCAAAACCCAAAATTGGGATTCAGGTTGGCTGACACGGCCTGAGACACGGGCGTGTCTCAGGGCGTGTCAGGTGTACACGGCCTGGGACACGGGCGTGTCCCAGGGTGTGCCCCTATTCTCGACGAGTAGTCGAGAACTGATCGTCGAGTGTGGAACACAGTCTGTGACACAGGTATGTCACAGGGGCGTGTTTGGCACACGACTAGGGACACGGGCATGTGCCTTAGCCGTGTCCTGCTTGGGTGATTTTGGAGATCGTGTTACAGGGGTAACACGGCTAGATACACGGTCGTGTACTTAGCTTAGTCACACGGGCGTGTCAGGTTTGACACGAACGTGTCGATATCAGTGTTCTGGTTTATTTTTCAGTCAGTTGTACACTGCTTCAGGAACACGGCCTGTGACACGGGCGTGTCACAACCCATGTTCGGCCCAGGAAAATCAATTTCAGGGCTAATCTGAGCCTTCCATTTCCTTTGACCAATTTCCAATGGCCTAGGTTATTCCCTGGGTTGATAAGGCCGGGATTTAATGATGAGATAGCTCATTTTGAGTTTGCCATTCTCTTTCTAAAGCTAAGAGAGAGAGGAGAGCAAGGCAAGGAAGAAGAAGGGGAATCTTACTGTCGGTGGTGCTACGGTTGTGCAAATCGCGAGCCGAGTTCGGATTTGCAAAGGTGAGAGTTGGGCTCAACTCTTGTGGCTGTGAGTCCAGCGGAGTAAGGATCTAGGCATGCTATGTGAAGCCCATCTGGACATGAATGCTTGTTTGCACATTGCTCCATGATAGTGTGCATGAAATCCATGGTGGATACCTGTCGAGTAGTACCGTAGGAAGTACTGGAGGAATTCTAGGAAATGGTGAGAGTTGGGCTCAACTCTTGTGGCTGTGAGTGCCCTATGGTATGAAGTTGAGCCATTAGGCTGCAACTGGTTCCTTGGTGGAGGACGGGCAAGGTGAAGCTGTACCTGCGTCAGTCCAGTCTTGAGTCTGACGATTTTGAGCAACGGGCAAGGTGGATCTGTACCCGCATTATGGTTGTCTAACCTTGGGTACTTAAGGACCTGTTAGGATCACATAGCGAGAGTCGACGGCTTGCGTGTCGATCAGATTAGAAATGCTCAATTTGGACCGTCATGTCTGGGACCTCTGAACGGTAGTGGGATCCGGTGTTTCCGGTACACTCGAATGTGCCCTGAATGCATGGAGCATCGGGCCATCGTGTCGGCATTTGTGATATTTATTGACTGTGCGGTCGTGCACGTCTTGCGTGATTTGCTATACATACTGTTGGAAAAATGCTATGCAGGGATGGAATTCCGCTGCCCCGTGCCAGGGGCAGGGTCGTTATAATTGGTCAGTTGAATGCTGACTGTTTCCCTATTGCCACCGTTTGGTGGATTGGTTCTTGCAGGTGCAGGAGGTGCTATTCCGAGCGGGACTTTGCGGGCTGAAGCCCAAGCTGCGTTGCTGCCCTCGAAGGCTTTATTTTGTTTCTTTTTGTTCATGTGTGGCCGGTCTGCGTGCCGATGTCTGTAAACCACACCTTTGTTAAGAGAAATTTGTAAGGCGTTAAGGCCAAATACTTGGGTTGTATACATTCCTATGTTGTTAGTGGACAGTTCTTGTTTTGCTTGAGTTCAAGGATTCAACCGTGAAGCTTCCGCTAGAATGCTCTGTGTTAGGATTCGTTGGGTTGTGTGATATTATTTCGTAGCGTCTCCACCTGTTTGTGGAATATGGTGTGGGGCCCGGCCGGACCCTCTATTATATTCTTCTTGACGGGTAGAGGTGTTACAATTTGGTATCAGCTTGTTAGTCATTGTCTTCCGAATTTGCGGATGAATTCTTTTGAGGGGTGGCGAGCACGTGTCAATGCTGTTGTTATAACACTTAACTTGAACTCAAGAATGTCCACTTAGGAATGCAAATACACTTATTTGTTGAACCTGTGTATTCTTTTTGTTTGTTTGCCGTTTTACTTGGTCGCTAAATTGTGTGTTTTACACATATAGGTGACTAGATGTGTTGCGGGTCAATCCGAACCTCAACATTCTGTAGAAAGTGCGGCACCAGCTGTTGTGTCCCACACCTCTTCCATCCGCTGAAAGGGTACGTTTCATCACGAAAACGATACTTGCTGTGATTAATGCTCAACAGGCTGGGCAGTCACGTCCTGTAGTGGTGCCAACGCATGCTGGGGTACGGCAAGAACCGGTAGAAGCTGTCGTTGATCCGCGGGAAGCAGATCAACAATTGAAGCAATTAATGAGCTTCAATCCTCCACAATTTACTGGGGCTGGTTCACCGGCCCAAGCAGAGGATTGGCTTGCAAGGATTAAGGGGATCATTAGAGCTATCATGGTTGAGGAGGGACAGAAGGTTATGTTGGCCACTTTCCTACTGGGAGAGGCTCGATTTTGGTGGGATGAGATTAAACTACATCACTTGGCCGGCTGAAATTAACAGAGGTCTCGATGGATGAATTTTCTCGGTTGTTTTTGGCACATCATCTACCAATGCAGCAAAGGATATCGATTGAAATTGAATTTCAACAGTTAACCCAAGGAGATCGTAGTGTGGATGAGAGTACCTGCATGAGTTCACACGTTTGGAAAGATATACGGGTACAATCTTTGCCGAAGAAGAGTGTAAGACTAGTAGGTTTTATGCGGGACTGCGAGATGAGTTGCGGTATTTGCTCTCGAGTTCTGTGAGTCAAGGATTTCAAGCCTTAGTCTATACGACTCGGTCATTGGAGACGGACATGAGAAGGGGGCAAGCAAAGGGGACCTTGGCTTTGACAAAGCCAGAGTTCAAGCCACCGCGTCCGGAGAAGTTTTGGTACCGTAAGAGATGGGGAAAGAATTCCAAGTCTACTAGACAATCTCCTTCTACGACTGTGACAGATACATCTGGGTATGGATCTCGTGCTTGTTTTACGTGCGGGAAGTTGGGACACTTCGCACGTGATTGCCGAGTTTGTCCTCCAAAGGGTGACAAGAAGACGGGAGTGTCTTATGCGGAGAAAGGGAAGACTGTGGTGGAGTCTTCTGCCTCGCACGCGCAGCCCAGGGTCTTCAACCTTGGACAACAGGAGGCCATTAAGTAGGCCGATGTCGTCACAGGTGCGCGCAGTTTTTAATGTTATTTTATGTTGTGTGTTGTGCTTGTTTAATTGCGATGTTATAGGGTTTGTCCTTATACGAGAGTATCCGGCGCGAGCACTGTTTGACACAGGTGCTTCCCATTCATTTTTGTCTGAAGATTTCATCTTTCGTATCAGGGTACCTATCCAGACCACGACAGACAGTGTAAAGGTGTTGTTACCTAATGGATGTTTGATGTGCGCGGATAAATCTTGCGGTCTTGAGGTATAGATAGGGAGTCGGGAGTTCAAGGTAGAAACATTAGTATTGCCGATCAAGGAATTTGATATAATCTTTGGTATGGACTAGCTTTCAGAGCAGCATGCCTGTATAGATTGCACTTCAAAAGAGGTCACACTCGGGCAGAATACCGAACAAGAGACCAAGTTCATTGGTATACAATGGATGAGTGGAATGTTGTTTTCTGCTCTCCAAGTCATTAAGGCAGTTCGGAAGGGTGCGGAGTTATTCTTCACACTCGTAGAGGCGGTGGTGCCGGAGGCCAGTGTGAGTGAAGTGCCGATTGTGTCGGAGTATGCTGATGTGTTTCAAAAGGACCTTTCGGGGTTACCTCCCCAAAGGGAAATCGACTTCGCTATCGAGCTGGTGCCAGGTGCGAAACCTGTGGCCCGTTCGCCATATCGGGTAGCGCCAAAAGAGATGGCCGAACTGAAAGTTCAGTTACAAGAGCTATTGGAGCAGGGATACATACGCCCAAGTATGTCACCTTGGAGCGCGCCTGTTCTTTTTGTGAAAAATAAAGACGATAGTTTGCGGCTATGTATTGATTATCGCGAACTGAATAAGCTGACGGAGAAAAACAAGTATCCGATTCCACGGATCGATGACTTATTCGATCAGCTAGCGGGCTCAACCGTCTATTCCAAGTTGGATTTTAAATCTGGGTACTACAAATTGCGGATTAGGGAAGGTGACATTCCCAAGACAGCGTTTGGCACACGCTACGGTCATTATGAGTTCATAGTGATGTCGTTTGGCTTATGTAATGCACCTTTGGTATTCATGGATCTCATGCATCAAACGTTCCGCGAATACTTGGATCTGTTTGTGATCGTGTTCATTGATGATATCCTCGTGTACTCACAGTCGAAGGAAGATCATGCAAACCATTAGCGGTTGGTATTGCATACCTTGCGGAGGAATAAGCTGTATGCCAAGTTCTCTAAGTGTGAGTTCTGGCTCTCGTCGGTGGCTTTTCTGGTCCATGTGGTTAGTGGAGATGCCATAGTGGTTGATCCGGTAAAGATAAGTGCCATTCGTGATTGGCCAGTGATGTCTTCGGTGGCCGAAGTAAGGAGTTTTCTTGGACTAGCAGGCTACTATAGACGATTTGTGGAGAACTTCTCCCGGATTGCTTTGCCTTTGACTACGTTGACGAGAAAAGATCAGAAGTTTGTTTGGACGCCGGAGTGCGCACGAGCTTTTGAGGAGCAAAAGAGTCATTTGACCACGGCGCCTGTTTTGACATCGCCATGTGGTACAGACAGTTTTTAGATATACAGCGATGCGTCAGGAAGTAACTTAGGCTGCGTTCTCCTACAATTTGCCAAGGTGATCGCTTATGGCTCACGTCAATTGAAAGTGCATGAACGTAATTACCCCGTCCACGACTTGGAGTTGGCGGCAGTGATCTTTTCGCTAAAGTTGTCGCGGCACTATCTTTATGTCGTGAAGGTAGATATTTATACAGATCATAAAATCCTAAAGTATCTGCTCGATCAAAAGGATTTGAATATACGATAATGGAGGTGGATGGAATTCCTAGGGGATTATACCTTCGACATTCACTATGTCCCCAAAAAGGGAAATGTGGTCGCTGATGCCTTGAGTCGTCGGACTCCGGTGCGGGCAAGTTGGTTACGGATAAATGATGAGCGTCTAATCCAGGAGTTAGAAGCGTTGGGGATTTATTGTGTTGAGAGGGATTCTTCGGCCGATGCATGCTTGAACTGGATGGAGATTCAGTATGACCTTGCGGACAGGGTTCGGCGGGCAACGGAGTTTGATGAAAGTCTCCAGCGCTATGCAAAGGAAGGTTCTGGTTACAAATTCTCCTTGGATGATGGTTTATTACGGAAGGATGGCCTATTGTGCATCCCTTGTGCGGGTAAATTGCGAGAACAATTGTTATACGAAACGCACTTTACAAAGTACTCAATTCACCCTGGGAGCACAAAATTGTACAAGGACATGAAAAAATTGTTCTGGTGGCCCGGTTTAAATTACATACTCGAGTATGTGGCTTAGTGTCATACTTGTGCTTTGGTAAAGACAGAATGTCAACGGCCAAGCGGTTTCCTGAAATCGTTGTCGCATCCGCAGTGGAAGTTTGAGGATATTTCTATGGATTTCGAGCACGGATTGCCGAGATCACAAGGCGGAAATGACTCAATCTTGGTGATTGTAGACAGGTTGACAAAGGTGGCTCACTTTCTACCGAACAAGCGAGACGATTCTGTGGAAATGTTGGCAAAGCTCTATGTTGAGCAGATTGTTCGATTGCATGGTGTTCCCTGGAGCATCGTAAGTGACCGAGATGGGCGATTTACTTCGAAAGATTGGAAGCTAATCCATCAACTGTTGGGCACAAAGTTAGCATTCAGTATGGCCTTTCATCCTAAAACGGATGGCAAAACTTAATGAACCAACAGGACGATGGAGGATATGCTCCGTATGTGCGCCCTGGACTTCGGTAAGAAATTGGAAGATCATCTTGTTATGGTGGAGTTTTCATATAATAATAGCTACCAAGCGAGCATTGGTATGGCACCGTTTGAGGCTCTGTATGGTCGCAAGTGCCATACACCGCTAGCTTGGGCAGAAACTGGCGAGTTCAAACTTTTGGGAAAAAAGGAAGTCGAGGATGCTAACTCAACAATACGCTCTATTCGAGAGAGGCTACTAATAGCCCAAGATCGGCAAGCCAAGTATTACAATGCTAATCACCGGAACGTGGAGTTCGCGGTGGGCGACTGGGTCTATTTGACGATTAAAGCCTTCAAAGGCGTATCTCGGATTCGGCGGTTGAAAAAGCTAAGTCCGCGATACCTTGGACCGTTTGAAGTGGTGGAGCGAGTTGGAGAAGCTGCCTATCGACTAGATATTTCATCGGAATTGGGTGGACTGCATGATGCGTTATACATCTTGGTACTACGAAAAGCAGTCAAAGACCCAGCTCAAGTGATTGAGAATGATCGGGTGTTGGTTGAGTATGGGATAACGACAAAAGGTGAGGCCCATTCGGATCGAGGATCGAGCCGAGAAATAGTTTCGGAACAAAACGATCGCGATGGTCAAAGTTCAGTGAGACAATTGTGGCCGAGAAGAGCTAACATGGGAGCGAGAACAGACCATGCGAGCCGAGTTTCCCGAGTAATTTTTGTAACCTGTTGGCTCGTTTGTCTATGTGATAGAAACATATATGTCGCATTATCCTATATTGTGTTATGTTTTTATCTCCCTTCTGCATCCAAATTTCGGGACGAAATTTTTTTAAGGAGGGGAGGATTGTAACACCCCAGAAATCTCAAAAGCCAAAATTGGGATTCAGGTTGGCTGACACGGCCTTAGACACGGGCGTGTCTCAGGGTGTGTCAGGTGTACACGGCCTGGGACACGGGCGTGTCCCAGGGCGTGCCCCTATTCTCAACGAGTAGTCAAGAACTGATCGTCGAGTGTGGAACACAGCCTGTGACACGGGCGTGTCACAAGGGCGTGTTTTGCACACGGCTAGGGACACGGGCGTGTCATAGGGGCGTGTTTGGCACACGGCTAGGGACACGGGTGTGTGCTGTTGGTACCCTAGTTTGATTTGAGTTTAGTCCTGCCTTTTTAGTCCCTTGACCCAAGAATTATCTATGGTCAATGGTTAGTAGTCTAGCTGTAGAGTCCTCACTTTTCCAGATTGAGAATTTGGTTAAGTAGTTTTTCGTTCGACTATAATCGAACGCCGCTCGACTATCGTCTATCGGCTGATCGACGATCGTCTATCAGTTGGTCGACGCTCTGTCTGCGTTGATAGTTCGACTATCTGTTGATAGGTCGACTATCTGCTTGGCGTGGTAGTTCGACTATCTGTCCTGATAGATCGACTACCTGATAGTTCGACTATCTGTTGATAGGTCGACTATCTGTTCCGCTTTGATAGGTCGACTATCTGTTGATAGGTTGACTATCTGTCGTCTTTGATAGTTCGACTATCTGTCCTGATAGTTCAACTATCTGATAGTTCGACTATCTGTTGATAGATCGACTATCTGGTCTGTTTTGATAGTTCGACTATCTGTTGATAGGTCGACTATCTGTTTTCTCAGATAGGTCGACTATCTGCTTGATAGGTCGACTATCTGTTTGTGCTTGATAGTTCGACTATCTGTCCAGATAGATCGACTATCTGATAGTTCGACTATCTGCTCTGATAGGTCGACTATCTGCCGGGGTAGTTCGACTATCTTCTTCGATAGATCGACTATCTGGATCGTTCGACTATCTGCCCGATAGTTCGACGATCTCCGTGCGTCGGTCGACGATCACCGAGGGTCGTTCGACGTTTTCTGTCTGCCTTTATATTTTGTATTTATTTATTATATTTAATTAATTAATACATTTTCTGGCACGTTGTTTTAAGTTTTATGATAAAATTACCAGGCAATATTTGCTCCATCCCTTTTGCCTGAGTCAAATCTTTTTAGATAAAGTTGTTTGTCTTATTAGCTGACATTATAAATTACTTTATCTGCTGTCAGCCCTTTATAGCCGTTAGACTGAAAAGTCTTCTTTTTGCTATAAAGAGTTTGTTTCTGATATGACTTTATTTAGTACGTTTTTATCAAATTGCTTCCTGCAGCTTCCTAGAAAAAGGGTTATTCCTTTTATAGAATGTTTCTGCTGCAGAGATTGTTTTGTTTTCTTGATATTTACAGCCCAGGTCTCAAGACTCAGAAGAAGACAAGTAATTCAAATTGAAGAGAGCTGTTGCTTGCTGTTGTTATATAAAGGACCCTTTGAAGAAGGATTGAAGCTAGCTAACTAGTTACCCAGATATTTTCAAGTATTCAAGCCTTCATCAAGATCAAGCTTTCTGCTCTCAGCAATTTCCATCTAACTGAGAAGTGTTAAGATCTTCTACTCTTCTTCAACCTGAGTTCTCCTGCTTTCAGGAAGTTCAAACTCAGAGTTCTTTTGAAGAAGAAGAAGAAGATAGCTGCTTGAAGATCTTTAATTTCATTATTTTTTATCTTCTTGTAGTTTTTCCTTCAGAGCTTTCTGAAGAGTTTTCTGCATAGAAGCAAGACTTCACCTGGACATCTTTGAGCTAGGGGGAGCCTTGATTCTTTAGAGCTTTCTAGCTCAGTGCAAGTTTTTGTGCTTCTCTAATCTATTGTAAAATAGAGAAGACATCTTAACCTTCTTCCCCCTCCTGTATAGGGTTATTACTCCCTTCAAAAGTATCCCTTGGTGGCAGGGCACCTGATCAAAAACCTGTGCTTGGTTTTTAGACACCTGATCAAAAGTCTAAAGGGTTTCTGGATCTACCTGAAACAGATCCTGTTGGTGGCAGGGCACCTGATCAAAAACCTGAGTGGATTCCTACCGTGTGGGTAGAAGAGTGGACGTACCCAAGTTGTTTGGGGAACCACTATAAATTTCCTTGTGTCGTCTGGATTCACTTGTTTAATTCCTGCATTGTGGCTGTGAATAGATATAACTAGGATTGCTAGTTGCTGATTAGGTTTTCCAAGCCTTAACTGTAATTACAGTTAGCTTGAGTTTGTGCACATCACTCGTGTTAGGCTATAGGGTTAAATCTATATCTATAATCTTTTCATTCCGCACGTCACTCCAAGGGAGTTGGGTAGACCATTAAGTTTTGTCTAGTGCAAAATTTGATAACTCTATTCACCCCCCCTCTAGAATAGTATCTATCCCTTCACTTTCAATTGGTATCAGAGAGAGGTTAACTGACTGGATAGGCTAACACCTAAGTCACAAGATCCTGATAGATACCAAAGCTTATAGATATTCACTATCATGGCCCAATCCACGGATTATTCTAGCACCAGACCTCCAGCATGCAACTTAGCTAAGTTTGGCATCTGGAAGGCAAGGATAAAATTATACATGAATTCTATTGATGAAAGCATTTTTGCTTCTATTTTGTCAGGACCCCCAAGAGCACCTACTGCTGCTACTGCCTCATCATCTGATATGAGTGCAGTGCCTCCTCCAGATTACAATGACGAGTACAAGAAGGCCAAAATAGCAGATGCCAAGGCAATGAACATACTGGCTCAGACAATGTCTGATGAGGTATTCCAGAAGGTTGTTGACTGCTCTTCAGCAAAAGCCATGTGGGATACACTGAACCAGATTGTAGCTGGTTCAGCTGATGAAAGGAAGGACAGAAGGTCCAACCTGATCTCACAGTATGAGAACTTCAAGAAAACTGATGCTGAATCAGTTGAAGCCATGTACACCAGGCTCAGCTCAATCATCAATGAGCTGAGGACCCTTGACAAGGACATATCATTGGCAGAGGTCAATGATAAGATTCTTATGTGCTTCCCTAGCACATGGGATCTAAGGATCTGGCACATCAAGGAAGCCAGAAGTACAAATGAGATCTCCACTGAAGCTCTTCTCGGCAAGCTCAAGTCTTTTGAGCAAGTGCTGAAGACAAGGGAAGCAGAAGTAGAAGCAAAGACCCCTACTCCAACAAGAAAAGAGCAATCTCTAGCTCTTAAGGCTGCTGATGCTTCTGAAGGCAGCCAATCAAATGAGGAACTAATGGCATTATTTGCCAAGAGATTTCTCAAGATGGGGAGAAAGGAGTTCAGAAAGAAGTCTTCACGCTATGAAGACAAACCAAGGTATGATCGATCTCCTGCTAAAGAAATTATTTGTTATGGTTGCAGGAAGCCTGGACATATCTTGCCAGAGTGTCCAGAGGAGAAAAACAAAGACAAGAGGAAAGAAAAAGAACAACACAGGAAGCACTCCAAGCCATCCTCCTACAAAAACAAGAAGAAGGAGAGAGGTTTCATTGCTGAAACCTGGAGTGATTCTGATGAAGAATCCTCCTCATCAAGCTCCAGTGAGGATGAGGAAGAGAAGAAGGCAAAAGAAGTTTGCCTGATGGCAATAGATGCCTGCAGCAACCACTCAGCTGCAGAGAGTTCAGATTCTGATGAAGAGATGCCTACAGAAGATGAGGTACTCTCTTCTTATGATTTTACCTCAGCTGAATTTAAATTAGAATTTAAATCTTTATGCTTAGATTTGATTAGCTCAGAAAAGGAGATAAAAGAACTTAGAAATAAGTTAGCTGACTCAGAATCAATAGCTACAGAAAATGTTAGGTTAAAGGAAGATCTCACTACTTGTAGTGAAGAAATTAAATTTCTTAAAATAGAGTTAGCTAAGTCTAAGAGGTTAGAAGAATCCCTTAATGGTAGAAGCCTTAAGTTGTTAGAAATTACCAGCATGACTAACACTAGGTCAGGTAATGACAAACTAGGCTTAGGAGCTTCTCCCAGTGAACCCCCAGTTCTACTTAAAAATAATCTTTCAACTCCAGTAAACTTCATTTCAGCTAGTGGAATGAAGAACACTGAGCAAGTAAATCTAGTTAATAAAACTTTAAATAAAGCTAAGAGAGAAAAGAGAAAGAAGTTTTTTAAAGAAATGTAAAGAGCGTCGAACGCCGCTCGACGATCGGAAGCTCAATGGTCGAACGAAGCTCGACGATCTGAGCACCCATCGTCGAACGTCGATCGACGTTTTCAACATGATTTTCAAAATCATAATCAGTACCATAGAAACCTAAATGAAAATAGAAACCCTAGGTTTGTTGACCCATCATCTGTATGGAGAATCCCACCTAGGAGATCTCACCCACTAGGTTATCACCCTCAGCCTGCATTTTCATACATTTCAAGTTTTTCTTATGTGAAAAACAAGGGACCCAAGGTTATCTGGGTCCACACTGTCTAAATAAATGTCTTGCAGGTGAAGGCCTATCCAATCACTCAAAATAAGTGGTATTTGGATAGTGGATGCTCTAAGCATATGACAGGAAATAAAGATCTTCTGTCAAAGTTCAAAGCTAAGCTCGGCCCAAAGGTTATCTTTGGAGACTCCAGCTGTGGTCAGACAGAAGGTTATGGGAAGATCACAATTGGAGCAGTTACTTTCAAGAGAGTTGCATATGTCAATGGACTGAAGCATAATTTGATTTCAGTCAGCCAGCTATGTGATGCTGGCTACCAGGTTTCATTTTCCAACTTTTCTTGCAATATTACTTTAAACAATAATGTTGTTTTAGTAGGTATTAGAATAGGTAATATTTATTTAGTAGATTTCAATTCATCTCATTCTGAAATCTGCCTGTTTAATGAAGTAACACTTAATAATAATTCTTTGTGGCATAAGAGGCTTAGTCATGTTAACCTTAAAAATATATCTAGGTTATCTAAACACAACCTTGTTAGAGGTTTACCTTCTTGCCCCTACAAGAAGGAGAGCCTATTGCAAGGCTTGTCAGCTAGGCAAGCAAACCAAAAACTCTTTTAAATCTGTAAATAAGAGTGATTCTCCTAGAATCCTGTATCTATTACATTTGGACCTGTTTGGCCCAATAAATGTACAGAGTTTAGGAGGGAAGTATTACACCTTAGTAATTGTAGATGACTTCTCTAGGTTCAGTTGGGTTTTCTTTTTGAGAACTAAGTCTGATAACTTCAAAGCCCTTACAGACTTTCTACTATGTGTGCAGACTGAGTACTCTACTTATGTGGCCTTGATCAGAAGTGATCATGGTAATGAGTTTGACACTCTTCTCATGCAAGAATTCTGTGAGAGAGAAGGTATCAAACATAGTTTCTCAGCTCCTAGAACTCCCCAACAAAATGGGGTAGTTGAAAGGAAGAATAGAACACTCATTGAAGCTGCTAGTACATTGTTGGCAGATGCTAGCATGCCTCTCTCCTATTGGGCAGAAGCTGTTAGTACAGCCAATTATGTCTTGAATAGAAGTTTGATACACAAGCTTAAGTGTAAAACTCCTTATGAGTTGCTTAAGGGAAAGAAACCTAAAATTAATTATTTTAGAGTTTTTGGCTGTATTGTTTATATTCATAATAATAATAAAGAATATATTAGAAAATTTGAAGCAAAAGCTTCAATGGGAATCATGCTTGGATATTCCCAAGTAAGTAAAGCTTATAGGGTTTATAATAAATCAACCTGTAAAATAGAAGAATCTGTGCATGTGACTTTTGATGAGTCTCAGATGTTTTACAAGGAGAAAGAAAATTCTCCTTCCTCCAGTTCATTGCAGGTACCTGATGCCCCTAAAGAAATTCTTCAACTATCAACTCTTCAGATCACTGAATTAGACAGTGATGAAGACATTGCAGAAGCAGTTGTTGTTCCACCAACAGTAGATCAAATTCCTCCTAAGGAATTAATCCCAACTGTTGCTGAAGATCACATCCCACCTGCTGATATTGTCACACTTAGAGATCACCCCACATTTCAAGTGATTGGAGACATATCAGCTGGTGTGCAAACAAGACACCAATTAAGACAGGATGTGATGCATGCTTGTTTCCTCTCACAGGTTGAGCCCCTCACCTTTAAAGATGCAGAGCTAGATCCCCACTAGATCATTGCAATGCAAGAGGAGCTCAATCAGTTTGAGAGATGTAAAGTTTGGACTTTGGTTCCAAGACCTAAAGGCCAACTGATCATAGGCACCAAGTGGGTGTATAGAAACAAGTTGGATGCAAATGGAATTATAGTAAAGAATAAAGCTAGGCTTGTAGCTCAGGGCTACAGACAGGAGGAAGGTATAGACTATGACCAAACCTTTGCTCCTGTTGCAAGGCTAGAAGCAATAAGGATCTTCTTGGCCTATGCAGTCTACATGAAGTTTAAGGTGTTCCAAATGGATGTCAAAAGTGCATTCCTGAATGGTGAGCTTAAGGAAGAGGTGTTTGTTGAACAACCACCAGGGTTTGTTTCTTCAACTCAGCCCTCACATGTGTTTAAGTTACAGAAAGCTCTATATGGTCTAAAGCAAGCTCCCAGACCCTGGTATGAGACTCTAGCTAGTTTCCATTTAGAGCACAACTTTACTAGGGGAGTAGTTGATAGAACCCTTTTCGTCAAGCATCACAAGGACACAATCCTGTTAGTTCAGGTGTATGTAGATAATATTATATTTGGCTCCACTGATCCCAAAATTTGCAAAAAGTTCTCTGACCTGATGCACTCTAAGTTTGAGTTGAGTAGTATGGGTGTACTGTCTTACTTTCTTAGGTCTCCAAGTTAAGCAAGATGCTGATGGTATCTTCATCTCCCAATCCAAATATGCCAAGGAATTGGTAAAGAAATTTGGGATGGCTGATGCTTCAGCAATGCCTACACCTATGGCTACTAATGTAGTTATTGACTCTGATGATCACGGCAAGCCAGTTGATCAAAAGAATTATAGGGCCATTGTTGGTTCCCTATTATATCTAACTGCAAGTAGGCCTGATATAATGTTTGCTACATGCCTTTGTGCTAGATTCCAGGTCAACCCCAAGGAATCTCATCTAATTCTTCTAAAGAGAATCCTGAGATACCTGAAGGGATGTCCAGATCTAGGACTTTAGTACCGAGCTGAGTCAGAATTTGAATTAATTGGATATTCTGATTCTGATTATGCTGGTTGCAGAGTTGACAGGAAGAGCACCTCAGGAACTTGCCAGTTCCTGGGAGAGAGATTGGTCTCTTGGTTCTGTAAGAAGCAGGCTTCTGTCTCAACTTCAACTGCAGAGGCTGAATATATAGCAGCTGCTAGTTGTTGTTCACAGATCCTGTGGATTCAAAACCAGCTTGTGGATTATGGTTACTCACACAAGAACACCAAAATCATGTGTGATAGTAGCAGTGCTATTTCAATTGCACAAAATCCAGTGCACCACTCTAGAACGAAGCACATTGAGATTCGGCACCATTTCCTGAGAGATTGTGTGGAAAAGAACAAGATTTGTCTTGAGTTCATATCCACTGAGTTTCAGAGAGGTGATATATTCACCAAGCCTTTAGATGAACAGAAGCATCTGTTCTTTTTAGTTCAACTAGGCATGATCAATGGACGAGACTAAGTGTTACTATATCTGCCTATGTTGAAATCTGCTTGAAGATCGTCGAACGATGATCGAAGATCGTCGAACGGATTAAGCCTATCGTCGACCTCTGGTTAATGATAGCTTATCTATTTGAAGATTGTCGACCGGCGTTTGAAGATCGTCGAACAGGTCGAGCTTATCGTCGATCTCTGAACGACGACAGCTTGTTGTTTAAGAAGCCAGAAATAGTCGAACGATGGCTCGACTACTCTGCTTCTGAGCCGATCGTCGAACGGCCGTTCGACAATCGGGTCTAGTATCTTTTTAATAGATCGACTATTTCCGGTCTAATATAAAGCCGATAGTCGACCTAGGTTAAAAGATCTTTTGCTTTTTCATCGACAGAGCGTGACTTTTCGCATTCTGCCTTCCCGCTTGCGATTTTCTGCCGCTTCGTCTCCTTCGTCTTCGCCGTCCTTCTCGCGCTTTCTCCAGCAATCAATGGCGGTCTCTCCAGCAGTTCTAGCAGTTGTGAAGTGTGATGCAGGCTTTAGCGTTGATTTTGATGCTTTCAGTTGCTGCGAAGCTGGGATCGTGGAAGTTCTTCAGTTTTGTCGGGACCAACGACTACAGAGGTTAATGTCTTCAAGGATTAAGATAAATATACCTGAGATCAAGGAATGGGCCTTCACGTCGTCATCTACTGACGATTCGATGACTGGCACCATCGGCGGAGAAGAGGTAATCCTAACTCCGGCCGTTCTGACTGATATTTTTGGTTTGATAAATGGTGAAGAGTATTATGAGCAAGATGCTCAAGAATTTGGAAGAATGTTAGTTGAGCTGGGACATGCAGAGGGCATTCCCACGAAGCTGCTCAAAGTAAATTTCCCTTTCAAAATTAAGTTTCTTGCTGAGTTGGTCGGAAAAGTGCTCCTCGGTAAGCACTCTGCTCATGATAATATAACAAGGCAACAATTTGCACTAATATGTGCAATTGTTAATCGGAAAAAGATCGATTGGGCAACAGTAATGTTTGATTTGATCAAGAAAAAGAATGGTAAGAAGGAAGTTACCCTCGGAAGGGTCATTGGAATTTTCTTAAAGGAAAAATATCCCCAGCTGCTGAGTTCAACCGCAACAACAATAAATGCAAGCAAGAAGATGGATCCAAACCTGTTCTCTAAGTGGAAGAGAACCTTTGTGAAACCCGCTCTCACAGGGGTTGCTCCAGCGACATCTGAGAGCACCAGGACCGATTCGGTCGCTCCTCACCCTGTTGAAGCTGGCTCAGCTCTTTCCCTTCCCTCTTCTTCTGCTATGATGTCTGCTTCAGTTGAAGTTCCATCAACTTCAGCTGAAGTAAGACTTTCCCCTTCTCCTGTTAGAGAAACAACTACGGTTGCTCTTCCTTCCCCTCCAACATCTCCTCTTCCTTCTCATTAGACTAGGATATCTGCTCCTAGTTTTGATTTGTTAGGATCTGAGAGGATTCCTACTCCTTCTCAGTCTCCCATTCATTCTCCAGTTAACACTCCTGTTAACTCTCCAGCTCCTTCTCCACTTCAATCCCCAGTCCACACCATTCTTCATCCCAGCACTACAACCATATCTGCTGCATCTCCATCCACTACACTCCCATCTTCTTTTGAGATTACCCCTGAACTCATCTCCCGCATTGTGGAGTTGATTACCCCTTCAATCAAAATTATGATTGAAGAGGCAATCGCTCCACTTGCCTCCTCCATTGATACCTTAACCGCTACCATCAATTCTCTTTCCAAATCTGCTGAGCCCTCTTCCTCAAGGGGCCTGGTTTCAGTTTCCACTGAAATCAGGCAGGGGGAGATGCTCTGTGAAGATGCCTCAGATCCTCCTGCCTCCCTTCCAGCTATAACAGATACTGTAATGACAGCTCTGGAAGAGTCTGCTCCAGCTGAAAAAGAAGTAGTTCCAGTGTTATCTGACAAGGAAATAGCTGGTGGAATTATGCTATCTGAAATTGCTGTAAAAGTCTGCTTAGAAGATCTCACCACTCCCGTGGTTGCTCGATTCCTAGAAGGTATTATAACTTCATATCTAGATGAATCATGGGAGATGGTCAAGTATGAAGGTAATTCACTCATTCGCTTTATTGACGAGTCAATTAATTTGCTAGCTAGTGAATACCTAGAAGGAATGATTATTGCTTATTTAGCAGATCTGTGTTCATAATTCTACAGATTATATTAGAGAAGATTTAGCTGCTCAGATCATAGCAGTTGTTTCTGAAGCTGATCCAATTGTTCCTGATATCCAAGTAGATCCAGAATTGGATTCTTTTTTAGATGATAGAGAAGATGAGTCTGAGAATCAAGATGAAGTCAAAGATGACACTCCTGTTCTGAGTGTGGAAGAAGTACAAGCAAGAGCTGCTTGGAATCTAAGAGTGCAGTCTTTGTTAAAAGAGAAAGAAAAGGAGCTGCAAGTTGAAAAGTCTAATGTTTGGGATGATTCCCCGGGACTTGATTTAGATTCCCTTCTGGCTCTGGATGTCATTGAAGAGGAGAAAGAGAAAGCTGCTTTAAAAGAAAAGGCTGTTTCTGAAGCCTATGATCCTTATGATAATCCTCCATCATCTCACTCTGATGATGAAGATGATTCTGATGTATCTGAGAAATCAAGGAAAAAGAAAGCTGCTCAAAAGAAAAGGAAAGCGGCTGCTCCTCCTCCTCCCAGTAAAGACAATGATACTCCTTATTATATTCTGAAGGGCATTGACCCTAAGTCAAAGGAATTTCAGCACTGGATGTGGTTCTCCAAGAACCAGCAGAAAGAGAGGAAAAGATCTAAAAGATATGATAGTCCTGGTTCAAGATGGACTCCCAGAGGTCCTCCTCCTCCTCCTCCAGGTGCAGGAGCTTTTGGTAATCTTTCTGCCAACCCTTCTGCCTCTTCAGGAAAATCTGCTCCATCAGCAAGATCTGCTTCTTCTCAGCATCAATCAAGGAAAAGCTCTCACATCTCTCATGGAAAGTCTCATTCTGGCAGTCAAATGCATGAAGCTGAAGTGAAAGAACAAGTTAAGGAGGTTGTGTATCTAAAGCCAACTTTTTCACCTCCTCCTTCTCCTAAGAGAAAGGTTTCAACTGCTGTACCAGTTCATGTTGATAAGAACACTACAAAAGGAAAAAGAACTGTCTTTTCTGAAAATTCAAGTAAAAAGTTTGCAGAGTTTGCTCCTCCGTCTTCTCTTGTGATTCAAGAGGTAAAAGATTCAGCTGATAGTTTGTTAGATTTGTCTACAAAGTTTAAAGCTGTTAAGCCAGTTGATACTTCCTCTGAAAATCTGTATGAAAGCCAAGAACTAGATCCTGACTACAGGATGGCTAGGTTTCTTGAGACAGTTGGCTCAGCTCAAATTCAGAAAGCAAAAGCTGAAGGTAAAGATTCTACAGGATTCACTACTATGTCTAGATTCAGAATGAAGGAATTGGATAAAATCCAGGTTAGCCCTGAAGTTTTTGATCCTTCAAAATATATGGAAAAGCATCCTGAAGCAGTAGCCCCAAGAGCTGCAGAATTGAAGATCATTGGTGTTCAAGACTTGAAGATATCAAAGAGAGAAGTTCTTGATCCCTTGAGAAAAGTCTCCTTTATACCTAGCTCTTCTGTTTCTAAACCTGACTCTGCAGTTCCTTAATTTGTCTGTTTGATATTTATTTATCTGATTGATAATTGCTGCTTAGTTGTGTTTCCTTTTCCTGTTTTGTTTTATTAGCTAGTTCTGTGTTTTAGTCTTTGAGAGACTTAACTCAAATAGGGGGAGATTGTTGGTACCCTAGTTTGATTTGAGTTTAGTCCTGCCTTTTTAGTCCCTTGACCCAAGAATTATCTATGGTCAATGGTTAGTAGTCTAGCTGTAGAGTCCTCACTTTTCCAGATTGAGAATTTGGTTAAGTAGTTTTTCGTTCGACTATAGTCGAACGCCGCTCGACTATCGTCTATCGGCTGATCGACGATCGTCTATCAGTTGGTCGACGCTCTGTCTGCGTTGATAGTTCGACTATCTGTTGATAGGTCGACTATCTGCTTGGCGTGGTAGTTCGACTATCTGTCTTGATAGATCGACTACCTGATAGTTCGACTATCTGTTGATAGGTCGACTATCTGTTCCGCTTTGATAGGTCGACTATCTGTTGATAGGTCGACTATCTGTCGTCTTTGATAGTTCGACTATCTGTCCTGATAGTTCAACTATCTGATAGTTCGACTATCTGTTGATAGATCGACTATCTGGTCTGTTTTGATAGTTCGACTATCTGTTAATAGGTCGACTATCTGTTTTCTCAGATAGGTCGACTATCTGCTCGATAGGTCGACTATCTGTTTGTGCTTGATAGTTCGACTATCTGTCCAGATAGATCGACTATCTGATAGTTTGACTATCTGCTCTGATAGGTCGACTATCTGCCGGGGTAGTTCGACTATCTTCTTCGATAGATCGACTATCTGGATCGTTCGACTATCTGCCCGATAGTTCGACGATCTCCATGCGTCGGTCGACGATCTCCGAGGGTCGTTCGACGTTTTCTGTCTGCCTTTATATTTTGTATTTATTTATTATATTTAATTAATTAATACATTTTCTGGCACGTTGTTTTAAGTTTTATGATAAAATTACCAGGCAATATTTGCTCCATCCCTTTTGCCTGAGTCAAATCTTTTTAGATAAAGTTGTTTGTCTTATTAGTTGACATTATAAATTACTTTATCTGCTGTCAGCCCTTTATAGCCGTTAGACTGAAAAGTCTTCTTTTTGCTATAAAGAGTTTGTTTCTGATATGACTTTATTTAGTACGTTTTTATCAAATTGCTTCCTGCAGCTTCCTAGAAAAAGGGTTATTCCTTTTATAGAATGTTTCTGCTGCAGAGATTGTTTTGCCTTCTTGATATTTACAGCCCAGGTCTCAAGACTCAGAAGAAGACAAGTAATTCAAATTGAAGAGAGCCGTTGCTTGCTATTGTTATATAAAGGACCCTTTGAAGAAGGATTGAAGCTAGCTAACTAGTTACCCAGATATTTTCAATTATTCAAGCCTTCATCAAGATCAAGCTTTCTGCTCTCAGCAATTTCCATCTAACTGAGAAGTGTTAAGATCTTCTACTCTTCTTCAACCTGAGTTCTCCTGCTTTCAGGAAGTTCAAACTCAGAGTTCTTTTGAAGAAGAAGAAGAAGAAGATAGCTGCTTGAAGATCTTTAATTTCATTATTTTTTATCTTCTTGTAGTTTTTCCTTCAGAGCTTTCTGAAGAGTTTTCTGCACAGAAGCAAGACTTCACCTGGACATCTTTGAGCCAGGGGGAGCCTTGATTCTTTAGAGCTTTCTAGCTCAGTGCAAGTTTTTGTGCTTCTCTAATCTATTGTAAAATAGAGAAGACATCTTAACCTTCTTCCCCCTCCTATACAGGGTTATTACTCCCTTCAAAAGTATCCCTTGGTGGCAGGGCACCTGATCAAAAACCTGTGCTTGGTTTTTAGACACCTGATCAAAAGTCTAAAGGGTTTCTGGATCTACCTGAAGCAGATCCTGTTGGTGGCAGGGCACCTGATCAAAAACCTGAGTGGATTCCTACCGTGTGGGTAGAAGAGTGGACGTACCCAAGTTGTTTGGGGAACCACTATAAATTTCCTTGTGTCGTCTGGATTCACTTGTTTAATTCCTGCATTGTGGCTGTGAATAGATATAACTAGGATTGCTAGTTGCTGATTAGGTTTTCCAAGCCTTAACTGTAATTACAGTTAGCTTGAGTTTGTGCACATCACTCGTGTTAGGCTATAGGGTTAAATCTATATCTATAATCTTTTCATTCCGCACGTCACTCCAAGGGAGTTGGGTAGACCATTAAGTTTTGTCTAGTGCAAAATTTGATAACTCTATTCACCCCCCCCCCCCCCTCTAGAGTAGTATCTATCCCTTCACTTTCATGTGCCTTAGCCGTTTCCTGCTCGGGTGATTTTGGATATCGTGTTATAGGGGTAACACGGCCAGATACACGGCCGTGTACTTGGTGACACGAGCGTGTCAGGTTTGACACGGGCGTGTCGATATCCGTGTTCTGGTTTATTTTCAGTCGGTTGTACACCGCTTCAGGAACACGACCTGTGACACGGGCGTGTAACAACCCGTATTCGGCCCAGGAAAATCTATTTCAGGTCTAATCTGAGCCTTCCATTTCCTTTGACAAAGATCCAATGGCCTAGGCTATTCCCTGGGTTAATAAGGTCGGGATTTGATGATGAGATAGCTCATTTTGAGTTTTCCATTCTCTTTCTAAAGCTAAGAGAGAGAGGAGAGCAAGGCAAGGAAGAAGAAGGGGAATTCGGCTGCCGGTGGTGCTACGGTGGTCCAAATCGCGAGCCGAGTTCGGATTTGCGAAGGCAAGGCTGCTATGAAGGCTTTCATTTGTCTCAATTCTCTCCATGGCTCCGAGGCATATTACAAGGGTAACGATTTCCTTCTTGGACATGTGAAGTCCTTCTTTCCAGCATTTGCATAGGGAAAACCCTTCCCCGCGAGTGTGCGGTCAGTTGCGGTGTCCCTTGGGGTAGATATGTGAAGTCCCCCTTGTTAGAGTCCGGAATCGGAGTACGGATCTAGGCATGCTGTGTGAATCCCATCTTGACATGCTGGTCTTGATTGGTGATGCTTGTTTGCACATCGGAGAAGACTCTGTGATTATTGCTTGTGTGCATGAAATCCGTGGTGGATACCTGTGGCTTAGTACCGCAGGAAGTACTTGAGGAAGTCAAGGAAATGGTGAGAGTTGGGTTCAACTCTTGTGGCCGTGAGTGCCATGTGGTATGAAGTTGAGCCGTTAGGATGCAACTGGAGGAATGCCTTGGTGGCGAACGGGCAAGGTGAAGCTGTACCCGCATCAGTCCATTCTTGAGTCTTACGATTTTGAGCAACGGGCAAGGTGGATCTGTACCCGCGTTATGGTTGTCTAACCTTGGGTGCTTAAGGCCCTGTTAGGATCACATAGCGAGAGTCGACGGCTTGCGTGTCGATCAGACTAGAAATGCTCAATTTAGACCGTCATGTCTGGGACCTCTGAACGGTAGTGGGGTCCGTTGTTTTCGGTACACTCGATTGTGCACTGAGTGCACGGAGCGTCGGGTCGTCGTATCGGCATTTGTGATATGTATTGACTGTGCGGTCGTGCACGTCTTGCGTGATTTGTTTTACATACTGTTGTAAAAATGCTATGCAGGGATGGAATTCCACTGCCCCGTGCCAGGGGCAGGGTCGTTATAATTGGTCAGCTGAATGCAGACCGTTGCCCTGTTGCCACCGTTTGGTGGATTGGTTCGTGCAGGTGCAGGAGGTACTGGTCCGAGCGGGACTTAGCGGGCTGAAGCCCAAGCTGCGTTGCTTCCCTCGAAGGCTTTATTTTATTTCTTTTTGTTCATGTGTGGCCGGCCTGCGTGCCGATGTCTGTAAACCACACCTTTGTTAAGATAAATTTGTAAGACCTTAAGGCCAAATACTCTGCTTGTATACATTCCTATGTTGTTAGTGGACAGTTCTTGTTTTGCTTGAGTTCAAGGATTCAACCGTGAAGCTTCTGCTAGAATGCTCTGTGTTAGGATTCGTTGGGTTGTATGATATTATTTCGTAGCGTCTCAACCTGTTTGTGGAATATGGTGTGGGGCCCCGACCAGACCCTCTATTATATTCTACTTGACGGGTAGAGGTGTTACATAAAAATGAAGGTTAAACACACTAAACCAAGGGTGAGCTCAAAATAAAAAAATAACATTACCAAAATGAGAAGTGATAAGTATGTCATTTCTCCAATTAAAGTAGAGACACAAGATAAGGCCATATATTTTTCTTTTATAAATTTGGCCACAAACAAACTTCATTTTTTCTTTTTTTTTCTTCTTTCTCTTTTTTTTTGATTGATTTGATAATATTCTGATAATTACATTTTTTCTCATAAGAGAGAGCCCCAAAAATAGGCTTTAAAATTTCCTATTCATCTTTTTTTTCAAAAAGAGACAACCCATCACACAATGATTTTTAAAATGAGGCTCAAGGTTTAGTGTGCAATAGGAAGGGCATTTTTGGCTTTGTTGAAAAGAAATGAAGAAAAGGTGGAGCTAAATGAAAAAAAAACATGGAAAAGGCCCAAAATTATTTTGCAATGGTAATTTTTTTGGTGGGCAAGAAAAGCTCAAACTAGTCAAAGGGTGGCCTAAATCATTTCTAAAGCACGTAAAAACGACGCACATGTTTCGAGAGTCGCTAGGGAGAAGTTCTATACACCAAGAAAGACTACCCCACAAATGAAAAAGAGCTAATATTACCTAGCAACCATTCATAAGCAACTAACCGAATAAAAAGACATAACTACAAATTGCTAACTTATAACATAAAAAACGGATGCCTGTATTTAAGAACAAGAAACAAGTAAAACTAAGCTATGTTAAAATGATAAGTTTAGAAAAACCGATTCAAAGAAATCTAAATAGAACTATAAAACCGCACGGGCCTACACATAACTAGAAGAAACAAATAAATAAAGATAGAAAATAATTTTAGATCTTGTTTTTCAAATAGATTTTAGCTCATTTTTTTTATTTTTGTTTTTCTAAATTTTTTTTTGGGTTTTGTATTTTATAATTTTTTTGAATTTTTGAAGAAGTTAAAATAAAAAGCAATACTAAAAAAAACTTAAGAATAACTATACTAATTTTTTGGGAATGTAAAACATTTTTTTAGGAAGAAAAAAAAAGAAACTAACTAAACCCTCCCCCATGCTAAGATTCTTCATTGTCCTCAATGAAAGAAATAAAAAATAAGAAAGAGAAGGAGACTGAGAAGGAGAGAAAAATAAAATACAGTAAAGTAACTAAAAAGAAACAGGACTTCCCCGGGTTTGTGAGATGAAGGCGGATGTCGCTCCCCCATGCTTGCTTTGCAGTGCACTTGATCATCAATAGGTTTGATTGGATCCATCTTGATATCAACAACGTTGGAGCGGCGATCATGAACTTGTACTTGAGCCACCGGGAGGAAGAGCAAAATAAAAGCAGAAAGAAAAAAAAATAGAGTCCATGGGCAGGTGCCCAAGATTGTTCTTTATTACAACAATTTAAAGTCCGAATAAATTTAAAAAGTTTTCATAATTATTAAGAGAATTCCAAAAATAAAATAAATAAAGGTCCACATGAAGAGAAATTTTCAAGAGTCCAGAATAAGATTCTCCTTTGCAGGAGACACAAAATCAATAGAAAAATATAATTTAAGTCTATGCCCATTCACTTTATAATCACCCTTATCAGGGTGCGAAAGCAACACAGTTCCATAAGAAAAAACGTCCTTGACCGTAAACGGTCCAGACTATCTAGATTTAAGTTTTCTAGGGACGAGATGTAAACGCGAATTAAAAAGAAGAACCTGATCGCTTTGTTTAAACGTTTTAGGATGGCGCAGATTCTTATCGTGATAAAGTTTCGTGCGTTCTTAATAAATTTTATTATTTTCGTAGGCGTACGCTCTCCATTCATCGAGTTCATTCAAATGATTTTTCCTATGCTCGTCGACTGAGTGCGGATCAAAATTAAAAAATTTCATCGCCCAATACGCTCGGTGTTCTACTTCCACCGGAAGATGACACGATTTTCCATAGACCAATCGGAAAGGAGTACAACCGATGGCGGTCTTGTACGCTGTCCGATAGGCCCAAAGAGCATCGTCTAATTTTAGGGACCAATCTTTACGAGAAGTAGAAACAGTTTTTTCCAAAATTATTTTTAGTTCTCAATTGACTACCTCGACCTGACCGTTAGTTTGGGGGTGATAAGCAGTGGATACTTTATGCGTAATGCCATATTTAGTTAAAACCTTAGTTAGTTCGGTGTTACAAAAGTGGCTCCCCCTATCACTGACGATCGCTCGAGGAAAACCAAAATGAGAAAATAATTTTTTTAAGAAATTTATGACTACGCGAGCATCATTACTTGGTAAAGCTTGGGCCTCCGCCCACCTAGAGACGTAATCTACGGCAACTAAAATGTATTTATTTCCTAAACTTGAGGGAAATGGGCCGACAAAGTCGATGCCCCACAAATAAAAAACTTCGCATTCGATAAAATAATTTTGTTCCATTTCATTTTTACTAGAGATGTTTCCAGTCCGCTGGCACCGATTGCACCCGCCCACAAAGATTTATGCATCTTTAAATATGCTTGGCTAATAGAAGCCAACACTAAGCACTTTGTGGGCGGTGCGGTTTGCTTGCAAGTGCCCGCCAGTCGGACCTTCATGAACATGGTTTAAAATTTGTTGTCCTTCTTCCCAGGAAACACATCTTAAAACCACCTGATCCGCACAAATGTGAAATAAAAAGGGGTCCTCCCAAAAATAATACTTCAACTTTGAAAAGAATTTCTTCTTTTGGTGAGAAGAGTATTCTTTTGGAAGGGCCCGAGCCACATGATAATTGGCCAGATCGGCAAACACGGGGGTAGAAGAAGAAATGTTTAAAATTCGTTCATCAGGAAAAGAGTCATTAATAAAATTTTCATTTAAAATATCAAGTTTGGGATTTTCAAGACGAGAAAGATGATCAGCCGCTAGGTTTTCCGCTCCTTTCTTATCCCGAATCTCCAAGTCAAATTCTTGAAGTAAGAGGATCCAGCGAATAAGGTGCGGCTTGGCATCCGGTTTATAAAGGAGGTACTTCAAAGCAGAATGATCCGTAAAAACAATAACTTTAGAAAGAGTAACGTACGGTCGGAATTTATCTAAACCAAAAATAACAGCTAAGAGTTCTTTTTCAGTTGTAGTGTAATTTTCTTGTGCTGAATTAAGCGTTTTGCTAGCGTAGTAGATTGGGTGGAAATTCTTAGCTATACGTTGTCCTAGAACCGCACCTACCGCATGATTACTCGCATCACACATTATTTCGAATGGTAAATTCCAAACTGGGGCGATCATAATAGGAGCATTTATAAGTTTGGATTTAATTAATTCAAACGCAGCGAGACAAGATTCATCAAAAATGAAAGGAGTTTCTTTTTCGAGAAGGTGGGTGAAAGGCTTAGTAATTTTTGAAAAGTCTTTAATGAATCGTCGATAAAAACCCGAGTGCCCTAAAAAACTTCTAATCGCTTTAATATTTGTAGGCGGCGGTAACTTTTCAATTACTTCAATTGTTGCCTTGTCAACTTCAATTCCCTTAGCGGAGATTTTGTGGCCAAGGACTAAGCCTTCACGTACCATAAAGTGGCACTTCTCCCAATTTAAAACTAAGTTTGTTTCTTCGCAGTGTTGTAAAACTTTTTCCAAATTTGCTAAACATGAGTTAAAGGAGTCGCCAAAAACAGAAAAATCGTCCATAAACACTTCCATAATATTTTCTACGTATTTATCAAAAATAACAAGCATACACCGCTGAAAGGTAGCAGGTGCGTTGCATAACCCGAAAGGCATTCTACGATAAGCAAAAGTTCCGAAGAGTCAAGTGAATGTTGTCTTCTCTTGGTCCTCGGGTGCGATAGGGATTTGGAAGTATCCTGAAAGACCGTCGAGAAAACAATAAAAACTATGCCCGGATAAGCGTTCTAAAATTTGATCGATAAAGGGGAGGAAAGTGAGCTTTCTGAGTTGCATCATATAATTTACGGTAATCGATGCACATCCTCCATCCTGTTACCGTCCTAGTTGGAATTAAATCGTTATTTTCATTTGTTACTACCGTGATCTCACCCTTCTTAGGAACAACCTGGACCAGACTTACCCACTGACTATCGGAAATAGGATAAATTATCCCCGCATCTAATAACTTAAGAACCTCACCCTTCACAACCACTTTCATATTAGGATTAAGACGACGTTGAGGTTGTACTATACCCTTAGAATTATTTTCAAAAAATATTTTATGAGTACAAAAAGAAGGGTTTATGCCAGAATTGTCGGAAATTTGCCACGCTATAGCTCGGCGATGCTTTTGTAGAACTTCGATCAACTGATCGTTTTCGAATTGAGAAAGATAGGCCGAGATTATAATGGGCAATTTAGAATTTTTTTCAAGAAAGGCATATTTTAGATGGTCAGGGAGTGGTTTTAAATCAATATGGGGTGGTTTATCATAAGAGTTTTTCAAATTCTTTTCTCTTTCAAAAATAAGTCTTTCAAACTTTTTTCTACCAAAGACAGAATCATTTTCAAAAGTTGCTTGTAATGACAAAACCGTGTTTTCAAAATCATTTGAAGAAATTTCAGAAAAAGAAGCGGAAAATTCATTTGAAGAGATGTTAGAAAGAGAAAGTGAGGAATCTTCATTTAAAACATCAAGAAAGAAGCATGAGTCATCATTTTTTAAAGAGTTTTTCATTGATTGATTGATAGAAAATGTGACCTCATCATCTCCCACACGCAAAAACAACTTTCCGTTACTAACATCGATGACCGCTCGAGAGGTGGCTAGGAAGGGTCGACCAAGGATAAGAGGGACCTCGACGTCCTTTTCAATATCGAGAATGACAAAATCCTCCGGGTAGATGAATTTGTCGACCTTCACTAACACATCCTCAACGATACCTAACGGATACTTAATTGACCTATCAGCTAACTTGATACTCATTCTTGTAGGGCTAAGAGTGCCCAATCCTAGCTTTTTGAATAAAGAAAAGGGCATCAAATTGATGCTCTCTCCTAGATCCACTAATGCATGTTTAACGAACAGATCACCAAAAACGCAAGGAATGGAAAAACTACCCGGTTCATTTATCTTTTTAGGAAGATTAGAGTTTTTAATGACCGCCGAGCATTCTTCATTTAAGGTTACATGCGATAAATTTTATAATTTCTTCTTGTTCGTTAATAAATCCTTAAGAAATTTTGCATGCTTAGGCATTTGACTAATCTCTTCATGAAATGGCAAATTAATATGAATTTTCTTAAATATTTCAAGGAAGCGCTGATATTGATTATCTAGCTTATCTTTCTTAAGTCGAGCCGGATAAAGAGGTGGCGGAAATTCCTTTATAATGACCGGAGCATCATTTTGAACGTCATCATTTTCTTTTCCAAAATCAGAAAAAACAAAAATATCTTTTTCTTTATCAAAAGTAGATTTTTCATTTTCTGTGGGGATAATTGTTTCCAAAACAGGAGGGACAATCACCTTTGGCTCTTCCCTTATGGTGGGCTCATTAACAACCTTACTGCTCCAAAGGGAAATCGCATTTGCGTACTCCCTTTGGTTAGGTTCAGTGTTCGAGGGAAGAGTTCCAGGTGGTCTCTCGAAAAAAGCCTTGGCAAGTTGCCCGACCGGGTTTTCTAAACTTTTCACGGACCCAGTTAGACTTCTAATATTAGCTTCGTTCGAGCTTATATATTTAGAAAGGATCTCTTCCAAAGGGGAAGGTTTTTGAAAGTTTTTATTTTGTTGTGGTGGTGGTGGTGGTGTGAAATCGTGCGGTGGTCATACGACATTAGCCTTATTACTCCAAGAAAAATTAGGATGGTTACGCCATTCAGGGTGATAAGAGTTCAAAGAAGAATTAAAACCAGGAGGTATAGAAAAATTAGAAAAAGCAGAAAAATTATTGGCAGAATTATTTTGAGCAGGCCTGGGTATGTTCCCCAGATAATCAACCTGCTCGGCAGCAGCAGCAGCATTCATATTTTCAAATACCTTAGCAGCGGAGGCAACAGTCATCTCCGAAATCTTCTTTTTCAGCATTTCCACTTGCAGCGCCAGTTGCGACACCAAATCCACTTCATAGATACCTGTAGGTTTAGATGGGCGAGTCCTAGATGAATTCCACTGATAAGTGTTCATCGCCATGTCCTAGATAATCTCAAGAGCGGCTTCCAGAGTTTTGCGGTCCAAAGAACCAGCGGAAGCGGCATCTATCATTTGCTTAGTTTCTTGATTTAGCCCATTGTAAAATGTCTGGACTTGTAACCATACAGGCAGAGCATGATGTGGGCATCTTCTCAAAAGTTCTTTCCTTGAGTGATCTTTCATATTCACGAGCCTCTCGGCTACTCAAATATGAGATCGGAATCTACTACCGTATACTAGCAATACGGAGTCGATACGAAATAAATCAAGGAAGGATCAAAAATAAAAATACAAATGCAACATAAAATGAAAGATATTATTTTATCGCAAAGATCATCGTGATCGGGCACAAAACAAATTAGCTAAGCATGATTGAGAAGGAAATGAGAATAAGAGAAAAAGAAAATATTTTCATCGCTTAAATAAAGAGAAGTACATGATAAAACTAAACGAGCATTATAACAATACTCTAACAAGAATTCAACAAAACTTGACATAAAACATAAACTACTAAACTACTTGAAACAAAACTTCTTCATAAAGAAACTACTTGCAAGAACTAATTCTTTAAACTAAAACTACTTAACAAAAACTAGAGGGATGAGGTTCCTTTTATAGGTGAAGAGGGAAGATTCTAGAATGAAGGCAAAAATGAAGGGGCAAAGGTGGTGGCCGGCCATGCATGTGTGGGAGAGGTGCATGAATTGCATTTAATAATGGAGAGAGATAGGGAAGGTTTCAATGCTTGGTAATAATAAAAATAGGAAATATTTAGTACAAAGGGGGATGAATGGAAGTGTGTAGAAGGGGGAAAAGAGAGAGGTCGGCCATGTCATTTTGGAGAGGGTGCATGGCATTAAATTTAATGAAGGGAGAGGATGAGATTCATTGCATTTCATTTTGGAAAATAAAAAAGAAATAAAATAAATAAAAGAGGGGGGATGGATGAGGAGGGTGGTCGGCCATGTAAGGATGGCAAGGTTCATGCATGTGAATGTTATGGAGGAGGAGAGAGAGGGGCGGCCGGCCATGTAAGGGGGCTGCATGTAGTGGGCTCGGGTTGCACATGATGGAGGGCAGCTCTTGAAGAGGGCTCAGGTATGGGCTTGCTTGGGCTTTATTCTTCATGTGCTCGGGAATTCCATGGGGGCCGCATTATAATGTGGACTTGAAAGGTTGAAGTGGGCTGCACCATGTAACATTAAACCCACAAGAAATAAAGCAAAAATATGTTAGATATTATAATATAATATTAATAATTATAACTTAACATAACATAACATAATAATAATTATTAAAGATTAAACTAAACATAACAAGACTTAAAGAAAATAAAATAACGTAAAATAAAACATAAATAAAATTAGAGATTATTATAACATATAAGACTTTTAAATAAGAAATAAAACATAACAAGTATAATAATAAAAATACATATAATAAAACTATATATTTTATATCATAACACAAAATAAAATTGCAACATAATAATAAAACTATAATAAAACTAGGAATTATATTATCCTAAAACAAAAAAGACTTTGAGAACAAAACATGCATAAAAATACTTAAAACATTCAATTAAACTAGGAATTTTGCATATTAAACTATACCAAAAACGATGACTCAAACAAGTCATCATCGACACGCGGTGTCGTAATCCTGGGTTAAGGATAGTGTGGCAGGTCTACAGGCTCGCCTATCCTTCCACCGATGGGAGTTGACGGATAGACCTAGGGAGGTTGGGCTTGCCCCTCATGCTTTCTCCGAGGTCCCTTCCGTGCCAAGTGACTGGTTGGACTTGATCCTCGTGCTTTCCCGAGGATCCATCTGTCACACATGGCCAGTTCGGGGCTAGGATCTTGGTGCACATCTACCCAAGTGAACCCGCTGGGCCGTAGTACGCTTTGGCTCCGCTGTTTTGTGTCTTTAGCATTGAGGCGTACGGGGGCCTAAGTGAAGTAGTGAGAATACCTACTTAGTAGTAGAAACGCCCGTTCTACTGTCACCGTCTGGCCACAACGGTTGGCGCCTGAGAGGTTAGCTACCTGCTCGAAAAGTGGGAACTACAAGTCTGTGTCGACATAGCCACTGCATGTGCGTGATCATGGGTGTGTCATTGCATTGCATACATAACACTGCAACTCATTACATACACAAGACCATCATCGTATAAGTTTTTATGGGCACTCTTATACGATGAGTTAATTATTTCTGAACGATCCTCAAATTATATGCTTGTTTGGGCACCCATATAAGTTGAGTTACGTTCTGTTGTAACTCTATATCATATGCTGTGATAGATAGTAGAACTGATAGAGTTTTTTATTACTCGTGTTACCACCTGCTTGTTTATACTCCTGTTTATATATTTATATTGTACCCTATCTATTTCTCCGCCCGGTGCCGAGGAGTGACCGGGAGAGCGGATGTGAAGCCACTTAGTCTTTATGAATAACAGTTGTTACGTCTTCCTTTTAGGAGGAAACTCCACAGGTGGAGCAGGAGCAGGTTATGGAGCCGGACAGCCAGGTCAGGATGATAGGGCGTGAATGGACGGTTTCGCCGCAACCGTCTGTTACAGATGTGAGCAATGAGAGTTTTGTTGTAGCCCTTTGGGGCAATTTATTAGCCGTACTCTGATATTATAGAAGCATGTTTTAGTTTCTCTTTTGTATTATTTTTGGACTATTTAACTTGTGTGGATTGACTTCTTGTTTACTCTTTTGGTTGGGTTGGCATATCAGTTTGATATTGGTGATAGCCGGCAGAATAGGCTTCTTGTAGTACAGGCTGACCCGTGTGTTAGAGCTACCCTAAGGCGGCTGTTCTGGGCAGAAGACCCCTTGTGTCCCGTGTTTGGTGTTCTGGGAGGGGGGTCTTATAGGTGAATAGGTTTTTTTTCCTTTTAGTGATTTCTTTTTACTTTGGTGAGTTGTGATTAGTATAGGTTTACTTTCAAGAACACGCAATCAACACACACATGGTTTATAGTGGTTCCATAGAGTATGGGAACATCCACTGTACCTCCACATTTCTAATAGTTTGTTAGTCAAGGCCAACTCTTCCAAACTCAGCTCCATGAGCTTACAACACAGATCCCTCAGGATCTCTCAGACTCCTCTAAGTTTTACCTCAGGCCCAAGGTCATACACTAAGAGATGTAATCTCCTACAACTCAGTAATCATCACCAGACTAACTACCTAAGACTTTAGGCAAAGTCCTACAATCAAGATTGGAGGAAAGCCCTACACTCAGATCTAGCACTAGATCCTACCTCAGAGTACAAATGTCCTATAGCTCATGAACTTAGCCCTACCTCAGTTTCACATAAGGATCTTACCTCTCAGATTCCCAACTAGAATCCTACAACTCTGGCCCAAAGGTCCTAAGCTCAGATCAATAATAAGATCCTACCTCGGCCTTTATAGATTAGGCTTACACTCAGATTAGTAATGATCCTTCAAATGAAAGGTTGGTTGGTGTTGATGAATGAATGCAGAGAAATAATCATTGAGTCTGGCTTTTACTTAACTGAAATGATTCAATCCTTTCTTATTCAATGCTCCAGGAATAGATCTTCAAGATTAGTTCTCCTTGAGCTGTGAAGTCACTGTAGTAATGGATTGCCATATTTCTTTTTCTACCTCAGAGAGAGAATGCTCTGAATTTGTTGTTGAAGATGAGAATGTCAACAACTAACTTTTTTGAACTTCTTGTATGAGCAGTAGAAGCAAGTTCTTCAACTCTACAACTAGGTTTAGAGGAAGAAGATGAAGCTCTGTAATTCCAAAAAGTCTCTTATCCAAAAGTTTATTTCTTCTTCCTAGATCTCTTGTTTTTTTATCTCGTCATCCAACAGCTCTTTGGACAGAGAGACCACTAGCAGTTAGTAGTTGTAACTTGTCTTTTGCATTAAATGCTATACAACAGGAAAGGGACACTTTTTGTCATCGACTATTCAGTTCTTGCAACATTTGAATTTCTGCTGACATCATCATGACACAATAGCTGTGGACTTAGCCAAATTCACAATT
Organism: Platanthera zijinensis; assembly: GCA_039513925.1. Taxonomy (NCBI): domain Eukaryota; kingdom Viridiplantae; phylum Streptophyta; class Magnoliopsida; order Asparagales; family Orchidaceae; genus Platanthera; species Platanthera zijinensis. The sequence goes on along the minus strand of CM077086.1, from coordinate 122,556,339 downwards.
CTGTATAAGCATTGAGTGAAGCCTTATCACTTAATGGAAAAACACTTGTTCAAATTTCTTCATCTTCAGGCATTGAGTGATCAGTCATCACTCAATGAATATTTACTTTTGCAGTCTAACTGAATAGGTGTTGAGTGATTCTTCATCACTTAATGCATCTGGACTTAGCTTATTTTCTCTGTATGAAGGCATTGAGTGAGTTGTCTTCACTCAATGCTTTCTGCCTTTGCCTGTTTTATTGAAGATGCGTTGAGTTGACTGCCTTCACTCAACGCTTCTATCCTTAGATAGATTTTCTATTGAATAGGCATTAAGTGAGTTGACATCACTCAACGCTTATGTCTGCCTTCACTCAATGCTTTGGACTTAACCATATTTCTGCATAGGCAATGCTGAGGCTTTGACTGTCTAGTCTTTACTCAATGCATAAGGCCATTTGGCGTTGAGTGAACTGCCTTCACTCAAAACATATGGTCTTAGATAATGTCAGCCATGTCAGCATCATATCCTATGTCTTCCTGTATTTATCACTTAGATAACCTGTCTAATCAAAGTAACAAAGAGCCCCCTACATACATAGAACCTATAACATGCATCAGATACAAACATATGTATACCATTGTCCTGTAGAACTTCAAATCTGGGACATTGTGATGAATGGACCCAATAATCTCCCCCTATTTGAAGAAGCAAAAACCTTAGACAATGATATACACTAACACATATGCAGCAGATATATCATTTCAATAGAATGGTGAGATAATTTATACATAACTAGAAATATGATTTTCATTAAAATAAAGATTAATGTTTTAGTAGTGTGCATAAAACAAAACACATTTTCTATAGCCCTTCAGTAAAACAAGAAACATTTCCAAGTTCTAAGTTCTATTATGACTATGCCCCTGCTAGGCTTCTTGGAAACTTTTGATTTGTCTCCTTTCTCTTCATATTGCCTCTCAAAATAGTTATATGGATTTGGGAAGTACTTGTTGGCCTCCACAGCATCTGACTGCAGTTTACCTAACATTTTGTCCCTTCTGAATTTCCTTCTGTCCTCTTCATTCCTCTAAAGCTTGGGCCATTCAAGGAGCTGTATAGCTTTCCCCTTTCAGTGTTCTTGTTCTTGACAAGATCCCAGGCAGACAGAAAGATAGTCCTAGATTGAGGACTCCATTATTCAAAATCTTGCATGGTTTCCATTTCATCAATGTACCTCTTCTTGCTCAACCTGACTTCTTCCTCTTCCAAAGCAAGAAACTTTCCTTTAGCTGTTATCATTTGGTCAACATTATGGATGAATGTAGGAAATTTAGCTGTTGTAGAAGGTTCAGCCCACTATGCACCATCTTGAATGTCATACTGCTTAGTATTATAATGCTCTGCATACTTATCATTGTATTGGATGCCATACTTATTCCCATCTTACAATACTTGATTAATCTGGTCAGGAAGGGCAGGGATGTTACCATGTGTAATCTGTTCAAGACCAAGGCATCCTCTGATCACATTTATAGTCAACATGAAATTTTCAGTGTTGACCCTTATCACTTCCTTCTACACATTTTTGACTTCGTCAGAGACATCTTTAGTCAGGGAGATACTGGTCTTTATCATCTGCACATCTAGGTAATTAACACACTTATTATATGGCCATTAAGCCTGAGCAAGTGATCATCTAAGACTTGGGTGCAAGAATCCATTCTTCTTTCAAGAATAACATTGTGTTTTTCTAACACTTCCTTTTGTGCATTGTGAACAGCTAGCATGTTTCCAGAAGTGATATTCTGATACTCCAGGATACCATTCTGAGTATAACTAATTTTAGTCAGCTTGCTTTTTGTAAAGATAACAACAGGTGCTGCTCTTAATAAAAATTTGATAGTCTAGGCCTTCTATAGATTAACCTCAAATCTAATAGATTTAATCTCAGTTATCAGCTCATTCTTGAGATTCTTGATGGAGTTATCCACAAAATTCTCTATTTGCCTTCTTTTTTCATCCAATAACCCTTTCAGTTGGGCTAGAAATAATGGTGACATCTGATCAGCTTGATTAGATGTACCTTCATAACATACTGGTTTTTGTACTAGCCTGAGTTCTTCTCTTGCATCTGAGTCAACCATTTCAAATTATGAAGAATGTTGATTTCCATTGTTATAAGCAGCAACATTCCCCATATCTGATTCAGAAGAGTCTATATTATAGTATGTTCCTTGAGCAGGGAGTTCAGTGTGAATCCCCCTTAAACTCTGCAATGTCCATAAGGACATTCAGATCGGTATTATTGATGTTTTCAGCATTCCACATATCTCATTCTCTTGGGGGTGATCTTAATCTTGTTTCCACTGATTAAGGACCTAATTTTCATGGATGATGAGTCAACCTTGGCAGTTGAGTATAATTCAAGTACTTCTCTTTTTTAAAGTAGACTAGGCTCCGAGAGAACATATTCTAGTTCTGTGACCTATAGTATATGGAGAACTAACTGAACTTCCTCAAGCGCATCCTTTAATCCATTTCTGACCAGCTCTGCACCCTCGAACAAAAATCCAATCTCCTTGGTGAAATTTCTTCTGTGAGTTGATGGAGATTTTGCGAGCTTTCGTCAATTCATCATAAGGGGCAGAGAAGGGAGAGGAATAGTTTTTTTTGTTTTGCACACACATCCTTCTATTTATAGTATTTTCTATTTTAGAATATGGAGAGGCACGTACTTGTTTATGATCAAAAAGAGATCAATGGCTTGAATTGATCCTAATATTTAGCCGCAAATAGACGTCACTAGGAGTAAGTGTTGAGTGTACTCGACCCACCCAACACTCTCGACGCTTGTAGTTATTTCAACACACTCGATGACTGAGCAATTAGACTCAGGGCACGCGACGCTTGATCTTGTCTCAGCACACTAGATGTTTAGACACCTAGTCAATTTCTCCTTTGTTTATCCTGTAGAGATTAACACTACCTATAATAAGCAAAAAAATATAGAGAGTTACTGAAGCTGAACTAAATTCAACATACCCAATCAAAATTTGAAGGTGTTGAACTTGGCTACATCTAGTGGTTTGGTGAATATATCAGCTACTTGCTTGTTAGTAGGGACAAATTCAAGACTGATGACTTCACAATCACTACTAAAAAAATGGCTTTTAGCCACGGTTTCTTTTTCCACGGGGGAAAAATCGTGGCTAATAGTGAGTATTAGCCACGGTTTTTATTCCGTGGCTAAAAGTCTAGTATTAGCCACGGTTGACTAATCCATGGCTAATACTGGACTTTTAGCCACGATTTTCCTGAACCGTGGCTAAAAGTATAGTATTAGCCATGGTTTGCCTGAACTGTGGCAAAAGGTCGTGGCTACATTTAGTCTCACACCGCCAAAACAAAATGAAATTTTGGGTTTATAAGGAATTTATTTCAATTAGTATTTGAAATAAATATGGCGGCGGCGGCGGCGGCCGGCGGCGGCGGCGGCCGGGCGGCGGCGGCGGCCGGGCGGCGGCGGCGGCCGGGCGGCGGCGGCGGCCGGCGGCGGCGGCGGCGGGCGGCGGCGGCGGCGGCCGGGCGGCGGCGACGGCGGCGGGCCGGCAGCGGCGGCCGGCCTGAATTTTTTATGTTATGAGTGGCCCTTTAACCACGGCAATTAAACCGTGGCTAAAAGTCCAGTATTGACTTTTAGCCACGACAATCAAACCGTGGCTAAAAGTCCAATATTAGCCACGGTTTTGGACTTTTAGCAACGGTTTGGACTTTAAGCCACGCTCGCATTGCCCACGCCCATTTTCCGTGGGTAGACCGTGGCTAAAAGTCTTTAGCCACGGTTTTGGACTTTTAGCCATGGCAATCTGCCGTGGCTAAAAGTCAGTTTTCTAGTAGTGAATCCATGTGCTCCTTAATAGAGTGATACCTAATCTCTATGTGCTTAGCCCTACTGTGAGAGACAGGATTCCTTATAATAAAGATTGCACTAGTAGAATCACAGTACATTGGAGTGTTACTTAGCTTTAGGTTGTATTCCTGGAGCTGGTGCTGGATCAATAGCAGTTAAGCACATCAACTCCCTGCTAATATATATTCTGACTTAGCTGTTAATATGGCAATACTAATCTGCTTCTTGCTGCTCAAAGATATAAGTCTTCCTCCTAAGAATTGGTAGGATCCAGATGTGCTTTTCATGTTTTCTCTAAAGCCTACAAAATGTGCATCTGAATACCCACTTTGCTCAAAATCACTATTCCTAAGGTACCATAGGACAAGATCTTGTGTGCCCTTAAGATATCTTAGAATTCTTTTTCCAGCAGAATAATGAGACTACTTAGGAAAAGCCTGGTATCTAGCATAAACACATATAACATACATGGCATCTGGCCTAGTTGCTTTGCTGTAAGATAGAGGAGGGAGCCAATTATGCCTCTATACATGGTTTCATCAACATGTTTTCCTGTCTCATCCTTATCTATTGATATACTTGACCCTATGGGAGTTCTCATTATGGAGGAACTCTCCATACAAAATTTTCTAATTAACTCCCTAGTGAACTTAGACAGATAAATGGACAATCCATCTTCAGATTATCTTACTTGGAGGGCCAAGAAGAACTTAAACTCACCCATATTGCTCATTTCGCACTTCCCTTGCATATGTGTGGCAAACATCTTGCAGAAGTCATCATAAGTAGACCCAAAGATTATGTCATCTACATAAATATGGACTAGGATGATGTTGCCCTTTAATTCCCTTAGGAATAGAGACTTGTATAACTTTCCCCTTAAAAATTTATTCTCAATGAGAAAGCTATAAAGGGTTTCATACCATGCCCTAGGGGCTTGCTTGAGCCCATACAATGCTTTCCTAAGCCTTTAAACATAATCAGGAGAGTTATGATTAACAAAACCTTATGGATGCTCAACATAGAAATCCTTTCCTAGGTCATCATTTAGGATGGATGACTTCACAACCATATGGTAGAACTTTAATCCCTTGTATACAACATACGCAAGGAATAGTCTTATGGATTCTAGTCTAGAAACTCAGGCAAAGGTCTAATCAAAATTAATACCTTCCTCGTGTCTATATCCCTAAGCCACCAGTCTAGCTTTGTTCTTAATTATAACACCATTCTCATCTAATTTATTTCTGTAGATCAACTTGGCTCCAATGATGGTATGTCCTTTAAGTGTGGAAACCAGCTTCCATACCTTACATCTCATGAACGGGTTCAGTTCCTCTTATATTTTCACAATCTAAAATTGGTCAATGTTGGTATCTTCAAACCTTTTAGGGTCAATCTGAGACAAAAAGCTAATGCATATGGATATGTTCTGGCTTCTGCACCCTTTTGTAACCCCTTGGCTAGCATCACCAATGATCTGATGTATGGGATGATCCTTTAGATGTCTAACTACTGGAGGCAATCATTCTTTAGCATCAATGACTTCAATGGCTGGATCTAGCTGGACTTCTCCAATTTCCTATGAGCTTTGTCCTTCTTCAGAAACATACACACCATTATCTTTTTTTTGGGCAGCTAGAGGAGCATCCTTGGTGGTTAGTTTGTCCATCACCTATTTTATACCTGCAGATCTAGAAGATCTAGGTTGCTCACTGTTAATCTTTGCCTCTCATATGTTTCTGTAAGAGGAGTCTTTGCCTCTCATCTGTTTCTTCTTACTGAGAAACTTCTTGAATTGTCTGGAGAGAAGATAGAACTCTCCATACGATAACTCTTAGCACGAGGAGCTTGACTATAAGTCTTCTTCTTTACTTTCTTCTTAAGTGGGAGCAGGATTTGCAGCTTTAGCCTTTCTTGAGCAATTTGCCTTCAGTGCAACAAACTTCTCCTTTGATGAAGATTTGCTGCCTCTTCTTCAGCTTTTCTTGAATTGATTTGAAGCTCATAGGACATAAGCTTTCTAAAGTGGTTCTGTGGGTAAGTGTCAGCCAGTCTCCCAAACTCCCTGATAGCACAAATCTTGTTATCCCATTCTTTAGTCAAGGATCTTAGGAACTTGTCATTAATCTCTCTATTTGTGAAAACCCGGCCGTAGTTCTTCAGTCCGTTGATTATCTTGAAGAAGTTTTCATATGTATTAGCTATTTTGTCCTTGGGGCCTTGCTTGAAAGCCTCATACTTCTGGTTCATAGGGGATATTCTATCATACCTTACTCTTTTGGTGCCTTCCATCAAAGAAATTAGAGACTTCCACATTTCCTTGAAAGATTAACAGTGTATTAGGTTCTGTAACATTGAATCATCGATTGCACTTGCGGTGATATTCTTGGCTTTCTTGTTTATATAGACAAGGGCAATCTCATCTTTTTCAAGATCCATCAGTTTCTTCGGCACTTTCCTGGTTGGATCGATAGTGAAATCAATCATAGGAACATAAGGACCATCTTCCACTATCATGAAGATGCGGGGATCAACAACTTCCATGAAAAATCTTACTCTCTCTTTCCACATGGGAAAGTTAGCCTTTGTGCACACCGTAAGCTTTGCAAAATCCTTGGATCTTTCCATGCTTGATAATCTCTACGACAACTAGAAGTAGATCTGTTCAAGGTGTGTAAGTTTTTGTGAACAACCTCCCTTTGATACTAATTGAAAGTATCTTGTTGTCTACCTAAATCACCTAGAGGGGGGTGAATAGGTGAGTTCTGCATATTTTGTGAAATAAAAATTTTAGAGAGATTAACACAGAAAATTACCAATCATAACCCAGAAGACACATGGAATATATAGTGGTTCCCCAATCTTAGGTACGTCCACTCTCCACCTCGCCTATCTAGCATAAAGGCTAGCCTCGACTACTTCACTATATATCAAATTTCAACAATACTATACCTCGAAGAAACGCTCCTATAACTCGGAGATAACACACTCCTACAAACTGGATCCCACAAGACGGGATCTACACTCGGAAGAACAAATTTCCTACAATTTCGGAGACAAATCTCTTACAAAAGTTAAAACAATTTTTACAACAATAATAAAAATTTAGACTTCCAGATCTGAAATATTCAAGGTTCTTCCTTCTTGAAAACTATAAATCTCTATGAAGAAGATGAGGAAGAAATCCTGAGAGTAAACTTTATCTGAAAAGCTTAGCGTCTGACACGAACAAGTAGATGTTGAAGAATCTTTGAATATAGGATCTGTTGAATCTTTTCTCCTTGGAATCGCTTGATCGAGAGAGGAACGACAAAGAAGAGCGATGAAGACGGCGAGAATTCTCTCGATTTAGAAATTGCAATGCGATTCAGTATATTGTTCTTTCTTCTTAGGGTTGGCGATTCTAATAGGACTATTTAAAGAACCTCGTCTAATGGTCTGAAATAATTGAGGAATGATCCATGTGGATCAATGAATAGAGAATTAGGTTAAATCGAAATCCCGTTAGTGTGTTTAAAAAGAAATTTTCTGCAACCTTATTTCTCGAGAAGAATTTAATTTCTCGAAAAATGATTTGCATTCTCGAGAAATGTACATAGCTTCTTGAGGAATGATTTGCTTTCTCAAGAAATGTACTTAGCTTCTCGAGAAAATACTTCGCGCAAGATCTTTAAACTTAGGAATTTATTTCTCGAGAAAGAATTTGATGTCTCGAGAAAAATACTTGGCTTCTTGAGAAACACTTTTAACTTCACGAGAACTACTTTACTTTCTTAAGAAATGAACTTGGTTTCTCGAGAAATCTTTAGGGCTTTTCTCGAGAAAAGGACTTAAAGATATTTTTGAGAATTTTCATAGAAGTCTTATGGTTTCTCGAGAATAGCTTTGCATTCTCGAGAAATATACTTAGACTTCTCTAGAAATAGACTTATTTCTCGAGAAAAGGACTTAGAAAATTTTCCTGAATTTTTTTTCTTCTTTGTTGAAAACCAACAACCATTCCTTTCTTCCATAGTTTTTGTACATGAAAATGAAGTGCATCCCAATAGATAGGTTACACATGAGTTAACACCATGGATCACACAATGAGGGATTAGATTGCATGGTCCTATGTTTAGTGGCGCATTATAAACTGACATTAATCTACACTTAGCAATAATGACATGCAAGCACTCAATTAAAGAAAAGCATCAAATATATAATTAATTCAACTTAGTTCGAGGGTGACTTCACACAAATATAGGTTATTGTGGATACAATACCCAACAAGAATTACCTTATTGAAGGTGTTCTGAGGCACAACAGAAGCTTTACCATTCCCTTTGGAAGGGGCAGATCAAGTGTTCCATTTAGACCCCAAACCACTCTTATCCTTTCGAGAGGTAATGTAGTCAATTAGTGGCAGCACAGTCTTTGGCTTGCTGAATTCACCACTATCTTTTTCTCCTTAAGGATCATTTCCTAAAGATCCATAATGATCTTGTTCTTCTGGTTGATGGTCCCAATCTGGATGAATGAGATGGCCTTCATTTGGCTGGCTTTCCTAATCTTCTGATCCAACAAGGATGCTGACTTAGACTGAAGGGAAGCAGCTAGCTGAAGGGAGATAATCTCCTCAGCTTGTTTCTTGGCAAATATCTTGATCTTTTTCAAAGCATCTAGAAGGGCACCATAATTGTCAATCAGTTGATTGACATCTTCCTCAAATTCTGACCCATCATCATAACTAGATGAAGATGCATTGGAATTAGGACATGTCTCATAGTCAGATTCATAGGAGGAGCTAGACAGAGAATGTACCTTATCTGGGCGAGGCTGATCCTTGCTAGATTCTTCATTTGACATAGCCATTAGCATATAGAAGCCATTGACATCTTCATCCACCTCAGTATCACTGTCTGAGATTGAAAGAGGGGCCCTGATTCTTATACTAGCAGTAGGATAGTCCAAATCTCGTTCCTCAGCAACTGTAGCAAACAGCCCAATATAGGCTTCTTCTTCTTCTTCAGAATCTGAAGAAGTTGAGTCACTTTGACTCCAACTATTCTCCTTTTTGGAAATGAAGAACCTTTCCTTCTTTCACTTCTGGTGGTGGTGCTTCTTCTCCTCAGTTTTCTTTTGCTCTTTCCTCTTCATTGGGAAATATGCAATGACTATCCTAGCCTTGCTATAGTAATAACAAACAACATTAGAGGAAAATTATTTAAAGGGTTTAGTGTCATACCTATCTCCCTTAGAGAACTTCATCTCCAACTTGTTATGGTCCTTCTTATGATGAGTGGAGGAGAAAGGTTTGTTCCTCCACTACTTCCTTTTCATCATCTTCTAGAACTGCCTTGAGAATACAACAAACTCTCCATCTAACATATTGCCGTCAGATGTTCTTGTCTTAGAGCTGTCTGATTCAGCATGCCTACTTGGGGGAGATACAACACTCTCCTTGCTCTTCTTAGTGCAATCATCCTTGAAGGCCGCTGTCTTATTCTTTGCTTGAGATCTGCTGGTGGTCTCCTCCTAATTTCTGGCAGATAGTTGCATCTCATAGGAGAGAAGCTTTCCAAATAATGTGGGAGGAAGAGTTTCATCTAGCTTGGCCACCTCTCGGATGGCACATATCTGATTATCCCAATCTCTGGTTATAGATCTGAGGAACTTGTCATTTAGCTAATAGTTATTGTAGACTCTCCTATAGGTCCTCAACTCATTTAACACTCTAAAGAACTTTTCATAGCACTCAGCTATTTTGTCCTTCTTGCTCTGTCTGAAGGCCTCATACTCTTGGTTAAGTAGGGATTTCCTGTCATCCCTGACTTCTTCTATTCCTTCTATGTAGACAATCAATGTGTCCCACATTTCCATGGAAGTTCTGCAATGAACAAGGTTCTGGAATGTTGAATCATCAATGGCACTCACTATGATGTTATGTGCCCTCTTGTCCATAGTTGCTAGTATGTCCTCATCCTTAGTCATTTCAGAATATTTCTTAGGTTTCTGTATAGTGGCATCCAGAACTGACACCATCATGGGGATGAAAGGTCCCTCTTGAATATTAATGAAAATCTTGTGGTCAGATGCTTCCATGAACAGCCTGATCCTTTCTTTCCAAATGCCAAAATTTTCTTTCCTGCTGATTGGGAGCTTCATAGAACCAAACTTCTTATGGTTCTCTCCTGAACCCAAAAGGAATATCAGTAGCAACTCATGGAGATCAGCTCAGAAAGTTATGTCCTTTTTGAGCAACCTCCCTCTAATACCACTTGAAAGTCTTTTGATTCAAGAGTAGCTAAACACTTAGAGGGGGGTGAAATGTTTTTTCATCCTTTTAGTGATTTCTTTTGACTTAGGTGAGATGTGATTAGTTTAAGTTTTCTTTCAAGAACACACAATCAGCACACAAATTGTACATAATGGTTCCCTAGAGTCTGGGTATATCAACTTTCCCTCCCACCTTTCTAATAGTTTATTAGTCAAGGCAAACTCCTCCAAACTTGGCTCCAAGATCTTACAATACAGATCCCTCGGGACATCGCAGACTCCTCCAAGTCCTACCTCAGGCCCAAGGCCCTACACACAGAGATGTAATCTCCTACAACTCAGTAATCTACACAAGACTACCAACCTCAGACTTTAGGCAAAGTCATACACTCTGGCTTGGAGAAAAGCCATATACTCAGATCTAGCACTAGATCTTAACTCAGAGGATAAATCTCCTACAGCTTAGGCACTTAACTCTACCTCAGATCCACACTAGGATCCTACCTCTCAGATTCCTAACTAGAATCCTATAACTCAAGCCCAAAGGCCCTACAACTCAGATCTATAGAGAGATCTTACCTCAGCCTTTATAGATCAGGCTTACACTCAGATCAGTAATGAAAATACAAATGAAAGGTTGGTTGGTTTTCATGAATGATTGCAGAGAAACAATCTCTTAGTCTGCCTTTTCATAAACAGAAACTTTTCAGTCCTTTCTTCTTCACAGCTCTAGGAATGGATCATCAAGATTAGTTCTGCTTGAGCTTTGAAGTCAGTATAACAATGGATTGCTCTATTTCTTCTTCTACAACAGAGATAGAACTCTCTCAACTTGCTTTTTGAGATGAGAATGTCAAAAGCTAACTTTCTTGAACTTCATGTTTGAATAGAAGGAGCAAGTTCTTCAACTCTACAGCTAGTTTGAGAGGAAGAAGATAAGGCTCTATAATTACAAAAAGTCTCCTATCCAAAAGTTAATTTCTTCTTCCTTGATCTCTTGTTTTTCTATCCAACCATCCAATAGCTCTTTGGACAGAGGGAACACCAAGTGTTTATAGTTGTAACATGTCTTTTGCATTAAATGTTGTATAATAAGCAAGCAACACCTTTTGCCGTCTAGTATTCAGTTCCCGCAATATTTGAATTTCTTATGATGTCATCATGACACAACACCTGTAGACTTAGCCAAATTCACAATTCTACATAGGCATTGAGTGAAGCCTTGTCACTCAATGACAAAACACTTAGGCCGATTTCTGCATCTTTAGGCATTGAGTTATCAGTTATCACTCAACGAATATTGAATTTTGCAGTCTAACTGAATATGCGTTGAGTGAGCTTTCATCACTCAACGCATCTAGAATTAGCTTATTATCTCTATATGATGGCATTGAGTGAGTTGCCTTCACTCAACGCTTTCTGCCTTTGCCTATTTTATTAAAGATGCATTGAGTGAACTTCCTTCACTCAACGCTTATGTCCTTAGACAGATTTTCTATTGAATATGCATTGAGTGTGTTGACATCACTCAACGCTTCTTTCCTTAGATAGAATTCTGTTTCAACCAATACTGTAGCTTTGACTGAACTATGTTCAATCAAATCTTTCTCCGTGTGGAGTTGAGTGAACTGCCTTCACTCAATGCTTCTGGACTTGGCCAGATATCTTGGCAGATTCTCTGCGGCTTTGACTGCTTGAGCTTTACTCAATGCTTCTTGCTTTGGGCGTTGAGTGAACTGCCTTCACTCAACACTTCTAGACTTAACCAATTTTTTGCCTAGACAATGCTGATGCTTTGGTTGTCTAGTCTTTACTCAACGTTTAAGGCCATTTGGCACTGAGTGAACTTCTATCACTCAACACATTTGGACTTAGACAAATATCATCCTTGTCATCATCCTGTCATATGTCCTCCTATCATTGTTAGTTGGATAACCTGTCTTATCAAAGTAACAACGAGCCCCCTGTATACATAAAAGTTATAGCATGCATCAGATATAAACATGTTTATAACATTGTCTTGTAGACCTTATTCAAATCTTTTACATTGTGATCAATAGACCCAAAACCTCTTCTGAACCCGCTCCGCTCTCGGGCTAACTTGGAGCATCGCTCCCCCTACTTCCTTAACCGGATGCCCCTACCTCGGATCTAGAAACACCTGAAGCTCCTAGTGACACGAGCAGCTCCACTAGAAGATCCTTAATATCCCCCTACTACCTGCCATCCGACCTTCTTTCCTATAGTTCCATAGAGGTGCCACCTCCATATAACATCAATTCATCAAAGACCACATCTCTTGATAAAATGAACTTCTTCGCCACTGAATCCATACACTTCCATCCCTTCTTCCGCTCGTTATAGCGCACGAAGAAAAGGTTCCTCGCCTTCACGTCTATCTTTTTCCTTAGAGCATCCAGGACATGTACGTAGTGGGGAGACGCAAACACCCGAAGGTTTTCCACGCTGGGCTTCTACTTAAATATCATCTCATGAGAAGACTTCATTTTGATCGGACTCAGAGGCATCTGATTGATGACATAGGTTGCGCATGCCATCCCTTCTGCCTAGAAGGACCTTAGAATGCCTTTAGCATGAAGACAACACTTGTGGGCCTCTGTCAGATGACGGATCTTCCACTCTGCTACTCCATTTTGTTGTGGAGTATGAGCACAAGTGAGCCTTATCCAGATGTCATGCTTCCTACAAAAGTTAGAGAACTTATTTGAAATGAACTCATCATCATTGTCCATTCTCAACTTCTTAATTGGGAGGCCATGCCGACCCTCCACTAGCTCCTTGAATTCCACAAATAATTGGAATGCGTCAGACTTCTCCTTCATGAAGTACACCCAAGTATAACTCGTGTAGTCATCAATCAACACCAACACATATCTACTGCCTCCAAGGCTGGCGGTGACGATCGGACCCGTTAGATCACAAGGAATGCATTCCAATAGTGTTTTACACCAGGTATGTGACTTGTAAAATAGAAGGTGATGACCCTTTCCATATTGACACCCCGTGCAGACATGTCTATCGCCGAAGGATGATAACCTAGGGAATTCTTTTATAAGGCTCCTTACCTCCATGGATTTCAACTTATATATCCCGACGTCTCCCATCCACTCATGCTAGATAGCTACACTACCATTAGCCCTCATCCGATCAACATAGGAACTCGTTGATAGCTCAAACAAGTCCCTTACCCATCTCCCTATATGAGTAACGTCAGCCTTTACCGCTGACACATTATGGAAAAACGTCAATTCTCTCAGGCCGAACAGAACGTGCTAGCCCACGTACACTGCATTGGTCACTGAGAAGAGGTTCTTCTTTATGTCTGGTACGTGATAAACACTTCTTCAGGTGAGTGGAACATTATCACAACCTAAAGAAACAACACACTCCTTCTCGACTACATGAACTGTATCATCAGCAGTTATGATAGCTTCGTTACCTGAGAACGTTCGTAGAGAGGAGTACATTGACTGATCCTCGGTGAGGTGGTGACCATACCCCAAGTCCATTATCCAGTCATCTTTGTAGTCGATGGTGGACAACGCATGGACACATGTGCCCGTCATGAATACATTCCCACATCTGGCTTCCTCAGCACTGGAACAAACTTCCTCTTTATCTGCAACGTGCCCCAAATGCAGCTTGGCCTTGCAGTCCTTCTTAAAGTGACCTAGCTGGTAGCATCTGTAACACTTTAGCCCTTCCTTCTTCTTCTAATCACACATTGGAGCATAACTCCTCTCTTGCTAATATGAAGTGGAAGGCCGATCACCAACAACAGGCTTCTTTTTTTTCACCCATCTTTTCTTTTTCTCTGAGAAGAGATCCTCACTACCTCCTTCAGAGTTAGTGAATCTAGTAATTTGTCAAGCTAAGCCCTTTTTTGAAGCTAACAGGTTTTCCATCTCCAACATTTATGGCTGAGTAGCCCAGCCTTGAATAGAAGTAACAAAGGCCACATATTCCTTTCACATACCACGGATTACGTATCTTATCAGCTTTGCTTCCGAAATAGGCTCATAAGGGTCCAACGCTAAAATCTCAGCGCACAACTTCTTCATCTTTAGAATGAATGTTGAGATGTGCAGATCTTCTTGAGTGGCTCTCGCCAACTCATTCACAAAGAATTGTAGTTGTGTTACATTCTTCCTATTTAACAACTCATCGAGGGAAGTCCAAATCTCTATAGCTGATCGACATCCGATGATGTGGTCGAAGAGTTCCGGTTAGATAGCCCGCTTGAGAGTAAAGTTCACTTTTGAATTTTTCTTCCTACAAGCTCTCACAGCTTCAGCATTACCAGCGGCAACAGTCACCTCTTGCATATCATCTCCGCAGACGACCTCCCTTAGTTTCTCTCCCGAAAGATAGCTTTAAATACATGACCTCCACTTCTTGAAGTTGGTCGATGTAATAAGCTCAATTCCAAGACCTCTTGCAAGTCAACCTTCCATTGCATTAACCCTGGTTCAGTTAGACTTCAAGAAGCAATGAAGCAAATTAACGGTTGAACTCTGCTTAAGCCTCTATTCCCTCTGATACCATGTAAAAATTTGTGAACTGCAAAAAATGGCAACTATATGCAGGAACACTATTACTATAACCAAGCCAAAATAAACCAGATGAAACAACAAGAGAAAGAATCTTTTACTATCAAAAATATTAACACGACGAGGCATACATAGCGAGACATGATTTGTCGATGTACCCGATGGAAGCAAAAACAATAAGATACAAATCTATTCATGCGGTCATAATGAGTAACCACCAAATCTATCGAGCTGCCTACGGAGTCCGCTAAATCCGCGAAGTCGTCAGACCACATCTTAGCCACGCAGACAACCCGTTATTCCAATACAAAAGAACTTTGTCTGTTGATCTACAAGTTGCCTAACCGCGAGGTCAGCTAAAACCAGATCATTGCAAAATGATGTTGCCGAACTGAACAAGCCGCCAGAAGCGGATAGCATATTGAACTAGGAAAAGTTTGCTGAAGAGAGAAGACTGCATGGCCGCAAACTGTGACCTGCTTCTAACCGCTAATTGTAATCACAGATTCCACACTGATCCCTATCCGAAGTCAGAACCAAGTCCCTAGAATCTCAAGACTGTCTGCACATTCTACATAGTAAAAAACCGGTCAACTCCTCCAAACCACGCGAACATAAAAACCTGCCTGCGGCAACTACCCGAGCTCACTTACTATTTATTCGATTGTACTGTTGATCTGACAGACAGTCTTATTTATAGGCACGGAGAGGAATGTGATCACGTCCCAAGCCGATAGGATCACCACCCTATCTCGAGGCGAGTACTGAGAGAATCTCCATAGCCACAAACACAGCCAGTCTGCCTTTTGGCCACAACTAAACAAGACAGCCTGTTCGCCAAGGTCGTACCATCAAGGCCGGATAGAAATCCTATCTGCCTTTTCGCCACAAGGCCAATCCATGACCTGTCCCCTATACCAGCAGACCCTGTGGAAACACCACTAATTCGCATACTGATGACTTGTTTTAGTCATCGTTTTTTAGGGTAGTTTATTATTCAAAATGCCTAAGTTTATTAATATTTTATGCTTGTTATTTCATGTTTTAATGTTTTTTTTATATAATATCTAAAATTCATAGTTTTATTATAGTTTTACGTATTATTATGCTTGTTCTGTTGTTATTTTATTTTAATGTTTTGTTATGTCATAATAATTAAACTTCATAGTTTTATTTATAAGTTTTAATGTATTTTCACTTTTATTTTATGTTTTATATTATCATGTTATGTTATAAAATATTGATAATGTCATGTTTATTTTGTTTTATTTGTAGGTTCATGGCCATTGATCAAGTACAAGTGCAGCCCAACTATCAAACCCGAGCCCTACTCAAGCCCACTTCAAGACCCTTCAACTTGGAGCAGCCCGACCACTATTGGAGCAGCCCCTACATGCTAACCAAGCCCTACCCGAGCCCACAAAGCCTGCCAAACAACCCCCTACCTGAGCCCCTCATAAAACCCACACTAGCAAGCCCATTTTGCCTTTGCATTGGCCGGCCACATCATGACTCTCCTTTTTAATTATTTTCTCCTCATTATTTACATGCATACATTCATCCCCCTATGTTTGGCCGGCCACCTTCTTCCCTCTCCATATACATTGAATATTCTCCCTCTCTCTCCATCATAAAATGTATTACATGCATGTATTTTCCCTCATGTGGTCAGCCCCCCTCTCTCACCTTTTGTTATTTTCTCTCCTCTCCCTCATTTAATGCATGCATGAACATCTTCCCATGCACATGGCCGGCCACCCTCCACTCTCTTTCCCCCTCTATTTTATATCTTTTTATTTCACATTCATTCCCCCCTCTCCATTTCATATTTTCTATGTCATTCCCTTTAATACAATACATGAATCTAGCCATTCTCTCTCCCCTCATTAAACTAATGCATGAACCTTTCTCCCCCTAGCATGTGGCCGACCACCACCTTGTCTCCCCTTATTCAATTCCATCTAGAACCTTCTCCCTCTCCTATAAAAGGAACCCCTTCCCTCTTGTTTTGTTAAGTAGTTTTTGGTTTTGAAGTAGTTTTAGTTGGAAGTAGATTTTGTAGAGAGAAAGTGAGAGTTGTTTTCTTATTTCCTTGTTGTAGTTTTTATTGTAATCTCTTTTTTAGTAGATTAATTTTGCCTTGTTATAATTTTGTGTACTTCTCTTTATTTAAGCAATGAAAATATTTTCTTTTTTCTCTTTTTCTCATTTCCTTCTCTATTATGCATAGCTAACTTTATTTTGTGCCCGATCGCGATAAGCTTTGCGATGAAATAACGCACCTTTTATTTTATTTTTGCGTTTGTATTTATTTTCTATTATTGATCCTTTTTTTTATTTTTATCGTGTCGACTCCGTATTCCAATATACGGTAGTAGACATTTGATCTCATTTCATAGAAGTCGAGAGACTCATTGATTTGAAAGATCACTCAAGGAAGGAAGGAGTTGAACGCAACCCTAGAGATAGGATGACGTAAATCCTCCGGATTGGAATCAAATCCAATAGTACGGCTCACTTCGGTAATGAGGCTTTGGGCCTTTTTGACTTGAAAGAGATTTCGGTCAAAACGTCTATAAGTTAGGGGATTTAATGCTCTAGCGAGATTACTTCCTAATATCGGATCCGTCACGGTCTTAATAGATTTACAAATGCTAAACTAATTTAATCCGTTATTTTATTACAAAGTGAATCGTCGATAGAGCACTCTTTTTGCAATAGTTTATTTCTCTTTTAATTAAGTTTATTTTATTTTATTTTCAAAACTCATCAATCGTTCGGTAGGATAATAGAATTGTTATGAGTAATAGTACTTATCTGCCCCAAGTTTTAATACGACCTTGATACTACGATTCGACAGGTACACTTACATGTTCGGGTTTTGGCCCATCATGTTTTTGGCGCCGTTGCCGGGGAGTAGTTTTTGCAATATTACGAAAGCATCGAATTTATTACTTCTACTCAAATTCAAAAAAAAACAGAAATATTGTTATTAATATTATATATATTATAATCACCCACATCATATAATTTCTACCCAATCTAAATTCTCTCGAAAAAGTAAGGGGCTTTAAGTGCAACCATTTTACCTAGTACCTTGCGAACCCATCACCGGGTAGCCCTTGGGAAGTTCGAGAGCCAATCCATTAAAAAACTATTTTTCAAAAAAAAAATATATCTAAAAAAAAAATTTTCTTTTTCTTTTTGGTAACAGTTAATTTTTTTTATGGAATCATCATATTTTTGCGCTTTTTGCGGGTCACCCGACCACTTTTATTCTGAATGTCATTCGGGAACCCCTCCCTCTTTTGATTTTAATTTTTCTGGGGAAGGTCAAAATCGCCAATTTGACCCTTACTCCAATTTTTATCCTACTTGGGAGATGGGGAACCCGTCTTATTTTCCTTATGATTTTGCTCTACAAAGCACCGCGCCTCCAAATTTTAATTTAAATTCTATCGATAATGATTATTTTGAATTGCAAACTTCTCTTGATAATATTAATTTGCATTTCAAAACCATTATGGATTATTTTTCTCGTGAGGCCGCTTCATTTTCTTCGTCTTCTTCTCCGTCTCCTCCAAATTCTTCATGTAATGAGTCACCGGATATCCCAGCTTATCTTGTTCCTCTCGAGGAGGATAACTATTCGGATATCCCGGATTCTTTCCTTCCTCCTTTGGACGACACCTCTATGGATATTCTGGTGTGCTTCTTACCCGTTGAGGATGACGAGACGTCTCCTATTTCTCCTTCTAAAGACGTTTGTGATTCCATTTCACTTAAATTTTTAACTGTTCAAAATTTTTCTAGTTTTAACGAGTCTTCTTATTCTTCTTTTGTTATAGATAATTCTTCTTTAGTTCTCCCTACCCTTTCTTCTCCCGAAATTTAACAAGACTCTCCTTCTCTTTGTGAAATTTCCTTTGATGAAAATCTTTCTCTACTTCTTTTATTCCTCTTTCTATTTCTTCTCCTTTTTATTCTTCTTCTTTTGACGACCCATTCTTTCCCATTACATACGGCGGAGTTCTTCTATAACTCCGTCCGTTTATTTTCGGGCGCCATTTCTTTGAAGATTGCACCGCATGTCGGTGTGATTCTTCAATTTTTCTTTATTTTGATTTACTCTCCTAAGCGCATACTTAGGGAGTTACCTCTTCACTTTAGTTTTTATTTTCCATTTAGCTAACGAATAACGTCGGGCTCAGACGACGTTAAACAAAGAGCGCTCTTGGGAGGCACCCCTTGCTTATCCTTTTTGTTATTTCTTTTTCTTTTTGTTTTGTTTTACAGGAATAAAAACCCCGGCGGTTCGTTTGGATCCATCATTTCCTCTCTTCCTTAGGCTTGAGCCGGTGTCCAACTCAAGCATAGGGGAGCGACATCTGCATTCGGCCTTCCGAATCCGGGGAAGTCGTTTTCATTTTATTATTATTATTTTACTTTATTGCATCCCCCTCCCCTTTTTTCTTCCTTATCCTTTCTTGTTTTTATTTTTCATTGAGGACAATGCAAAATTTAAGCATGGGGGAGGGTTTAGTTTCTTTCTTTCTTCTTCCCTTTCTAAAAAAATATTTTTAAAAAAACTGTTTTAAATTTCTTAATATTAGTATAGTTATATTATGCCTTTTAATGCTTTTATTTAGCCTTATCAAAAACCCAAAAAAATCTTAAAAATCAAAAATTCCAAAAAAAAGATCATATTTCAGAACCCAAAACAATGAAAAATGTCAAAAAAATCAAAAAAATATAATAAACCTCATGCTTAGCTTTTTGTTATTTTCAGAAATTTAGTTTGAGTTTGTTTATAAGCATTCTTTTTATTATTTGCTAATTTTTTATTTCATCATATTTAGTTAAATTTAATATTTAGTGATTTAGTTTTGAGGATAATCTTATGATTTTAATTTTGTTAGAGTAATTTATTTAGCACTTTGTCTCTTTTATTTTAAATAGTTTCAATTTTGTAGTAATTTTGCTTAATAATTTTGGATTCCAATGATTATTACCTCATGCTTTTAGATTCTTAGGAAATCTTTATCTACTAGTAGTTGCTCTCTAGTATTTTAGTTTATTTTCTAAAAATCTTTTTTAACCCCTTATCCTTACCCAATTCTCTTTTTTTTCTTTTATTGTAAGATCATATGTCATGCGAAATAAGGAGATGTTAGTTCCTAACTCTCTGGTACACATATGCAACCCAAAAATGAAGAGAGGAATTAAAAGTTCATATATGTCGGGGGAAGTGATAGGATGTTAGTCTATCATTTTCTTGTATTACATATATATTATTAAAAAAAATATTTGTGTGGGGTGTGAAGAAAAAAATAATGATGATCACCTCCAATCAAAAACCTCTTCATGTTAATTTCCTCCCTAAACCCCTTAGCCAATATTATTGTATTAGTCTTTAAATTAAAATATTGGGAGAGCATAAGTAGTAGGTTGCATTTTTTTCCTTAAGTTTCTTTTAAGTTATGATTTTTATAATTTCAATCTAATTTTGTTTGAACTTTACTCAATTTTGAGTACTTGTTAATTTATTAGAGAATTTTTGGCTAAATATTTCTCTTTTTTCACTTTAATTTCATAATTTAGGACTTGATTCTTAAATCCCTAAATTTTTTTTTGGCTAGATTTTGGTGTTAATAATCTTTAGTTTAATTGAAAATTTTATAATAACTTATAAATATTTCTCATACTTTTGCTCTGGAATAACAAAAGCCTAAGTATGGGGGAGTTTGATGACTTGTTTTAGTCATCGTTTTTAGGGTAGTTTATTATTCAAAATGCCTAAGTTTATTTATATTGTATGCTTGTTATTTCATGTTTTAATGTTTTTTTATATAATATCTTAAATTCCTAGTTTTATTATAGTTTTACGTACTATTATGCTTGTTCTGTTGTTATTTTATTTTAATGTTTTGTTATGTCATAATAATTAAACTTCATAGTTTTATTTATAAGTTTTAATGTATTTTCACTTTATTTTATGTTTTATATTATCATGTTATGTTATAAAATATTGCTAATGTCATGTTTATTTTATTTTATTTGTAGGTTCATGGCCTTTGATCAAGTACAAGTGCAGCCCAACTATCAAACCCGAGCCCTACTCAAGCCCACTTCAAGACCCTTCAACTTGGAGCAGCCCGACCACTATTGGAGCAGCCCCAACATGCTAACCAAGCCCTACCCGAGCCCACAAAGCCTACCAAACAGCCCCCTACCCGAGCCCTTCATAAAACCCACACTAGCAAGCCCATTTTTCCTTTGCATTGGCCGGCCACATCATGTCTCTCCTTTTTAATTATTTTCTCCTCATTATTTACATGCATACATTCATCCCCCTATGTTTGGCCGGCCACCTTCTTCCCTCTCCATATACATTGAATATTCTCCCTCTCTGTCCATCATTAAATGTATTACATGCATGTATTTTCCCTCATGTGGCCGGCCTCCCTCTCTCTCCTTTTGTTATTTTCTCTCCTCTCCCTCATTTATTGCATGCATGAACATCTCCCCATGCACATGGATGGCCACCCTCCACTCTCTTTCCCCCTCTATTTTATTTCTTTTTATTTCACATTCATTCCCCCCTCTCCATTTTATATTTTCTATGTCATTCCCTTTAATACAATACATGAATCTAGCCATTCTCTCTCCCCTCATTAAACTAATGCATGAACCTTTCTCCCCCTAGCATATGGCCAGCCACCCCCTTGTCTCCCCTTATTCAATTCAATCTAGAACCTTCTCCCTCTCCTATAAAAGGAACCCCTTCCCTCTTATTTTGTTAAGTAGTTTTTGGTTTTGGAAAAGTTTTAGTTGGAAGTAGATTTTGTAGAGAGCAAGTGAGAGTTCTTTTCTTATTTCCTTGTTGTAGTTTTTATTGTAATCTCTTTTTTAGTAGATTAATTTTGTCTTGTTATAATTTTTGTGTACTTCTCTTTATTTAAGAAATGAAAATATTTTTTTTCTCTTATTCTCATTTCCTTCTCTATTATGTATAGCTAACTTTATTTTGTGCCCGATCGCGATAAGCTTTGCGATGAAATAACGCACCTTTTATTTTATGTTTGCGTTTGTATTTGTTTTCTATTATTGATCCTTTTTTGATTTTTATCGTGTCGACTCCGTATTCCGGTATACGGTAGTAGGCATTTGATCTCATTTCATAGAAGTCGAGAGACTCATTGATTTGAAAGATCACTCAAGGAAGGAAGGAGTTGAACACAACACTAGAAATAGGATGACGTAAATCCTTTGGATTGGAGTCAAATCCAATAGTACGGGTCACTTCGGTAATGCGGCTTTGGGCCTTTTTGACTTGAAAGAGATTTCGGTTAAAACGTCTATAAGTTAGGGGATTTAATGCTCTAGCGAGATTACTTCCTAATATCGGATTCGTCACGGTCTTAATAGATTTAAAAATTCTAAACTAATTTATTCTGTTATTTTATTTTAAAATGAATCGTCGATCGAGCACTCTTTTTGCAATAGTTTATTTCTCTTTTAACTAAGTTTATTTTATTTTATTTTCAAAACTCAACAATCGTTCTGTAGGATAATAGAATCGTTGTGAGTAATAATACTTTCCTGCCCCGAGTTTTAATACGACCTTGATACTACGATTCGACAGGTACACTTGCATGTTCGGGTTTTGGCCCATCACATACAAGCAGACACAACTCCAGTTTGTGGGCCCTTGCGGACACTGCTCCAGTCACCATACTCCGAGCCCACAACTAGAGCACACAAGGCTTACAGTTACCGTACTCAGCCTACACAGAAAATAGTGTGCGCTAACCGAGTGACCTCCCGAAATGAGCACACATGGACTTGGTATAGATCCAGACCAAGTCCCAACCACCAGACATCCCTGATGAAAACACAGCACCAGTGGATATGAGGGCCAGTCTGTATAAACCAGAAAACTATGCGGTTACCACCAAACTGCACTAGAGCAAGATCATGGCACAAGTCCATGTTGATCTTCTGAGCTCCAAACCAGTCCACATCTCGAACTCACCAAACTCTACAGATAACCATTATATCTGCCTGGTTTCCTTCAGGGAATAAGCTGACAGCATCACCCTTACTGACCTGGCTATCCACCACTTCTGCCCGAACAGACTGCACGGATACTCCGTCCAGGCTGCCACCTTCACTTTAAAAAATTCAACAAAGACTTGTTTCATACAAAATCATACCTTCAATCGGCTTTAAAGTTTGTTGCAGTCGGAAAAATAGTTTTATGTACAGTACTTTGCACACATCATAAACATGGATGAACGACATCAGTTCATCTCCTTCCTCCACCCATCACGCAAAGCAAATCCAACTTCTCTCTTCCAGTTCTCCCTCATTAGACCACGGATCTTCAAAAGATCATGTTTTCCTTCTTTTTAATAAAGAGAGAAGATAATTGATGATATTCATGTGGCGATCGTCACCCTAGAATGAAAGTTCTAGCATGATTCCTTCGTAGGAAATTTCCATTAAACTCACAAATCAAGCTCTCTTAAGTCTATGTCTATCCTATACTTTGGATTTAAATATCTAGCACAAAGGGAGACGGTAGGAAGCTCAGCAGATTTCTAGCCATGAAAGTTGTCCTTCTCCTTGGCGGTATGTTATGCTCAGTTTTTCGATGGTATCGTGCTCAGTTCATTGTTCTTTAGGAAGAGGAGAAAAGTAAAGCTCTTGGGGTTTTTGTTATCCTTATAAAGAAGTTGTCGGTGATTTTATGGTTGAAAGTCTTCCTATCATGTGTCATTCTTTCATTTGACCACCCTTAATATAACATAAATTAAGTCTTCTAAAAGGACAAGTCATTAACACTCCATTCAGTACAGTCTAGAAGTACCGTAAATCCATGAGTAACCAGACATGAAAGTGAAGGGATAGATACTACTCTAGAGGGGGGGTGAATAGAGTTATCAAATTTTGCACTAGACAAAACTTGAAGGTCTACCCAACTCCCTTGGAGTGAATTGCGGAATTAAAAGATTATAGATATAAAATTAACCCTAAAGCCTAACACAAGTGTTGTGCACAAACTCAAGCTAATTGTAATTACAGTTAAGGCTTGGAAATCCTAATCAGCAACTAGCAACCTAGTTATATCTATTCACAGCCACAGTGCAGGAAATAAACAAGGCAATCCAGACGACACAAGGAATTTATAGTGGTTCCCCAAACAACTTGGGTACGTCCACTCTTCTACCAACAAGGTAGGAATCCACTCAGGTTTTTGATCAGGTGCCCTGCCACCAACAGGATCTGCTTCAGGTAGATCCAGAAACCCTTTAGACTTTTGATCAGGTGTCTAAAAACCAAGCACGGGTTTTGATCAGGTGCCCTGCCACCAAGGGATACTTTTGAAGGGAGTAATAACCCTGTACAGGAGGGGGAAGAAGGTTAAGATGACTTCTCTATTTTACAATAGATTAGAGAAGCACAAAAACTTGCACTGAGCTTGAAAGCTCTAAAGAATCAAGGCTCCCCCTGGCTCAAAGATGTCCAGGTGAAGTCTTGCTTCAGTGCAGAAAACTCTTCAGAAAGCTCTGAAGGAAAAACTACAAGAAGATGATAAATAATAAAATTAAAGATCTTCAAGCAGCTATCTTCTTCTTCTTCTTCTTCAAAAGAACTCTGAGTTTGAACTTCCTGAAAGCAGGAGAACTCAGGTTGAAGAAGAGTAGAAGATCTTAACACTTCTCAGTTAGATGAGTATTGCTGAGAGCAGAAGACTTGATCTTGATGAAGGCTTGAATGCTTAAGTGAACAACTAGTTAGCTATTAGCTAGCTTGAATCCTTCTTCAAAGGGTCCTTTATATAACAGCAGCAAGCAACGGCTCTCTTCAATTTGAATTACTTGTCTTCTTCTGAAACTTGAGACCTGGGCTGCAAATAACACACAGCAAAACAAACTCTGCAGCAAGACATCCTATAAAAGGAATGAATCTCTTTCTAAGAAGCTGCAGGATCAAATCAAATAACAGAAGGACTAAATAAAGTCACATCAGAGAAATACTCTTTATAGCAGAAGGAAGACTTTTCAGTCTAACGGCTATAAAGGACTGTCAGCAGATAAAGTAAAATACAAAGTCAGTTAATAAGACAAACAACTTTATCTAAAAAGATTTTACTCAGGCAAAAAGGATAGAGCAGATATGCCTGGAAATATTATCATAAATCAACTGAAAAGAAATGCCAGATAATGTATTAATTAATTAAATAAAATAAATAAATACAAAATATAAAGACAGACAGAAAGTGTCGAACGACCTTCGGAGATCGTCGACCGACGCACGGAGATCGTCGAACTATCGGACAGATAGTCGAACGATCCAGATAGTCGAACTATCAAAGGAGATAGTCGAACTATCACAGCAGATAGTCGAACTACCAGAAGATAGTCGAACTATCAGATAGTCGACCTATCAACAGATAGTCGAACTATCAGGGCAAAACAGATAGTCGAGCTATCAACAGATAGTCGAGCTATCAGATAGTCGACCTATCAACAGATAGTCGAACTATCAAAAACAAACAGATAGTCGACCTATCAACAGATAGTCGAACTATCAGATAGTCGACCTATCAAAGCAGATAGTCGAACTACTAAGCGAGAACAGATAGTCGACCTATCAACAGATAGTCGAACTATCAATGCAGAACAGATAGTCGAACTATCAACAGATAGTCGAGCTATCAGATAGTCGACCTATCCAAGCAGATAGTCGAACTATCAAAGCACACAGATAGTCGAACTATCAGCCGATAGTCGAACTATCCTCGCAGACTGAAAGTCGAACAACTAATAGACGATCGTCGAACAGTTAGTCGACGATAGTCGAGCGGCGTTCGACGATTGTCGAACGAACAAACCACTTAACCAAATTCTCAATCTGGAAAAGTGAGGACTCTACAGCTAGACTACTAACCATTGACCATAGATATTTTTTGGGTCAAGGGACTAAAAAGACAAGACTAAACTCAAATCAAACTAGGGTACCAACAATCTCCCCCTATTTGAGTTAAGTCTCTTAAAAACTAAAATACAGAGCTAGCTATAGAACACTATAAACAATACAGGAAATAGATAGCAATTAACTAGCAATTATCAAACAGATAGATAAATAACAGTTAAACAAAACTAAGGATCAACAGAGTCAGGCTTAGATACAGAAGAGCTAGAAACAAAAGAAATTTTTCGCAGAGGATCAATGGCCTCTAACTTAGACATCTTTAAATCTTGCAAGCCAATGATCTTTAATTCTGTAGTCCTTGGCACAACAGCTTCCGGGTGCTTTTCCATATATTTAGAAGGGTCAAAAACCTCAGGGTTAACCTGGAACTTTTCTAATTCCTTCTTTCTGAAAGTAGACATGGTGGTTAAACCAGTGGTGTCCTTCCCTTCAGCTTTTGCTTTTCTGATTTGGGCTGCTCCAACTAATTCGTGAAAACGAGCCATCCTAAAGTTAGGATCAAGCTCAGGACTTTCATAAACAGACTCAGGAGGAGTAGCATCTAATTCTTTATCTTGATTAACTAGATAAGACATGGGAGCAGACTTAGCAAAGTTCTTGCTAGAATATTTAAAACAAAATAAACTACTTACCTTTTGAAACAACTTTTTCAGACTGTACTGGTATTGGAGAAGAAGCTCTTTTCTTTGGAGAAGGAGGAGGGGAAAAGGTTGGTCTTTGATACACAACCTCCTTCACTTGTCTTTGAGAACCAGAATAAGATCTGCCTTGGGAACTTTGAGAGCTTTTCCTTGACTGAGGCTGAGAAGGTGCAGATTTTCCAGAAGAGGCAGATGGATTAGCAGATAGGTTTCCAGAGGCTCCTGCACTGGGAGGTGGAGGAGGAGGACATCTGGGAGTCCATCTTGAAACAGGACTATCATACCTCTTAGATCTTTTTCTCTCTTTCTGCTGATTCTTGGAGAACCACATCCAATGTTGAAATTCTTTCGATTTGGGGTCAATTCCTTTAAGAATATAGTATGGAGTATCATTATCTCGGCTGGGAGGAGGAGGAGTAATTGCTTTCCTTTTCTTTTGAGCAGCTTTCTTTTTCTTAGCATTCCCAGATAAATCAGAATCATCTTCATCATCAGAGTGAGATGATGGAGGATTATCATAAGGATCATAGGCTTCAGAAACAGCCTTTTCTTTTAACTTCAGATCAGATTTCTCTCTTTCCTCTTCTATGGCATCCTGAGCCAGAAGGAAATCTAAATCCAACCCTGGTGAATCATCCCAAATAGTTGACTTTTCAACTTGCAACTCTTTTTCTTTCTCTTTTAAAGAATCTTGTACTCTTTGATTCCAGGCAGCTCTTGCTTTTTCTTCTTCCACACTCAGAACAGGAGTGTCATCTTTGATTTCATCTTGATTTTCAGACTCATCTTCTCTATCATCTAAAAATGAATCCAGTTCTGGATCTACTTGAATATCAGGAACATTTGGGGCAGCTTCTGAAACAATTACTATGATCTGAGCAGCTAAATCTTCTCTAATATAATCTATAGAATTATGAACACAGATCTGCTAAATAAGCAAAAATCATTCTTTCTAGGTATTCACTAGCTAGCAAATTAATTGACTCGTCAATAAAGCGAATGAGTGAATTACCTTCATATTTGACCAACTCCCAAGACTCATCTAGGTGGGATGTAATAATCCCTTCTAGGAAATTTGCAATCACGGGAGAGGTGAGATCTTCTAAGCAAACTTTCACAACAAATTCAGATAACATAATAGCATCAGATATTTCCTTTTCCGATAACACAGAGGCTGATTCTTTTTCAGCTGGAGCAGACACTACTTGAACTGTCATCACAGTATCTGTTACTACTGGAAGGGAGGCAGGAGGCTCTGAGGCATCTTCACAGAACATCTCCCCCTGCCTGATTTCAGTGGAAACTGAAACCAGGCCCCTTGAGGAAGAGGGCTCAGCATATTTGGAAAGTGATTTGATGGTAGCGGTTAAGGTATCAATGGAGGAGGCAAGTGGAGCGATTGCCTCTTCAATCATAATTTTGATTGAAGGGGTAATCAACTCCAAAATGCGGGAGATGAGTTCAGGGGTTATCTCAAAAGAAGATGGAAGTGCAGTGGATGGAGATGCAGCAGATATGGTTGTAGTGCTGGGATGAAGAATGGTGTGGACTGGAGATTGAATTGGAGATGGAGCTGGAGAGTTAATAGGAGTGTTAACTGGAGAATGAATGGGAGACTGAGGAGGTGTTGGAATCCTCTCAGATCCTAACAAATCAAAACTAGGAGCAGATATCCTAGCCTGATGAGAAGGAAGAGGAGATGCTGGAGGGGAAGGAAGAACAACCGTGATTGTTTCTCTAACAAGAGAAGGGGAAAGTCGTACTTCAGCTGAAGTTGATGGAACTTCAACTGAGGCAGACTGCATAGCAGAAGAAGAGGGAAGGGAAAGAGCTGAGCCAGCTTCTACAGGGTGAGGAGCGACCGAATCAGTCCTGGTGCTCTCTGATGTCGCTGGAGCAACCCCTGTGAGAGCGGGTTTCACAAAGGTTCTCTTCCACTTGGAGAACAGGTTTGGGTCCATCTTCTTGCTTGCATTTATTGTTGTTGCGGCGGAGACCAGCAGTTGGGGATACTTTTCCTTTAGGAAAATTCCAATAACCCTTCCGAGGGTAACTTCTTTCTTACTATTCTTTTTCCTTATCAAATCAAACATTACTCCTGCCCAATCAATCTTTTTCTGATTAACAATTGCACACATCAGTGCAAATTGTTGCCTTGTTATATTGTCATGAGCAGAGTGCTTACCGAGGAGCACTTTTCCGACCAACTCAGCAAGAAACTTAATCTTGAAAGGGAAATTTACCTTGAGCAGCTTCGTGGGAATGCCCTCTGCATGTCCCAGCTCAACTAACATTCTTCCAAATTCTTGAGCATCTTGCTCATAATCTTCTTCACCATTTATCAAACCAAAAATATCAGTCAGAACGGCCGGAGTTAAAATTACCTCTTCTCCGCTGATGGTGCCAGTCATCGAATCGTCGGTGGAGGACGACGTGAAAGCCCATTCCTTGATCTCAGGTATATTTAACTTAATCCTTGATGACATTAATCTCTCTAGTCCTTGATCCCGGCACAACTGGAGAACTTCCACGATCCCTGCTTCGCAGCAACTGAACGCGTCAAAATCAACGCTGAAACCTGCATCGAACTTTACAACTGCTAACACTGCGGGAGAAATCGCCATTGATTGCTGGAGAAAGCGCGAGAAGGACGGCGAAGACGAAGGGGATGAAGCGGCAGAAAATCGCAAGCGGGAAGACAGAATGCGAAAAGTCACGCTCCGTTGACGAAAGAACAAAAGATCTTTTAACCTAGGTCGACTATCGGCTTTATATTAGACCGGAGATAGTCGATCTATTAAAAAGATACTAGACCCGATAGTCGAACGGCCGTTCGACGATCGGCTCAGAAGCAGAGTAGTCGAGCCATCGTTCGACTATTTCTGGCTTCTCAAACAACAAGCTGTCGTCGTCAAGAGATCGACGATAAGCTCGACCTGTTCGACGATCTTCGAACGCCGGTCGACGATCTTCAAACAGATAAGCTATCATTAACCAGAGGTCGACGATAGGCTTAATCCGTTCGACGATCTTCGATCAACGTTCGACGATCTTCAAGCAGGTTTCAACATAGGCAGATATAGTCACACTTAGTCTCGTCCATTGATCATGCCTAATTGAACTAAAAAGAACAGATGCTTCTGTTCATCTAAAGGCTTGGTGAATATATCACCTCTCTGAAACTCAGTGGATATGAACTCAAGACAAATCTTGTTCTTTTCCACACAATCTCTCAGGAAATGGTGCCAAATCTCAATGTGCTTCGTTCTAGAGTGGTGCACTGGATTTTGTGCAATTGAAATAGCACTGGTACTATCACACATGATTTTGGTGTTCTTGTTTGAGTAACCATAATCCACAAGCTGGTTTTAAATCCACAGGATCTGTGAACAACAACTAGTAGCTACTATATATTCAGCCTCTGCAGTTGAAGTTGAGACAGAAGCCTGCTTCTTACAGAACCAAGAGACCAATCTCTCTCCCAGGAACTGGCAAGTTCCTGAGGTGCTCTTCCTGTCAACTCTGTAACCAGTATAATCAGAATCAGAATATCCAATTAATTCAAATTCTGACTCAGCTGGGTACCAAAGTCCTAGATCTGGACATCCCTTCAGGTATCTCAGGATTCTCTTTAGAAGAATCAGATGAGATTCCTTGGGGTTGACCTGGAATCTAGCACAAAGGCATGTAGCAAACATTATATCAGGCCTACTTGCAGTTAGATATAATAGGGAACCAACAATGGCCCTATAATTCTTTTGATCAACTGGCTTGCCGTGATCATCAGAATCAATAACTACATTAGTATCCATACGTGTAGGCATTGCTGAAGCATCAGCCATCCCAAATTTCTTTACCAATTCCTTGGCATATTTGGATTGGGAGATGAAGATACCATCAGCATCTTGCTTAACTTGGAGACCAAGAAAGTAAGACAGCACACCCATACTACTCATCTCAAACTTAGAGTGCATCAGGTCAGAGAACCTATTGCAAAGTTTGGGATCAGTAGAGCCAAATATAATATCATCTACATACACCTGAACTAATAGGATTGTGTCCTTGTGATGCTTGACGAAAAGGGTTCTATCAACTACTCCCCTAGTAAAGTTATGCTCTAAAAGAAAACTAGCTAGAGTCTCATACCAGGCTCTGGGAGCTTGCTTTAGTCCATATAGAGCTTTCTGTAACTTAAACACATGTGAGGGTTGAGTTGAAGAAACAAACCCTGGTGGTTGTTCAACAAACACCTCTTCCTTAAGCTCACCATTCAGGAATGCACTTTTGACATCCATTTGGAACACCTTAAACTTCATGTAGGCTGCATAGGCCAAGAAGATCCTTATTGCTTCTAGCCTTGCAACAGGAGCAAAGGTTTGGTCATAATCTATACCTTCCTCCTATCTGTAGCCCTGAGCTACAAGCCTTGCTTTATTCCTTACAACAATTCCATTTGCATCCAACTTGTTTCTATACACCCACTTGGTGCCTATGATCAGTTGGCCTTTAGGTCTTGGAACCAAAGTCCAAACTTTACATCTCTCAAACTGATTGAGTTCCTCTTGCATAGCAATGATCCAATGGGGATCTAGCTCTGCATCTTTAAAGGTGAGGGGCTCAACCTGTGAGAGGAAACAAGCATGCATCACATCCTGTCTTAATTGGTGTCTTGTTTGCACACCAGCTGATATGTCTCCAATCACTTGAGATGTGGGGTAATCTCTAAGTGTGACAATATCAGCAGGTGGGATGTGATCTTCAGCAACAGTTGGGATTAATTCCTCAGGAGGAATTTGATCTACTGTTGGTGGAACAACAACTGCTTCTGCAATGTCTTCATCACTGTCTGATTCAGTGATCTGAAGAGTTGAAAGTTGAAGAATTTCTTGAGGAGCATCAGGTACCTGCAATGAACTGGAAGAAGAAGAATTTTCTCTCTCTTTGTAAAACATCTGAGATTCATCAAAAGATACATGCACAGATTCTTCAATCTTACAGGTTGATTTGTTATAAACCCTATAAGCTTTGCTTACTTGGGAATATCCAAGCATGATTCCCATTGAAGCTTTTGCTTCAAATTTCCTAAGATATTCTTTATTGTTATTATGAATATAAACAACACAACCAAAAATTCTGAAATAATTAATTTTAGGTTTCTTTCCTTTAAGCAACTCATAAGGACTTTTACACTTAAGTTTGTGTATCAAACTTCTATTTAAGACATAATTGGCTGTACTAACAGCTTCTGCCCAATAGGAGAGAGGCATGTTAGCATCTGCCAACAATGTGCTAGCAGCTTCAATGAGTGTTCTATTCTTCCTTTCAACTACCCCATTTTGTTGAGGAGTTCTAGGAGCTGAGAAGCTATGTTTGATACCTTCTCTCTCACAGAATTCTTGCATGAGAAGAGAGTCAAACTCAGTACCATGATCACTTCTGATCAAGGCCACATGAGTAGAGTACTCAGTCTGCACACATAGTAGAAAGTCTGTAAGGGCTTTGAAGTTATCAGACTTAGTTCTCAGAAAGAAAACCCAACTGAACCTAGAGAAGTCATCTACAATTACTAAGGTGTAATACTTCCCTCCTAAACTCTGTACATTTATTGGGCCAAAAAGGTCCAAGTGTAATAGATACAGGATTCTAGGAGAATCACTCTTATTTACAGATTTAAAAGAGTTTTTGGTTTGCTTGCCTAGCTGACAAGCCTTGCATAGGCTCTCCTTCTTGTAGGGGCAAGAAGGTAAACCTCTAACAAGGTTGTGTTTAGATAACCTAGATATATTTTTAAGGTTAACATGACTAAGCCTCTTATGCCACAAAGAATTATTATTAATTGTTACTTCATTAAACAGGCAAATTTCAGAATGAGATGAATTGAAATCTACTAAATAAATATTACCTATTCTAATACCTACTAAAACAACATTATTATTTAAAGTAATATTGCAAGAAGAGTTAGAAAATGAAACCTGGTAGCCAGCATCACATAGCTGGCTGACTGAAATCAAATTGTGCTTCAGTCCTGTCACATATACAACTCTCTTGAAAGTAACATCTCCAATAGTAATCTTGCCATAGCCTTCTGTCTGACCACAGCTGGAATCTCCAAAGATAACCTTTGGGCCGAGCTTAGCTTTGAATTTTGACAGATGATCTTTATTTCCTGTCATATGCTTGGAACATCCACTATCCAAATACCACTTATTTTGAGTGATTGGATAGGCCTTCACCTGCAAGACATTTATTTAGACAGTGTGGACCCAGGTAACCTTGGGTCCCTTGTTTTTCACATAAGAAAAACTGGAAATATATGAAAATGTAGGCTGAGGGTGATAACCTAGTGGGTGAGATCTCCTAGGTGGGATTCTCCATGCAAATGATGGGTCAACCAACCTAGGGTTTCTATTTTCATTTAGGTTTCTAGGGTACTGATGATGATTTTGAAAATCATATTGAAAACGTCGATCGACGTTCGATGATGGGCGCTCAGATCGTCGAGCTTCGTTCGACCATTGAGCTTCCGATCGTCGAGCGGCGTTCGACGCTCTTTGCATTTCTTTAAAAAATTTCTTTCCCTTTTCTCTCTTAGCTTTATTTAAAGTTTTATTAACTAGGTTTACTTGCTCAGTGTTCTTCATTCCACTAGCTGAAATGAAGTTTACTGGAGTTGAAAGATTATTTTTAAGTAGAACTGGGGGTTCACTGGGAGAAGCTCCTAAGCCTAGTTTGTCATTACCTGACCTAGTGTTAGTCATGCTGGTAATTTCTAACAACTTAAGGCTTCTACCATTAAGTGATTCTTCTAACCTCTTAGACTTAGATAACTCCATTTTAAGAAATTTAATTTCTTCACTACAAGTAATGAGATCTTCCTTTAACCTAATATTTTCTGTAGCAATTACTTCTGAGTCAGCTAACTTATTTTTAAGTTCTTTTATCTCCTTTTCTGAGCTAATCAAATCTAAGCATAAAGATTTAAAATCTAATTTAAATTCTTTAGAAGTAAAGTCATAAGAAGATAGTACCTCATCTTCTGTTGGCATCTCTTCATCTGAATCTGAACTCACTGCAGCTGAGTGGTTGCTGCAGGCATCTATTGCCATCAGGCAAACTTCTTTTGCCTTCTTCTCTTCCTCATCCTCACTGGAGCTTGATGAGGAGGATTCTTCATCAGAATCACTCCAGGTTTCAGCAATGAAACCTCTCTCTTTCTTCTTGTTTTTGTAGGAGGATGGCTTGGAGTGTTTTCTGTGATGTTCCTTTTCTTTTCTCTTGTCTTTGTTCTTCTCCTCTGGGCACTCTGGTAAGATGTGTCCAGGCTTCCTGCAACCATAACAAATAATTTCTTTAGCAGGTGAACGATCATACCTTGGTTTGTCTTCATAGCGTGAAGACTTCTTTCTGAACTCCTTTCTCCCCATCTTGAGAAACCTCTTGGCAAACAATGCCATTAGTTCCTCATTTGATTGGCTGCCTTCAGAAGCATCAGCAGCCTTAAGAGCTAGAGATTGCTCTTTTCTTGTTGGAGTAGGGGTCTTTGCTTCTGCTTCTGCTTCTCTTGTCTTCAGCACTTGCTCAAAAGACTTGAGCTTGCCGAGAAGAGCTTCAGTGGAGGTCTCATTTGTACTTCTGGCTTCCTTGATGGGCCAGATCCTTAGATCCCATGTGCTAGGGAAGCACATAAGAATCTTATCATTGACCTCTGTCAATGATATGTCCTTGTCAAGGGTCCTCAGCTCATTGATGATTGAGCTGAGCCTGGTGTACATGGCTTCAACTGATTCAGCATCAGTTTTCTTGAAGTTCTTATACTATGAGATCAGGTTGGACCTTCTGTCCTTCCTTTCATCAGCTGAACCAGCCACAATCTGGTTCAGTGTATCCCACATAGCTTTTGCTGAAGTGCAGTCAGCTACCTTCTGGAATACCTCATCTGACATTGTCTGAGCCAGTATGTTCATTGCCTTGGCATCTGCTATTTTGGCCTTCTTGTACTCATCGTTGTAATCTGGAGGAGGCACTGCACTCATATCAGATGA
The DNA here is from genome assembly GCA_039513925.1 of Platanthera zijinensis. NCBI lineage: Eukaryota > Viridiplantae > Streptophyta > Magnoliopsida > Asparagales > Orchidaceae > Platanthera > Platanthera zijinensis. Next base: position 122,521,934 of record CM077086.1, on the reverse strand, counting down.
TGAGGCAGTAGCAGCAGCAGGTGCTCTTGGGGGACCTGACAAAATAGAAGCAAAGATGCTTTCATCAATAGAATTCATATATAATTTTATCCTTGCCTTCCAGATGCCAAACTTAGCTAAGTTGCATGTTGGAGGTCTGGTGCTGGAATAATCCTTGGACTGGGCCATGATAGTGAATATCTATAAGCTTTGGTATCTATCAGGATCTTGTGACTTAGGTGTTAGCCTATTCAGTCAGTCAACCTCGCTTTGATACCAATTGAAAGTGAAGGGATAGATACTACTCTAGAGCGGGGTGAATAGAGTTATCAAATTTTGCACTAGACAAAACTTGAAGGTCTACCCAACTCCCTTGGAGTGAATTACGGAATTAAAAGATTATAGATATAGAATTAACCCTAAAGCCTAACACAAGTGTTGTGCACAAACTCAAGCTAACTGTAATTATAGTTAAGGCTTGGAAATCCTAAACAGCAACTAGCAACCTAGTTATATCTATTCACAGGCACAGTGCAGGAAATAAACAAGGCAATCCAGACGACACAAGGAATTTATAGTGGTTCCCCAAACAACTTGGGTACATCCACTCTTCTACCAACAAGGTAGGAATACACTCAGGTTTTTGATCAGGTGCCCTGCCACCAACAGGATCTGCTTCAGGTAGATCCAGAAACCCTTTAGACTTTTGATCAGGTGTCTAAAAACCAAGCACAGGTTTTCGATCAGGTGCCCTGCCACCAAGGGATACTTTTGAAGGGAGTAATAACCCTGTACAGGAGGGGGAAGAAGGTTAAGATGTCTTCTCTATTTTACAATAGATTAGAGAAGCACAAAATCTTGCACTGAGCTTGAAAGCTCTAAAGAATCAAGGCTCCCCCTGGCTCAAAGATGTCCAGGTGAAGTCTTGCTTCAGTGCAGAAAACTCTTCAGAAAGCTCTGAAGGAAAAACTACAGGAAGATAATAAATAATAAAATTAAAGATCTTCAAGCAGCTATCTTCTTCTTCTTCTTCTTCAAAAGAACTCTGAGTTTGAACTTCCTGAAAGCAGGAGAACTCAGGTTGAAGAAGAGTAGAAGATCTTAACACTTCTCAGTTAGATGAGTATTGCTGAGAGCAGAAGTCTTGCTTGAATGCTGAGAGCTGGCTTCACTCAACGCTTGTAAACTTAGGCTATTTTCAGCCTTTCCAGCATCCCTATTTTACATCTGGCGTTGAGTGAACTGGCTTTACTCAATGCCTGTGGACTTAGAATGATTTATGTCTTTCCACTTCTCTACCTTGTGACCACTTGTCATAACCACATAGAATACATGTCAAATCAATGTGATAAGGACCAACATGCATGCATGAACTTGAACATACATCAAATACAACTATGTGTATACCATTGACTTGTTTGACTTCTACAAATTTTGGACATTATAAGCAATGGACCCAATACTTAGTGTTCCCTGAAGTAAATGTGCCGACTAATGAAGGAGAGGACTATAGAGGTGGTGGAATGTTACTGAGGTTGTTGGCGAAGGCATAATAAAAATCTTTCGGCCCAAAACTAGAGGGATGGCATCAAAAGCATCACCATGACAATGAGCTAAACCATGGGCTTGGTGAATTTGGAGAGTAAGAGGAAGCGGAATTTTCACGTAGTGCATACCTGAAAGGATGTCCCAAACCACTAACCTTTTTCGAGATGGTCAATGAGAATCCCGCTATGGACTGCTTCCAAGCGCACATTATCGTCCTAGTGCCGGAAAATATTGCTAGGTACATGTCATAGTTTAGTATAGCTCGATTAACAATACTATATAAATATAGTAGGTCGTGTCGAGTGACGACTCTATGGCTCTCTCCACTGCCGTTTAGGGAAAAAGTAAGAAGATTATGAAGGATGCGTAGTATGGGTGAAGTGATGTGACTGCTCTTTGATTTCTTAGGGGTGTAGGGAACGATATCATTATTTATTTCCAACCAAAACTGTATAAGATTGATGTCTCTAAGAAAATAAGAAAGTAACTCGATGTAGGAAGGGGACTGAGTGAAAGGTTCATTGATGAATCCCATCATAGCAATGGGTTGCCGAATTGAGAGCTCGAGCTTGATGTCGCCGACTCAAAACTTTATGAAATTGTCATTGTGCCCCACCCAAAATTCGAATGAGCATAAGAACTCCACTATGAGTTAAAGGAATGCGGGATCAGTGATGGAGAAGAAGGCATTCCATCCAGGAGTGTACAAAAAGCCATTAACTTGTTCGTCCATGCCAAAGGCGGCTAGAACCCCCCATTCCAACTTCTCATCACCAAATTAATGGATGGTGGTCTTATAATTTGGTATCAGATTGTCTTGGTCTTCCTTCTCCGAATTCTTGGTCGAATTATTTTGGGAGGTGGTGAGCACGTGTATGTGCTTACCGTTATAACAAAATGAACTCAAGAATGTCCACTTAGGAATGAAAATACACATGTTCCTGTTATTGCTTTTTGCAATATTATTAGTTGCTTAATTGTGTGTTTCACAATTATAGACGAATAAAAGGGTTGCGGGACAGCATAAACCCGTGTGCTCGATGGAGAGTTAGGCATCCACTAAGGTGCCAACACCTCCTCCTTCTGTAGAGACGGTTCAGATGATAGCTTATGTGGTTTTCTCAATGATCAATGCCAAACTTGAAAGGCTGGTAAAGACCCTTGTTCCTCTAGTTTCCTTAATGCCGGTTGGTTTGTTTGAGCAGATTGCAAGGGGAAGAGCATCGTCTCAACCGTTGAATATGTGTTTGATGCAAGGACCACACACGGTCGAGGATTACTTGCATGCACTTTTTGTATTAAGACAACATGCAGAGTTTGTGTTTGAAATTGTGGAAAATATGATCAATAGATTTTATGATGGTTTGCGCCATGAACTGCATTTTCTGTTGGTAGGTCCAAAGTTAATGGGATTCCAAAAATTGTTGAAGTCAGCTAGATCATTCGAGATGGACTTGGCAAAAGTCCACCATAAACAAGATTTTAGGGTATTGAGCTCTATAAGGTGTGGAAAGTCTGCTTACCGCAGGAGGTGGAGACGCAAGGCTAAAGCATCAAAGAGTCATGCTCCGTATATTTGGTATACTTGTGCCAAGAAAGGACATCATGCCCGAGAATGTTTAGGAGATGTCCCAAGAACCAAGAAGGCTGCGTCTAGAGTAGCATCTTGGTGAATCACTCTTTCTTGTTATACTTGTGACATGGTGGGTCATATGGCTCAAGAATGTTTGCATGGTCATCCAATGGTTGAAAAGAAGACAGGAACGTATTTTGCTCGAAAATGATGAAACGAACCTTCTATTATAGCAAACTGAAACGAGATTACATATGTACGTAAATAAGTAGCTGTAAAGGCATACTGTAATTTCTACTATATATAATAGTGCATTTTTTGCATATACGAACTCATTGTTCATACCGGCTAATCAAGATGTCTTTTACTTGGGCATAATGTATCCCTTTTGTGCTTATATTTGCAAAATAAATATATGAGTTTGGAATGACATTGTCTTAAGAATAAAAGGTGAATGCTGGTAGAAAGGTTTTTATGCGCGTATTGAACAGAAGTCATTACTTTTGTTTGGAAGCATCTGGGCTGGCAATAACTAAGTTTGATATAATCGTTGGTATGGACTAGCTCTCAGAGCAGTGTACCGGTATAGATTGCAACTCTAAGGAAGTCACACAAGGACTGAACACCGAATAAGAGACTAAGTTCGTTTCTATGCGATGATAGAGCATGATATTAATGTCTGCTCTCCAAGTAGTCAAGGCTATTCAGAAGAGCACAAAATTATTCTTCACACTATTAGGGGTTGTTGAGCCGAAGTCTAGTTTGAGTGACGTTTCTATTATGTCAGATTGAGCAGATGTGTTTCCTAAGGATCTCCCTAGGTTACACTCTAGCGAGAGATTGACTTCTCTATTGAGTTGGTGTTGGGTGCGAAACCTGTGGCCCGCTCACCGTACCGAGTAGTGCCAAAAGAGATGTAGGAACTAAAAGTTCAATTGCAGGAATTTCTAGAGCAAAGCTATATACGTCCAAGTGTGTCACCTTGGAGTGCAAGGGTCCTCTGTGTGAAGAAGAAGGACAGAAGCTTGGGTTTATGCATTGATTATCGAGAATTGAACAAGCTGACGGAGAAAAACAATTATCTGATTTCACAGATTGATGACTTGTTTGATCAACTATTGCGATCAACAGTCTATTCAAAGCTCGATTTAAAGTCTGGTTATTACCAATTGTGGATTAGGGAATGTGACATGCCCATGAGAGCGTTCGGTACACGCTATGGTCACTATAAGTTCACTCTAATACTGTTTGTGCTAACAAACTCGCCATCAGTACTCATGGACTTGATGCACCAAACTTATTGTGAGTATTTAGATCAGTTTGTGATTGTCTTTATTGACAACATACTGATATACTCTCAATCAGAAGAAGATCATGCAAATAACTTGAGGATGGTTTTGCATACCCTGAGAAGTAATAAACTCTATGCCACATTCTCAAAGTGTGAGATTTGGCTGTCATTAGTAGATTTTTTGGGCCATGTGGTTAGTGGAGAGGGTATTGCGGTTGATCCAACGAAGATAGTTACAATACTAAAGTGTCCTATATTGTCTACGGTAGTGGAAGTCAAGAGTTTCCTTGGACTTGCTATCTACTATAGGCGCTTCGTGAAGAACTTTTCGCGGATAGCCTTAGCTCTCATTACACTTATATGGAAAGATAAGAAGTTCATTTGGACACCTGAGTGCACACGAGATTTTGAGGAGTAAAGAATCATTTGTCTACGTCGCCTATCTTGAGTTCATCATGTGGTATAGACGGATATGAGTTATATAGTGATGCTTCAGGGAGCGTGTTAGGTTGCGTTCTTCTGCAATTCAAAAAAATTATAGCTTATGGCTCATGCCAATTGAAATTGCATGAGCGAAACTATCCAGTCCAACGACATGGAGATGGCGGGTGTGATTTTTGCACTTAATCTGTGGCGTCACTACTTAAATGGTGTGAAAGTTGATATATTCACGGGCCATAAAAGCCTTAAGTATTTAATAGATCAGAAGGATCTGAACATACAATAACGGAAATGGATGGAGTTCATCAGGGACTACAAGTTCCAGATATATTACCTTCCCGGGAGGGGAAATGTGGTCGCAGATGCCTTAAGTCATAGGACAACAGTACGGGCAAGTTGGCTACAGATGCATGATGAACATCTGATCTAGGAGTTAGAGGCCTTAGACTTTTCTTCTGTTGACAAGAATGCCACTAAAATTACGTACTTTAACTGGACATATGTGAAATATGACCTCACAGATAGAGTTCGATGAGAAATGGAACTCGATGAGAGTATGAAGCACTATGCAGCGGATGGGTCAAATTCCCAATTCTCCTTGGATGACGGTCTTTTGAGAAAGGATGGTCATTTGTGCGTCCCAAATGTGGGTAAACTATGGGAAGTGTTGATGTGTGAACCACACTTTACTAAATACTCATTAAACCCAGGGAGCACAAATATGTATAAGGACATGAAAAAGATGTTCTACTGGCCAGGTTTAAACAAGGACATAACTCTTTATGTGCCAATGTGTCAAACTTGTGCCTTGGTAAAAGTTGAATGTCAGAAGCCCGGAGGTTTTCTGTAGTCATTGCCAATTCTAGTATGGATGTTCGATGACATCTCTATTGATTTCATTCATGGATTTCCTAGATAACAAATCAGAAATGATGTCGTGTGGGTGATCGTAGATTGATTGACACAGGTATCACACTTCATACCGAACAAGAAGGATGATTCAGTTGAAAAATTGGCTAAGTTGTACATTGAAAAGATAGTACATTTGTACGGTGTGCCTCGTAGCATCATCAGTGACCGGTAAGGGCTCTTTACTTCAAGTGATTGGAGGCTAATCCACCAGTTGTTGGGTACTAAACTGAAGTTCAGTATAACCTTTCATCCGCAAACGGGTGGTCAGACTAAGATAACTAACCGTACAATGGAGGTTTTTCTCCGTATGTGCGCCTTGGATTTCAAAAAGAGGTGGGAGGACCATCTCTATATGATCGAGTTCACCTATGATAATAGCTATAAAGATAGTATTCAGATGGCACCCTTCGAAGCTTTATATGTTAGGAAGTGTCGTATTCCTTTAGCTTGGGCGGAAATAGACAAATCAAAGTTGTATAAGCGTAAAAAAGTCGAAAATGCAAATTTGACTGTACGCACTATATGAGATCGACTATTGGTGGCCCAGGATAGGCAAGCTAAGGACTACAATGCCAAGTACCGAAACTCGGAGTTTGAAGTTAACGATTGGGTATATCTGAAAATAAAGCCATTCAAAGGCGTGTCCATGGTTCGGTGCCTTAAAAAGTTGAGTCTGAGGTATCTTGGTCCATTTTAAGTGGTTAAGTGGGTTGGAGAAGCTGTCCTATCGTTTAGCTCTTTTGACGGAGCTAGGTAGTTTGCATGATGTATTGCTAATATTTGTGCTAAGGAATGCTTTGTAAGAGCAGATGAAAGTGGTCGTTGATGATCAGGTACCAGTCGATGGTGGGCTGACGACGAATCTTTGACCCATTCAGATCGGGGATACGGAGGTCTGACAACTACGTAACAAAGCAATCGGGATGGTCAAAGTCCGTTGGGACTATTATGGCCGTGAATAATTGACAAGGGAGCGCGAGCAAACCACGCGAGATGAATTTACCGAGTAGTTTTTGTAAAGTCATATTGTAAGTTTATGTACTGATTTCCTTTCAATGAATAAAATTTTGGGACGAAATTTCTTAATGGAGGGGAGAATTGTAATGCCCCAAAAATCCTGAAAAAAGAAGGATTGGAAGTTAATGTGCGGTGCTAGCGTTAACTCTAGCGTTAACTCTGGAATTAAATCGACTGTCATCTTGAGTATCTACCGCACGATGGTAGAAAGGTATCGCATGACGATACCACCCAATGCTTTCGATAAAGTGTTGAGAGACTACCGGGGGTGATAGTGAGCTATTGAGTGGCGATACCACTCGAAGCACTCAACGCTTTCGACGAATCGTTGAGAGACTACCGCGGGGATATAGTTAGCTAATGCACGACGATAACTGATCAAATTGACTTATGTCTCGGGAAGGTACTGCTCGCCGGTAGCAAGTTAACATCGGCGGTATCTTGCCTCATGACAGTAAGGTGGAGGATATTTTTGGATGATAGAGTGATGTCTATAGGGCCAAGCGGCGAACACCTTTGATTCCGTGCGGCGGTAGCAGATAACGTGCGGCGGTAGCAGATACTGCGTGGAGGTAGCACATACCGCTCCGCAGTAGCTCACTTTTTAGTATTAAAATTAAGATTGCATTCTGTTTATCCTCTCTCACACTTTCTCTCTTGGTTGTTGAGATTCTTATGGGAAGAGGAGGAAGATAGTCCAGGAGGATAAGTGGAGAAGCGATCTAAGGTATGCTTGTGATCGGAATTACAAGTCGACGCTAGATCCACGGAGAGGAATCTATGACGATAAGTTCCATCCGGATTAAAGATCAAGGGTATGGCTCTTAAGCTATCGATAAGATTAACGATCTTCCTTCTTGGACAAGTGAAGTCCTCCTTTTTGCATCCAATGGAATCCCCCACCGAAAGGTGGAAAAGTGATGGGAATTCCGATGGGTTGATACATGATATCCCCGGGTAGTTTTTTATATAGAATACGGAAATCGCAGTATAGAATAGGCATGTTGTGTGAAGCCCATCCGGACAGGTTGGTCTGGATTGGTGATGTTTTAATTTGCATGTCGGAGAAGACTCCGAGTATAAACGGGTAGTTTATGGATTCTGAAGGGTTATGCCTTTGAATGAGAGTACCAAGAAGTACTATAGACACTCTCAAGGAAAATACTAAGAGATAATACTGCGGTTGTGATAATCATTGGATATCTCCGAGCGATAGTGAGTATCACTTGTGATAGCTGTTTATGAGCTATAGTTTGTGAAAGCCCAGTTTTTCTGGCACTGCAGGATACTGTAAGTTTTTTCTAGACAGATGTTCCAATTATGGCTGAGTCTCGGTACAGAAAGAGAAGTTTTGTTGTTAACGTCAGGAAATAGTGTCTATCACTAGCGATAGCTCCCAGATAGCATTTTTGTTACCAATCCAGTCTCTCGGAGACCGTGTGGCTAGTATGTTAGTAGCAACCTGGGTGCTCAGCTCTGCTAGACATAAAAGTCCTCTTTTTAAATGTAACGCAGTTATCTTTAACTCCAAGGAAAAGGTGATGTGACCCGCGTCTGTCCATTTAGCCATGTAAGCTCGGCTTTCGGTTATGGCATGGTGATTTGAGCAACGAGAAAAGACTGAACTGTACCAGTCCTAAGACATGGGTTTATAGAATATTGGTACGAGGGAGGAGAGTTTTGGCTATATGCCAGACAGGAAACGTTCAAAGTTGACTGTTTGTGGAATATGTTGTGGTGCAGCAAAATTGGTGATGGGAAGTGAAGGAACTCCATAGTTATGTGTGCTTGGGCGAGAGTAGAAATAGGATGGATGAACTCCTGGGAAGTCCCCGTACGAGCCAACTTAACTGTCGAGTTCGCTCATCAAAAGGAGGCTGTGGCCACCAACAACCGGCTTGAGGGCAGGAAAGGGGTTGTTGTGCTTGGGCTACAACCCGGTAATGTTGCCCAGAGCAGAGCCGTGATGTTGGCACGTTGTAACAGTTAGGGTCGATACATTCTAGCTGAGTCGGTGGAAACGAGACTACTAAGTGGGTTGTAAAAATAAGCATGACATCCACCACTTCTTGATTCTCAGGATGCTCAGAGGAAGATGTGGAGGATCGCGAACAATGGCGAGGCATCATGGTAAAAGGAAGGGAGAAACTCATAATTCTGGCAAGAGAGAATAAAAAAGAGAAAGGTGATGAAGATGTGGTGAATAAAAAGAAAGGAAAAGCCTATTTACAAAAACAACAGCAACAACACTCAAGCATTTATCCCACTACAGTGGGGTCGATTATATGGATCCTTTGTCTCCATTGTGCCCTATCTTTTATCTAAATATCACTAATGCTTAAGTACATTTTATCTTTGAGTAGTTTCATTCTATGTCTTTATTGGTCTACCCCTCCCTTGTTTAACATGCCTAGTGACTAGACACTCGCAACGTCTAATAAGTTCCTCTAATGGTCTTCTTTGTACGTTTCCAAACCATCTTAGTCGAGCTTCTCTCAACTTCTTTGCAATTGGTGCTACTTCTGTCTTAAACCTGATACTTTCATTCCAAATGTTATCTAGTCGTGTGTGTCCACACATCCACCTAAGCATTCTCATCTCCACAACTCCCATTTTTGCTCATATACACAATTCACTTCCCAACGCTTAGAACTATAGAGCATTATTGGTCTAATTGTAATACGGTAAAACTTTCCGTTAAAATTTAATGGTACTTTACCATCACATAAGATCCCTGACATGCCTCTCCACTTCAACTAACCCGCTTGGATTCTATGTATCACTTCTTTATCAATACCTCTATCTTTTTGAATTTTCAATCCAAGAAACATAAAACATTCACTACGAAAAATATCTTGATCACTCAACTTAATAGCGAAGCCATCCATCCAACTTGTACTGCTAAATTTAAACTTCATATACTCTGTCTTTGCGCTGCTCAACCTAAAACGCTTCTTTTTTAAAGTTGTGGTTCGACTCCCTATGGAATCTGGTAAAATTTGATTATATTCAAAATTTGACGAGACACACCCGGAGTCAAGCCTGTTACTCAAGGACGTGTAAAATTTCAAACAACGGGCGATGATGCATGGCTCTTAGAATTCACTTGTCACGCCTACACAACACGCTCGTGACAAGGGCGTGTCAAAATGAAAGATACGTCTCTTCTGAGATGGGCACGCCTAGAGATAGGCATGACTAGCTCAAAACATGCGGAGAGCATACCTGCAGGAGCAGTGTGGAATTCTGAAGTCTGTAGTGAACAAGCCTATTTGTCACGCCCGTGACTAGGCGTACAAAAATAAAAAAAATGAATCCCCCATTTTTAAATATTTTTGCAAAACGAAGAAAATAAAAAAAAAATATTTGTCTTTTTAAAAGATTTTTCATCCTTTTTTATTGTTTAATAAAACATCAAAACGAGATCCCATCCCAATACATAAAAATAATCATTATTCCTAATATTTATAAGTCAAGTAGGAGGGGGAAAAGAAAGAAAATTGCATAAAGATTAAATTGTGAGAAAATAAATGATAACCAAGGGAAAAAGAGAAATAAAAATAAAGATGCACCGGAAACTCCCTTAATTATTTCTTAGGTGAATATGCCGAAGTGGGTCAGCTGGCTACTCATCCACTTATTTGATCATTCTTCTTTTGTTTATGAGCTTGAAGATGCAAATCCAAGTGACTTTTACATACTAGAGGTTATTTTAATTTTTGTAGATGAGCGCCAAATATTTCGTTGAAAAGTTTTATTGCAACGACTCATCTTGTACATGAAAATAATTCGTATAAGAAAAACAAAAAATAAACGTGTTAGAAAAAATTTCGTAAGGATGAGGTTCTTATGAAACTATATGATCAAGTTCTGCTTATTTATTTTCTAAAATATAATTGTTCTCCGAAAATACATTTAAATAAAATAATGGGAAACAACATTTTCATGAATTTGAAATCCTAAATAATTATGTGTTGTGCTTGAAAATTCATGAAGAAGAGGAGAAAAATCGGGAGAAGTAGTAGAAGAAACATGTTCTTCTAATTCACCTAGTGCGTTTATATAATTAATTTTTTCTTGAAATAAAAGTTGTTTTCATCTTCAGTATAAAAAACTAAAATGGTACATAAAGAATCATTTTCCTCCAAAGGTGAAGTACTCGAAGATAGAGAGATAAAATTAGAATTACACTCTTCCAAATTTTGGGGAATAAGATCACGTGGTGATTGAGAAAGCTCACCAAAATTAAAGAAAGGGACTTGTGGTGCGGAAGAAAAAGAACTAAAATTCTGATCTAAAGATTTATCCCATTACCCGGGAAATTCTTCGGGAGATTTTTCCACCAAGAATAATCAACATCTGAGTTTGAAGAAGATTTATTAAAATCATAAAAATAATTCTCATTAAATCTCAAACAATTAATTCCATCAAAGTTAAAATAATTATTTTCATTAAAATCTGAAAAATTATTTTTGTGAAAAATTAGAAAAATTATTTTCGTCAAAGTTGGGATAATTATTTTCAAAATTAGGGTCAAAATTATTTTCTTAAGAAAATTTTTGAATATAATAATAAAGATAACGATCACCACTTCGATGATGAGCAACACAAAAAATGCAAATAATTTGTTGTTTTTATGTGGCTTCCAAAAGATCAACTTTGGTTTGAAGCTCGGCAACTTTAGCGTCCAAAAGAGATAACATATTTTTGAGAAAGAAAATTAAACAACATTCACTTATTAGAATCGAAATTAAAAAGAGAAATTGGGGTGGAAAAAAAGAGAATGATAAACTTAACAAATTTCACGCTAACCTAAGTAATGTTTATTTTCAAAAAAATGAACAATGAAAACTTTTTTTCAGAGATAAAAGAGAAATGATAAAATAAATAGAACCGTGCTTTCAAAATATTGACAAAAGTAGTCCCCAGCAGCGACGCCAAAAACTTGATAGGTGTTTTCATATACTACTAAATAGTTCTGAATTTTATAAAAGCGTAGCCCGATAAAGAAAGTACACCTATTATTTGGAGTATAAAATCAAGTGTCATGTTCTATAGGTCTGTTGAGTACCTGTACTCATATGGAAGAGCTATTATTTTATGTAACAAAAGAGTTGGTTAATTTGACAGTATGAGAAAACAGGCGAATAAAGTAATGGGACGAGAACAATGAGATTAAAGCTAGCACCTGATCTAGAATCGATTTTGATAAAATGAACTTTGCTAAAGAAATAAATTGCAAGCTCTCAAAATATACAACTTTGACCGTGGAGGTTCCTAATTTATGAAAGTTCCTCTCTCGAGAATACACTCTCAACTAACCTTAAATGCAGCGATTAAGACCTCACATCCAGTCAAAACACCTAAGATTGCTTTATGATGTGAACCCCCCTATTGGGTTTAACACCAATCCGTAAGATTTATGACGAACTCTCTCGAGGTTCGCACATAACTCCTCTTACCCTCGAGCGATCTTCTTTTATTCATAATCTCTCAGAAAACTAGGATACGAATCTTAAATTGAAAAGCATAATCACCTTTTATTTGTCCTATATTGACCTCCTTACATTCACAACCTATCGATAAACTTGAGTGTATATCTTAGAATGGAAAACAAGTTCGTGAAATAAGAATTTTAAGCTAATAAATCGAAGATAAGTCAAAGAAAATGGAAAATAGAAATCTTGTTAATTTATAAAAGGTAAAGTAAAATTAATTTCATTCCAAAGTTCATCATAATCATGTGCTAAGAGAAATTTTGCTACTCATCATGATGGGAGATCACACAAATGTAGAGAAAAACATGATTACAATAAAGCTTGAATTGGAAGTGTTAAATTGGGAAAAAATAAAAAAGCTACACTACAACTATAAATGAAAATTACAAATAGAACTGACCATAATTACAATGTTTAAGCCCCAAAATCTCTCTCCTCAACTCAAGATATTTGCTGGTATTTATAGAGTTCTTAGCTGATGATTTATGCCCCCTTGTCACGCTCATGACCATGGTGTGTCAACCACAGAATCGTCTCCATAAAAACCCTCGAAAATGCTAAGAGAGAACCTGCCAAGTATCTTAATTCGGCGGGTCATACCCTTAGGTCACGCCCGTGATATAGGCGTGTCTTGATAGAGTCTAGAAAAATAGTGGAGAACAGCATGATCTGGAATTAATCCGTTTATTTGGGAAGGTATCACACCCTCTGGTCACCCCCATGAATAGGACATGTTGTCTGTAATGTCACGCCAGCGTGAACGGCTGAAATGAAGGCCAGGCCAGGCCCGTTGATCTGCTGGACACACCCTCCTATCACGCTCGTGATGGGGCCATATAACTTTATACTGACATGACATATTATCTAGTGCACTAAAGAATGGGCATGGTTTGCGGTATTAGTACCCCCCATGACCGGGGTGTGTAACTTTCAATTTTTAGAAAAATCAACAAAAAAGTGCCCAAATTTGTCCAGTGGGCTTCAATTTTACAACCACATTAAGCAATCCCACAACCACCGACACAACGACAAAACCTTTGGTTTTTTGGCATCTTAGACTGGGGGGTTCTCACCGCCTTCAGCATGGACAAACTAGTTCACGGCTTTCTGCCCAGTCCTAAATGGAATGCCTTCTTCGTCATCGTCAAGCCCGCATTCCTTGAACTCACGGTGGAGTTCTTATCCTCATTCGAGTTTCGGGTGGGGCACAACGAAACCTTCATCAATTTTTGAGCCATCGGCATCGATTACAAGCTCTCCAAATGGCAACTCAACGTCATGATGGGCTTTTTTGATAAACCTTCACTCAGTACCCCGCCTACACTGAGTTACATTCTAATTTTACTAGATACTTCAATCTTTTGCAGTTTTGGTTGGATATCAGCAATGTTATCGTTCCCTACACCCCCAAGAAATCAAAGAGTGTCACCTCACTTCACCCGCGCTATAAATCCTTCATAATCTTCTTAAATTTTCCCTCACCAGTCGAGGCAAGAGCCATGGAGTTGTCACTCAACATGACGTATTATATTTATATATTATGGTCAATCGAGTTCTACTAAACCTTAGCATGGAGCTCACACTATTTTTCCGGCACCAGGCCGAAAACGGGCGTTTTGGAGCAATCTATGGCGGGAATCTCATTACCCGCCTCGTAAAAAAAGGTTAGGGTTTGGGAATTCCTTCTGTAGATGCACTGCATATAAATGTCGCTTCCTCTTACTCTCCTAAATCTCCAAGCCCTCATTTAGTGTGTCAATGTGGCGACACTTTTGAGGCTATCCCTTCAGTTCTTGGCGGGGACAATTATGATCATGCCTTCGCCGATGAGCTCAGTGACATTCCTCCACCACCGCAATCCTCTCCTACATTAGTTATAGCATCTACTTCCGGGAACACATAAGTATAGGCGCCTTGGTGCGCAGTTTGTCTAGATGAGAGCCCACTTTGATCAGTAATTTGATGCATAGGAGCAGCATCACACTACCACCAAGGGGCATCTCTCGCATGAGATGAGGGAGCTGGGTGAATACTTGCAAGCGAATGATGATGATAATAATTTTGAGAGCTAGCACTTAATTGAGCTCAATTTTTTTAGTTTTTCTTTCTTCATTTTTTATCTAATGTATCAGTTGATGTTTTTAGAAAAAAATTTAATGTTTCAAAATTATTATTGAATCTCATGCTTTGTCTCACTTCTTTCATGTCTACTTGGTGTTGCTTTGTTTCTTCTCAGGCAAGTCCTTTCTTCATTTACTTTTTCTTTTCATTTTATAAAACATTGAGGATAATGTTTCATCTTAAGTTTGGGGGGTATAAATCACAAATGTTTTCAAAATAATTATTTTCAAAAAAGATACAAAAAGAAGAAAATTTTACAAAAATTATGTTTTTTAAGTATATATATATATAATATCTAAAAATTGGGTTTTTAAAAAATGAAATTATTTTTCTTACAAATAATATTAATATATTCTTTAATTAGAGGAATCTTGTATTTCTATATTTGCTCACCTCAAAAATCCTTAGTAAATTAGCTTTTTCATAGTGTTTAGAATATTTTCTTACTTTATTAGATTTTGAATTTTATAGTAAAACTATTGGTCATGCTGTGTTTCTAGTCAAGCGCAAATGTTAGTAAAATCTTAAGTAGAATTAAATATTCAGTCTACTATTAGCCTTATATTTTTCCAATTATGTGTAGATGGTTTATTTTACCTTTAATTTGAAACTAGTATAATTCAAAAATAATTTAGGTGAATATGTAGAAGTTTACTAAAGCGATACTACCTGAGTTAAGATGAGTGGTATTACCCTTTTGATGTCTAGAACATGCCCCAAGCTATTCTCGAGACTTTGCAGAGTTAAACTTTTGAGCTCGAAAAAGAGTTAGGCAATTCTATTGTCTTGTTTGATCCCTTGCACCTGCGCCTAACATTTTTTCCTTTGCTAACCCAAGTTGTCCTTATTTTGGCATAGTTGCACGAAGTCACCCACCAATTAGCGAAGAGCTAAGGGATTTCTAATGGGTTGATCTATGGTATCCCCGGTAGAACTTTCATATAGAATCTAGAATTGAAGTACGGAATAGGCATGCTCTCATAAGCCAACCTTGAAACAAAACACAGTTAACTCGCGAACACCTGCTAATCTTTAGAAAGGAGAAGTCAAATGTAGGCAAATTTAAAATATAACGTGAGTACCTGATGTGAACAAGAGAACACCAACTAATCTATACAAAATAAAAGTTAAAAGCAGGTAAATTAAAATTATAAAGCAACTACATGAATAGAACTCGCGAACACCTTGTTGGGTATTGTATCCATAATAACCAAGATTCTTATGAAGTCACCCTTTAACTAAGTTGAATTAAGTTGTATTTGATAACCTGTTCTAGTTATGTGTTTGCAGGACTTATTTCCAAGTGTAGACCAATGTCAGTCTATAGTGGGTCACCAAACACAGGACCATACAATATAATCCCTTATTGTATGATCCATGGTGTTGACTCATGTGTAGCCTCTCTATTGGGATACATTTCATTTTCAAGCACTTGGTTTGATAAAGGAAGACATGTAGCTGTTTGGTTTGAAGAAGTAAATTTTTCTTAAAGCTCAAAATTTTATAAGTGTTTTAACCGAGTTGAATTATAGTACTCGAGTAGAAACCATAGAAGCACTCAAGTAGGTCTTGTCTAAAACTCGAGTAAAGGAAGTTGTTCTCTAGTAGCTTGAATCTAGCTCTCGAGAAGCCAAGTCCAGTGCTCGAGTAGACCTTCTCTCATTATCGAGTGTTCAGCTTTTAGTTCTCAGAAATTTTCAAAGTTAAACACTCGAGTAGTCAAGTCTAGTACTCGAGTAGATGATTAGTTATTTCGAGTGACAGAGGTATAGTTCTCGAGAAGATTCTAACTCCACTCAAGTAGCAAATCCATGTACTCGAGTAGTTCGTTTAGGACTCGAGTAGTCCAGTTTCAGTACTCGAGTGATCAAATTTTATTCTAGAATTTTCTCTAAGTCAATTTCTCGAGAAGTCCGGTTTCACCTCTCGAGTAGTATCTCTAGCACTCGAGTGATATTTACTCCACTAGATTGGTTTCTTATTCTATCCAGAATTTCCAGAAATACTTCTTCTCGAGTAGTCAGAGGTATCCACTCGAGAGCTAGTTATAGTACTCGAGTAGTATAATTCTCACTCGAGAAATACTGTTCCATTTTCTGAAATTTTCTCCAAGTCTCGGTTACATCCATTTTTGAATTCTTTGATATGACTGGTCCACGTGGCCATCATTAATGACAAATATATCCGTTAAGGAGATCTTATAAAAGGTTGTGTCATTATGACTAACCCTAAGCGCGTAATATTCTTTCATTCTAAGTTTCTGGATCGGACCGACACTTTCCATTTTCTATAGAAGCCGCCGCTCATCATGAAGATTTCCAAAGACATTTCTGATCCAGATCGACTTGCAGATCAAGAGATTTTTCAATCTTCATCTTCTCCTTGATCGTGTGAGTCTAAGTTTCTCAGAACAGATCTAACTGACAGTCTTCTTCTATAAATTTCTGGTAAAGCCTAAAAGATCAAGAAAGAAGACCTAGGGAGAGATTTCAAGATCTGAGAAAAGAATTACTGTTTGTATTTTCTTTAATTCATTTTATTATTATAGGAGATTATTCTCTGAGTGTAGGAGCTTCATTCTCTGAGTTGTAGGAATTATTTATCCTCCGAGTGTAGATCCCTTTTGGATCAAGTTGTAGGAACGTTGTTTTTATTGGTAGGATTGTTTCCAATCCGAGATTAGTGGAGTAGCCGAGTCTAGTGCTTTGCTAGATCGATGAGTGGAAGTGGACGTACCCAATATTGGGGAACCAATATAATTCTTGGTGTCTTCTGTATTTTCTTGGTAATTTCTTGTGCATAGATCGCTAAAGTTTTTATTCCGCAAAAAGACACACAACTCACCTATTCACCCCCCCCCCCCCTCTAGGTGATTTAGGTAGACAACTTAGACGTTTTTCAATTGCTATCAGAGGGAGGTTTATCATTAAAATGTTAACACATTGATCAGATCTGCCCCAAGTTGTCATTTGAGTTATTTAAGCATGGACAGAGCCAAGGATTTCACTAAGCTTCCTTTGTGCAAAAAGAACAATTTTGCTATGTGGAAAGAAAGGATAAAATTTTTATGGAAGCTGTGGATCCAAGGATCTTCATGAGTGTTGAAGAAGTTCCTTATGTTCCCATGACCGCCTCCACTTTAAATGCTACAAAGCAAGTTCCTGAGAAGCTGATGGATCTCAACAAACATGAGATTGCACTTGTCTCTTTAAACAAAAATGCCAAAAATATCATAGCAAGTGCAGTCAATGACTCAATGCTGCAGAACTTGATTCATTACCAGGCTGCTAAGGAGATGTGACAGACTCTTATCATCTTGATGGAAGGTACTGAAGAACTTAGGGATGTAAGAAGATCCCTTCTGAATCAAATGTTTGAAGCATTCTGATAAGGACCCAAGGACACCATTGCTGACATATTTGAGAATTTCTTCAAGATAGTTAACGACCTAAGAGTCTACGGCCGAGTCTTCACAAACAGAGAACTGAATGATAAGTTATTGAGATCCCTGACTAAGGAATGGGATAACAAGGTTTGTTCTATTCGAGAATTTGGAAAGCTAGCTGAGACTGACGCGCAAAATCTCTTGGTAAAACTTATGTCATATGAGCTGCAAATCAATTCAATAAAAGCTGAAGAAGAAAAGAATAGATCTTCATCCAAGGAAAAGTTTGTAGCTCTCAAGATAGAAACCTCAAGGATTTTTAAGGCTGCCTCTCCTGCCCCAGCATAAGAAGAAAGTTAAGAAGAAACCTCAGAGCCAAGTACCTTAGGCTCAGAGCCATCTGAAGGAGAGTTCTCTCTGCTCTCAAGACAGTTCAAGAAATTCTTGAACAAGAACAAGCAATGGTTTGGAAAGGATGCCTAATTTAGAAGATCACGTCACGATGGTGATCGCTACAAGAAAGGCTCAAGTAGCCCAGACAGGTATACCTCTAAACAGAACAAACATAATTCTACTGACATTGTTTTCTACTATTGCAATAAGTCAGGTCATGTTATTGCTGATTGCCCCCATAAGAATAAGGAGAGTGGAAGAAGAAACGAAAAGAAATCTTCTTACCACAAGAAGAGAACAGAAAGAAGCAATTTAGCAAAAAAGAACAAAACTCTCATCGACTCTTACTCATTTGAGTCAAGTGATGAATAGGAAGCCTACATTAGGCTAATAGCACAAACTGACGAAGAAGAAGAGCCCCAGTTCACTGGGGATGTAATATCTCACAACCCACTTTCTGAATCTGATGATTCTGACCATGAGAATGGGGAATGTTCTTCTAACGAGGAATCTGAACTCATGTCTCAATATAAAGAGCAGATCAAAGCCTACGACAAATGTCGTAGAGTGGCAAGAGCTCAGGCTAAGGAGATCAAATCTCTAAAGGATGAAGAGAGCAATCTGAGAGAGGAAATTGTAATGTTTGACTCCCTCAAGAAAGTCTTCTATGATGTTATGGAAGAATACAATAAGGCTCTCAAGCACCTCAATCTGAAAGAGGAAATCATCAAGGGGTTGGAAGAATAACTTGCAGTCGAAAATAAACTTGTTGAAGGTTTCTCCAAGCCCAAAACAGTTCTTCTGCTTGTTGCTGAATTCTCTACTCAGGCCAAAGTTGCTGGCTTAAGCCATACGGCTGGTCCTAGTAAGTCTTCTAGGAGAAATAAAGCTCAAAGGAGAAATAAGGCTACTAAGAAAGCACTAGACAAGGAGAAGGGGAAATCTCCTCTAGAGCAAACTTCATTTAGGAAGGTTATCTTTCCGATAAATAAGTTTGATCGGTATTCGTCCTATGGTCACTTTGCTAGGCCTACTTACGTAGTGCCCAAGTCTTGTTACAAAGGATGGACTCGTCCCCAAAAATTCGGCGAGAGTATTCAAGGCACCTTATGAGGAGATCACTCTTCAGAGCTACGGACCTAATAATCATGGTCACAACATTGAGAAAGCTCCAAGAGTTAAACTCGTTGTAGAAAATCCTACTAAGGAGAAGAAGTCATGTGACTGTCATCATCATGAAGCTTCTACTTCTAATTCTACTAACTATGCTAGACCACAATCTAAAAAGGTTGAGCAGGAGATCTTTAGGTAAAGATACAACAGACTTGACTGTTGGTGCTGTGGCAAGATTGGTCACTTCGCCATAGATTGCTGGTTTAATCCCAGACATTATGAAACCCCTTCGAGTTAAAAAAGGTGAGAAAGACTGCTCACAATGTTAATATACGTAGGGGGAGTATGCTAACTAGAGACCAAGGACCCAAAGAAGTTTGTGTTCCTAAGGAAAACTTACTTGTGATTGCAGGTATGTCCAAAGGCCACCAGAAATCCCATTTGGAATTTGGACAACGGATGCTCACGGCATATGACCGGGTCTAGAAGCCTTCTCCAGAATTACTCACCAGTCATGAACGGGCCAAAGGTCATCTTTGGAGATTCTGACAAAGGAATTACAAAAGGCTATTGTATGATTACTAATGGTAGTGTATCCTTTTCGGATGTGGCTTATGTTGAAGGATTGGAACACAATCTCATAAGCATAAGCCAACTCTGTGATAAAGGATACATCGTAGAATTTCATGCTAATAAGTGTTTGATAAAATCGGTTGATAATTTTGAAACGATTTTATCAGGCACTCGTAGAAGAAATATATTTTGTTTGAATTTTATTTGTATAGACTCTTCTACACCAGTATGTCTTTTGGCAAAAGATAGTGCGTCTCTTGATGACCAATGGCACAAGAGATTAACACATATTACTTTCAAAACTATTAATAAATTAGTTTCTCTTAACTTAGTACGTGATGCCCCAAATGTCAAGTGCGCTAAGGATAGACCTTTTCATGCATGTGTGAAAGCCAAGCAAACAAGGACTACTTTTAAAAGCATCATAGTCAAAGACATTAATAGGTATTTACACCTGCTTCATATGGACTTATTCGATGCACTACAAGTTATAAGTTTGGGAGGTAAGGATTATACGTTGGTTATTGTTGATGATTACTCGCGCTTTACATGAGTATTCTTTCAGAAACACAAGTCAGATACCTTCGAAGTCTTTACCAATTTTGTCAGGAAGATCCAGAATGAATACAACTGTTCCGTAGTCAAAATCAGAAGTGACAATGGAACTGTTTCAAGTCTGGGGCCATGACAGAATTCTGTGAAAGCCTAGATATCTTTCATGAATTTTCCTTTCCTCATACTCCTCAGCAAAATGGAGTAGCTGAGAGAAGGAATATAACACTCATTGAGGCCTGCAGGACCATGTTGAATGATGCCTCACTACCGGAGTACTTATGGGCTGAAGCCGTCAACACTACATGTCACGTGCAAAATCGAGGACTCATAAAAAAGAATCACAATAAGACACCTTACGTACTTCTAAAGGGCAGAAAGCTGACTATTTCATATTTTAGAATATTTGGCTGTAAATGCTTCCTTCTTAACAATGGCAAGTGTCATACTACTAAATTTAGTGAAAAAAGTTTTGAAGGTATTTTTGTATGGTATAGTAGTCATAGTAAGGCATATAGGATATTTAATAAGAAAACTCTTGTTGTAGAAGAATCTATTCATGTTATATTGGATGAGACGAGCTTGCTGCAAGGAAACTCTTCTACTGTGTTCATTGAAGATGCAGGTTCAAAGTTTCAAGAACTTAACTTGGATGAGCCGACTGAAGAAAAAGGAGAAAAGTTCATCAAGATCACCACTCCAACCCTGATTGGAGAGGTTGATTATCAAGATGAAGAAATCATCCAAGTTGATGAAGTCACTCCTATGGTTGAAGACACTCCAGATCCAAGGACTCTAGAGCTCAGACATTTGAAGCTTCACCCAATGGAGAAAATCATAGGAGATCCCAGGGATGGTGTCAGAACTCGTAAGGTACTACTAATGAGAATTTATATTTGAGTTTTCTCTCACAGGTTGAACCAATGAAGTTTGAGGAAGCAAACTCGGACGCATCATGGATTTTGGCCATGGAAGAAGAGTTTAATCAGTTCAAGCGCTGTCAAGTCTGGAAACTTGTTCCAAGACCCAAAGGTAAGAACGTCATTAGAACCAAGTGGGTGTACAGGAACAAGATGGATGAGAACGGAACTATCATAAAGAACAAGGCCAGACTCGTCGCCAAAGGATATCGACAATAAGAAGGAATCGATTCGACCAGACGTATGCTCCAGTGGCAAGGCTGGAGGCAATCAGGTTGTTCCTAAAGTATGTTGCACTTAGAGGCTTCACCATCTATCAGATGGATGTGAAATATGCCTTCCTTAATGGTGACATAAAGGAAGAAGTGTATGTGGAACAACCTCCAGGTTTCGTTGATTCTAACTTTCCTTATTATATTTATCTACAATTTATAGCTTTATATGGTTTGAAACAAGCTCCTCGAGCTTGGTATGAGATACTGTCTATTTTTCTTCTTGAGAACAAGTTCACAAGGGGAAGGATAGATAAGACATTATTTCTTAGGGAAATAAAAGGCAATATTTTGCTAGTGCAAATCTATGTCGACGATATTATTTTTGGATCTACTGACGGCAACCTCTGCAAAAAGTTTTCTAAACTTATGCAAGGGTAGTTTGAAATGAGCTGTATGGAAGAGCTGAAGTATTTCTTAGGACTTCGGGTGAAACAATCTGAAGATGGAATTTTCATCTCGTAGACTAAGTTCACCAAGGAGTTAATTAAGAAATTCGGAATGGAGAATGCAACCTCTATGAGGACTCCAATGGGTTCAACTGTGTCTTTGGACAAGGATGAGAAAGGGAAACCTTTTAAGGAAACCAAATATAGAAGCATAGTTGGATCCTTGCTCTACCTTATTGCTAGTAGACCAGACATAATGTTCTCCACATGTGTCTATGCTAGATTTCAAGTGAACTATAAGGAATCTCATTATACTGCTGCAAAGCAGATTTTGAGATACCTTAAAGGTACACCGAATCTTGGCTTATGTTTCCCAAGAAGTAATGATAATGAACTAATTGGTTTTTCAGATGCAGATTTTGCAGGTAGTAAAGATGATAGAAAGAGAACTTCCTGGACTTGCCAATTCCATAAAAGGAGACTCATTTCTTGGAGCAGCAAAATGCAAAATTGTGTCGCAATCTCAACGGCCGAGTCAGAATACTTTTCTGTCGGCAGTTTTTGTGCATATTTTCTTTGGCTAAAGAACCAACTGGAACACTACAATATGCAAGTCAAAGACATCCCGTTGTTTTGCAACTCCTCCAGTGTAATAGCAATAGCTAACAACCCAGTCTCTCACAGCCGGACAAAGCACGTTGAGCTAAGATACCACTTCATCCGGGAGTATGTGGAACATGGGGACATAGATCTACAATATGTCCGAACAGATAGGCAGATTGCAGACATGTTCACGAAGCCGCTGAACGAGACCAAGTTCTCGTTCTTCAAAACATAACTTGGAATGCTCAACAAAGAAGGACTCCCAACTCAGCTCAGAGATCAAGGGATAAGTCAAAAAGTTGGAATTTCTCTAAGTTGAACTTCATTTCTCGAGATAGGTAATGATTACTCGAGTACTCAGCAAACAGCATATGAGTACTTCTTTGAATTCTCGTGAACTCAGTAAGCCACTTGAGTGCTATCACTCAAGTGCTGAACTTCTTCTCGAGAAGTAAAAAGATGCAACTCGAGTACTGTCATACCGCCACTTGAGTACCTTCATTCCTTCACTCGAGTAATAAACTTCCACTCGAGAAATGACCCGACATTTTCTGGATTTCTTTCAAATTTTCATTTACGCAACCCGAAGTCTAATCGTCATTATCTAAGGTATGTTTAAACTTAATTATTCTTAATCATCATTACTAGGGTTATATAAATAGGAAAAATTGGATTTAAAGGTTCTACATGAATTCAAATCCTCTACCTCTCGAAAGACTCTTCGTATTCTGCCTTTGATACAGAGCACGACGCCATCGCCATCTTCTTCCAGCCTATCTCTCGCAGTTCTCTGATGGACATGGCGTTGTCGTCGAAGGTCGTGATAGGCAGTGAGTTAGTCATCGCAGGGATAACATAAATTTCAGATGACTTCCAAAATTTGCTCATTCTACTTGACTCTGCCGAACTCACCTTTTTCTACAGCAACTGTGCAAGATCTTATTTCCAAAGGTAGAATAATTTTTCAAGAATGTTAAAGTGAAGAGGAATGGAAAAGTTCTAAAATCAAAGGTTAAGGGAATCAAGATTAAGCTCAATAAGACCACTGTTTCTCAACTACTTAGAATGGCCAATGGTTGATGAAGATGATGACATCACTGATGAAGATTATGATCGGGCATACAACTTCTGTGAAATATCTAAGGTTATCAAGAATATCCGACGTCCAGACCTGAATGTTGAGGGAAAGCTCCTATTTGATATTTTGGGAAGGCTTTTACTGTGCAAAACCTCTTCTATAAGTTTCATTTCTACTTACCTTTTCTATATGATAACAGCTATCATTTCAAGAAAGAAATTTCAGTTTGGTATGTTTATTCTAGACAAGATCAAGGAGAGCATTAAGGCACCAAATTATGCTAGGATTATCTCAGTAATGTTGCATGAGATAAATCATGATGTGTTTGATTTCCCCAACAAATGAATAAAAAATCAATATCCTCCATTCAAAGATGGGAATTGAAGTTGTTGAACCCATCCCAAGCTACAAAAGGTCATGAGCAAAATGCTGCAGAGGACAAGATTCCATCTCCTTCTCTACATAATATTGCTGGCACATTTCGTGCAGCTGCTGAGGAGGAGCCTGCCTATTCTGTTCAGATGGTCAGAATGCCTCCTCTTCCTCTTAATATATCTTTCCATCCATCCACTTTAGAAGAACTTCATTCAGATACTCAGGTACTAGAGACAAACCACTCTACTATAGAAGACATTAATAAGATGATTCAAGAGCTCAGCTCAGATGAGCCTCTTCCTCCCCTCCAAAAGGACCAAACTGAAGAACCATCTCAAACTCCTATAACATCTCCAGAGTCCCCTGCTGACCACTCCCCTACTACAGAGAAAGAATAAGAAGACACTATACTGATTTAGGATGAGATAGAATAGAGTCCAGAACTAGTTGAAGCTCCATTGAGGTGGTTGGATTTCACTCTTCCCACCACTCTTTATGAGGAAGGAGATTCCATGATTCACACTACCAGAGCTCAGTAGTTGTTGAAAAAATTGCTCCTTAGACTGCACCTCCTCCTCTAGTTACTCCTTCTGCTACTGCTTCTACTACACTTGCTGCTTCTGATTTACTTGGTAAGATAGAGCAAATGCTCATGGATCAAAGGAAATATTTTGATGATTCACTGAAAATTGTTTAAGAGAAAGTCACAGCTTTGGAAAAGGAAATGAGTAGAGGATTTGCTGTGATTCAACATAACACTGATTAACTAGCACCACTTCCAGATAGGTGGCAAATCTCTAGATCATATAATTATCAGTGTTGGTCAAGTGATGGACCAAGGAATTACCCTTGCAAATAATCAGATCCAACTTGAAAAGAAGGCCAAAGAGCACCTCATGAAAATATGTGAAGAGGAGGGCACTTTCAAAGATGATGCCATAGAGAAGCTAAGTGTAGAAATCTGAAAGGTAGAGGAACTTGTGAAAGAACATGGTGAAAAGTTTGATACTAATGTCAAGACTCTATGGATTGTAAAAATGAATGAAATTAATAAAGATGTACTAGCCCATATTTAATCTGTAAAATTCCATACTTATGATATTGTTGTATGGGTACATAACTAGATTTTCCCAGACTTATAGGCTGATCCCAATATCATTCCACATTATCTAAACCCTCTTGCAGAAGTTCAGCCATCTCAAATTCCTGCTCATCCTACCTTTTATCCTAGGCCTTAAGGGGAAGCTCCTCCTCCAAAATCTTATGCCAAGGTATGGGAATCTGATATACCTCAATACCTACCTGAAATACAGATCCCAAAGAGAAGAAAATATGGAGATGGAGCATCTGCCAGCAGAGCAATTCTAAATCCAGAGGCAGAGAAAAGGAAAGCCCAAGAATTTGCTGAAATCTGGAGCCCAACTTCCAAATCTTCGATTCTTGATACTCTAAAGCTAGTAATGGACTTCAATGAAAGCAGGACTATTCACTATAGTTATCATGAATGGGAATTATATGAGAATTCCATGACTAAGAGAAGGATATATGATAGAGAACATGGGAGGAATAATCCAAATGCACCACCAAGACACTACAAGTATTATCCCAAGCAATTTAGTTATCGAAGGGGACAACAGGAAAAGAGGGACAGACAACATCAGCAACAACAACAGCAACATCAAGGCTAAGAATGTTCATAGTTATAAGATTGAGGATTGAATCATTGTAGAGCTAAAATCTTGAAACATTTCTATTTATATAAATCTTTAGTTTTGATGATTCATTTCCTTATCTTTAATTTTCATGCTTGTCATTTTGTGCTTACTTTCAATATCTAGTTCTTTTATTTTTGATATAATTCACCTTAGTGTAGAGGGTTCTTATTTCTATAAATAGGGGGAGATTGTTGGGTATTGTATCCAGAATAACCTAGATTTGTATGAAGTCACCCTTGAATTAAGATGGATTAAGTTGTATTTGATATCTGTTCTAGTTATGTGTTTGTAGGACTTATTACCAAGTGTAGACCAATGTCAGTCAACAGTGGGTCACCAAACACAGGACCATAAAATATAATCCCTCAATGTATGATCCATGGTATTGACTCATGTGTATCCTCTCTGTTGGGATACACTTCAATTTCAAGAACTAGGTATGATGAAGGAAGACATGTAGCTATTTGGATTGAAGATGTAAAATTTTCTTAAAGCTGAAAATTTTCTAAGTGTTTTACTCGAGTGGAATTATAGTCCCCGAGTAGAAACCTTTGAAGCACTCGAGTAGGTCTTGTCTGAAACTCGAGTAAAGGAAGTGGTTCTCGATTAGCTTGAATCTAGCTCTTGAGAAGCCAAGTCCAGTACTCGAGTAGACCTTCTCTAATTCTCGAGTGTTCAGCTTTTAGTTCTCAAAAATTTTCTAAGTTAAACACTCGAGTAGTCAAGTCTATTACTCGAGTAGATGAACAGTTATTTTTAGTGACAGAAGTATAGTTCTCGAGAAGATTCAAACCCCACTCGAGTAGAAAATCCATGTACTCGAGTAGTTCGTTTAATACTCGAGTAATCTAGTTTCAGTACTCGAGTGATCAACTTTTATTCCAGAATTTTCTCTAAGTCAAGTTCTCGAGAAGTCCAGTTTCACCTCTCGAGTAGTATCTCTAGCACTCGAGTGATATTTACTCCACTCGAGTGGTTTCTTATTTTATCCAGAATTTCCAGAAATACTTCTTCTCGAGTGGCCAGAGCTATCCACTCGAGAGCTAGTTATAGTACTCGAGTAGTATTATTCTCACTCGATAAATACTGTCTCATTTTCTGAAATTTTCTCCAAGTCTCGGTTACATCGATTTTTGAATTCTTTAATATGACTGGTCCACGTGGCCATCATTAATGACAAATCTAACCGTTAAGGAGTTCTTATAAAAGGTCGTGTCATTATGACTAACCCTAAGAGCATAATATTCTGTCATTCTAAGTTTCTGGATCTGGCCGACACTTTCCATTTTCTATAAAAGCCGCCGCTCATCTTGAAGATTTCCAAGGCCATTTCTGATCCAGATCGACTTACAGATCAAGAGATTTTTCAATCTTCATCTTCTCCTTGATCGTGTGAGTCCAAGTTTCTCAGAACAGATCTAGCTGACAGTCTTCTTCAACAAATTTCTGGTAAAGCCTAAAAGATCATGAAAGAAGACCTAGGGAGAGATTTCAAGATCTGAGAAAAGAATTACGGTTTGTATTTTCTTAAATTCATTTTATTATTGTAGGATATTATTCTCCGAGTGTAGGAACTTCGTTCTTCGAGTTGTAGGAAGTTTTCATCTTATGACTGTAGATCACTTTTTGGATCAAGTTGTAGGAACGTTGTTCCGAGTGATAGGATTGTTTCCAATCCGAGATTAGTGGAGTAGCCGAATCAAGTGCTTTGCTAGATTGGTGAGTTGAAGTGGATGTACCCAAGCTTGGGGCACCACTATAATTCTTGGTGTCTTTTGTTTTTGCTTGGTTATTTCTTGTGCATAGATCGTTAAAGTTTTCATCCGCAAAAAGATGCACAACTCACCTATTCACCCCCTCTAGGTGATTGAGGTATACAACTTAGACGTTTTTCACACCTGCTAATTTATGCAAATGAGAAGTAAAAAGTAGGTAAATTTAAAATATAATGCGAGTACCTGAAATAAACTCGTGAAATACTGCTAATCTATGCAAAAGAGAAATCAAAAGTAGGTAAATATAAAATATAACTAGATTACCTGAAGTGAACTCGCGAACATCAACTAATCTCTCCGAATGAGAAGTCAAAAGCAGGAAAATTTAAAATATAATGCGAGTATTAGAAGTTAACTCGCGAAGACCTGCTAATCTGGGGAAAGGAGAAGTCAAAAGCAGGAAAATTTAAAATATAATGCAAGTACCTGAAGTGAACTCACGAACACCTACTAATCTCTGTAAATGAGAAGTTAAAAAGAAAGGAAATGTTAAATATAATGCGAGCACTTGAAGTGAACATGCAAACACTAACTAATCTCTATAAAAGAGAAGTCAAAAGCTAGTAAAGTCAAAATATAATGCGACTCCCTGAAGAGAACTCGCGAACAACTGCTAATCTATACAAAAGAGAAGTCAAAAGTAGGTAAATTTAAAATATAATTCGTGTACCTGAAGTGAACTCAGGAACTCCTGCTGATCTTTGTAAAGGAGAAGTCGAAAGTAGGTAAATTTAATATATAACGTGAGTACATGAAGTGAACTCGCAAACACCAGTTAATGTCCGCAAACGAGAAGTCAAAAGCAGGTAAATTTAAAATAGGCCAAGATCTTGTGTGCCCTTAAGATACCTAAAAATTCTCTTAGAAGCTGAGTAGTGAGATTCTTTAGGGCTACCCTGATACCTAACACAAACACATATAGCATACATGATGTCTGGCCTACATATATATAGTAAGATATAGAAGGGACCCAATTATCCCTCTATGCAAAGTTTCATCAACAGGTTTCCCTGCCAAATCTTTGTCCATAGGCATACTTAACCCCATGGGAGTTTTCATGGTGGAGGCTTTCTCCATTCCAAACTTTTTAATCAACTCCCTAGTGAACTTACACTGTGAAATGAACAATCCATCTTCAGTCTGCCTATCTTGGAGGCCCAAGAAGAACTTAAGCTCACTCATACTACTCATTTAAAACTACCCTTACATAATTTTTGCAAACTTCTTGCAAAGGTTGTCACAGTAGACCCAAAAATTATGTCATCTACATAAATTTGGACAAGGATGATCTTGCCCTTAGATTCCTTGAGGAATACGGTCTTATCTATCTTCCCCCTTGAGAACTTGTTATCAATAAGGAAGCTAAATAATGTCTTATACCATGCTCTAGGGGCTTGCTTCAACCCATATACAGCTTTCCTAAGTCTATAAACAAAATTACGAGTATTAGAATAAACAAAACTTGAAGGTTTTTCAACGTAGACTTCTTCCTTAAAGTCACCATTCAGGAAGGATGACTTCATATCCCTCTGGTAGACTTTAAATCCTTTGTATTCCGCATATGAAAGGAAAGTCTGTTGGCTTCCAATCTTGCTACAGGGGCAAAGGTTTGATCAAAGTCAATACCCTCTTTTTGTATGTACCCCTTAGCTACAGGACTTTTCTTGTTCTTGATTATAATTCCATTTTAATCAAGTTTATTCTTGTAAATCCACTTGACTCCAATGATATTATGTCCTTATGATCTGGGAACTAGCTTCCAGACATTACAACTCTTAAACTAGTTCAGTTCTTCTTGTATTGCTTCAATCCAGAACTAATCTATGTTAGCCTCTTCAAATATCTTAGGCTCAACATGTGATAGGAAGCATAAATACATTGTTATAGTGAGTCTTCTGCTCCTGGTCATCACTCTTTGGTTAGCATCACCAATTATTTGGTATCTTGGATGATATCTTAGATGTCTGACAGCTATAGGAAATCTTCCTTTAGCTTTAGCTTCAGTGGATTCATCTAGCTTATCTTCATCCACTTCAAGTGTTTCTTGCCCTTCATTTAGAATATCTACTCCATCTTTGACTACTGAAGCAGCTTCCTTGATGGTTAGCTTACAAATCATCAGCTCTGTACCTGCAAGACTAGAAGAGGACCTTCGAAGCTCACTATTAATCATAATTAACTCATCAAAAACTACATTAATAGACTCTTCTACAACTTGACTTTGCAAGTTGTAGATCCTATAGGCCTAAGATTACTGTACCCAATAAAAATCCCATCAGTGGACGCAAACTTAGTCACATAGGACTTCCAATAATTCAACACATAGTACTTGCAACAAAAGAACCTAAGATAGGCCTGGTATGCTCTTCTGCCCTTCATAATCTCATAGGGAGTCTTCTAATGGCTTATGGTGATAGAGGCTCGATTAAGGACATGACATACAGTATTTTCTACCTCAATCTAAAAAAATTCTGGGAGAGATGTGTCACATAGCAAGGTCCTACCAGCCTCTATGCGAGTTCTATTTTTCCTCTCAACAATCCCATTTTGCTGGGGTGTTCTTGGAGAAGAAAATTCTTGATGAATCTCTTACTCTTCACAGAACCTAGTCATTATTTTAGACTTGAATTTAGTCCCATGGTCACTTCTGATTTTGACCACAGTACAATTTAACTAATTTTTTAGCTGCTTGATAAAAGTCTTGAAGACATCAAGGGTTTCAGACTTTTTCTTAAGAAAGAAAACCCAAGCTAACCTAGAATAGTCATCAACCACCACAAGGGTGTAGACTTTACTACCTAGACTGTGAACTGGAAATGGGCCAAACAAGTCCATATGCAGGAGGTATAAACACCTCACAGAATATTTGTTCCTAATGACCTTGAAGGAAACTTTGGTCTACTTGCCTTTTGGCAAGCTGAGTGTAGAAAATGGACAAAAGAGGTAAATAAACCGCAAACTTTATTGCTCATAAAAGATAAAGATTACAAAATTATGCCCCCTTATTTAAAGAAATTTGGGGAGGTGAGAGATATTTACAACAAACGATGTAGGACTAAATACAAGATGTGCAGCTCATGCGGTTTGACATGACCAAACCACCAACTATACAAGAAATGAAACAACTAACTACAAAGCTGCAATCTCCTAGATTCCGTCTCTTGAACTAACCATCTGACCACCTGCATCAAGTTGTCAAAATAAAACCACGGTCAGACCGTTGTAACTTCAAGCAGACTGCTACACTTTGCCAGACCGCTACGGCTTCAAGCAGACCGATGCAGCTTCACTTTCCCAGACCGCAAGACTACAAGACTACTGCAACAAATAGACCGTTGCGGTTAAAGACCAGGCCGCCCGAACACTCCTAACTTTAACACTCCTCATCAAGCTGGAGCATATATATCGACCATGCCCAGCTTGCTATAGACCTCCTCAGATGGAGTAACCGGTTTGGTGAAGAAGTCAGCTAGTTCTCTTTCTGATGTAATAAAAGGTGTGCAAACCTGATTCTTCAAAATCTCCTCTCTAATAAAATGGCAATCAACATCAATATGCTTTATTCTCTCATGAAACATAAGATTCCTTGAAATATAAATGGCGCCTTTTTTATCACAAAACATAGGAAGAGGATGGTCATAAACATCTCCCAAGTCAAGCATAAGCGCCCGTAGCCATTTTAACTTACAGGTAGTTGAGTCCATGCTCCTAAATTCTGCTTCAGCACTTTATCTTGAAACCACTGCCTGCTTCTTGCTTTTCCAGCTAACCAGTTTCCTCTTATAAAAGTGCAAAAACTTGATGTAGATTTTCTATCCTCCTTGTTATCAGCATAACTTGCATCAGAATATGCTTCAATCTTTAGATGACCACTCTTCTGAAACAATAAGCCCTTTCTTGGAGACCCTTTCACATACTCCAAAATTTTCATGGCAGAGCATAGATGACACTCTCTAGGACTATGCATAAACTGACAAACCTTCCAAAATGCATAACATATATCTGGTCGAGTAATAGTTTGATATATAAGTTTTCCTACAAGTCGCTTGTATGCAGTGAAATCTGGGAGAAGAGGAGAATCATCAGTCCAGCCTTTATCATCACCAACAGCCATCAGGCAACGAGCAGATTTCATTCCAAGAAGACCTGTCTCCTTTAGCAGATCTAGCAAATACTTCTGCTGTGAAAGAACAACCGAGATCCTATTTCGTGAAATCTCAATTCCCAGGAAGTACTTGGGTGGTCCCATATCCTTAGTGACAAAGTGTTGTCGAAGATGTTTTTTGGCTAGATCAACGCCCTCCTTATCATCACCAGTCAAAAGAATATCATCAACGTAGACAGCAAGAACTACAAGACCTTTAGTAGTCTTCCGTATAAATAAAGAATGATCAGCAGAGCTTTGAATGAACCCAATAAGAGAAACAACTTCACTAAACTTTTCAAACAAGGCTCGTGGACTCTGCTTTAAACCATAAATCACCTTCGGAAGCGTGCACAACTGAGACTCCCCCTGAGCAACATGCCGAGTAGATTGCTCCATGTATACAACCTCTTGCAAATCCCTATAAAGGAAGGCATTCTTAACATCAAATTGAGAAATTTTCAACTCTCTATTAACAGCCATAGAGAAGAGAATATGGATAGTGCTGATGTGAGTAATAGGAGAAAAAGTATCGAAGAAATTCACCCCATATGTCTGAGTAAACCTTTTGGTAACAAGCCAGTCCTTATATCGTTCAACAGAGGCATCTGTAAGATACTTAACCATAAAAAACAACCGACATCCAACCAAATCAACCGCCAGAGGTGGTGGAACAAGAGTCCAAGTCCCTCTCTCAGTTAACGTGCTCATTTCTTCATCCATAGTAGCCTTCCACTAAGGAAGAGCAAGAGATTCTTGATACATTTTCGGAATGGCAGTAGAAGAAATAGCAAGAGCAAAATGCTTGGCAGTTGGGGAAAGCTGAGCATAGGAGAAAACCGCACCAATCAGTTGCTGAGTACATTGGCGAACGCCCTATCGCAGGGCAATTAGAAGATCGAGGTCACTGCTGACTGAAGGAGTCAATGTACTGGAAAAAGACAGAGGAGGCTCTGGAACAGGCACAAAGGGTTCCAAGTGTAACCCATAAGGTTCCCGAGAAAGAGATGGAGCAACAAGAGGAGATGCCGAAAGAACTGGCTCTGGTAGAGGTGCCAAAAGAATATGCAGGGAAGGAGAAGTATTGATAGGTACGAGAGATGAAGGAGAGGATAAATATGGAGTATCTTCAAAGAAGGTAACATCTATGGAAACATACTGTTTGCACAGGAGAGTATCAATACATCGATACCTTTTTTTAGTAGGACAAGAGCCAAGGAATATGCATTTAATTGATCGGGGAGAAAGTTTTTCCCGTCCAGGAGAAGGGACGTGAACAAAGGATGTACAGCCAAAGGTTTTAAGGGGCAAAGGAAATGGTTCGGCCTCTGGATAAAATACTTAAAAAGGAGTCTTGCCCTGAAAAACAGATGAGGGAATACGGTTAATGAGATAGTAAGCAAGAAGAACCGCATGACCCCAATAAGACCGAGGGACATTCAGTTGCAAAGAAAGACTGCGAGCAACATAAAGAAGATGATGATTCTTGCGTTCAGCAATGCCATTCTGTTAAGAGGTATATGGACAACTTGTCTGATGAATCAAACCCTTGTCCACACAAAATGAAGAGTACTGATTACTAATATATTCTTTGGCATTATCAGTACGAATAATCTGAATGGGCACACTAAACTGTGTGAAGATCTCATGATAAAAAGCAGTAAATACAGAGAACAGTTCAGATTGGTCCTTCAAGAGATACAACCAGTGCATCTGGAGAAATCATCAATAAATGTGACAAAGTACAAGCTTTCGCGACCAACAGAAGTAACCAGAGAAGGACCCCAGATGTCAAAGTGAACAAGCTCAAAAGGACGTGAATAACAACAACCCGTTCGAGCTGGGAAAGAAGAGTAATGATGTTTACCAAACTTACATGCTTCACAGTTCAAAAGAATATCGTCGAAAGGAAGGTCTGGAAAAAGTTGTTGAATAAGGCAAGAAGGAGGATGACCAAGACGACGATACCACAAGTGAACTGTTGAAGATGCATAAAGAGCAACAACATTGTCAAAATAAAATAGGCCACCACGAGCAATACCAGTAGCAATCGTTGCCTTAGAAACAGAATTAGAGAAAGATCAAGTGGTACAAGTAAAAGTAACTGTTCAACTTAACTGGGTGTAAAGAGTATAAATAGATAGTAAATAACATGGGAAAGTAGGGACATAAAGAGTGTCCTCTAATAGTAAAGATGTAGAGAGATGCACAATGCCAATACCATACATAGGCGCAGAGGTACCATCAGCAACAACAAAAGGAGATAACCTGTTTGTCTCAAGAAAAGAGGAAAACAAACGAGAGTTGCCAGTCATGTGACAAGTGGCACCAGAGTCAATAAGCCACTTATCAGAGGAGACTGCAAGAGCACGAGTAGTAGAAGAGAGAAGGGAAGTCATTTGAAAGAAGCCGGAAAGCAGGTAAACAAACCGCTCAGGGAAAAACTAGCTAGCACAAATAATGAAGAAGAAAGAAAGACCAAGGAGACAGCCCGGTCAAAGATACATAAACCAGCGGCTAAAAGAAGACACGACCAGAAGGGAGGGAAGAGAGGAAGAAACAAGACCAAGTGGCGAAAACCGCATCGGGTAAAGAAATGTCAGCAAGAAATGAGAAGAGGAGAAGCATGCGGACAATGAAAAAACAAGCCGCCCAGTCTCAGTGTCAACACACCAGCAGCAAAAAAGTTGCAACCGAAAGGCGGAAAAGCCACATAAGAAGAAAGAGAGACAGAGATCGCGCGAACACGGCGTAAACCGCGCAAACAGAAAGAAAGAAGTCGCGCGGTGTAAAAAAGACAAAACGATCAAGAATAGGTTGCAGAAGGAGACGGAGACCGCACTGTCACGGTGTCAACACACCAGCGATAAGGAACAAGTCGTGACCAAAATGCGTACTCACACCAAAGAAGAGACAAGTGACTAGCAAAGAAGCAGCAAGAAGAGAAAAGAGTATGAGGCCGCCCGGTCAAGGCGAAAACACACTAGCGGCAAGGAAGAAACCGAGACCAAAGGTGAAACTCACAACAGAGAAGAGAAAACGCGGGAAGAGAAACCACGAGGTTAGCAAGGGAAGCCGGGCGAACAGAAAGGCCTGGGAGGAAGCAAGATGCAAGTACCAGGATAATAAAGGGAGGGAAGGGAAAAGAAAGAAGACGGACAAACTGGATGAAGCCGATGGAAGAGGCCGCGCGACTAGAGCAACAAACCGCGATATTCATGAAGCAAAGGATCGGTTTTCTCTGATACCATGTAGAAAATGGACAAAAAAGGTAAATAAACTGCAAACATTATTGCTCAAAAAAGATAAAGATGATAAATGTATGCCCCCTTATTTATAGAAACTGGGAGAGGAGAGTGATTTACAACAAATGATGTGGGACTAAATACAAGTCGTGTGGCTTATGCGGTTTGACATGACCAAACAGCCAACTATATAAGAAATGAAACAACTAACTACAAAGCCGCAATCTGCCAGAGTCAGCCTCTTGAACTGACCGTCTATTGCAAGTTGTTGGACTACAACCACGGTCAGACCACTGCGGCTTTAAGCAAACCGCTACACTTTGCCAGACTACTACGGCTTTAAGCAGACCGCTGCGGCTTCTCTTCGCCATACCGCCATACCGCAAGACTGCTGGAATAAATAGACTGTTGCGGTTAGAGACCAGGCCGCCCGAACACTGCAAACTTTAACACTGAGCAAATGGCTTCCTTTGTGCACTTTTTCTTGGGACCATTCCTAACTAGCTCTTCACTAAAGAGCTTTCCAATAGTCTTATAATTCAAATGAGCTAGTCTTTTGTGCCATTGTACATAATATGAGACTTTCTCATTTGCAACTAGACATATAGTAGAGTCCTTATTAAGACATAGAAAGTTTAAGCAATAAACATTTCCACTCCTAGTGCCTGTCAAGATGACCTCCTGGTCACTTGACCTCTTAATTTGGCACTCATCTTTATGGAATGCAAATACATAGCCAAGATCACAGAGTTCGCTTAGTCTTATGATATTGTGTTGCAACCCTTCAACATAAGACACTTTTGATATGGTTACTATGCCATTGGTAATCTTACCATAGCCCCTTGTCACTCCTCTATCTGAACCACCAAAGATAACTTTGGGTCCATCCTTCACTGTTGACTACTCCTTTAGATTGCTCCTTATTCCAATCATGTGTTTGAAACTACCCCTGTCAAGGTACCATATAGGGGTATGAGCACTTGGACTATCCTGCAAAACATGATTTATTTTACCTTAGGACCCCAAAATTTATTGGGTCCTAGATTCTGATTAGCTTGAAAAGAGAACTGTCTTCTTGAAGATTTTCTGATAGGAAGACTAACATTTATTCTGGGCACACATGGATTGTGTCAGCAATCTAGGGAGAAATGCCCCCACCTTACCACAACACCAGCACTCATGAATGTTATATCTTCTTTTCTTAGCAGGCCCTACAGTTTGGTTAACTGCTGACTATATAGAAGGAGGAGGAGTAGAAGCTTTCTTCAAATTCCTTTCAGCAAAGATCTTTCTGAAGGTGTGTCTTTCAGAAGACTTTCTTCGCTTGCTTTGAATGCCATTTGTAACAATCTTCTTTATAGAGGAAAGGCTATTTACAGCATTAGATACAACCAAATCTAGTCTATTGATAGACTTACCCTTGGTCTGAGTCTTTGCAAGAAGGTCTTGAGTGAAGGTCACTGCCTTATTCTTGAGTGAGGGGGCTGGTGTACCAAAGACAAATGGTCCATGATGGGCAATTTGAATTCCCTCATGGGGATCCTTAAAGGCACTCATTCCCCTACTATATCTTCCACCATGGCTATGAACATCTTTGTTCACACCAGTGGATCTACCATTCTTCCAATGACCATAGATGCTTTCTTGGTCATACCTGTTTGAAGAAAACAGAAATTTCCTAAAAGGAATTGGAGGCTTGGATGCCAGAGGCTGAATATGAGCTTTGCATTTTCCTTTAGAAAAGGCAACTCTTATGCTTCCCTTGAATCCCAACCCCTTCTTACCTTTTTGAGAGGAGAAGGAGTCTATCAAGGGCAACACAGTGCTTGTCTTAGAATAACTAGCCACTATCTTTTTCTCACTATGGAGTTTCTCTTCAAGATCCTTAATGAGACTATTCTTAAACTTGATGATGCCAATTTGAATGAGTGAAATGTTTTTAGTTGGCTGACTTCCCTATCCTCTTGATCTAGTAATGATGTTATCTCAGCCTATTGGGAAGTAGCTAGCTGAAGGGAAATAATCTCCTTAGCTTGCTTCTTAGCCAGCTTCTTGCTTCTTCTGAAGGCATCAAGAAGGGCACCATACTTGTCAATCAATTTATTTACATCTTCCTCAGACTCAGATTTATATTTATCACAGGATAATGATGCTTTTGAATCTGGAGTAGTTGTATAGCTAAGCTTTGATGAGGAACTAAATAGAGAATGTACCTTTTCTAGACCAGGCTATTCCTGGCTGGATTCTTCATCAGACCTAGCAATCATCCCATAGTAGATGTTGGCATCCTCTTCATTTTCATCCTACTCTGAGTCACTATCTAAATGAAATAGAGGGGCCCTGATCCCTATCTTGGCAGTAGGATAGACTTCAGCTTCTTCTCCAACATCTTCTTCAGCAGCAAAGAGCAGAATATAAGCCTCTTCTTCTTGAAACTCAGAAGATGTTGGGTCAGACTGACTCTAGCTCTTCACCTTCTTTATAAAGAAGGACTTTTTCTTCTTACACTTGTACTGCTAGACCTTTTTCTCACCAGCCTCTCTTCATTTGACTGGGCAGTCAGCTATCATATGCCTTGTGAAAGTATCTAGTGTCTACCAAAATCACCTAGAGGGGGGGTGAATAAGTGATGTTTGTGTCGTTTCGTAGAATAAAAATCGCATAAAAATCAAATACACAAACACAAAGATTTATAGTGGTCCCCCGATTTGGGTGCGCCCACTTTCCCATCTCGCCTATCTACCATAAAGGGATAGATTTAGCTATTTTTCCAAACTTAGGTTTCGTCAAATCTTACACCTCGGAGCTGCAACTAATACAACTCAGAGACGATGATCCTACCACTCGATCTACAACCAGATCTACAAAATCGATCAAAAAACGGATCTATAAACTCGATCCATAAACGGATCTATAAACTTGATCCACCAATGGATCTACAAACTCGATCAACAAACAGATCTACAAACTCGGAGAAAAATTCTCCTATAAGAGAAAATAAATGTTACAATAATATTACACTAGATATGAAAACATCAGTCCGGCGTTCTTCAAAAATAATGGATCATGAACTTGGAGAACTCCAAAACTTGAAATCTTTAAGATCTTGAAACTTTAATCTTCACTCGTATAAATCTGGAGGAATATGAGTATTTAGAAGGCATCAATACGGAAGAATAGACCGAGGAAGATCGGATCTTGCAGCGCCTGCGATTGTCGGCCGATCGGAAACACGCCTAAACAGAAAGACGACGATCGCTGATTTCGAAACTATTCTCATTTTGAATCAGAGAGCAAATTAGCACATTAGAAAAATTAGCAATTAATAAAAATATCCCTAGGTATTTATAGAAATGTTTCATCTAACGGTAAAAAGAATATTTGTAAAAACGAAATCAAGAAAGTACTGTGCACGGCCGACCGAACCCGTGACTAGTTTTTTAAAAATATCGGAAAAATGACCTAAGTAAAACTTGTCGAGTATCGTTGAGTATCATAATGATACTCGTCGAATACATCTTGATATACGACGAAAAGGACTTAGCCAAAACATCCCAGGACGGCTGGTCACTCAACTCCTTGGAGAAGAGTCATACTCGATGAATTCGTCGAGTATCACCTGACATACTCGACGAATTCGTCGAGTATAGGTTAACTAACTAAACGCACTCAATGTTGTGTCACTCAACGCCAAAGGCTGCATCCGTCGAATATCGTCGAGTTAACTCAATGCAGTCAATGCTTTGCTATTCGATGAATTATACTTTAAAAAATCTAGAGAAGTAGCGTTGACTGGACTCAATGAATTCGGCGTATATCACTTAGCATATTCGACGAATTTGGCGAGTATCGTTAGATACATTCAACGAATTTGATGAGGATGCACAACGATACTCGTGGAATTTTACTTAACAGAATTTTCAATTCTACAATGAATTTACCCAAAGTATATACGTCGAATTCGATGGGTATTCGTAAGTATACTCGACGAATTCGGCTTGTATCAACGACGATTCTCGATGAATTCAACATGTATTCTTAACAAGATTCGCTGAATTTTAATTAGGTAAAATTCCTACTTTTCCTAGGTCTAACCCTTGACCATCCTTGAGCCTTTTCTTGTACTTGGGATAGAAGTACGACCCAATAGAGAGATTACACATGAGTCAACACATTTGCCTACATAATGAGGAATTACATTGTATAGACCTGTGTATACTGACCCACTGTAACCTAACTTTGGTGTATACTTGACAATGAAAACATCCAAGCACATAACTCATAAGGCAACATCAAATACAATCACAATTCATCTTAGCTTAACTGGGCCCTTCTTCAAATCCGGGTTATTGTGGATATAATACCCAACAATATCTTACTATTTGAGGAAGTCAAAACCCTATAAGCTAAGGTGAATTGCACATGATAAATAATAAAATATGAAAACATGAAAAGATAAACAATATAAACAAAAACACGCATTCCAAGACAATTGCGAAAAATTTATATATCTATCTATATATATATATATTTATATCAAAAATTGTTCACAGTTTATAACAGGGGGGCAGCCCACAACGAACAACAAAATGTAACAATTGGTCCAGCTTGCTCTGACTCTTCTGCCTTTGTTTGTCAAAATATGGCTTTGGCTTCCAAGGAGTCCTCCCCCTTTCTAACTTCTATAGCCAAAGCATTTGTATACGATTGCAAGCTATCGCCATAATGAGCCATTGAATTATTGTGCGCTTTATTCATAGTCTTGTCATTTATGTCCATATTATCCAAAATTTATTTGTTATATTTGAGGCCATCCATGTTCAGCTTGATGGCTTTTCCACCCTCAAAAAAGAGTAAGTCAATCTTCGTATAGAGAGATTCAATATGAATTTTGAATTCAATAAGGCCTCTGTTAACATCTTATTCAGTCTCTTTTACCTTATCTAGAACTATCTTCATTATCGCTTCAAACTGCGCTTGTTGTCTTGCCAACATGACCTATATTGTCTTTAAAATTGAACTATCAGCACTGGAGGTGGTAACTGTCTCAAAAGCACTTGGTGGGAGAGAAGGCAGATCTTCATTAAGAGACTCATAAATCAGAGATAATTGTGCTTTAGAACTCATCAAAGGAACTGCAGTAACTAGGACAGGAGGATGATCCTCCACATCTCCTTCCTCATCACAAATCTCAACTACCTCCTTAGGAAGAACTGGAGGTGTACCTATTGCCTTGGAAAATCTCTTCTCAAAGCTATGGATAATCCTATCAACCTCAATAACAATGCTATTGATGGGCAAGTCACCTCCCCCTCAAAAGATAATGCAGATACTATCTCTGGGAGAGGAGCAATCAGATTCTCTTTTGGAACTAACTCAGACACATCAGTAGCATTATCAGCATCTTTGGTTTCATCAGCAACATTCATTTCCTCTTCATCATCTATCTCATAGTCATCCATAGTCAAATCATCATCAGCAACATCATTATCCTCAACCTTATCAAGCATTATCTCCTCAATAGCAGTCTGAGAAATCTGAGCAACCTCTATCAGTATATTCTCTAGCTCTGGAAATGGAACAATACTTTTTACAATTGAAGTAACAGCTGGCTCCCCCTCAGCTCCTGCACACAATCTATCAGGGGCTTCACTAGGGTGTGGAGTTGGGATCCAGTCGTTAAGGATTTGTTGTCCCTCCTCCACTGGCATATTTGGGGCTCCCCCTTGCCTCACAATCCTCCTATCCTATCTTGTGAATATTTTGGACTCTATTTTCTTGAGATGGTGGATAGGTACCCTGTAACGACCCCATCCGTTAAATGACGTATAGTAGAAGGTCCGGCCGGGGCCCCACACTATATGCCACAAACAGACGGTGAGGTCACAGGATAATATCAAACCATACGAATCCTAACTCAGAGCATTCTAGCGGAAGCTTTAAGTTACAACTTTGAACTCTCAACCGGAATGTCCAATATATAAAACCACCTTTATATATATAAAACCAGGGAATGTACAACAAAGGTTTGGCCTTAAGGCCTTACAGTTCCTCTTTACAGACAACATGATTTACAAACCTCGGCGTGCAGGCCGGCCATACATGAGTAAAAGAGAACAACCAAAACATTCGCTTAGCCTTCAAGGGCTAGCCGCAGCAGCAGCAGCAACAGCAGTAGGGCTTCAGCCCATCACTTACCACTTGGCTCTCCAGCACCTGCACAGGAACAATCCACCCAACCAGTGGCAAACAATGCAACGGTCAGCATTCAGCTGACCCAATTATAACAATCCTACCCCTTTCTCGGGGCATGAGCATTCTTTCCCTGCAAGCATGGCATCATCAAATAGCAACTATGTGCGCGCAGGCACATTCAAGCCATCACAACTATCGGCCACACGGCCCGACAGTCCGTGCACTCAGGGCACATTCTTGGTGTACCGGAATACCAGGGTCAACACCACCGTCTACACGGTATTTGAGCATTCTAGTCTTTCCAGCGCGCGGGCCTAAGACTCTCATTAGGCGCTCCAACAAAACCTATAACCAGGCTTCCAAGTCGGACGGACCTAACGCAGGTACGGATCAGCCACCCCCCGTTGCTCAAGTCGCCGTGCCACCTCGAATACGGAAGTATCCATGGCTATTTATAGGCGCGGGTCGGTTTCGCCTTTCCTGTTCGGCAATCTGCTTTTTCATCGAGTTGCAGCCCAACGGCTCAACCACTCACAAAGTGGCAACACACGGCCACAAGAGTTGCATCCAACCCTCTTCATTTCATGGACATCGTCCAGTACTTCCTGCCGCACCAAGCAACAGGTAGGCACAAGGCATCACAAGCCATAATCACGAAGCCTTCTCCGATATGCAAACAAGCATCACCAATCCAGAACATATCCAGATGGGCTTCACACAGCATGCCTAGAGCCGTACTCCAATTCCGGCCTCTAACAAGGGGGACTTCACATATCTACCCCAAGGGACACCACAACCCACCGCACACTCGCGGGGAAGGGTTTTCCCTATGCAATGCAGAAAAGAAGGACTTCACATGTCCAAGGAGGGAGATCGTTACCCTTGTCGATCTCTTCGGAGCCATC
This sequence comes from Platanthera zijinensis, assembly GCA_039513925.1. Classification (NCBI taxonomy): domain Eukaryota; kingdom Viridiplantae; phylum Streptophyta; class Magnoliopsida; order Asparagales; family Orchidaceae; genus Platanthera; species Platanthera zijinensis. Next base: position 122,479,922 of record CM077086.1, on the reverse strand, counting down.
GAAAACTAGCCAGTGAGAAAGAACCGCAGCAGCCTTGCCTTCACAACGCCGGCTTCGGATCACGAATCGGACCACGGGAGCTCCGCCGGTGGCTTGCTCTCCTCCTCCTTCTTCTTCCTCCTTTCTCTCTTCCTTAAGCACAAATGAAGAATGACTTCTTCCTTGACGAATTTAATCCAGCCAGGAATCACCTGAGCCCTTGGATCTAAAGAGAGAATCTGAACGGCCACGATCTGCCCAAAAAACCCAATTTTTGGCTGACACGGCCTGTGACACGCCCGTGTCACAGGCCGTGTACCCTTAAGCGGCACACGCAGTTTGAACCGACTGAACAACACGGGTATCGACACGCCCGTGTCGAACCTGACACGCCCGTGTCATCCTGAGACACGCCCGTGTCAAACCTGCTTCATCGAGCTGCACCCAGTACACGGGTCGGAACACGGCATCGGACACGCCCGTGTCCCACCTGACACGCCCGTGTTCACGGCCGTGTTCAAGGCCGTGTACTATTCTGACTCGAACAGGCCAATTTCGAAATTTAATTCGAACACGCCCTGGGACACGCCCGTGTCGGAGGCCGTGTCCCAGGCTCGACGATCGTCGACTCCCAATTGTCGACTAACCTGAACACGCCCTGGGACACGCCCGTGTCCCAGGCCGTGTACCCCCGACACGCCCTGGGACACGCCCGTGTCCCAGGCCGTGTAAAATTTCTTGTACCTCAAAAATCATTTTGAGTCCTTTAGGGTCTTTTTGGGGTGTTACATACCCCTTTGGTCATATTGAACCTGTCATCATCCATCTGATTCAAGTTTAGGCTAATAATCATCCCAAAGGTTGGAGTGCGAAGTCTATCCTTGATTTTCTCGAACAGCAAAGCACCCCATTCTAACCTCTTCCTGCAATTGATCGCCATAAGAGTCTATAACATATCATTCGAGAGGTAGTCATGTGATCCAGTTTTACATAGCATCACTTTTCCAATTATATCTGATAGTAGTTTAACTTCGTCATTCATCCCTTTCCTTATAACGGTCTTGGTTCCTCTGGGTAGTCTACAGAATAGTAGAGCTCTTGAAAAATCCTCCTCGTTGAGGCAATTTTCTTCTTCACAAGCTGGAAGCCACAAATACCGAGTGAGGAGTGAAGCTTTGGCTTTAACTGTGCTCTTCTGAACTTTGCTCTTGATAACTGTATCCGCTTTGAGGAGTTTGGCATTATGGAAAAATTCCGGAACTTTCTTATCCAGCACATTGCAGTGGTGTTCGAGGAAAAAGGAGAGTCCAACCATCTCCAACATTAGAATAGCATTTATAAACTCATAAGATGCATCGGTAAACCATGTGCTGACCAACTCACCTCCCCCTAGAAAGCCACTGGTGTAACAACTCCACCCGTTAAATAATATATAATAGAAGGTCCGGTTGGGGCCCCACACTATATGCCACAAACATACGACGAGGTCATAGGTTAATACCAAAACACCATCGCATCCTAACTCAGAGCATGCTTGCGAAAGATTTTAACAATAAAGATAAACTCAACCCAGGAATGTCCACTATATATATAAACCACAGTTATATACAACCTCTTAAAGGAAGGTACAATAAATACAAACAAGTTGGCCTTAAGGCCTTCCAGTTCCTGTTTTCACGGTGTGGATTGCAAACATCGGCGCGCAGGCCGGCCACACATGAACAAAACAAAATAAAAATCTTAGCTTTCAAGGGCTAGCAAAGGCAGCGGTAGCAGCAGCAGAACCAGCAAAGGCTTCACCCCTTACTTCCCGCTCGGCTCTCCAGCACCTGTATAGGGACAGCCCACCCAAAAGGTGGCATACAAGGCAATGATCAGCATTCAGCTAACCAATTTATAACAATCCTGCCCCTTTCCCGGGGCAGTGACATTCCTTCCCTTCAGGCATAGCAATGCATAGACAGGTATAATATATATTGTGCTCTCATGCACAATCAATCCATCACAACCGTCAGCCACACGGCCCGACGATCCGTTCACTATGGGCACATTCTTGGTGCACCAACGAACCAGGGTCAACACCACCATTTACACGGTATTTAACATTTAGTCTTAATGGCACACATGCCTAAGACTCTTATTATACAACTGACGAAAGATCAAATCCTTGACACTCTCCTGTACAGTCGAAATAATGCAGGTACGGATCAACCACCCCGCATTGCTCAAGTCGCCTTCCATCACCGAGTAAAGTATACTCGAGGCTACATCTAAAGGCGCAGGTCAGTTTCACCTTTCTTGTTCGTCAAGAAGCCTTTTTTAGAGGTCGCAGCTCATACTAGCCATAATGTCTACCAAGGACTGGCTTCACATTAGCCACGCTATCCACCAAGGACTGGCTACACTGTCCACAACGGACTGGGTACACTGTAGCCACAGCACAAGCAGTACAATGTTCTTTTCCTGGAATTCCTCATTCCAGTACTTCCTGCTACTCCCCTTCACAGGTACAACCCATTGACTCCACAAACTACACTTTTATACGCAGAGTCTTCTCCGGTGCGCAATATGCAAAATCTCCAATCCAGACAAACCTGTCCAGATGGGCTTCACATAGTATGCCTATCCCGTACTATACATTTTCGGGTCTAGATGTAGAATTAATCGGGGATATCAACTATCCATTTATTGGGATCACTTACTCTTTCCACCTTTTGGTGGAGGATCCCATGCACACATGCATAAAGGAGGACTTCAGTTATCCAATGAAGGAAGATCGTTACCCTTGACGATCTCTTGGGAGCCACAGAAATTCTAGCAGGTTGAAAGAACCGCAGCGGCCTTGCCTTTACAGATCTGGCCTCGTATCTCTAATCAGAACTCTAAAGCTCCAGCGGTGTCCGGATCTTCTCTTCTTCCTCCTCCTTGCTCATCTCCCTTCTCTCTTCTCTTTAGAAAGAGAATATCCAAGTGAAGAATGAAATCTTCACTCAAATCCGGGGTTAAACCCAGTAGGAAATAACCTGGGCCACAGGATCCAGGATGAAGGAAATGAACGGCCACAATGCGCCCTCAAAAGTCTATTTTTGGGCTGACACGGCCTGTGACATGCCCGTGTCACAGGACATGTACTACAAGCGGTACACGAACCGACTCATCCAACACAGGACACAGGCTTAAACATGCCTTTGTTAACTCCTAACACACACATATCACGAGGTACATGCCCGTGTTGAGGGCATGTCCCTCAATCGACATAGGATCAACACTACAGAAAAGGAAACGGCTAAGGCACTCGCCCGTGTCCTTATCCATGCGCCAAACACGCCCCTGTGACACGCCCATGTCATAGGCCGTGTGCCAAACTAGAAATAGCCTGGTTACCAACCCGAGCAGGACACGGCCTCAGACACGCCCGTGTCCCTGTCCGTGTGACCTTGAGATGCCCTAGGACACGCCCGTGTCCCTGTCCGTGTCAACCAGCCTGAACTTAAAATTGGAATTTTAGGTGTTACAACACTCCCCTCCTTATAATAAATTTCATCCCGAAATTTTCTCACAGCAAGGAAACCCAGAAAGCACAATGTTATAACTTCAAAATGACCATTACAATAAAAGACGCACTTTACAACAGTTCAAACAAACAACTCGGGAAAATCAGCTCACATGGTCAGCTCCTACTCCCATGTTAGCTCCTCATAGCCACAATTGTCCCACCGGACTTTTACCATCCCTATTGTTTTGTTCCGCAACTATTTATCAGCTCTATCTTCGATCTGAATGGGTCTAACCTTTGTCGTTAGCCCATATTCGACCGGTACGCGATCATTCTCAATCACTTGAGCTGGATCCTTGATGGCTTTTCAAAGCACTGAGATGTGGAACACATCATGCACTCTACTCAATTCTGCTGAAAGAGCTAGCTGATAGGAAGCTTCCCCATCTCGCTCCACCACTTCAAACGGACCAAGATATTTCGGACTTAGCTTTTTCAACCGCCGAATCCTTGATACGCATTTGATGGGTTTGATCTTCATATATACCCAATCGCCTACCGCAAACTCCACGTTCAGGTGCTTGGCGTTGGAGTACTTTGCTTATCGATCCTGGGCTATTAGTAGCCTCTCCCGAATAGAGTGTATTGTCGAGTTAGCCTCTTTGACTTCCTTACTCTTATACATCTTGGATTCGCCTGCTTCTGCCCAAGCTAAAGGTGTACGACACTTACAACCATACAGAGCTTCAAACGGTGCCATACTGATGCTCGCTTGGTCGCTATTATTGTAGGCCTACTCCACCATTTAGAGATGATCTTCCCATCTCTTACCAAAATCCAGGGAGCACATTCGGAGCATATCCTCCATCATCTTGTTGGTCCTCTCAGTTTGGCCATCTATTTGTGGATGAAAGGTCGTTCTAAATGCTAACTTTGTTCCCAATAATTGATGAATTAGTTGCCAATCATTCGATGTGAATCACCCATCACGGTCACTTACGATGCTACAGGGAACACCTTATAATCGGACAATCTGCTCCACATAGAGTTTTGCTAAGGTTTCCATTCAATTGCCCCTATTATTCGGTAGGAAGTGAGCCACTTTTGTCAACCGGTCTATAATCACCCAGATTGAATTATTCCTACATTGAGATCTCGGCAACCTGTGCACGAAATCCATTGAGATATCATCAAATTTCCACTCTCGAATAGGTAATGACTTCAGGAAACCACCAATCTTCTGACATTCTGCATTGACCAATGCACAAGTTTGAAATTTAGCCACATAATGTGCTATGTCTTTCTTTACTCCTGGCCACCAAAAAAACTTCTTCATGTCCTTGTACATCTTTGTGCTCACAGGGTTAATTGAGTACTTTGCAAAGTGAGCTTCATACATCAACTCTTCTCTCAACTTACCCATACTTGGGACACACAACAAGCCATCTTTCCGTAACAAGCTGTCATCCCAGGAGAATTGACCATCTGACACATCCTTTGCATAGCGTTGGAGACTTTCATCAAGCTCCGTTGCTCGCCGAACCCTTTCCACAAGGTCATATTGTACCTCCGTCCAGTTTAAGCATGCATTGGCTGTGGAATTCTTGTTAATACAAGAAATCTCTAACACTTCCAACTCCTGGATCAGACGCTCATTATGCATCTACAACCAACTGGCCTGTACCGGAGTCCTAAGACTCAACGCATCAGCGACCACATTTCCCTTCCTGGGAGTATAGTGAATATCAAAGGTGTAGTCCCCAAGGAACTCTATCAACCTCCGTTGTCGCACATTCAAGTCCTTCTGATCCAACAGATACTTTAGGCTCTTATGATCTGTATAGATATCCACCTTTACGCCATATAGATAGCGCCGCCATAATTTAAGCACAAAGATCACCGGCGCAAATTCCAAGTCATGGACGGGATAATTCCATTCGTGCACTTTCAACTGGGGTGAGCCATAAGAAATCACTTTACCAAACTGCAGAAGAACACAACCTAAGACGCTCCCTAAAGCATCACTGTAGATCTCATAGCCGTCTGTACCAAATGGCAATGTCAGAACAGGCATCGTGGTCAAATGACTCTTCAGCTCTTCAAAATCCCGCGCGCACTCCTGCGTCCAAACGAACTTGTGATCCTTTCTCGTCAACTTGGTCAGAGGCAAAGCAATCCGTGAGAAGTTTTCAACAAACCGTCTGTAGTATCCTTCCAATCCAAGGAAACTCCTGACCTCGGCCACTGAAGACATCACTGGCCACTCCCGGATGATACTTATCTTTGATGAATCCACTGCTATGCCATCTCCACTTACCACGTGGCCAAGAAAAGCCACCGACGACAGCCAAAACTCACACTTTGAGAACTTAACATAGAGCTTATTCCTCCGCAAGGTATGCAACACCAACCACAAATGGTTTGCATGATCGGCTTCCGACTACGAGTATACAAAGATATCATCGATGAAGACAATAAAAAACAGATCTAAGTACTCTCGGAACGTTCGGTGCATAAGATCCATAAATACTGATGGCACATTACATAGGCCAAACGACACTACGGTGAACTTATAATGCCCATAACGTGTTCCAAATGCTGTCTTGGGTATGTCACCTTACCAAATCCTCGGCTGGTAATATCCAGATTTTAAATCCAATTTGGAATAGATGGTTGATCCCACTAGCTGATCGAACAAGTCATCTATCCGTGGGATCATAAACTTGTTTTTCTCCGTCAGCTTATTTAACTCACGATAGTAAATACATAACCGTAAACTATCATTCTTCTTTTTTACAAATAGAACAGGCGCGCTCCATGGTGACATACTTGGGCGTATATATACCTGTTCTAACAACTCTTGCAGTTGGACTTTCAATTCAGCCATTTCCTTTGGCGCTACGCGATATGACGAGTGGGCTACAGGTTTCGCACCTGGCACAAACTCAATCGTGAAGTCGATCTCTCATGGGGTGGTAACCCAAGTAGATCCTTAGGAAATACATCAGAAAACTCAGACACAATCAAAACATCACTCACACTTGCCTTTGGCTCAACAACCTGAACAAGCGTGAAGAATAACTCTGCGCGCTACCGTACAACATTGATGACTTAGAGAGCAGACACCAAGATCCTACCTACTCCTCGCACACCAGCGAACTTAGTCTCAAGCTCGATACTCTGTCCCAGTGTGATCTCCTTTAAATTGCATTCAATAAAGGCACGCTGCTCCGAGAGCCAGTCCATGCTGAAATCACGTCAAACTCTGATATCAGTAGCACAGATGCACTCAAACCGAAATCCCAAATTCCTATTTAAACTTCCACATCGCAAGCTTTATCCGCAAGCATCACACAACCATTCGATATTAACACTGTTATACTATCTGTCGTCACATGAAACGGTACACCAATTCGAGCTATGAAGTCCTTAGACAGAAATGAATGCGAAGCACCCGTATCAAATAGGGCTCTCGCTGGGTTGTTTTGAGTCAGGACAAAGACTGTAGCACACAAATCATGCACTAGCTATATAGAAAGTATGCAATAAAAACAAAGCAAGCATTATCTTAAATCGTACCTGTGATGACGTCACTTTGCTTATAGCCTCCTCCTGGCCAAGATTATAAACTTTGGGTTGCGCCTGGGATGTAGAGTAATCAACCACTGCTTTGCCCTTCTCGGCATAAGACGCGCCCATCTTCTTTTCCCGCTTTGGCTAAGCAACCCGACAATCACGGGCTATATGCCCCACTCATCCACAGGTAAAGAAGGTACGAGACTCCTACCTCGAAGTTGCTTCCGACACAACTGTCGCAGAAGCTTGCCAAGATGGCTTGGACATCTTGCCCTACTTCTTCTGGTAGTATGATTTTCCAGGGCGGGGTGCTTTGAACTCTAGCTTTGACACAGCCAAGTACTTTTTGCCTTGAACCTGCTTTATGTCCTTTTCCAGCGCACACGCAGTATCAACCAATGCCTAAAATCCCCTGTTCACTGAACTCGAAAGCAGGAACCTCAACTCATCCCGTAATCCTTCATAGAACCGATTAGTTTTCCTTTGTTCATCCGCGAAGATTGACACCGCATACCGTCCCAATCTTGTAAATTCATGCAAGTACGTATCAACGCTACTTTCTCCTTGCGCTAACCGTTGGAACTTGTTTTCCATTGCCATGTGTTGTGCAGCTGGTAAGTGCTTTGCCAAAAACATTTACGAGAACTCCTCAATCGAAACTTGTGTTAACTGCCTGCCAGCTAAATGTTGTAACTAAACCTCGTCCCACCATAACCGCGCCTCTACTTCCAACATGAAGGTGTCCAAGGTGACCTTCTGACTTAAATCTGTCCTGATAACCGTCAATATACGCTTGACTCGCGATAACCAATCCTCTGCCTGCGTTGGGGATCCCATACCCGGGAACATAGGCGGATTTAAGCTCATGAATTGCTTCAAGTGTTGTTCAGCTGCTCGCGGATCCACAGCCTCAACCGGTTCAGGTCTTACAGCAAGACCATCTGTCACAAATCCCGGCTACACCTGTCTGATCGGCTGAACAAATGCCGGCTACGCCATCCCGATCGGCTGAATCATGGCAAATAGTGCCTCAGCAACTAAGCCAACTGTTTCCACAGATTGAGGAGGTGTAGGCTCCTCAGCTGGTGCCGCACTCTCATCAGAATGCTAGGGATCAGACTGCCCAGCACCACTACAAGTCACCTATAGGTGAACAAGACACACATTAGCTACCTCGCGCAAGAAATAACAATAATTTAGGAATGCGCAGGTTCTTCAAACTAGTGTATTTGCCTTCCTTAGTGGACATTCAAGAGTTCAATAGTGTTAAAGCGGTTCACACATACACGTGCTCGCCACCCCACAAAAGAATTCGACCACGAATTTGAAAGAGGAAGACTGAGACAAGCTGATACCAAAATTTAACGACTCCACCAGTTAAGTAACATATAATAGAAGGTCCGGCAGGGGCCCCACACTATATGCCACAAACAAACTGCAAGGTCACAGGTTAATACAAAAACACCATCGTACCATAACTCAGAGAAAATACAAACAAGATGGCCTTATGGCATTCCAGTTCCTCTTTTCACAGTGTGGATTGTGTTGGTACCCTAGATGTGATTTGGCTTATGTAATCCCTTTCCAGCCCCTCTTGATCCATATAACTATATATGATCATGTTTAGACTTTGTTTAGTCTCCCTAGGGTAGTTTATATCTGACCTAGAGTTTAGATTAGAAGTTGTAGAATGAATTTTTTGGTTAAGGTTTCTTTTCCGTTCGACCATCGTCGAACGAGGCCTCGCGATTGTCGATCAGTGGTCGACGACAGCAGGGCTATAGAATCGTTGAAGTCAAGACAATTATCGTCGACCGATGGTCGACGATCTCAGAGCAAGCTTATTATGCTCTGAAGGTTGGTCGACGATCTGCTATCAGCAGTTCGACGATGGTGGTCTTGCTTCACGATATATGTCTCGACAGATCTCTGCCTTAGTCGTCGACATCATGAGATGTTCGACGATTTCTGTGTTAACAGATTTTCTGCCTTAGTCGACGATATCTTGAGCTGGTCGACGATTGCCGTTCGACGATTTCTGTTTCGACAGATTTCTGCTTTTAGTCGACGATCTGTTAGCTAGGTCGACGATCATCGAACCCCTGTTCGACGATCTCTGTCTGCCTTTAACAATTTGCACTTATTTTATTCCTTGGTTTATTCCCAAGTGTTTTAGCGTGTGATTAGAAAGATTTTCTGAAGAATGTTTTTGCTAATTTATGGCTTAAATTCAAATGAATTACTTACCAAATATGTTAAGCATAAATTACGGGATTTCGTATTTTGATAAAGCATTTTTGTCTTATTATACAAAATATATTGCCAGGCTGTATTCTAGCCGTTGGCGGTGTATGATATTTCCAAGAACGATAAGTCTTTATGCTGAGATTTTTTTTTATTCATTTATTTCCTTATTGGGACTGACAGAGAGCTAATAGGTCATTCTATTCCTATTGCTATATTCTATTTTTGAGATAATCTGTTGCAGGGCTCGAGAATTCAAATCAATAGAGCCGTTCCAAAAGATAAATGAGAAGACATATTTAAGAGAGATTTTTTTCTCAGAAAAATAAGAAGTTACAAAGATAGAGAAAATTTTTTTGTGCTGGACTCTCTCAAGCATCTCCAGAGCAACTCTTCACAATCTCAATCAGAAGAAGAAAAGTTTTCCTGAAGCATAAGTCCAGAGCAATCTCTTTCATTCTCAAGTCTCCTGAGCATCTGCTTAGAGTTTTCAAGACTTCAGAAAGAGCTCCAGATCTGCTTCACGTGCTCCAGAATCTGAAGACCTGATAAAAATCAGTCTACAGATCTCTGAGGATTTAGTTTCAGTGTATCTGAAACTCCTTCATCCTGAAGCAAAGGCTTTCCCTGGACTTCCACTAAGCCAGGGGGAGACTTTGATTCTTTAGAGAATCCACAAGTCTTCTCTAATCTGTATTAACAACAGAGAAGACAATCTAACCCTCTCAACCCCTTTGTAAAAGAGTTTTCACACCTCTTCAAAAGTGAACATTGGTGACAGGGCACCTTATCAACAACCTGTGGTTGAGCATCCTTATCAAAAGCTCAAAGGGTCTGTTTGATCTACCTGAATCAGATCATTGGTGGCAGGGCACCTTAGCAAAAATCTGTAGTGGATTCCTACCAGGGTGGTAGAAGAGTGGAGTACCTATTAAGAGGGAACCACTATATATCCTGTGTCTCTGGCTGTTTTGTTTAAATTACTTATTCTGTGGCTGTGATAGAACTACCTAGGATTGCTAGTTGCTGTGATAGGCTTATAGTTAATCTGAAATTTCAGTTAACTCTCTCACTTGTGCACTTCACTGTGTTAGGCTCTTAGGATTCAAGTATCAGATTATTTATTCCGCAAATAAACTCCAAGGGAGCTGACTAGTTATTCATAAAATTTGAATACTCTATTCACCCCCCTCTAGAGAAGTTTACAACTTATCCCCTCACTTTCAATTGGTATCAGAGGGAGGTTAGTTGTTCATACAGGCTAACACCTGAGTTAAAAGATCCTGTGATAAGTTGTTTCCTGATACCTTTCACAAACACTTTCACACATGGCCCAGTCTAAGGATTATTCAAGCACCAGACCTCCTGTATGCAACTTGTCCAAGTTTGGCATATGGAAGGCCAGGATAAGACTATACATGAATTCTATTGATGAAGATATCTTTTCTTCTATTTTGACAGGACCACCTGCTAGGCCTGCTGCTGCTTCCACTTCTGCTGATCTCAGTGTTGTGCCACCACCTGACTACAATGAAACTTACAAGAAGGCAAAAGCAGCTGATGCAAAAGCAATGAACATCCTAGCTCAGACGATGTCTGATGAAATATTCCAGAAGCTTGCTGAATGTACCTCAGCCAAAGCTATGTGGGATTCCCTCAACCAAATAGTTGCTGGCTCAGCTGATGAGAGGAAGGATAGGAGATCCAACCTCACTTCTCAGTATGAAAATTTCAAGAAGGATGATGCTGAAGACATTGACACAATGTACACAAGACTCAGTTCAATAATCAGTGAACTGAGGTCCTTAGACAAGGAGATAACTTTGTCAGAAGTCAATGACAAGATCCTGATGTGCCTTCCCATCTCTTGGGACTCAAGGATATGGCCCATCAAGGATGGAAGAAACACTGTGGAACTCTCCACAGAAGCTCTGTTGGGAAAGCTCAAGTCATATGAGCAAACTTTAAAGAGCAGAGCTGCTGCAATTGAAACAAAAACTCCTACACCTACAAAGAAAGAGCATTCTCTAGCTCTTAAGGCTGCTGAGACTTCTGAAGGAAGTCAATCAAATGAGGAGTTACTGGCACTCATTGCCAAAAGGTTCTTCAACATGGGAAGAAGAGACCTCAGAAAGAAGTTCTCCAAGTATGAGGACAAACCAAGGTATGACAAAACTCCATCTAAAGAAATCATTTGTTATGTTTGCAGCAAGCCTGGACATATTGCTCCAGATTGTCCAGAAAAGAAACACAAGGAGAAGAAACATGAGAAAGAGTACAGGAAGCACCACTCCAAGTCCTCCTCACACAAATACAAGAAGAAGGACAAGGGATTTGTGGCTGCTACCTGGAGTGAAACAAAAGAGGACACCTGCTCCTCTAGCTCCAGTGATTCAGAAGAAGAAGAAGAGAAGAAAGCCAAAGAGGTCTGCCTCATGGCTATTGATGCCTGCAGCTCTCTGTCAGCTGCAGAGAATTCTGAAGAAGAAGGAGACAATGAAGAAGATTCCCTTATGGAAGACCAGGTAATCGACTCATTTGATTTCTCATCTCCTGAGTTCAAATTAAAATTTAAGACTCTATGTTTAGATTTACTATTATCTGAAAAAGAAATTAAGTCACTTAGATTAAGGATAATGGAACTAGACATGGAAAGTACTGAAATAATTAGATTAGAAAAGGAATTAGAAAGCTCAAAAGAAGAAATAACATTCCTAAAATTAGAACTAGCTAAATCTAAGAGATTAGAAGAACAATTAAATGGCAGAAGCCTTAAATTATCTGAAATAACCAGTATAGCAAACACTAGGGTTGGTAATGATAAACTAGGCTTAGGTGCTATATCTAGTGAACCCATCCTCCTCACAAAGGAGAGATTTAGCACTCCAGTAAAATTTATTTCTGAATCAGGAATAAAGAATACTGAGGAAATTGAAAAATGCAAGAAAATTCAGAATAAGATTAAGAAAGAGAACAGGAAGAAAAAATTTCTAGCTTTACAGAAATCGTCGAACATTAATCGACGATCGTCAAACCAATCGTCGAACGTCCATCGACGATCGCTGAACACCTTCACTAAGTATGATATCTTCGGTGCAGGAGATCGACGATCTCATCTTGAGTCGTCGACCAGTGATCGACGATCTCATCATGAGTCATCGACCAGTGATCGACGATCGTGGAATCCAGAACAAAGCACTACCACAAATGATCGACGATATGACTTGCGATCGTCGACCGTGGATCGACGATCTGGACTTAAGCTGGAAAATAAATTTCAAACTTCCAGAATTGCAAATCCCAATCACTACCCTAGGTCGTTTAATCCTTTAACTGAATGGGTTATCCCACCTAGGAGATCACACCCTTTAGGATATAAATCTAAGCCTGCAAAATCTTTTATATCTAGTTTTTCTTTTGTAAAGAATACTGGACCCAAGGTAACCTGGGTCCACAATGTATAATTGATATCTTTGCAGGTGAAGACCTATCCAGTCATACATGACAAATGGTATCTGGATAGTGGATGCTCAAAGCATATGACAGGAAAGAAGAAGAATCTGTCAGGGTTCAAAGCCAAGCTGGGACCAAAAGTTGTATTTGGGGATTCCAGCTGTGGACAGACTGAAGGGTATGGCAGCTTCACCATAGGAGCTGTAACATTCAAAAAGGTTGCTTATGTCTCTGGACTAAAGCACAACCTAATCTCTGTAAGCCAAATGTGTGATGCTGGGTACAAGGTATGGTTTACTGACACTGCTTGTAATATTGCTTTAAATAATACTGTTGTGTTAGTAGGTATTAGAATTGGTAATGTTTATGTTGTAGATTTTAACTCATCCAAATCTGAAATATGCTTATTTAATGAAGTAACCAGTAATAATACCCTTTGGCATAAGAGACTTAGTCATGTAAATTTGAAAAATATTTCTAGGTTGGCTAAATACAATCTTGTAAGAGGCTTACCTTCTTGCCCCTACAAGAAGGAAGGCCTTTGCAAAGCTTGTCAATTAGGTAAGCAAACAAGAAATAGCTTTAAATCAGTTAATAAAAGTGATTCTCCCAGGATTCTGTACTTACTACATTTGGATCTATTTGTTCCTATTGCTGTACAGAGTCTTGGAGGAAAGTCTTACACTCTAGTAATTGTAGATGACTTCTCCAGGTTCACTTGGGTATTCTTCTTGAGAACTAAGGCTGATAACTTCAAGGTTCTTACAGATTTTCTAAAGTGTATACAGAGTGAGTACTCTACTCAGATTGCCTTGATCAGAAGTGATCATGGTACTGAGTTTGAGTCTCTTCTTATGCAAGAATTCTGTGAGAAGGAAGGTATCAAATATAGCTTCTCTGCTCCTAGAACTCCTCAACAAAATGGGGTAGTTGAAAGGAAAAACAGAACCCTAATTGAAGCTGCAAGTACATTGTTGGCAGATGCTAACATGCCTCTGTCCTTTTGGGCTGAAGCAGTTAGCACAGCTAACTATGTATTGAACAGAAGCCTGATACATAAACTTAAGGGTAAGACTCCCTATGAGTTACTTAAACAAGTGAAACCTAAAATAGATTATTTTAGAGTATTTGGCTGTGTTGCTTTTGTTCATAACAATAACAAAGAATACCTTAGAAAATTTGAGGCAAAAGCTTCAATGGGAGTTTTTCTAGGATACTCTCAAGTAAGCAAAGCCTATAGGGTCCTCAATAAATCCTCTCTTAAGATAGAAGAGTCTGCACATGTCTCTTTTGATGAGACAGTCATGTATTATAAGGAGAAGGACTCTTCCTCTAATAGTACAGTGCAAGTCCTAGGAGTAAGTAAGGATTTGGAAGGTTTGAGACTCACACAGGAGAATCATCCCCAACAAACTCCTCAGGTTGCTTCCTCAGAATCTGAATCTGATGTAGAACTTCTTGAAGTTAAAGCACCTACTCCAACAGTTGATCAAATTCCACATGAGGAATCAAATCCTGGAACTGTTGAAGATCAGATCATTGTTGAACCTACTGATCTTGTCACACTTAGAGATCACCCTGTATCTCAAGTGATTGGAGACATTTCAGTAGGAGTCCAGACAAGACATCAACTCAACAAAGATGTGATGTTTGCTTGTTTCCTTTCTCAGGTTGAGCCCCTAACCATTAAAGATGCTGAGCTTGATCCACACTGGATTATAGCCATGCAAGAGGAACTTAACCAGTTTGAAAGATGTAAAGTTTGGACTTTGGTTCCAAGACCAAGAGGCAAACTGGTCATAGGCACCAAGTGGGTGTTTAGAAACAAGCTTGATGCCCAAGGCATAGTAGTTAGGAATAAGGCTAGGCTAGTAGCTCAAGGCTATAGATAGGAGGAAGGCATAGATTATGATCAAACTTTTGCCCCTGTAGCTAGACTAGAAGCCATTAGGATTTTCCTAGCCTATGCTGCCTATAAGAGATTTAAGGTCTTCCAAATGGATGTGAAGAGTGCCTTCCTCAATGGAGATTTAAAGGAAGAAGTGTTTGTTGAACAACCACCAGGGTTTGTTTCATCAACCTTACCCACTCATGTGTTCAAACTCCAAAAGGCTCTATATGGACTTAAGCAAGCTCCTAGAGCTTGGTATGAGACCTTAGCAAATTTCCTTCTAGAACACAAGTTTGTGAGAGGTGTAGTAGATAGAACACTATTCATTAGACATCATAAGGACTCACAACTGTTAGTTCAAATCTATGTAGATGACATTATATTTGGCTCTACTGATCCCAAACTGTGCAAGAGGTTCTCTGAACTAATGCACTCCAAGTTTGAGATGAGCAGCATGGGTGAGTTATCCTATTTCCTTGGTCTCCAAGTGAAACAGTGTGTTGATGGTATCTTCATTTCTCAATCAAAATATGCCAGAGAGCTGGTTAAAAGATTTGGAATGTCTGATGCCTCATCAATGAGCACACCTATGGCCTCAAATGCAGTTATTGATTCTGATGTCAATGGCAAGTCTGTTGATGAAAAGAACTATAGAGCCATTGTTGGTTCCCTGCTGTATTTGACTGCAAGTAGGCCTGACATAATGTTTGCTACATGCCTATGTGCTAGGTTTCAGGTCAATCCAAAGGAATCTCACTTAACTCTTCTCAAGAGGATCTTGAGATACCTTAAGGGATGCCCTAACTTAGGACTGTGGCACCCAGCTGAGTCAGGATTTGAATTAATTGGATATTCAGATGCTGATTATGCTGGTTGTAGAGTTGACAGGAAAAGCACCTTAGGGACCTGTCAGTTCCTGGGAGAGAGACTTGTCTCTTGGTTTTGTAAGAAACAGGCATCTGTGTCTACTTCAACTGCTGAGGCTGAATATATTGTAGTAGCTAGTTGTTGTTCACAGATCCTGTGGATTCAAAATCAGCTAGTGGATTATGGGTATACACACTCAAAAACAAAAATTCTGTGTGACAGTACCAGTGCAATATCAATTGCTCAAAATCCTGTGCACCATTCCAGGACCAAGCACATTGAGATTAGACATCATTTTCTAAGAGATAATGTGGAAAAGAACAAGATAGCAATGGAATTTATATCCACAGACCTACAGAGAGGAGATATTTTCACTAAGCCCCTTGATGAACAAAGGCATTTGTTCTTCCTGAACCAGCTTGGTATGATTAATGGTTCAGAGTAGTGAAAATTTGGTTAGTCTTGTTTTCTGTCTAAAATCGTCGAACGACTGCTCGACGATCTTCGACCAGGTCAGAACTATCGTCGACCAACGGTCGACGACAGCTCGTTCGGTAGTAAGGCAGAAATCGTCGATCAACTGGTCAACGATCTCTCCTTAGGTATCTATAGTCGACCAATGGTCGACGACAGATTTTCCGTGCTGTGTGGAGAATCGTCGACCAACATATATTGATCGACGATCGTGGTGATTGCTTGTAGTCGGTCGATATTTGACGATTAGTCAAAAATTGACTATCGTCGGTCATTGTTCGACGACCGATTTTATTCCGGGATCGACGATCGCAGATTTATATCTGATAGTCGATTTAGGTCTGGAGATCGTCGTCCTTCCGCTCCGTCTTTTCATATTCCATCCTCTGGCTTAGAATTCGCTCTCAAACTCTAATCCCGCGTGATTCTCTTCTCCCCTGCTTTGCTTCTCGATTCGTCATTTTCTCTCAAATCCTATGGCGATTCCTTCTGCAGTTCTCTTCGGAATGAAGTTCGACACTGGTTTCTGTGTCGACTTCGATTCTTTCAGCCGATGTGATCAACCCATCCAAGACATTCTGCAGCTGTGTGAAGATCAAGGGCTAAAGAAATTTATGTCATTCTCACCAAAGATTAATATACCAGAGATTCGAGAATGGGTATATACCTCGTCCTCCAGCGACGAAGCGATGACTGGAAAGATAAATGGAGAGGAGGTCATCCTGACTCCTGAAGTTCTGACTGAGTTGTTTGGTCTGCCAACCGGTGCTGAGGACTATGAGCAAACTACAGAAGAATATGGCCGCATGCTAACTGTGATGGGCCATGCTGAGGGTATTCCAGCTAAGCTGCTAAAGATAAATCTGGCTCCAGAGTATAAGTTTCTGGCAGACCTGGTAGGCAAGGTCGTTTTGGGAAAGCATTCTGCTCACGACAACATCAACAGGCAACAATTTGCCTTAATGTCAGTTCTGGTGAATAAGACGCAGATTGCCTGGGGAAAAGTTCTGTTTGAACTAATAAGGAGAAAGAACAATCAGAAAGAAGTAAACCTTGCCAGGGTGTTGGGTGTGTTTCTATATGTGAAAGCACCCCTGCTGCTTGTTTCTGCACCCTCCGCAGTCAACGCCAGCAAGAGGTTGGACCCCTCTCTGTTCAAGAAATCTCAGAGAGTTATCAAGAAGTCAGCCAGGGTTGATCCTAACCCTCCATCAGACACAAGGGCTGATTCAGCCACTCTCCAGCTTGCTGGGGAAGGCTCAGCAATCCCTTCATCCTCCCGTTTTACCCCTACATCCTCATCTCCTGTATTACCCTCCACACAATCTGCAGTACCACCACAACATGCATCTTCCATCCTACATGCATCTCCACCCCAGTCACCTATACCACAACATCTGGCAGCCGCAGCCAGTGTTGACATGGTCACTGCTACCATCCTCACACACTTATCTCAACATGAATCCCACACTCATGCTGATGTTCACCCATCTCCACATGATTCATTTGATCATGTGGTAGATCATACT
Source organism: Platanthera zijinensis (assembly GCA_039513925.1). Lineage (NCBI taxonomy): Eukaryota > Viridiplantae > Streptophyta > Magnoliopsida > Asparagales > Orchidaceae > Platanthera > Platanthera zijinensis. The sequence continues at coordinate 122,462,413 of CM077086.1, read as the reverse complement.
GCTTCCATTCCATCCACCTCTACATCCTCAGCATTTCAGATAACTCCTGAATTGCTTGCACAAATTGTAGAGCTCATCACTCCATCCATACAAAAAATGATTGAGGCTGTCAATGCCCCTCTCATTGCATCCATCAAAGCCCTTACTGAAGCCATCAAATCATTTCCACCCTCTGCTGAGCCCTCTTCAGTAAGATGCATGACTCCAGTCCCCACTGAAGTCATGCAGGGGGAGATGTCTGTTGAAGTGGTCTCAGGTGATGCCTTGGCCCTTCAGGACAACTCTTCTCTTCCCCTTACAGCAATTGTAGAAGAACATCAAGAGCTTCCAGAGCAACCAGAAGGTAAATCACTTCCTCTAAAGGTTATAATCAGGACTTTAAATTGATATCTTTATCTAACAAGGACATTCACTCCCTAGTAAATCAAGCTTCTGATGAAGAAATCTCTGAGAAAGATAATGAAGAAGTCCCCATGGACATTGGTGAAAAATCTCCATTGAACACTACTGATTCAGAAGTAGTGGTTCAACAATTTGAGAATGTTGCTGCTCAATCTGATGGTATAATGTTATTTAAGATTCTAATTAATTCACTCCAACTTGGAGTTAATTTCTTATTCCTTCCTATCCCATCTCAGCTGCTGATGATCCTGCATCAGTATTGCAAGATGATGCTGCAAATACCATTGAAGATTTGGAATCCTATCTTAACCTAGACTGTGAGTCCTCACTCACATCTACTCCTCTTGTTCCTTCTTTTCAAGAGAAAATGGTCTCTTATAGACCTGAGTACCTTGATGACCCCTTGATCAAGGACTCTCTCTTCTTTTCCTGTATAGCACTCCTCGTGTGCCTTGCAGAGGTGTCTATCCCTGATGTCGCTAAACATCTAGAAGGAATTATAACCTCCTTCCTAGATGCAAAGTGGTATCCTGTGTAGATCTTCAGGTAACTCTATCAATTACCTGTTGCTGTTCACCTTGGGGGGAATATTTTATTCCCACTTGGTTGTTAACCTATCCTTCTTTATATGCAGGCACAATCATCACTGCTGCTGCTGCTGCTGCTGCTGAAGAAGCTGAGGCTGTGCTAGTTTTACCAGAAAATGCCTCCAAGATGACTGAAAAGGAATCAAGCTTAGGTACTCTAAACCTAGAACAATTTATAGCCTTTGTGGCTGAGAATATTGCCTCTGAGTACATTGAAGGGTTGGCTAATTATCATCTGGATTCCCTAGCCATCTCTCTAGAAAAAGCATCTGCCCCTGCAGATACTGTCATCTTTTCTCCTTCTATCCTTACCTATCCTCTATCCATTCCTTCTACTGCAGAACTGGTCCCCAGGATAGTTCCTGACTTGTATCCTAAATCAGAACTCTGGAAGAGCACTCCAAATGTTGATCTTGATGCCCTCCTTGAGCAAGATGCCATTGAGGAAGCAAGAGAAAGAGAAGATAGAGAAAAGCAGAAGGCTGAACATGCTATAGCTGCCAAGGATATCTCAAACCTAGACTTTGATGATTATGCTGGCAGAACCTCATCTCACTCCTCTGATGATGATGACTCTGAGGATTCTGATAGCTCCCAGAAAAAGAAAAAGGCTGTGTCTAAGAAAAGGAAAGCATCTGCTCCTCCTACTGCCAATCTAGACAAGGATGTTCCCTATTTCATTCTGAAGGGAATTGATCCCAAGAGCAAAGAATTTCGACCCTGGATGAGGCTCTCAAAGAATCAGACAAGAGAGAAGAAGAGATCAAAAAGATATGACACTCCTATTCAGAAATTCCCCCCCAGAGGTCCTCCTCCACCTCCTGGTGCTAGAGCCTCTGGAAGTCTCTCTTCTGCCCCATCTGCAAGATCAGCCAGCTCTAACATCTTTCAGTCCTACCAGAGAAGGAGTAACCAAAGCCAGGGAGGCCAAGATGCATCAGGACAAGGAAGAAAAAGAAATGAAAATGTTCTCATGGAACAAATAAAGGAGATGACTTTTCAGCAACCTACTTTCTCTCCTCCTCCTTCTCCTAAAAAGAAAGTTCCAGAATGGAAACCTTCTCCTCCCAGGAAAGGTCCATCCTCCACTTCAAGGAAACCTGCTGCCTCTGAGACAATTGAAACAAAAGGAAAAAGAGTGGTCCATTCAGAGAAATCCCACAAGAAGTTCATTGAACTTGCACCTCCCAGATCTCTATATGCTGAAACTGATCCTAAGAAGGCTGCACAGATTCCTCTTGACTCAAGCAAAATAGCCACAGCTCTTCAAAGGAACATGGAGATTGCAGCTCAAGCTGATACTGACAGACCATCCTCTCCATCAGATATGACTGAATCTGAAAGAATTGCCTCTATGGCAAGATTTAAGGAATCTATTGCACTAAGCATGATGGAGAGAGCCAAAGCTCAAGGACTAGACCCTACAGCATATACAACTATGTCTGAATTCAGAGAAAAGGAACTCAGCAAAATTCAAGTAAACTCTGAAATTTTCAATACTGAAGAATACATGAGGTTGCACCCTGCTGCAGTTCTACCAAGCTATGCTGAAAAGAAAATTATTGGTGAACACGATCTAATGCTATCCAAAAGACAAGCAGCAAATCCAAACAGAGAAATTATCTTCAAACCAGCTGTAATCCCCAAGAAATCATCTGATGCTAAAACCTCTGATAAATCTGCTTGATACTTTAGTTCTGCTGATTTATGGTTTTATGTTTTCCTGTGGATTGCCTGTGATTTAAATTTTTTGGTTAATTTCTGCCCTTGTTATTGTGTGCATTACTTTTTAGATCGGATTGGACAACATAACCCAAATAGGGGGAGATTGTTGGTACCCTAGATGTGATTTGGCTTATGTAATCCCTTTCCAGCCCCTCTTGATCCATATAACTATATATGATCATGTTTAGACTTTGTTTAGTCTCCCTAGGGTATTTTATATCTGACCTAGAGTTTAGATTAGAAGTTGTAGAATGAATTTTTTGGTTAAGGTTTCTTTTCCGTTCGACCATCGTCGAACGAGGCCTCGCGATCGTCGATCAGTGGTCGACGACAGCAGGGCTATAGAATCGTTGAAGTCAAGACAATTATCGTCGACCGATGGTCGACGATCTCAGAGCAAGCTTATTATGCTCTGAAGGTTGGTCGACGATCTGCTATCAGCAGTTCGACGATCGTGGTCTTGCTTCACGATATATGTCTCGACAGATCTCTGCCTTAGTCGTCGACATCATGAGATGTTCGACGATTTCTGTGTTAACAGATTTTCTGCCTTAGTTGACGATATCTTGAGCTGGTCGACGATTGTCGTTCGACGATTTCTGTTTCGACAGATTTCTGCTTTTAGTCGACGATCTGTTAGCTAGGTCGACGATCATCGAACCCCTGTTCGACGATCTCTGTCTGCCTTTAACAATTTGCACTTATTTTATTCCTTGGTTTATTCCCAAGTGTTTTAGCGTGTGATTAGAAAGATTTTCTGAAGAATGTTTTTGCTAATTTATGGCTTAAATTCAAATGAATTACTTACCAAATATGTTAAGCATAAATTACGGGATTTCGTATTTTGATAAAGCATTTTTGTCCTATTATACAAAATATATTGCCAGGCTGTATTCTAGCCGTTGGCGGTGTATGATATTTCCAAGAACGATAAGTCTTTATGCTGAGATTTTTTTTTATTCATTTATTTCCTTATTGGGACTGACAGAGAGCTAATAGGTCATTCTATTCCTATTGCTATATTCTATTTTTGAGATAATCTGTTGCAGGGCTCGAGAATTCAAATCAATAGAGCCGTTCCAAAAGATAAATGAGAAGACATATTTAAGAGAGATTTTTTTCTCAGAAAAATAAGAAGTTACAAAGATAGAGAAAATTTTTTTGTGCTGGACTCTCTCAAGCATCTCCAGAGCAACTCTTCACAATCTCAATCAGAAGAAGAAAAGTTTTCCTGAAGCATAAGTCCAGAGCAATCTCTTTCATTCTCAAGTCTCTTGAGCATCTGCTTAGAGTTTTCAAGACTTCAGAAAGAGCTCCAGATCTGCTTCATGTGCTCCAGAATCTGAAGACCTGATAAAAATCAGTCTACAGATCTCTGAGGATTTAGTTTCAGTGTATCTGAAACTCCTTCATCCTGAAGCAAAGGCTTTCCCTGGACTTCCACTAAGCCAGGGGGAGACTTTGATTCTTTAGAGAATCCACAAGTCTTCTCTAATCTGTATTAACAACAGAGAAGACAATCTAACCCTCTCAACCCCTTTGTAAAAGAGTTTTCACACCTCTTCAAAAGTGAACATTGGTGACAGGGCACCTTATCAACAACCTGTGGTTGAGCATCCTTATCAAAAGCTCAAAGGGTCTGTTTGATCTACCTGAATCAGATCATTGGTGGCAGGGCACCTTAGCAAAAACCTGTAGTGGATTCCTACCAGGGTGGTAGAAGAGTGGAGTACCTATTAAGAGGGAACCACTATATATCCTGTGTCTCTGGCTGTTTTGTTTAAATTACTTATTCTGTGGCTGTGATAGAACTACCTAGGATTACTAGTTGCTGTGATAGGCTTATAGTTAATCTGAAATTTCAGTTAACTCTCTCACTTGTGCACTTCACTGTGTTAGGCTCTTAGGGTTCAAGTATCAGATTATTTATTCCGCAAATAAACTCCAAGGGAGCTGACTAGTTATTCATAAAATTTGAATACTCTATTCACCCCCCCTCTAGAGTAGTTTACAACTTATCCCCTCACTTTCAGATTGCAAACATCGGCACGCAGGCCTACCACACATGAACAAAACACAATAGAAAGCTTAGCCTTCAGGGGTTGTAGTGGCAGCGGAAGCAGCAGCAACAGCAGGGGCTTCAGCCCTTACTTCCCGATCGGCTCTCCAGCACCTGCATAGGGACAGCCCACCCAGAAGGTGGCATACAAGGTAACAGTCAGCATTCAACGAACAAATTTATAACAATACTACCCCTTTCCTGGGGTAGTGGCATTCCTTCCCTGCAGGCACAGCAATGCATAGATAGATATATCATATATTGTTCTCTCATGCACAATCAATCCATCACAACCGTCAGCCACACGACCCGACGATCTGTGCACTCAGGGCACATTCTTGGTGCACCGGCGAACCAGGGTCAACACCACCATTTACACGATATTGAGATTTAGTCTTAATTGTGTGCAGGCCTAAGACTCTCCTTATGCCACTGACGAAAGCTCAATGCCTTGACGCTCTCCTGTACAGTCGACATAACACAAGTACAGATCAACCACCCACTGTTGCTCAAGTCGCCTTGCCATCACCGAGTACAGCGTACTCGAAGCTACATCTGAAGGTGCGGGTCGGTTTCACCTTTCCTGTTCGGCAAGAAGCCTTTTTCAGAGCTCGCAACTCACACTAGCCATAATGTCCACCAAGGACTTGCTTCACAATAGCCATGCTGTCCACCAAGGACTGGCTACACTCTCCACAACGGACTGGCTACACTATAGCCACAAAACAAGCAGTACAAGGTTCTTTTCCTAGAATTCCTCATTCCAGTACTTCATGCTACTCCCCTTCATAGGTACAACCCATTGACTCCACAAACTACACATTTATATGCGAAGTCTTCTCTAGTGCACAATATGCAACATCACCAATAAAGACCAACCTATCCAGATGGGCTTCACACAGCATGTCTATCCGTACTACACATTTCCAATTCTAGATGCAGACTTATAGGGATAGCAACTATCTACCCACTGGGATCACTTACTCTTTCCACCTTTTTTTGGAGGATCCCATGCACACATGCATAAAGAAGGACTTCACTTGTCCAATGTAGGAAGATCGTTACCCTTAACGATCTCTTGGGCGCCATAGAAATTCTAGCCGGTTGAAAAGATCCACAGCGGCCTTACCTCCACAGATATGTCCTCGGATCTCGAATCGGAACTCTAAAGCTCCAGCGGTGGGCAGATCTTCTCCTCTACCTCCTCCTTGCTCCTCTCCCTTCTCTCTTCTCTTTAGAAAGATATTATCCAAGTGAAGAAAGAAATCTTCACTCAAATCCGGAGTTAAACCTAGCAGAAAATAACAAGGGCCACCAGATCCAGGATGAAAGAAACGAATGGCCATAAATCGCCCTCAAAAGTCTATTTTTGGGCTGACACAGCCTGTGACACGCCCGTGTCACAGGACGTCTACTACAAGCGGTACACGAACCGACTCATCCAGCACAGGACACGGGCTTAGACATGCCCGTGTCAACTCCTAACATGCCCATATCACGAGGTACACACTTGTGTTTAGGGGCGTGTCCCTCAATCGGCACAAGATCAACACTCCCGGAAAGTACACAGCTAAGGCACACGCCTGTGTCTTTAGCCTTGTGCCAAACACGCCCCTGTGTCACACTCGTGTCACAGGCCGTATGCCACACTCGACACAGCCCGGTTACCAACCCTAGCAGGACACGGCCTCAGACACGGCCTTGTCCGTAGTCATTTCACCTTGACACAACCAGGGACACGCCCGTGTCCCAGGCCGTGTGCCTCATTCGAGACACACTCGAGACCAGCTCGATTACCTAAAGTTGGACATGCCCTGGGACACGCCCGTGTCCCAGGCCGTTTCACCACCCCTGAACTCCAAATTAGAATTTTGGGTGTTACAACTGGTGCTTCTAAAAGACATGGAGAAAACTGAAATCTCGAATTGGAAAACTGAAAGATCATTCCACTGGAATTTTGTACTTGTCGGAATCGGAGACTGTTGGCTGTCGGGAATCAACCACTGTACAAAATCTGCGGGAGAACCATGATGCTACTGACGTCTAGGGCATGTGTCACAACCCGTATTTTCTCCGAATTTAGAAATTATCAGAGTATGAGAAAACACGCGTCATGATGCCACGTCGAGCAGGGGATAACTGCTGACGCTCAGGCAAAACCATCTACTTACTTAATAGAAGAAATTCATGAGTTTAATTATTAGAAAATCAGTTATATTTTAGAGGTCGTATCCCTCGGCTCGATGGATCATCTAGTCCACAGTTTAAAACTACATATACGCTGCGGAAAAATACTTTATTCAGGTTTATCATCCTAAGGAGCGCTTAAGGGTCCCAAGAGAACCACTTATGCTATGCAAGACCCTATATTTAATTTATATAATGTATAAGAAAACGGTCTTGTACGTGATTGGAAAATAGTGATTTAGTTTTATAAAACATGCTGATCATGAGCCTTTTTTTATAATAATAGTTGTAGTTTAAAAATAACTAGCAACCTAACATAAAACCTCCCCAGAGCATGTAGACTATCTTCAAAAAAAGGTAGCAGCAGATGTAATATATCTAGTACAAAGCTAAAAACTACCAGTGGTCGCCAACAACCTGACACGAACCCACTGGCATATATGTATGTCTGTAAGGAAAGTACAGGAAAACTACCTCACTAACAAAGCAACCGGATCTCCAAAGTCCCAGAGACCACCAGCAACACCACTGCAACCTAGCCACCAAACTGGCTATAGCTCAGAACCTGAGGCATTCCAAAAGAAAACAGAATACCTCGGCAAGCAAAACAAGGTAAAAACTGCATGAAAGAGTCAACCAAGGGGGAAAAAGTGAAAGAAAGAAGAACAACATGCAGTAGAAAAAGTCACAACTGTCCAAAGTAGGACAACAAGAAAAGCACTACGTGCAAGGAAACAGCAACCACCCTGTCCAGGAACTACATCCTGCAGGGCCTACTAGGCTACCAAGAGCCCAAAGTGCTGCAATCTACCAAGGAAGAAACTTCTAACATCCTAAGCTGTGGGAAATGGTAGTAGTAAAAACAAACAGCATGGATCCGGGTTGGAGGCAAACTCAGTCCCTCAACCACCATTTCCATGCCAACAAGCTCAAGGGTCTACATGCGAAAGCACAAGGGACCTTCCACCCCCTTGCCCAGCCCGTACCTGGAGCACGATAGAAGAATAAGGGTGTCCTTGGCTAAATTGCACAACACCTCCCCCATGAAGAGCTTCAACCCACCACTACTAACCACGACCCACGATTCGGCCATTAGGAAAGAGAAACATGGTCGACAAGGAAATTACAAAAAGAAATCAAATCAAGGAATTCACTCAGGAATGAGAATCAAGGTAAGGGAAAGTGTTGAAATAACTCAACACGGCTTGGCGTTGAGTGGGACCCACTCAATGCCTAACCAGACCTTGGCGTTGAGTGAGCTAGCCTCACTCAGCGCCAAAACAAGCATGGCGTTGAGTGAAGCTCACTCACTCAATGCCTCCATCAAGAACAACTCTGGCGTTGAGTGAGCCAATTTCACTCAACGCCAAAACATCCATGGCATTGAGTGAGGTACACTCACTCAACGCCCTGGTACTTAGCCAAAAATAGAGAAAGTGGCGTTGAGTGAGCTGGCCTCACTCAACGCCAAAACAGCAATGGCGTTGAGTGAAGCTCACTCACTCAACGCCCTTACACTTAGCCACAAAACAGAACTACGGCGTTGAGTGAGTCTACCTCACTCAACGCCAAAATAGCAATGGCGTTGAGTGAGGTTCACTCACTCAGCGCCCTGGCACTTAGCCGCCACGAGGAAAACCTGCGGCGTTGAGTGAGCTGACCTCACTCAACGCCAAACCAGAAATGGCGTTGAGTGAGGTCAACTCACTCAATGCCAAAGTACTTAGCCTCAGAAAAGGCTATGGCGTTGAGTGAGGTGTACTCAACGCCAAAGTACTTGGCTGCACAGAGGCGATGGCGTTGAGTGAGGTCGACTCACTCAACGCCGAAACCGAAATGGCGTTGAGTGAGGTCGACTCACTCAACGCCAAAACACTTGGCTTCACAGGAAAACCGCGGCATTGAGTGAGCTTGCCTCACTCAATGCCAAAATGGAAATGGCGTTGAGTGAGGTCGACTCACTCAACGCCAAAGTACTTAGCCGCTAGCAGGGGCTACGGCATTGAGTGAGTTCACCTCACTCAATGCCCCAGTACTTAGCCAAAAAAAACTAACAAACTGACCAGCTGTGGCATTGAGTGTGTGCACCACACTCAACACCAAACCCGTAAAGGCTTTGAGTGTGTGCACCACACTCAACGCCAATCCCGGAAAGGCTTTGAGTGTGTGCACCACACTCAACGCCAACCCAAGAGCCCAAACTTGTCTCTTCTAAAAAACAACACAGCAGGCACCCCCTTCTCTCTCTCTCTCTCGGCTTTACCCGCAAGCCACCAACCAGACAAAAATCTGGAATTAAATCGGCGGCATTACGCCGGCAGGTTGGGCTCCATCAACACAAAGAAGGGGGCTCGGTAGGAGAATCTAAGCCCTAAAAATTCAGCAAGATACAAGATCAACATGGCCTCTACCCTAGGGCTAACCGGGATTTTCAATAATAATAAGAGAACAAGAGAATGGCAAGGGCAAGAACACCACTTGCCTCGATTTTCGGCGAAGCTTGGACAGCTTTCCCTCTCCTTTGCTTGACACTAACAGCAGCAGCACCTAAAACATTCTCCCTAACATTAATGGCAGAAAATCCTCAAAACCGAAATCCCAATCTCACCAAAATTCCACGAAAAACGGATATCTTACCGTAGAAACGAAGATCTAAGAGAGAGCAAGGCAACGTCGCTTTCAGAATCGAAATCCGTCCACGAACGAGCCCGGAATCACCGTCCGAAGGGGAGCAGGAATGGCGGTTTCTTCTCTCTGATTTCCCGAACAAAGCAGGCGGCGGTTTCGCACAGGAAGAAGAAGAAGGAAAAGAAGTGGGCCGCCACTTCTAAACAAAGCTTTTATAAAGGCTTGACATGTCGGTTCAGCAAAACCGAACAGGAGAGCCGCCTATTCTCTTAATTAAATTATGAGAATTCAAAAAGACAAGCCAATACAAAGCTGCCACCTAAGCAGGAATTAATTGTTGAATATTTCAGCCGCAAGAAACAACGCTTCAGCCCTTAACCGCTGGTTCAAGACAAACTTATACAAATTAATAAAATACATATACTATTAACACACCAAAACGATGCGAAAACCAAATCACCTCGGAATTCGACGAAATTCGCATCATAGCTAAATACTCACGCTACGAACACAACGGCAAAGTCAAAATTAACTTTCGACGAACAGAACTCGAGTTATACCCAAATAAAACCAAACACAAACATCCCCCCGAGAGGCTACACCGGGTCACCCAAAACAACTCGGCTTGCTAGGGAGATCTTTCCAACAGGCTATAGAATAGGGCACTCAGTTCTAATGAGCTAAACCACACTCCACAAATGGCACAAGCCATGGAAATGCGTCATCGTAACGCCAAACGAGAATAAAAATAATCGCAGAAAAATCGGGGGCGTTTCAGTCACTCCCCCTAAAAGAAAGTTTCGTCCCGAAACTTTACGCACAACACTCCTACTAAAGAAGGAAAAGTAACGAATAGGAGTTACAATAAGGGAAACATACCGATCAAATCAGCTAAACAGGTGAGGGTAAGCCCTCCTCATGGCCGACTCTAGCTCCCAAGTCGCGCTCTCCAAATTCTGATTTTTCCAAAGAACCCTCACCATCGGTATGGACTTCTTTCGCAACACTCGCTCCTGAGTATCCAAAATACGAACCGGCACCTCAACAAAAGAGAGGTTGGGATCCAACTGGGGCACAACGTCCAAGAGCTACCCACTGCTGCGCACACACTTCCGCAATTGGCTAACATGAAAAACATTATGAACACCTGGGAAGTTCGCTTGCAAATCCAATCTATAAGCTTACACGCCAATCCGTTCCAAAATCACAAACGGGCCCACATACCTCGGGTCTAATTTCCGATTCTTACCAAACCTCTTTACACCCACCATTAGGGAAACCTTGAGAAATACAAGGTCCCCTACAGAAAACTCCAAGGCAGACCTACACCGATTGACGTTCTTCTCGTACCTCTCCTGAGCTATACGAAGCTTCTCTCGAATAAGCTTCACGGCGACTTCCATTTCCTCCAGCGCATCAGGACCCAACAAAGGCCTCTCACCAGCCTCTGCCCAAAACAACGGAGTCCTACAGCGCCTCCCATATAAGGCTTCGAACGGAGCCATCTGCAAACTTTCCTGATAACTGTTGTTGTAAGTAAATTCCATAAGTCGCAGCCGCTCATCCCACGCTCCGCCGTGGTCTAAAATATAGCATCGGATCATATCCTATACAATCTGGTTCACCCGCTCCGTCTGCCCATTAGTCTGTGGGTGGTACGCAGTAGAATACCTCAGATCCGTACCCAAGCCCTCCTGCAGACTCTGCCAAAAACGAGAAGTAAACCGGGAGTCTCGATCGGAAATGATGCTAACCGGCACACCGTGGAGTGGGATGACTTCATTCAAGTACAACTCCGCTATCTTCTTCATCGGGTAATCATTATTATAAGGCACGAAGTGAGCACACTTCGTCAATCTATCCACTATAACCCAAACCTGTGGTCAATCTATCCACTATAGAACTCCTTTACTTCTGGAAATAGAATCTTACAAGGTTCTGAAAGAACAAAGTTCAAACCTGTGGTTTCTAGTAGAAGAAGCAAATTCTTGAAATCGTCTGAAATATCTGCTATCTCGGCGACCACAAGTTCACTGCCGACTCTAATTCTAGACTGCTGAGCCATTGAGACTGACGACGGCGATGGACGGAGTGCGAGAAAGCGGCGGTGTCGAAGCTCTGGTCGGCGGAAGGCGAAGAGTTTTCGAGAGAATGGATTTTGAAATATCGGTTGATTTGAGATTTCTAAAGTTATATACATATATAACCCTAGTAATGTTGATTAGGTGTCTAATTAATCTAAAATGACCCTTGGATTAAGGTAGAAATTGAGCGGTTTTCGAAATAGAAGAAATGAACAGAAATCAAAAATAGACGGGGCATTTCTCGAGAGGTGGGGTTAGTTCTCGAGAGACATGGTATAGTTCTTGAGAAGTATATTTCTTGTTTTCGATAACTTTTGTACTTCTTGAGAGACAGAGCTTTCATTCTCGAGAAGTGGTCTTAAGTTTTCGAGAACTAGTTATATACTTTTCGAGAAGTAATTGTATTTCTCGAGAACTGTCTTTCACTTGAGAAATTTCTGACCTTTTTGAAGTATCCTCGATTCTTGAGCCTTGAAATGATCTCTTTTGGTCTATCCTTCTCTGTTCAGCATCCCAAGTTTAGTTTTGAAGAAATTGAACTTGGTCTCGTCAAGTGGTTTTGTGAAAATATCTGCAACTTGCCGATGTATTGGCACGTACTGCAGATCCACATCCCCTTGCTCCACATGCTCCCGGATGAAGTGATATCTGAGCTCGATGTGCTTTGTCTGTCTGTGCGAGACTGGGTTGTTGGCAATTGCTATTGCGCTGGAGGAGTCGCAAAATAATGGAATGTCTTTAACCTTCATGTTGTAATATTCTAGCTGGTTCTTTAGCCAAAGCAATTGTGCACAACAACTGCCGGCAGAAATATATTCTGATTCGGCCGTTAAGATTGCGACACAATTTTGCTTTTTGCTTCTCCATGAGATAAGCCTTCTTCCAAGGAACTGATACGTCCCGGAAGTACTTTTTCTGTCATCTTTGCTACCTGCAAAGTCTGCATCTGAAAAACCAATTAGTTCGTTATCATTACTTCTTGGGTACCATAATCCAAGATTCGGTGTACCTTTAAGGTATCTCAAGATTTGCTTTGCAGTAGCATAGTGAGATTTCTTACAGTTCACTTGGAATCTAGCACAGACACATGTAGAGAACATTATGTCTGGTCTACTGGCAGTAAGGTAGAGCAAGGATCCAACTATGCTTTTGTACTTGGTTTCATCAAAAGGTTTCCCTTTCTCATCCTTGTCTAAAGACATAGCTGAGGCCATTGGAGTTCTCATAGAGGTTGCACTCTCCATTCTGAATTTATTAATCAACTCCTTGGTGAACTTCGTCTGTGAGATGAAAATTCCATCTTCAGATTGTTTCACCTGAAATCCTAAGAAATACTTCAGCTCTCCCATACTACTCATTTCAAACTTCCCTTGCATAAGTTTAGAAAACTTTTTTCGAGGTTGTCGTCTGTAGAACCAAAAATAATATCGTCGACATAAATTTGCACTTGCAAAATCTTGCCTTTAATTTCCCTAAGAAATAATGTCTAATCTACCTTTCCCCTTGTAAACTTGTTCTCGAAGGAGAAAGGTAGATAGCGTTTCGTACCAAGCTCGAGGAGCTTGTTTCAAACCGTACAGCGCTTTCGATAATAAATAAACATAGTCAGGAAGGTTAGGATCAACAAAACTTAGGGACTATTCCACGTACACTTCTTCCTTTATGTCACCATTAAGGAAGGCAGATTTCACGTCCATTTGATAGATAGTGAAGCCCTTCAGTGCAGCATAAGCCAGGAACAGTCTGATGGCCTCCAGCCTTGCCACTAGAGCGTATTTTTGGTCGAAGTCGATTCCTTCTTCTTGACGATATCCTTTGGAGACGGGTCTGGCCTTGTTCTTTATGATTGTCCCATCCTCGTCTAATTTATTCCTATTGACCCACTTTATCTCGATGACATTCTTACCTTTTGGTCTTGGAACTAGCTTCCAAACTTTGCAGCGCTTGAACTGGTTAAGTTCTTCTTCCATGGCTAAGATCTATGATGCGTCTGAGTTTGCTTCCTCAACTTCTTTGGTTCAACTTGTGAGAGAAAACTTAAATATAAATTCTCGTTAGTTGTACCTCGCCGAGTTCTGACACCATCCCGGGGATCTCCTATGATCTGGTCCAATGGATGATCCTTCAGATGTCTGAGCTCTAGGTTCCTAGCATCTGGGACTTCTTCAGCCACTGGAGTGACTTCATCAACTTGGATGGTTTATTCATCTTGATTGTCTACCTCTCCAATGGGGGTAGGAGTAGTGATCTTGATGAACTTTTCTTTTTCACCTTAGGTAGGTTCATCCAAGCTGATTTCTTTCAGCCTTGTACCTGCATCTTCAACAAGCACACTAGACGATTTGCTTTGTAGAAAGCTCGTCTCATCAAATACAATATGTATGGATTCCTCTACAACAAGAGTTTTTCTATTGAAAATCCTGTATGCCTTACTATGGCTAATATAACCTACAAAAATACCTTCAAAAACTTTCTCACTAAACTTGGTAGTATGATACTTACCAGTGTTAATCACGAAGCATTTACAGCCAAAAATTCTAAAATATAAAATAGTTGGTTTCTTGCCTTTTATAAGTTTGTAAGGTGTCTTATCATGATTCTTATTGATGAGTGCTCGATTTTGCACGTGACATGCAGTATTGACGGCTTCAGCCCAGAAATACTCCGGTAGTGAAGCATCACTCAACATAGTTCTGCAGGCCTCAATGAGTGTTCTGTTCCTTCTCTCAGCTACTCCATTTTGCTGTGGAGTGTGAGGAGAGGAAAACTCATGAAAGATACCTAGGCTTTCACAGAATTCTATCATGGCCCCAGATTTGAACTCTGTTCCATTGTCACTTCTGATTTTGACTACGAAATAGTTGTATTCGTTCTGGATCTGCCTGAAAAAATTAGTAAAGATGTCGAAGGTATCTGACTTGTGTTTCAGAAAGAACACCCATGCAAAGCACGAGTAGTCATCAACAATAACCAATGTATATTCCTTACCTCCCAAGATTCTAATTTTCAGAGGACCGAACAAGTCCATATGAAGTAGATGGAGACATCTACTTGAATTTTTGTCAATAATGCTTTTAAAGGTAGCCCTTATTTGCTTGCCTTTTACGCAAGCATGACAAGGTCTATCTTTGATGTACTTGACATTCGGGGCATCACGTACTAAGTTCTGGGAGAATAATTTATTAATAGTTTTAAAATTAATATGTGCTAACCTCTTGTGTCATTGGTCACCAAAAGACGCACTATCTTTTGCCAAAAGACACACTAGTGTAGAAGAATCTATACAAATGAAATTTAAACAAAATATATTTCTTCTTCGAGTGCCAGATAGAATCGTTTCCATATTATCAACAGACTTTATCAGGCACTTATCAGCGTGGAATTCAACTATGTATCCTTTGTCGCATAGTTGGCTTATGCTTATAAGATTGTGTTCCAATCCCTCAATATAAGCTACATCCGAAAAGGATACACTACCGTTAGTGATCATATCGTAGCCTTTAGTTATCCGCGGTCTGAACCTCCAAATATGACCTTTGGTCCGTTCAACACTGGAGAATAATTTTGAAGTAGTCTTCTTGTCCCGGTCATGTGCCGAGAGCATCCACTGTCCAAATACCAGATAGGAGTTTTGAAGGCCTTTGGATATCCCTGCAATCATAATAAGTTTGCCTTAGGAACCCAAACATGTTTGGGTCCTTGGTCTCGTGTTAGAACACTCCCCCTATGAGGATTAGCATCATGAGTGGTCATTCTCATGTTTCCAACTTGAGGAGTTGCAAAATTTCTTGGATTAAACCAACAATCGATGGCAAAATTACCAATTCTGCCACAGCACCAACAATCGAACCTTAGGAACTCCTGCTTGACCTTCTGGGATACTGGTCCAGCAGGGGTAGCATTCTTGGAGGAATAAGCTTCATGATGATGGAAATCACATGATTTCTTCTCCATCACAGGCTTTTCTACAATGGTTTTTACTTTTGGTGCTTTCTTGAAGTTATGACCATGATCATAAGGGCCATAGTCCTGAAGAATGACTTCTTCATAAGGTTCCTTAAAGACGCTCTCACCAAAGTTTCTGGGGCAAGTCCATCCTTGGTAACGAGACTTTGGCTCTACATAAGTAGGCCTAGTCAAGTGGTCGTAGGATGAGTCAAGATCAAACTCATTTGTTGGAAATATGACTTTCTTAAAGACAGTCTGATCTTGAGGGGCTTTCCCCTTTGCTTTGGCCAAGGCCTTCTTGGCAGCCTTAATTCTTATCTGAGCCTTATTCCTCCTAGAAGATTTACTAGGAGCTCCTACATGGCCTAGCCCAACACCCTTGGCCTGAGCAGAGAACTCAGCAGCAAGAGGAAGAACTACCTTTGGCTTAGAGAAACCTTCAACAAGTTTCTTTTTGGCTTCTAGTAAGTCTTACAATCCCTTGATGATTTCATCCTTCAGATCAAGGTGCTTGATAGCCTTATTGAACTCGTCAACAGCATTATCTAAGTCTTCTCTGAGTGAGTCCATCTTAACGACTTCCTCTCTCAGAGAGCTTTCTATGGCCTTTAGACACTTAATCTCTTTTGCCTGAGTTTTCATGACCTTTCGACATTTATCGTAAGCCATGATCAACTCCTTATACTGGGCCATGAGTTCAGACTCATTGTTAGAGGATATGTCCTCATGATCATGCTCAGAAACTTCAGATTTTGAAAGAAGGGTGTGAGATTTTACCTCCCCAGTGAACTGGGGCTCTTGTTCATCATCTGATTGAGCCATAAGTCCAAAGTAGGCTTCCTCTTCTTCACTTGACTCAGATGAGTCAGAGTCACTAATATTCTTGCCCTTCTTGGTTATCAGGCTCTTCTCTATCCTCTTCTTGTTGTACGAGGACTTCTTTTCTTCTCTCCTGCCACCCTCCTTCTTGTGGGGGCAGTTAGCTATGATGTGACTTGGCTTGTTACAACAGTAGCAAACTATGTCAGTCGAAATATGTTTGTTCTGTTTAGAACCATACCTGTCGTGGCTGCTTGAGCCTTTTCTGTGTCAATCACCGTCATGTCGTGATCTTCTATGAGAGGCATCCTTGCCCTTCCATTGCTTTTTCTTGTTCAAGAATTTCTTGAACTGCCATGAAGGAAAGGAGAACTCTCCTTCAGAAGCTCAGATCACGATGTACTTGGCTCCGAGTTTTCTTCTTCACTAACTTCTTGTGCTGGGGCTGGATAGGTAGCCTTTAACTTCCTTGAGGTGTCTGCCTTTAAAGCAACAGACTTCTCTTTGGATGCAGACCTGCTCTTCTCTTCTTCAGCTTTTCTCATGTTAAGTTGAAGCTCATACGACATCAGCTTCCCGAAGAGATTCTGAGGATCTGTCTCAGCTAGCTTTCCAAATTCCCTGATGGCACAGACCTTGTTGTCCCATTCCTTGGTTAAGGATCTTAGGAACTTGTCATTCAGTTCTCCGTTGGTGAAGACTCAGCGATATACTCTGAGGCCGTTAACTATCTTGAAAAAGTTCTCAAAAGTATCTGCAATGGTATCTTTGTGCCCTTGTCGGAAGGCTTCATATTTCTGATTAAACAGGGATCTTCTGTCATCCCTTACTTCTTTTGTACCTTCCATCAAGGTGGCGAGGGATAGCCACATCTCCTTAGCAGACTGGCAGTGGATCAGGTTTTGCAGCATAGAGTCATCGACTGCACTTGCAATTATATTTTTGGCTTTCTTGTCCAAGGAGACAAGTGCAATCTCGTCTTTATCTAGATCCATCAACTTCTTTGGGACTTTCTTTGTTGGATCTATAGTTGAGATAGTCATAGGAATGTTGGGACCTTCTTCAACAATCATGAAGATCCGGGGATCCACAGCTTCTATGAAAAATTTAATTCTCTCTTTCCACATGGGAAAATTGTTCTTTGTGCACAGGGGAAGCTTGGAAAAATCTTTAGCCTTGTCCATTGCTTGAAAATTCTCAAGAGACAACTTAGAGAGGAAATTGATCAAGGTGTTAACCCTTTAATGACCAACCTCCCTCTGATACCAATTGAAAGTGTTAAGATGTCTACCTAAATCACCTATAGGGGTTGAATAGGTGAATTGTGCGTCTATTTGCGGAATAAAAATTTTAACGAACTTGCACAAAAATAATCAAGCAATCACAGACGACAATAAGATTTTTAGTGGTTCCCCAACCTTGGGTACGTCCACTTTCCCTCACTGATCTAGTAAATCACTAGACTCGACTACTCCACTATCTCGGATTGAAAACCAATCCTACGTCTCGGAACCAAGTTCCTACAATCTTGATCCAAAGGGTTCTACACTCGGAAGATGAAAACTTCCTACAACTCGGAGAACAACGCTCCTACACTCGGAGAATAATCTCCTACAAAATTACAAAGAGATATGAAATACAAACAAAGATTTGTCTCAGATCTGGAAAAATTTGACTCTAGGTCTTCTTCTGAACTTGGCGGCTTTTTTAGAATTTGTTGAAGAAAAACCTCTGTAGATCTGATCTGAGAAACTTAGGGCCTACTCGATCAAGGAGAAGATGAAGATTCCTTGAATAGCAAGTCTAACTTGATCAAAAACAGACGTGTAGATCTTCTTCCTGAGCGGCGGCGGCGGCGGCTTCTATAAGTTTGTTCTTGGAGAGAGACGGCGATTCAGAATAATAGAGAGTATGAAATTCCACTTAGGGTTAGTCTTGATGAAAAGACATTATATAGGATTTCCCCTAACGATTAGAATTAACATTAATGACGACACGTGGACCAATCACGTCAAGTCATTTGAAAATCCCATCGATTTGGACTTAAGTAAATTTTCTGAAAAAAATAAACTGCAGTTCTCGAGAGGTATGAATGATTTCTCGAGAACAAGGATAATTTCTCGAGAACTAAGCTTTCTAGACTTAATATAGTACTCGAGAGATAGGCGTTGAGTCAACTCAAGAACTAAATTTCGCTTCTCGAGAACTACAATAACATTACTCGAGAGCTCAAACTTATACTCGAAAACTAAGGTGACTTCTCGAGAACTAAAAGCTAAGTTCTCGAGAACTATAATCAGCTTCTTGAGAGATGGACTTAGAAGATTTTTCACGGCTGTCTCTGACTACTCGAGAAGTATAGGCTGTGACTTCTCGAAAACTTAGACTATGCTTCTCGAGAACTATACTGATGTTTGTCGAGAACTAGTCTAGGCTTTTCGAGAACTGGGTGAACTTCTTGAAAACTGCTAACTCTACTTCTCGAGAACTATAGTGGACTTCTCGAGAAGTGGACTTAGAGAAATTTTAGAACTTAGAAACTTTTTCTCTTCAAAAATCAAATTTTCATTCCATGGTCCAAAGTGCTTGAATATGAAGTGTATCCCAATAGAGAGTCTACACATGAGTCAACACCTTGGATCACACAGTGAGGGATTACACTGTATGGTCCTGTGTTCATGACCCACTGTAGACTGATATTGGTCTACACTTAGCAATGATGGTCTGCAAACACATAGCTAAACAAAGATATTAAATACAACTTAATTCATCTTAGTTCAAGGGTGACTTCATGCAAATCTGGGTTATTGTGGATGCAATACCCAACATGTCTTTCCTGAAAGCCTTCCAGGACTTCCTCCTGAAAGGGAGATAGATTTTGTGATAGACCTCGAGCCAGGTACTTGCCCAATTGCTATGGCACCATACCGTATGGCTCCGTGTGAGTTAGATGAGTTACGTACTCAGCTCGATGTGTTGCTGAGGTATGGTTTTATTAGGCCAAGTTCTTCTCCGTGTGGTGCTCCGATTTTGTTCGTAAAGAAAAGGATAGATCGATGAGGCTTTGCATCGTTTATAGGGAATTGAACAAGGTGACCGTTAATAATAGATAGCCCATGCCAAGGATTGATTATCTGTTCGATCAGTTGCATGGTAGCTTGGTATTTTCAAAGATCGATCTTCGCTCAGGCTATCACCAGTTGAGGATTCGTGACAGAGATATTCCCCGAACCACTTTCTGTTCGCGGCATGGACATTATGAGTTTTTGGTGATGTCTTTCGGTTTAACCAATGCACCCTTTGTTTTCATGGATTTGATGAATAGGGTGTTTAAGGATTTCTTGGACCGATTTGTTATTGTGTTCATAGATGATGTCTTGGTGTATTCCCGCAATGTTGAGGAGCATACTCAGCATTTGCGTTTAGTTTTGTCGACCCTGAGGGAGCATAAGCTATATGCAAAGTTGAGCAAATGTGAGTTCTGGCTACCTCAGGTGTCCTTTCTGGGTCATGTTGTAAGCAAGGACGGTATTTCTGTAGACCCGACCAAGATTTTTATCGTGATGGAATGGGAGAGACCTTCTACACAAAGGAGATTAGGAGCTTCTTAGGCCTGGCTAGCTATTATAAAAGATTCGTGGAGGTATTTTCGGTGTTGTTTGCTCCTCTAACTAGACTTACTCAGAAGAATACTGCATTCATTTGGAGTGATAAGTGCGAAGAGGCTTTCCAAGAGTTGAAGAAGAGACTGTGTACTGCCCCAATTTTAACCTTACCTACTAAAGGAGTTGAGTATGTTGTTTATGTCGATGCATCACACATTAGACTTGGTTGTGTTTTAATGTAAGATGGTAAGGTGATCGCGTATGGATCGAGGCAACTAAAGATTCACGAGAGAAACTATCCCACGCATGATTTGGAGTTTCTGCCGTAATTTATGCGCTGAAGCTGTGGCGACACTTATTGTATGGCGCGCTGTGCAAGATCTATATGGACCATAAGAGTTTGAAGTATGTCTTCACTCAGAAGGAACTAAATCTGCACCAGCGTCGGTGGTTAGAATATGTGGCGGATTATGAAGTGGAAATTTTTATCATCCAGGAAAGGCAAATGTAGTAGCCGATGCTTTTGAGTAGAAAGACCGCTAAAATTTTTAATCTATCGGTACATTCCTTGGTAGAAGAATTCTTGTTGATGGATATTGAGGTTGGAGTCGTACTGTGCCTGCTAGTTTGGAAGCGGAAGAACCCTCTTGGATTTCCCTTACTCGAGCAAACCAAATGGATGATCCTGATTTGTCGCACCTCCGAAATAGAACTGTGAAGGGAGAGCTACCAGATTTCTCCTTGGATGAGTTGGATACCTTGAGGTATTGGGGTAGATTTTGCGTCCCTGCCTTTGGTGATATTCGATCTAAGATCTTTGCTGAAGCTCATGGTTCCAGTGTAGCATATCACCCTGGTTCCACTAAGATGTATAAGGATCTAAAGCAAATTGTTTGGTGGTCAGGGATGAAGAGCGATATCGTAAAGTTTGTATCAGAATGTTATACGTGTCAGCGTGTCAAGGCTGATCATAGAAGGCCTGGTGGTAAATTGACACCGTTTGATATTCCAAGTTGGAAATGGGAGAGTATTTGAATGGGTTTTATCACCGGTCTACCAAAATCTCCAAGTGGGCATGACTCTGTTTGGTTGATAGTCGATAGATTGACAAAGTGTGCTCACTTTGTTCCGTTTAAGATTGGGTATTTGATGAAGAAGATAGCTGAGCTATATCTTGAAGAGGTCATCAGGTTATATGGAGTGCCTATTAGCATTATATCAGATCGGGACTCCTGATTTACGTCTTGCTTTTGGAAGAGCTTGCAAGAGGGGCTGGGTATCGACTTGAGGTATTCCACCGCCTACCATTCGCAGACGACTGGGCAAACAGAAAGAGAAAATCATATCGTGGAGGACATGATTAGATGTTACATTTTGGACCACGGTGGAGCGTGGGATGAGCGTCTGAGGCTAATGGAGTTTGCCTACAATAATAGTTATCAAGAGAGTCTGCAGATGGCCCCATTTGAGGCCTTATATGGGAGGCGTTGTTGAAGTCCTTTGTTTTGGGCTGAAGTTGGTGAGAGACCGTTGCTGGGCCCGGAAGCCCTTGAGGAGATGAAGTGTGTTGTGACTCATATTCGAGAAAAGCTCTGTGTGGCTCAAGAGCGCTATGAGAAGTATGTCAATCGGCAAAGGGTCGATCTGGAGTTTGTCGTTGGAGACTTGGTTTTTCTGAAGGTTTCTCCGATGTCTGGTGTTAAAAGGTTTGGAAGGAACCACAAGTTAGACCCCCCATATGTGGGACCTTTTCATATTCTTGAACGCGTCGGAGTTTCAGCGTATAGGATGGAGTTGCTTGCAACCTTCCCTGGTTTCCATGATGTGTTTCATGTGATCCAGTTGTGGAAGTGTGTTCGTAATGATCGTCAAGTCCTCGACTTGATGCCCTAGGTTCAGCCCAACCATACGTATGTGGAAGAACCTATTCGTATTTTGGATTCTCAAGAGCGTGTGTTGCGAAGAAAGACCATCCCCATGGTCAAGATTCTTTGGAGAAATCAAGACGTCGAGAGTGCAACGTGGGAATTGGAATCAGCGATGAGAGATTCTCATCCGCACCTCTTCTCATAATTCTGGTATGTCTTTATGTTTTAGTTTGTGTTTGAATTTCCCATTTTTAGTTTGGTTTTGGAGTTGTGATAAGTTTTGGGACGAAATTTCCTTTTAGGGGGAGTGACTGTAACGCCCCTGATTTTTCGATGATTTTATTGGATTTGGTATCGTCATATTTATGACGTCTTAACATTACTTTTAACGTCGAGTTGACGGAGCAACGTCGTTAAGGCATTTTTGCGTCTGTACGGTCGAGTCGGCCGATTTCTTGAATTTCTGCTGTAATCAGCAATTTTTTTTTTTGCATTTGAGATTTAAGTTGAGTAATTTTGGACTTGCACGTCAAGTTTCATCACTATCCGAGCATTTTTGGAGTCTCGGCGCGCGATTTAAGTTTTGATTAATTTATGTTCATCGTATACTTTGAAAATTTATATCTCGGGAATGGCCCATCGGATTTTGGTTTTGACTTCATTGTTGTATTCGTAGCGTCAGTGTTCGCCTATGGTGCGAATTTCGTTTGATTCGGCGCGCGTTCGGGCCTCCGTTTTGATCTCGTATTTCCTTGTTCAAAAATATAAAATATGAATATTTTAATATTAAAGCACTATTCTAAAATGTCTTTTACTATTCATTCATATAGTTTGATCAAAAGGATATATTTTGTTAAAAAAATCATTATTTTTATTTTTTTTTCTGCCTTAGCTCTTCAGTTCTCGAAATGCCCTTGTGTCTGAGAAGTTTTCTCCAGTTCTCGAGAACCAGTCTTGTTCCCGAGAAGGCTTGGTGAGTTCTCGAGAAGTAGCTTGTTTCTGAGAAGTCCTTATGCGCTTCCTTTAGCTAGTGTTGAGTGGCACTCAACGCCGTCTCAAGAGCATTGAGTGACACTCAACGCCGTCGACTGCTGTTGTTAGTGTCAAGTTTTCCACTTGTACTCGAGTTGCTGCTCTTGGTTATCGAGTAGTCTTCTATATTTCCCGTGAAATCCGCCTAGCTCTCGAGAAATGTCTTTGTTCTCGAGAAATGCCTTTGTTATCGAGAAGTAGTACTCGGGATCTGCCCTTGTTCTCGAGAAATCCTCTCTCTTGTTCTCGAGAAATGTCCTTGGTCTCGAGAAAAGCCTTTGTTCTCGAGAAGTAGTACTCGAGAAATCAGCTTTCCACTCGAGTAGTCTAGTCTTCACTTCGGGTCTTCCGGTTTAGTCAACCCGGTTCGTTCCTTAAGTAGGGTTACGCTAATATAACATTTAGTATAAATACCTACTTCTTCTTCTTCCTCCTTAAGCTGACCAAGTCAATCTCTTGAGCCAGAGCGGCGTGAGCGAGAAGAAGTGTCCGTTCGTGACTTTTTGGTGGCCACCGAAGGTTCTCCCATGTTCAAAATCTTCAACCGAGTATAGATCTGGAAAGCTCTCGGCGAGAGATTCTCCCTCGTGGTAAAATCTTTCCCTTTCCTTGAGTTTTTCTTGTTAGGGTTTTTCGGCCCTAACCTCTTTTCAGCTATTCTTGTTCAGATTTCAACTCCTCCCGCATCCTTTTGGCCCGATCTTCGACGTGGAGTGATTCGGAGGACTTTTCCGGTAGAAACTAAGGCAAGTGGTGGTTTCCCCTCATTTATCCTTGTTTGATTTGATGGTAACGGCTATGTTTTTCATGTTCCTTAAAATTTTCTACACTTATTCTTTCAATTTATTGATATGATTAACCTTCTCAATGATCACATGAGGTTGTAACGTTTTGTCATGGTGAACTCGATTTTTGTCCGAATATGTTTGATCGTTCTTGAAGTGTCTTATTGATGGCTTTAAATGCCTTAGATTTCGTTATTGAATGGATTAGTGTTATTTAGGATTGTAAATCGTTCCTAAGGGTTGATCAACAATGTCTTGAAGCTAAAAGTGTCAAGTAGAATCTGACGAGCCAAATCTCGAGATATATATGTGTTGTGGTTTCTTTGGGTTTCTAAAATTGCAGGAGTTAGTGGATAAAACCACCTCTGTGTTGTCTGACTCCTTTATTGTACCTTGTGGTAGTCTACCGGGTTTTTGGGCATCTGCGGTGTATGGTGGAGAGTATGAGACTCCCTCGCAGTTAAGCGGATAAATTATTCGTGAGGGGTGTGTCCAGCTGAGTGACCACCTCGCCCGTGTTTTTGGGTAGAGTCGACCACAGGTGCTTAGTAAAGGTAGTTAAATTTTTCTCCCTTATGTTTTTACTTATTTTTGTTCCCTTTTTGCCTTGGGAAATCTAGTGTATCTGTTGGAGTACGTGACGATTCACGTAAGTATTCCTTTCTTTTCCTGTTCGATGCCTTACTTCAGTACTGTTGGTCTTGGGTTGGTACCCCGTTTGACCTTTGTTTTATTTTGCTTACTTCTCTGCCGCCATTTTTCCCTCTTGCTGAGGTCTTCTATCATTGGAATGCCTTAGGTTCAGAGCATTAGCGGGTAGTAGAGCTGGTTTTTGAGCCCTTGCAGTAGCAGGTCATCTGTCGTTTTTCCCCTCGCCGTAGTGAGGTAGTTATTGTTTCAGTTTTCTTTCCTAGTTTCAGACATACATGATACCGTGGGTTCGTGTCAGGTTTTAAACACCCACGGGGTTGTTGAACCTTGACACTTGCTAGCTGATGTGATTTTCTTATGTTTGGTTTAGATTACTTCCTCTCTGGGATGATTTATTGCTAGGATTGCATGTTAGATATTTTCAAGCTTATAAAAAAAACCTATTATTAATTAAGCATCCATGCAATCTCTTTTAAAACTAAGTCACTATTTTCCTGGTTAGCGTAATGACTTTTCCTATACTTATTATAAATCTAGAGTCTGTTTAGCATGAGTTGTTCCTTGGAGACATTTATACTCATGTGAGATGTTAGAGTCAAATTAAACAAGTATCTTCCGCAAGCGTATAAATTATATTTTAAATTGTGGACTAGATGATCCACTAAGCCGAGGGATACGGCTACCATCATAACTTAAACTGGATTTCATTCATAATAATTTATGTTTTCTTTTAAAACTGTAGAGTTTGGAGTCTTGCCTGAACGTATGCAGTTATACCCTACACGGCATGGCATCATGGCACGTATTTTCCCCTTGCTCTGATATAATTAAATTGTTGGGAGAAATGCGGGTTGTGACACAGTGCAATCAGCCGGGGCATATCAAGAGGAACTGTCCTATGAGGCGAGCACCCCCACCAGCACTTATGGGCGCTCCACCTCCCCGACAGTTTGGTGGTCGAGGACACGACCGAGGATGAGGATATCAGGTCAGAGTCCAGAGAGGGAGCAGGTGTATGCTCTAGACCTAGCACAGCCCCGGAACCCAGAGCAGGTTATAGCAGGTATGCCAGTACATTTAATTCTTTCCTTCCTAGGAACTAGTTTTCATAGGCATAGACTAGTTAGAAATTAAGAGAAGAAAAAAACTATAACTAGAATACTAAGACACTTAATCACTTCAGGCATAGTTTTCATCAGCGGCAAGCCCGCTCACATGCTCTTCAACACCGGTGCTTCACACTCGTTTGTGTCAGAAGATTTCATGAAAGGACTGGCAGGCGTGGAGCAGTTCACCGGAAAGGTGATGAGGGTGCGTCTACCCGATTGATCAGAGTTAATGACCTCTGCTCATTGTAATATTGAGGCGGAGATCAGTGGGAAGGCGTTTGAGGCACCAACGACGATCCTGAGGATGCTAGACTATGATCTGATCATGGGCATGATATGGCTGCACTGGAACCATGCCCAGATTGACTGCTTGGCGAAGAGGATCATTGTGAGGCACGGGGACTCCTTTATGGTTATCGAAGGTATTCTACCAGCCCCCTACATGTTATTATCATCTATGCAGGCCATCAAGGCCCACCTGCAGGGGGAGGAAGTTTATCAGGTTCTTTTTGAGGCGGTCATGGCCAAGGATCCAATTTCAGATATTCCTGTGGTGCGAGACTTTGCCGAAGTATTTCCGTAGAAGCTACCAGGGCTACCCCCGCACCAAGAGAAAGATTTCCAGATTCAGCTCGTACTAAGGGCTAAGCCGGTATCCATAGCTCCTTATCGAATGGCCTCAAAGGAGTTGGTGGAGTTTCGAAGCCATCTTCAGGAGTTAGTGGAGTTGGGTTTTCCGGCCTAGCTCTTTACCATGGAAAGCTCTGGTGCTATTCGTCAAGAAGAAGGACGGGACTCTTCGGCTGTGTATTGATTACCGAGCCTTTAACAGGCTGACGGTCCGGAATACATACCCCTTGCCAAGGATAGATGAGCTATTTGACCAGTTTGAGGGAGCTCATTGGTTCTCAAAGCTGGATCTGAGATCGGGGTACTACTAGCTATGCATTCGGAAGGAGGACATCCCGAAGACGGCCTTCAGCAGTAGATATGGATTGTACGAGTTTACCGTGATGCCCTTCAGGATCACGAATGCACCCTCTGCATTCATGACCCTGATGAATCGGGTGTTCGAAGAGTATCTGGATGTCTTCGTTATTGTATTCATTGATGACATCCTTCACTATTCGAGGATGGAGGAGGAGCACGCGAGGCATCTGGCTTTGACTTTGGAGAAGCTCCGAGAGCATAAGATGTATGCTAAGTTTAGCAAGTTCCAATTCTGGTTAAAGGAGGTGGCCTTTTTGGGCCATGTCATTAGTGGAGAAAGTTTGGCAGTGGATCCGGCGAAGGTCCAGGCAGTATGAGATTGGCCACCACTGAAGACGACCTTGGATGTTCGGAGTTTCTTAGGACTTGCCGGTTATTATCGGAAGTTCGTAAAGGGGTTATCTCATATTGCCCTCCCTCTTACGTCTCTGACGAAGATGGAGTCTCCTTTTATTTGGATGCCACAATGCGAGTTTGCTTTTTAGGAGTTGAAGGATCGGCTTACCTTAGCTCCCATCCTTGCTCTTCCTTCAGGGAAGGAAGGATTCCAGGTGTACACGGATGCTTCCTATCAGGGGATGGGTGTCGTTCTGATGCAGAACGGGCACGCAATAGCCTACGCCTCCCGTCAGCTAAAGAAGCATGAGCAAAACTACCCGGTGCACGACTTAGAGATGGGGGCAGTAATTTTTGCTCTTAAGATCTGGCGACATTACCTCTACGGGGTTCACTGTGACATTTTCTCAGACCACAAGAAATTGAGATACGTAGACACACAGAAGGTGCTGAACATCAGGCAGAGACACTGGGTGGAGTTCCTATCGGACTACTAGTATAACATGCACTATCATCCCGGAAAGGAAATCGTGGTCGCAGGCGCTCTGAGCCGGAGAGCGAGTACGTCAGGGGTATGCCCGCAGTTGATGGCCTTGGAGTTGGTTAAGTCATTTGAGGAGATGCAGATATCACTAGTGTCCGAGGATGATCCGTAGTTATACATGGAGTACCTGGGATCGATGGTTACTACCGATGATATTCGGGACCACATCAGAGATGGGTAGAGGCTGGATACGAGAGCTGAGTCAATATTTGGGGCCTTGGAGGAAGGAACGACAGGGGATTACTCCTTGAGGGATGGGCTCCTATGTTTCAGAGGCAGGGTTTATATACCGGCAGGAGGCAAGATCCGGGAGGACATTATGATGGAAGCTCACTGTAGCCGATACTCGGTGCACCCGGGGATCACCAAGATGGTAAAAGATTTGAAGAGGATGATGTACTGGCCGGGCATGAAGAAGGACATTACGTATTTTGTGACGCAATGCGAGGCTTGCCAACTCGTAAAGGCGGAGTGTAAGAATCCGGCAAGATTGTTATAGCCACTCCCAGTGCTGGAGTGGAAGTTTGAGGATATAGCCATGGATTTCATACATGGGCTACCTCGATCCCGTGCGGGGAATGACTCGATCTGGGTGATAGTGGACAAGCTAACGAAGTTGGCTAGATTCATTCCAGTGGCGAAGGATGCTCCGGCTAGTGTATTAGTACAGAGGTTCATTAAGTAGATTGTGTGTTATCATGGAGTACCCAAGACTATCGTTTCGGATCGGGATGGGCGGTTTACATCCAGGGAGTGGAGGTCAGTTCAGTCCCATCTGGTTTCTCGGTTGACATTCAGCACGGCTTTTCACCCTCAGACCGACGGGCAGACGGAGCGCACCAACCCTATATTGGAAGATCTTTTGCGCCTGTGTATTTTGGACCGCGGCAAGCCTTGGGATAGATTGTTGTCGCTGATCGAGTTTTTGAACAACAACACCCATCAATCCAGCATAGGCATGGCTCCATACGAGGCAATTGTATGGACGGAGGTGTAGGACCCCACTATCATGGGTTAAGTATGAGGATCCACAGGCACTCATCTCGGAGTTTGTAGGGGTTACTGATGCTCAGATTAGGTTGATCCGGGACAGGATGTTGGAATCCCAGAGTAGGCAGGCCTAATATTACGATGTGAGGCATTGTCAGGTGGAGTTCCAGGTGGGATACCGGGTTTTCTTGAAGATACGGCCGATGCACAGAGTCTCGCGGGTTCGTGGGCGGAAAAAGCTCAGTCCGGGGTATATGGGGCCTTACAGGATCCTGGAGCAGATCGCCCCCTTGGCTTATAGACTGGAGCTACTGCCAGAGTTAGCGGGATTGCATGACGTCTTCCACATCTCCTCACTACGGAGAGCTCTACTACGCCCTGAGCAGCTTATTTCCACAGCAGACGGCCCGGTGGCCTCGGATCGATCAGTCAACTTGGAGCCGATCATGATCGATGATATGGCCGTGCGGGTCTTGCAACGTAAGAAGGTTCCGTTAGTCAAGGTTCTGTGGAGAAATTGAAAGTGTAAAGTTGTCAACCTAAATCACCTAGAGGGGGGTGAATAGGTGAATTGTGCGTCTATTTGCGGAATAAAAATTTTAATAATCTTGCGCCAGAATTCAAGCAATCACAGAAGACAAGAAGATTTATAGTGGTTCCCCAATCTTGGGTACATCCACTTTACCTCACCGATCTAGCAAATCACTAGACTCGGCTACTCCACTATCTCGGATTGAAAACAATCCTACGCATCGGAACCAAGTTCCTACAAACTTGATCCAAATGGATCTACACTCGGAAGATAAAAACTTCCTACAACTCGGAGAGCAGCGCTCCTACACTCGTAGAAAATCTCCTACAATAATAACAAAGAGATTTGGAAATACAAACACAGTAATTTCTCAGATCTGGAAAAATACAAGTCTCTAGGTCTTCTTCTTGAACTTTGCGGCTCTTTCAGAAATGGTTTAAGAAGACGTGTAGATCTGAACTGAGAAAGCTTTTACCTACTCGATCAAGGAGAGGATGAGGATCCCTTGAACAGCAAGTCCTTCTTAATCGAAAACAAAAAAACTCGATCTACTCGTGAGCGGTGGCGGCGGCTTCAAAGTTTGTTCCTTTTCTTTTTGAGAGAGACGGCTGATCCAGAAGATTTCAAAGGTACGGACTACCGCTTCTTGTAATTGTTAGGGTTTGGTCTTAATGAAAAGACCTTATATAGGATTACCCCTAACGGTTAGAAAAGACATTAATGATGACACGTGGACCAATCACGTCAAGTCATTTGAAAATCCGGCCGATCTGGACTTAAACAATTTTCTGAAAAATTTGACCTGCAGTTCTCGAGAAGTAACATTAGTTCTCGAGAACTTGTTTGATTTCTCGAGAACTATACTGTCTGGAACTAAATTTGTTTTCAATACTTCAGGGCTAATACGAGAACCATAAGCTGACTTCTCGAGAACTATGAAGCTAAGCTTCTCGAGAACTATAAGGACTTCTCGAGAATTACTCTGGACTTCTCGAGAACTAAAAGAACTTCTCGAGAACATCTAACTCTACTTCTCGAGAGCTAAGAGGAACTTATCGAGAGTTCGTACTTAGAAAAATTCTTGAAGTTGTCTGGACTTCTCGAGAACTAAAAGTTGGGACTTCTCGAGAACTTTGAAGTTAAGCTTCTGGAGAACTATAAGGACTTCTCGAGAACTACACTTCTGCTTCTCGAGAACTATAGAATGCTTCTCGAGAACATCTAACTCTACTTCTCGAGAACTAAGAGGAACTTCTCGAGAAGTGGACTTAGAAAATTTTCTGAACTTAAAGAGAATTTATCCTAGTCCTGTCTTCATCCCATGCTCCAAGCGTTTGAACATAAAGTGTATCCCAATTGAGAGGCTACACATGAGTCAACACCTTGGATCACACAGTGAGGGATTACACTGTATGGTCTTGTGTTCCTGACCCACTGTAGACTGACATTGGTCTACGCTTAGCACTGAGAATCTGCAAACACACAACTAGAACAAGGATATCATATACAACTTAATTAATCTTAGTTCAAAGGTGACTTCAAGCAAATCTGGTTTATTTTGGATGCAATACCCAACAATCTCCTCCTATTTGTAGAAGTCAGAACCCTCTACACTAAGGTGAATTATAACAATAAAGAAAGAACTGGAAATGAATAATTTAATCTAAGTGCAATAAGAGATTAATTGAACACACAATTAGGAAAAACTAGAAATTGTATATATGTAATGTTTTAGATTTTTAATCAACAACCATTTCATCAAAATTCTCAAAAACATATCAACAAGAATTCATTCTTTGCCCTGTTGTTGTCTGTCCTGCTTCTCCTTCTGTCTCCTCTGATAGTTGAAGGGCTTTGGATAGTACCTTGGAGGCTTTGGAGGAGCTTTAGTGTTATTCTTACCATACTCTCTATCATATATTCTCCTCTTGGTCATGGACTTCTCATATAATTCCCACTCAGAGGAGCTGTAGTGGAGATTCCTGCTTTCATTAAAGTCCATGACTAATTTGAGAGTGTCAAGAATTAAGGCTTTAGAAGTAGGACTCCAGACTTTTGCAAACTCTTGAGCTTTCCTTTTCTCTGAGTACGGCTTGGGGGCACTTCTTCTTGCAGATTGGCCTTCTCCATACTTCCTTTTCTTGGAGATGTGAATTTCAGGTAGATCTTGAGGAATATCATCATCCCAAACCTGGGAATAGGAAGTAGGAGGAGGTACCTGGTCTTCTGGCCTTGGAGAAAAGGTGGGCATTTGAGATTGAGGCATCTGGCTGGATTCTCCTTCAGCAAGGGGGTTGAGGTTATAAGGAATTATATTGGGATCAACCTGAAATTCAGGGAAAATCTGGTTGTGCATCCATACTGATGTGTTATTGGTATGAAATTTCACTGATTGAATTTTCTCTAAAACATTCTTATTGATTTCACTTATCTTTTCAGACCAAGCTTTGTTTGCAACTTCCGTAAACTTATTCACAAGTTTTTCCACATGATATTTTACCAGGCTCTCCCCCTTTCTGAATTCTACGCATAGAGTATCTATGACATCTTCTTTGAAAGTTCCCACTTCTTCACAGATTTTCATAACATGTTTTTCAGTTTGCTTGTCTAACTGGATTTGGTTATTGGCCAGAGTTACAGATTGTTCCATTACCTGACCAACACTAGTAATGGTATGATCTATAGCTTTGCCACCAATCTGAAACAGGCTTTTGAGAGAGTCAGTGTTATGTTGTATTTCAGCAAATCCTCGGCTCATTTCTTTTTCCAGAGCAATCACTTTGTCTTGCACTATTTTCAGAGATTCATCAAAATGTTTCCTTTGTTCAGCCAGCAAAATTTCAATCTTACTCAAAATTTCAGAAGAGAAAGGGGCATCAGCAGCAGCAACAGCAACAGAAGTAACAGCAACAACAGAGGTACTTGGGGGTGGAGGAGGAGCTACCCAGGGAGGGATCTCTTCCACTACCACAGAGCTCTTGGCTCTTACAGTGTGAAGGACTGAATCAGCCTCCTCATCAATAATTCTTGGAAGGGAGAAGTCAAGGTTCTTGAGAGGGGCTTCCACCTCTTCAGGTTCTGGCTCATCCTCTTCAGAGAGAAGGATGGTCTCTTGTGCTGAAGTGTGTTCAGCTGGAGTAGAATCTTTCCTTGGAGAGGGAGAAGGAGTTGGAGCTTGAGTAGCTTGGGGTGAGGATGGTGGAGATGGTTCTTTTGATAGTTCTACAGTGATTTCTGTGTTTAGGAGAGGAAGTGGTTCATCCGAAGTGAGTTCTTCAATCATACTGTCAATTGCTTCAGCTATGTTCTTGAGGGATTCCTATACTTGAACATCTGAGAGGGTGGCATCTGGAAGATCTGCCACTGGGCTTTTGAGAGGAGATCTCACTGAGGGAGGAGGAGAAGGAATCCTGTCATCTTGAGCAGAGAGTCCAGGCTCCCCCTCAGTTGTTGCACCAGAAGATTCAGCAACATCATGTGAAGGAGGAGATGGGGTCCTGACCTCTGAGGCAGAAGCTGCAAGTTCTTTAGCTAACTGCTTGGGATTCTTTATCTTTAATTCCCATCTTTGGATGGAGGCCAATGAAAACTTTTTCAGGTGATGGATTTGAGTACCTTTAGAGGTTTTGAAGGTGATAGGTTCGATCTCACGGAGCAACAAAGAAATTATCCTTGTAAACTTGGGATCCTGGATACTGTCCCTGATCATATCAAATAACATCATTCCATATTGGAATTTCTTCCTGCAGATAACAGCTGTTATAACA
This sequence comes from Platanthera zijinensis, assembly GCA_039513925.1. Classification (NCBI taxonomy): domain Eukaryota; kingdom Viridiplantae; phylum Streptophyta; class Magnoliopsida; order Asparagales; family Orchidaceae; genus Platanthera; species Platanthera zijinensis. The sequence continues at coordinate 122,429,765 of CM077086.1, read as the reverse complement.
TCAAATAGGTCATTGGTTATAAAACCAATGGACCCTATTCTGCACCACAAAATCTTTCCAATTATGTCTACTAGAAGCTTGCCTACATCATTCAAGGCATTCCTCCTTAATGAGGTGACATCCACAAAAAATCCATAGAAAGAGCAAGTTGTAACATCCCAATGTTTCTTCTAGACCCCTTAGCTTAGATTGGGTTAGGCATGGGGTGGGTGTTAGGGTAATAAGCTAGGTATGACCCTAGGTAGTGGGTCGTAGCCATGTGGGGCCCACCATGGGACCAAAGTCAAACTAGGTCAAACTAGCCTAAACAGGAACCCTAGCCACACCATGACCCCACCACGATGCCCTAACCCTAAATACAATCTAAGTGGACCCTAAGGTAGGCCATGGGGTCAACTAGTTGACCCATGTTGAGTCAAGTCAACATTTTGACCTAATTAGTGAAAACGGTGCCCTAGCCCAATTCTCTGGGTTGGATCCACCCAAACCAACCCAAAATCACTAGGTAGGTCTAAAGTGACCCTATACCCCCTATGGAAGAGAAAAATAAGGGCATGCAATAGTAACTTTGGGAATTACCTAGGAGAGAGAAAAGATGAGGAATAGGAGAGAGAAAGTGTTAAGGAATTGGTTTGGGCCACTTGGGCTCATCCCACCAACTCATAATGGGTTGGCTGACCATATAGGTGTATTAGAAGGTGTGGGGACCCACCATGCAGCCTTGGGTCAAGCCCAAGCCCAAAACCGAGCCCTCTCTAGCCTATTTCATTTATGTGAGCCAACCCCCTTCTCTCCACTCACCCAACTCAGTTCCTACCCTGGAACCCGACCCATTAGGGGTTATTTAACCCAGCTGGAGCAGTGGGGCCCCCCTCCCAAACACCCAGTAGGCTCAACCCAACCAACCCGAGCCCCACCTTGGTGAAATCGCCCGTACCTTGGTGAGGTCGCCCCCCCCCCCCCCCCACTCTTATCTCAGCCCAAACCGAGCCATTTCCTCATTTCCACTTCATCCCTACCCCAGAGAGAGAGAGAAAAGAGAGAACCAGCTGCAGCCATGGCTAACCGAGGAGGAGCTCGCCGGAATCTTCATGCCATAGGAAACCGCCGCCACCCTCAACCACAACCGCCGCCGATGGTCTGTATCCCTTCTCCTCCAAACATACTAGTATCCTAGATCCACTAGGCTAGAGGTCGAGCTCAAACGAGCTCGACATTAGGAATCAAAAGCTCAGTTTTTCTGTAAAAAAAATGGCGTTTTGGAGCTTTCGGCTCGGTTGCGCTGCCGCCGTCCGCCGCTCTCCGCCGCCCAGCCGTCGGCCAGCTCAAGCCCCGACCACCGTGAGGCCGGGGAAGGACTTGGCCGGAGGTCCCGCCGCCGGCGATGGACGGGAACCGCCCCGCAAAACCACCCTGCGTCGGGTTGGCCATGCAGGCTTGCATGGAGAAGAAGCTCCAGCCACCGTCCGATTCCCTTTAAAATTCGTGCAGGCTTGATTAAATCTTTTTTTTAGTTATTATTATTAATTCGTTTATAATTAAATGTATGAATAGTGAGTATTTCTGTAACGTTTTAACAGTCACCTTGCATGATGAAATTAAGGCTCTTATAGCCACCTGATGAACTTTTGCCCAATATAAATATTGTAGCCCTAGGTGTTAACTTTCAAATGCCACAAAAATTATAAGTTTTGACCCAGTTTACTGCCCTGTAGGTCATTTTTCCTAGGATTGGTCCTAGGCTAGGGCAGAAATTAAAAATGATGCCCATGCCAAACCAAGTGTCCTCATGACCTGAAATTTTGGTCATGTGCATATTTAGGGCATGTCTAGCCCTTGCCAAAAATCTGGAATTTTTGGAAAACATTTTCCTATAGTTTTTAGCAAAATGTCATAAATTAAATAAAAGAAATAAATGGAGTTCTAGGCCTCCAAATGGCACCATATTTTGGTGGCAAGTCCTCTGGGACATTTTTAGGGTCTGACAAAAATTTCAGCCCAGTTGGATTTCTGCATGATGGGTTAAACCACTTGCAAATGTAGGCTAGTATTAACCTTGGTGTGCCAATAGCGAGTCTTACTATAATGTGAATTTATTCATTCTGGAGCTTTTGCAGACCATGAAATTAATTCTAGAGGGCATTTAGGTCCAATGTAATCCCTCAAAAATTTTTTGGGATTTTTGGGATCAAAAATCCCACTATTTGGATTTTTGGAAATTGTACCCTTATTGGTAAATTAAAATGAAAATTTGGAAATAGTTAGGTAAAAATCTTCAAATTTGGCCCTGTTGTATAGTTAATCATAATTGATTAGGGGTATTTTATTTTCTCTGTTTGAAGTCTTTTGAGGTAACATAACATGAAATGACCATTTTACCCCTATCCTTTTTATTTAATAAATTAATACAAATATGGGTCAGAAAAATTTGGGAAAATTTCTAGAGGTATATATAGGTATGATACCACTGAATTATTTATTTCAGAATTTTTGATTGTACCTATAAATTTTAAATCATCATAATGGCATTTTAGTAATTATCCAATATAATGATTTGCAAGTCTATAACTTTGTTAAAGTTGATGAAACTTGGTCAGTAGCATTATTTTGATGAATTAGATTCCCTGAAAATTTATTGGAATTTTCGTGATTAAATTCTCTATACTTCATTTGAAAAGTAGTAATTATGATGGCTTATGAAAAGTAATATTTAAATACATAAAATTGGAGAGAAATTATGAATTTTGGAAAATAATGATGATTCATCATGATAATGACAAGATAATTACTTTGCATCATTAGGACTATGCAACAACATACTTCATGTGTTAAACGACCTTGGGGAATGTTTGGAGAAAATAAAATAAATATAAAAAATAATAGAGAAAATTATAAAAATTACCATTCACATTTTAGATGGTCATACCACCCTAGGATAAATACTTGGGGTCTATTGGTCCAAAGATTTGAAAGTTTGATTTCGGGGTGGTACAAGGTCATGGGGTGCACATAGTAATAGTAGACTGTACTATAGGCCGCCAGGGGATGGATTTACAATTGAGTTAGAGTATAAGATCGGAAGTATAATCCTGGGTGGCAGATGCATTCTAGAGACGAGAGTAACAGTGCAACATTAGACTTGCCTAGGAAGAGTTGACGGAAGACCGTCACTCCTTAACCCATACCTTAAGTCACTAGGTCACTCTATGTAACAGGAGAGAGAAAACGGGATTCTGGATAGACATCAACTAAAGTAAATATCCTTGAGAAAGGGAGCTTTGGGATTCAGCCCATCGTAGCTCCTAGTGCCCCTAAGAGCCCTTCACCGGGAATACCTTGGGCAGTCCTGGGATTAACCTTAAGACTCTAAGTATGATAATTTGTAGGCAAGAGTAGTCTAATAGGTTAAGTGAACTGGACATGTGCTCACTCGTGCCGGGTTGGAGGGACTTGGAGTCTTTTGACTACTTGCTCACCCGTGTAGAGTTGGAGGAAAGAGATTGGCTTATATACACTCACCCGGGCAGGGTTGGAGGTTCTGTAGCACATACTCACCCGTGACGGGTTGGAGAAAGTTGGGACTGGTTAGTCCTTCGAGCTGGAGGCTCAATATACTATACTTGCATGTGCATATACTAGTGGCGGGCCATGCGGTACTGGCCATTCGTCACACCGACGGCAGTACGGTGGACCAGGCGGGTGCGAGGGTTAGAAGGACCAGTAGGATGTTTATACTGGAGTCTGGAGGACTTTTCCTAATAACGCGCACCCGGCCCAACAAGACTGACGGGTCGTCAGCAAAGTGGTACGCAGAGACTCTAGAGTGCACTGGCGGTGTACAGAGGCGTACAAGAGAGGTCTAGGCCTGGTAGTGTGTATACCCGCCTAGAAGGCGGAGACGCCCGCTCCGCTGCTGCCGTAGCCACAACGGTAGTACCTGAGAGTGATGCTAGCTCTCGAAAAGTGGGAACTAAAGGTCTGTGATCACGGAGTCGTGTGTGTGTGTTGCATTGCATGTTCATAACATTCCCACCATATAGATGCATATCATTAACCTTCATAACAACCTATGACACCTAATGTATAAGTGGTATGGGACGCTTATACATTAGGACCTGCTATACGATCCCTTAGCCTATAAGCTTGAGTGGGCAAGTTTATAGGTTGAGGTTACTTTCCTTTTTATATATATTTGCTTGTGACACCTGACACCCCATTGTATAAAATGGTATGGGACATTTTATACAATGGGAGCCCTGCAGAAGACCCCTTGCTTATGCGTACCCACATAAGTGAAGGTTACCTTTCATTATTTACTTGATTACATATTCTGCTTAGTTTCCTGTCACCTGCTCCGCCTTGTCACCCCTTGCTTGTCCTCCACTTCGTCCTCCCGCACGATGCCTAGGAGTTACAGGAGGAGGTGTTGAGGATACGACTTAGTCTTTTTGACTAATGGTCGGTGACCTTACTATTTTAGGAGCTCGAGGAGGTGGACCAGCACGTCGAGGAGGCAGGACTTGAGGAGCAGATACTGGCTACTACTACTGGAGCACATGTTCAGGTGCGATGATTTGAGATGATAGATTCCGCTGCTGTTAGTGAGAGAGAGATTTGATCATGATGTACTGGGCATAAGCCCTATTTACTTTCATTTTACTGTACTCATTGTGGACTGGCATGTGTACTTCCATTTGATATATATATATGTGATGTGGCTGTGGACTTCTACTGCGTTTACTCTGTTTCTGTACTTTTATTCTCATATTGGCCGACAGGTTATGATCGTACTAGCCGGCAGAATCGGCGTCTTACGGTGTCGACTAACCCGTGCGTTAGTGTCACCGTAAGGCGGCGGTTCTGGGCATAAGATCCGGGTTAGCCTCGGAAAGGGGGAGACAGGATCTTACAAACTGGTATCACTTGAACACACGATCATATGAGAATAAAGTCCACAACACTGGAACACCCCGCTCGAGCATTAGTTTGCGGACAAACTATGCAGCGGAAGCAATGGTGTGCCCATGTGTAAAAGCCACGTAAAATAGTCCATTAAACAATGAGTTAGGCCAATTTTGACATTACCTTACCTTTATGCAGCCTCTACAGGATGCGGTTCCTCCCCCTCCGGCTGCCATTCCGTTCATGCAGACAGAGATGGGGCAAACGCTGACGGCGATCCTGGACGCATTCAGAGCCCAGCAAGCCCCGGTACAGCTACCCAACCCAGGGTCGAACTGGCTGAGTGCGTTTAAAAGTCTGTCTCCGCCATTGTATCGCGGGACAGAAGATGCTGTGAAGACAGAGGAGTGGTTGGAGACCATTCAGGAGTTACTGGCTGGAATTAGCTGCCCAGTCAGACAGGCAGTTCCTCTTGCCACCTCGGCACTAGATGCTCATGCAAAGAGGTGGTGGAAGTCGGTGCGAGACTCTATTTTCGCCGACAGGGAGCTGATGGACATATCTTGGGAGGAATTCAGTGACGTATTCTTGGAGCACTTTGTATCCTCCACAGACCGAGATGCTTTGGAGGCGAGGTTTCTGAACCTCCAGCAGGGGAGCCGATCAGTGATTGAGTACCAGAGAGAGTTCTCCCACCTGGCTAGGTTTGCAGGCTTCCATGACTGGGACGACCGGAAGTATGCGAAGAGATTCTATCACGGACTCCGCGACTCTTTGAGGCAGCCCTTGTTGTTCATTGCTCACGGTACCATGGCGCAAATCATAGAAATGGCGAAAAAGCTGGAGGCTGACCAGCTAATGGTACAGGGCAGAGGTAAAAGGCCGCTCGAAGGATCGTCTTCCGATGGTAGTAGGACATCCCAAAGGGGGAAGGTTATTGGATATAGGAGGGGTGGGGGACGTCGTCGTCCCAACTACAGGCAGGATCAGGGGCCTCCTCCACCATTGGCTCCCCCCCCCCTATACTGACTCCCGGGCCGATGAGACAGGATGATCGAGGTCAGAGGCAGATCACCTGCTATGGTTGCGGCCAACCTGGGCACATCAGGACGCAGTGCCCGCTTCAGGTCCACCCTCTTCCTCCTCCTCCACCTCCAGTGGCCCCTCCAGTTCACCAGGGCCGAGGACGAGGACGAGGCCGAGGCCGAGGCCGAGGACATCACGGCCGAGGCCGAGACCGGGAGCAGATGTACGCGTTGGACCTCACGGAGCAGAGAAACCCAGAGGAGGTGATTACAGGTACATTAAATTTTTGTAAGAGTTATAAATTTTTTTTTTAATTTTAAGAGTACCTTAAACCTTAAGAGTAATACTATTCTTTGAACTCAAACGAACCCAGGCATAGTGATGATTAGCGGCAAGCCCGCTCATACTCTCTTCGACACGGGTGCATCACACTCCTTCGTGTCGGACACTTTTATCGAAGGACTAGAAGGAGTAGAGAGGCTTCCCGGTCTGGAAAAGAGAGTGCGACTTCCAGATGGTACGGAACTTCGAATCACAGACTGCTGCAATATGGATGTCGAGATAGGAGGCAAAGCGTTCGAAGCTCCGGCAACAGTTCTGAGTCTACCGGATTTCGATCTGATCCTAGGCATGAACTAGCTACATTGGAACTACGCGCAGATAGATTGTCCCTCGAAGAGGATCACACTCAGACATGGATATTCCTACGTCACCATTGAAGGTATCCGTCCTATTCCCCGCCTTTCTTTATCCTCAGTACAGGTCGTTAAGGCCTATGAACAGGGAGAAGAGGTATACCTCATTTGCTTCGAGATGGCTGTGGTAGAGAGTTCCATAGCCGATGTTCCAGTGGCACGAGATTATGCTGATGTCTTTCCGGAGAAGCTACCTGGACTACCACCCTCTCGGGACTTGGACTTCCGGATTCAGTTGGTGCCAGGGGCGAGACCAGTGTCCCGGGCTCCCTACAGGATGGCACCTAGAGAATTGGCAGAGTTCAGGACACAGTTACAGGAACTGGTGGAATCGGGTTTTGTACGACCGAGTTCTTCGCCTTGGGGAGCACCCGTTCTATTTGTGAAGAAGGACGGTTCGCTGAGACTATGTATAGATTACAGAGAACTGAACCGGTTGACGGTTCGGAATACATATCCACTGCCACGGATAGATGAGCTCTTCGATCAGCTTCAAGGAGCTTGCTGGTTTTCAAAATTGGATTTGCGCTCGGGTTATTATCAACTCCGCATCAGAGAAGAAGATATACCGAAGATGGCTTTCAGCTCACGCTACGGGCTATATGAATTCACGGTGATGCCATTTGGGCTTACGAATGCCCCCTCGGCGTTCATGACGCTCATGAACCGTGTATTCGAGCCTTATCTAGATCGGTTTGTCATAGTTTTTATTGATGATATTTTGATTTACTCACGGTCTCGAGAGGAGCATGCAGAGCACCTAGCGCTGGTATTGCAGAAGTTAAGAGAATTCCATATGTATGCGAAGTTCTCTAAGTGCCAGTTCTGGCTTCAGGAAGTGGCTTTCCTAGGACACACGATCAATGGAGCTGGATTAGCAGTAGATCCGGCTAAGATAGAGGCAGTGCGGGATTGGCCACGGCCAAAGACAGCATCGGACATCCGTAGCTTCTTGGGCCTAGCAGGTTATTATCGCAAGTTCGTGGAGGGGTTCTCGAGGATAGCCCTCCCCCTCACGTCCTTGACGAAAAAGGATGCCGCATTTGACTGGACAGAGCAGTGTGAGTCAGCATTTCAAGAGCTCAAGGACCGGCTCACTTCATCCCCCATCCTTGCACTTCCCTCTGGGAGCGAAGGATTCCAGATATATACAGATGCCTCCTATTAGGGGATGGGTGCAGTCTTGATGCAGCATGGACATGTTATCGCTTATGCTTCGCGACAGCTGAAGAAGCATGAGCATAACTATCCAGTACATGATCTCGAGCTCGGGGCCGTAGTCTTTGCCCTCAAGACATGGAGACATTACCTCTACGGGATTCATTGTGATATATACTTCGACCATAAGAATCTCAAGTACATCGACACGCAGAAGATTCTGAACCTGCGACAGAGGAGGTGGCTTGAGTTCCTCTGCGATTATGACTATAAGATACACTATCACCCGGGGAAGGCGAATACTGTAGCGGATGCTTTGAGCGGGAGAGCCGGCACTTCTGGACCGGAGCCCCGGGTGATGTCTATGGAGCTGCTACGCACGATGGAGGATATGCACATTACCATGGTTTCGGAGGCCGAGCCAGTGATCTATCAAGAGTACCTGAACTCTTTGGTCAGCGATGATGATATTCAGAAGCGCATTCTTACACATCAGAGATTGGATGCTGATTTGGAGCCTATTTTTGGCACTTTGGAAGGAGGCAAGTATGAGGACTACACGCTGGAGGACGATCTTCTTAGATTTCGTGGTCGGGTGTACATTCCAGCAGGAGGTGGGATCCGGGATGACATCCTCAGAGAGGCACACTACTCCAGATATTCAGTGCATCCCGGCATCACCAAGATGTGGGCTGACTTACGACGGACCATGTACTGGACAGGAATGAAGAGGGAGATCATATACCTTGTGACACACTGCGAGACTTGCCAGCGAGTGAAGGCCGAGTGCAAGAGCCCAGGCGGTGTATTACAGCCACTGCCAGTCCCAGAATGGAAGTTCGAGGATATTTCCATGGATTTTGTACACGGACTCCCTCGCTCCCATTCTGGGCACGATTCCGTCTGGGTCATTGTAGACAGATTGACCAAAGTAGCTCGGTTCATTCCAGTCAGAAAGGATGCCCCAGTTGTTGTATTGGTGAGGTTGTTTGTGGAGCAGTTCATCCGGTATCACGGAGTACCCAGGTCTATTGTTTCAGATAGAGACGGTCGCTTCACCTCCAGGGAATGGAGGGCAGTGCATGCTTACTTGGGGTCCAGGCTTTCTTTTAGCACTGCCTTCCACCCGCAGACCGACGGTCAGACAGAGCGGACGATACGGACTATGGAGGACCTGCTCAGGTTATGTATTCTGGATACAGGGAAGCCCTGGGAGAGGCTACTGCCACTGATCGAATTCTCTTACAACAACAGTCACCAGGCCAGCATCGGGATGGCTCCTTACGAGGCACTTTATGGGAGGAAATGCCGGACTCCGTTGTCCTGGGTTCAGGATGTGGACACTCGAGCCCTTGGGTCAGAATTTGTGGAAGATACGGAGGCCCAGATTCGCTTGATCAGGGATCGGCTTTTGGAGGCTCAGAGCAGACAGGCAAAATATTACGATGCACGGCACCGGAAGGTGGAGTTCCAGGTTGGGGACAGAGTTTTTCTGAAGATTCGACCGGTACACGGTGTTTCTCGAATACGAAGACATAAGAAGCTCAGCCTCTGGTACATGGGACCCTACTTAATTTTAGAGCGTGTGGGCCCCTTGGCTTACCGGCTGCAGCTACCTCCGGAGCTGAGCAGCCTACATGATGTTTTCCATGTCTCTTCCTTGCGAAGAGCTCTTCTTCGACCTGAGCAGCACATCACTACTGCAGCTGGACCGGTAGATCCTGACCGTTCAGTTAGATTGGAGCCGATCCGGATCGACGATTCAGCCGTCCGAGTGTTGAGGAAAAAGAAGGTTCCGCTCGTGAAGGTGTTGTGGTCCAACCATGGACAGGAGGAGCACACCTGGGAACCTAGGGATCTGATGCTGGAGCGCCATCCGGAGCTATTTTCATCAGGTACCTTTTATGTTATCTTTTAAAAGTCCCTTTAAGTTTATACAAATAGAACCCGTAGACCCGAACTTAAATTTCGGGGACGAAATTATTCTTTTGTTTATAGGATTTGTAACATCCCAATGTTACTTCTAGACCCCTTAGCTTAGATTGGGTTAGGCATGGGGTGGGTGTTAGGGTAATAAGCTAGGTTTGACCCTAGGTAGTGGGTTGTAGCCATGTGGGGCCCACCATGGGACCAAAGTCAAACTAGGTCAAACTAGCCTAAACAGGAACCCTAGCCACACCATGACCCCACCACGATGCCCTAACCCTAAATACAATCTAAGTGGACCCTAAGGTAGGCCATGGGGTCAACTAGTTGACCCATGTTGAGTCAAGTCAACATTTTGACCTAATTAGTGAAAACGGTGCCCTAGCCCAATTCTCTGGGTTGGATCCACCCAAACCAACCCAAAATCACTAGGTAGGTCTAAAGTGACCCTATACCCCCTATGGAAGAGAAAAATAAGGGCATGCAATAGTAACTTTGGGAATTACCTAGGAGAGAGAAAAGATGAGGAATAGGAGAGAGAAAGTGTTAAGGAATTGGTTTGGGCCACTTGGGCTCATCCCACCAACTCATAATGGGTTGGCTGACCATATAGGTGTATTAGAAGGTGTGGGGACCCACCATGCAGCCTTGGGTCAAGCCCAAGCCCAAAACCGAGCCCTCTCTAGCCTATTTCATTTATGTGAGCCAACCCCCTTCTCTCCACTCACCCAACTCAGTTCCTACCCTGGAACCCGACCCATTAGGGGTTATTTAACCCAGCTGGAGCAGTGGGGCCCCCCTCCCAAACACCCAGCTGGCTCAACCCAACCAACCCGAGCCACACCTTAGTGAAATCGCCCGTACCTTGGTGAGGTCGCCCCCCCCCCCCCACTCTTATCTCAGCCCAAACCGAGCCATTCCCTCATTTCCACTTCATCCCTACCCCAGAGAGAGAGAGAGAGAGAAAGAGAGAACCAGCTGCAGCCATGGCTAACCGAGGAGGAGCTCGCCGGAATCTTCATGCCATGGGAAATCGCCGCCACCCTCAACCACAACCGCCGCCAATGGTCCGTATCCCTTCTCCTCCAAACGTACTAGTATCCTAGATCCACTAGGCTAGAGGTCGAGCTCAAACGAGCTCGACATTAGGAATCAAAAGCTCAGTTTTTCTGTAAAAAAAATGGCGTTTTGGAGCTTTCGGCTCGTTTGCGCCGCCGCCGTCCGCCGCTCTCCGCCGCCCAGCCGCCGGCCAGCTCAAGCCCCGACCACCGTGAGGCCGGGGAAGGACTTGGCCGGAGGTCCCGCCGTCGGCGATGGCCGGGAACCGCCCCGCAAAACCACCCTGCGTCGGGTTGGCCATGCAGGCTTGCATGGAGAAGAAGCTCCAGCCACCGTCCGATTCCCTTTAAAATTCGTGCAGGCTTGATTAAATCTTTTTTTTAGTTATTATTATTAATTCGTTTATAATTAAATGTATGAATAGTGAGTATTTCTGTAACGTTTTAACAGTCACCTTGCATGATGAAATTAAGGCTCTTATAGCCACCTGATGAACTTTTGCCCAATATAAATATTGTAGCCCTAGGTGTTAACTTTCAAATGCCACAAAAATTATAAGTTTTGACCCAGTTTACTGCCCTGTAGGTCATTTTTCCTAGGATTGGTCCTAGGCTAGGGCAGAAATTAAAAATGATGCCCATGCCAAACCAAGTGTCCTCATGACCTGAAATTTTGGTCATGTGCATATTTAGGGCATGTCTAGCCCTTGCCAAAAATCTGGAATTTTTGGAAAACATTTTCCTATAGTTTTTAGCAAAATGTCATAAATTAAATAAAAGAAATAAATGGAGTTCTAGGCCTCCAAATGGCCTTAAATTTTGGTGGCAAGTCCTCTGGGACATTGTTATGGTCTGACAAAAATTTCAGCCCAGTTGGATTTCTGCATGATGGGTTAACCCACTTGCAAATGTAGGCTAGTATTAACCTTGGTGTGCCAATAGCAAGTCTTACTATAATGTGAATTTATTCATTCTGGAGCTTTTGCAGACCATGAAATTAATTCTAGAGGGCATTTAGGTCCAATGTAATCCCTCAAAAATTTTGTGGGATTTTTGGGATCAAAAATCCCACTATTTGGATTTTTGGAAATTGTACCCTTATTGGTAAATTAAAATGAAAATTTGGAAATAGTTAGGTAAAAATCTTCAAATTTGGCCCTGTTGTATAGTTGATCATAATTGATTAGGGGTATTTTTATTTTCTCTGTTTGAAGTCTTTTGAGGTAACATAACATGAAATGACCATTTTACCCCTATCCTTTTTATTTAATAAATTAATACAAATATGGGTCAGAAAAATTTGGGAAAATTTCTAGAGGTATATATAGGTATGATACCACTGAATTATTTATTTCAGAATTTTTGATTGTACCTATAAATTTTAAATCATCATAATGGCATTTTAGTAATTATCCAATATAATGATTTGCAAGTCTATAACTTTGTTAAAGTTGATGAAACTTGGTCAGTAGCATTATTTTGATGAATTAGATTCCCTGAAAATTTATTGGAATTTTCGTGATTAAATTCTCTATACTTCATTTGAAAAGTAGTAATTATGATGGCTTATGAAAAGTAATATTTAAATACATAAAATTGGAGAGAAATTATGAATTTTGGAAAATAATGATGATTCATCATGATAATGACAAGATAATTACTTTGCATCATTAGGACTATGCAACAACATACTTCATGTGTTAAACGACCTTGGGGAATGTTTGGAGAAAATAAAATAAATATAAAAAATAATAGAGAAAATTATAAAAGTTACCATACACATTTTAGATGGTCATACCACCCTAGGATAAATACTTGGGGTCTATTGGTCCAAAGATTTGAAAGTTTGATTTTGGGGTGGTACAAGGTCATGGGGTGCACATAGTAATAGTAGACTGTACTATAGGGCGCCAGGGGATGGATTAACAACTGAGTTAGAGTATAAGATCGGAAGTATAACCCTGGGTGGCAGATGCATTCTAGAGACGAGAGTAACAGTGCAACATTAGACTTGCCTAGGAAGAGTTGACGGAAGACCGTCACTCCTTAACCCATACCTTAAGTCACTAGGTCACTCTATGTAACAGGAGAGAGAAAACGGGATTCTGGGTAGACATCAACTAAAGTAAATATCCTTGAGAAAGGGAGCTTTGGGATTCAGCCCATCGTAGCTCCTAGTGCCCCTAAGAGCCCTTCACCGGGAATACCTTGGGCAGTCCTGGGATTAACCTTAAGACTCTAAGTATGATAATTTGTAGGCAAGAGTAGTCTAATAGGTTAAGTGAACTAGACATGTGCTCACTCGTGCCGGGTTGGAGGGACTTGGAGTCTTTTGACTACTTGCTCACCTGTGCAGAGTTGGAGGAAAGAGATTGGCTTATATACACTCACCCGGGCAGGGTTGGAGGTTCTGTAGCACATACTCACCCGTGACGGGTTGGAGAGAGTTGGGACTGGTTAGTCCTTCGAGCTGGAGGCTCAATATACTATACTTGCATGTGCATATACTAGTGGCGGGCCATGCGGTACTGGCCATTCGTCACACCGACGGCAGTACGGTGGACCAGGCGGGTGCGAGGGTTAGAAGGATCAGTAGGATGTTTATACTGGAGTCTGGAGGACTTTTCCTAATAACGCGCACCCGGCCCAACAAGACTGACGGGTCGTCAGCAAAGTGGTACGCAGAGACTCTAGAGTGCACTGGCGGTGTACAGAGGCGTACAAGAGAGGTCTAGGCCTGGTAGTGTGTATACCCGCCTAGAAGGCGGAGACGCCCGCTCCGCTGCTGCCGTAGCCACAACGGTAGTACCTGAGAGTGATGCTAGCTCTCGAAAAGTGGGAACTAAAGGTCTGTGATCACGGAGTCGTGTGTGTGTGTGTTGCATTGCATGTTCATAACATTCCCACCATATAGATGCATATCATTAACCTTCATAACAACCTATGACACCTAATGTATAAGTGGTATGGGACGCTTATACATTAGGACCTGCTATACGATCCCTTAGCCTATAAGCTTGAGTGGGCAAGTTTATAGGTTGAGGTTACTTTCCTTTTTATATATATATTTGCTTGTGACACCTGACACCCCATTGTATAAAATGGTATGGGATATTTTATACAATGGGAGCCCTGCAGAAGACCCCTTGCTTATGCGTACCCGCATAAGTGAAGGTTACCTTTCATTATTTACTTGATTACATATTCTGCTTAGTTTCCTGTCACCTGCTCCGCCTTGTCACCCCTTGCTTGTCCTCCACTTCGTCCTCCCGCACGGTGCCTAGGAGTTGCAGGAGGAGGTGTTGAGGATACGACTTAGTCTTTTTGACTAATGGTCGGTGACCTTACTATTTTAGGAGCTCGAGGAGGTGGACCAGCACGTCGAGGAGGCAGGACTTGAGGAGCAGATACCGGCTACTACTACTGGAGCACATGTTCAGGTGCGATGATTTGAGATGATAGATTCCGCTGCTGTTAGTGAGAGAGAGATTTGATCATGATGTACTGGGCATAAGCCCTATTTACTTTCATTTTACTGTACTCATTGTGGACTGGCATGTGTACTTCCATTTGATATATATATATGTGATGTGGCTGTGGACTTCTACTGCGTTTACTCTGTTTCTGTACTTTTATTCTCATATTGGCTGACAGGTTATGATCGTACTAGCCGGCAGAATCGGCGTCTTACGGTGTCGACTAACCCGTGCGTTAGTGTCACCGTAAGGCGGCGGTTCTAGGCATAAGATCCGGGTTAGCCTCGGAAAGGGGGAGACAGGATCTTACACAAGTTCTATAAGAATCTTAAGTTATTAGGTCATCCTCTTCATCCACAACCGGCAGCTTTAGGAGCTTTGAAACTATGGTTTTGTTCAACTTGATTTTGATCCCCCTAACTTTAGATTTTAAAACTGTACCATTTCTCCTTACCTTGGCATTCCTGAAGAATTCCTCTACATCTGGAAATAAAATCTTGCAGGGTTATGAAAGAACGAACATCAGACTGGTTGTTTCCAGGAGAAGGAGCAAGTTCTTGAAGTCATCAGAAATGTTTGCAATCCCTGCGACGACGAGTTCACTGTCGACTCCTATTTTCGAACTCTGCGCCATAGACACTAACGGCGGCGACGGACGAAGCGCAGGATGACGGCTGCGATGAAGCTTTTTATCGGCGAAAGACGAAGAGTTTTCGAGAAGACTGATGTCAAAATGGCGGTTGATTTAGGATTTCTAAAATATTATATATATATATATATAACCCTAGTAATGTCAATTAAGTGTCTAATTAATCTAAGATTAGGGCTGAAATCAAGCGGGTTTTCGAAATAAAGGAAATTAATCAGAAATCGAAAAAGGACGGGCATTTCTCAAGAGGTGGGGTTAGTTCTCGAGAACTGTCAGAGGACTTCTCGAGAAATATGATATTAGTTCTCGAGAACTTAAGAAACTTCTCGAGAGACAAGTCAAAGTTCTCGAGAAGTAGTCTGAGTTTTCGAGAATTAGTACTTTACTTTTCGAGAAGTAGACTGAGTTTTCGAGAACTACCTTCCTCTTGAGAAGTTTCTGACCTTTTTGAAGTATCCTCGATTCTTGAGCTTTGAACTGATTTCCTGTGACTTATCCTTCTTTGTTCAGCATCCCAAGTTCAATTTTGAAGAAATTGAACTTGGTCTCGTCCAGCGGCTTCGTGAAAATATCTGTAACTTGTCGATCTATTGGCACGTACTGCAAATCCACATCCCCTTGCTCCATGTGCTCCCGGATGAAATGATATCTGAGCTCGATGTGCTTTGTCCGGTTGTGCGATACTTGGTTATTTGCGATTGCGATTGCACTGGAGGAGTCGAAGAACAATGGAATGTCTTTGACCTTCATATTGTAATCTTCTAGCTGGTTCTTTAGCGAAAGCAACTGTGCACAACAATTGCCACAGAAATGTATTCTGACTCGGTCGTTGAGATTGCGACACAATTTTTCTTTTTGCTGTTCCATGAGATAAGCCTTCTTCCAAGGAACTGACAAGTCCCAGAAGTGCTTTTCCTGTCATCTTTGATACCTGCAAAGTCTGCATCTGAAAAGCTGATAAGTTGTATTTATACCTATTTTTAGGTGTATTAGTTAAGTCATTTTTATTTATTTCCTTTGTTTTCAGTCAATTTACTTCAATAAATTGTTCATATTTGTAAAATTTTACTTCTAACTTAGTTTATTTTGCATTTCATAAAATTTCCAGAAAAGTCAAATTTTTTTGACCTGACACGCCCGTGTCATGGACCGACACGCCCGTGTCAGGCACTCAACGTCGTGGCCACTCAACGCTTTCACTGTTCACCTCTCAGCGCCACTCAACGTCGTGGCCACTCAACGCCACTCAACGCTTTCACTGTTCACCTCTCAGCGCCACTCAACGTCGTCACCTCTCAGCGCCACTCAACGTCGTCGCCACTCAACGCCACTCAACGCCAGCTTGTCACGCCCCAATCACACCCATGACTGCCACGTGGAGCTCCCGAAGTCAACTTTGCCGTCAAATCGACGGATCGATTCAGCCAAACATGACAGTCACGCCCTTCTATCACGCCCATGACATGATGGTCACGCCCGTTACAATGACGTGTCACGCACCCGAGCTTCCAGAAGCAAGCCAGCTGCCAGATTTTTCCAAGTCAAAACACGCAACCTTTGACACGCCCCCTGTCACGCCCGTGACTAGGGCGTGTTAAACCCAAACTTTTTGTCTATAAATAAAAAATTTCTGTGAGGTCCATGGGTTCACTTTTTTGAGCCAAAGTTTGGTGTGTTTTGTGGGCTGCCTTGGTGCACTTCATTTCATGTAAGGAGACTTTCTCTCCCCTCCCCCTTCTTATGTTTGTTTTAGCTTTTCCTTTTGCTTTGTAATAGTTTGTAATAGCTTTAATCATCTAAATAAAAATGTTGTTTTTTTTGTCTCTTTACTTGGAATGAAAATGGATTTGGGTGGCTCATTTTTCTTCTTCTTTTTATCCCTTTGTTCATCTATGTTCATCTTTATGAAAAGTGTGTGTGGGTTTGTGAGTGATGCATTTATTTTTATTTATCTTCATTATGCAAAAGTGTTAGGATAGCTCTTATGTTTTAAGTTTTAATTTCAAGTTTTATGCCTCTTTGTTATAAAAAATTCATCATATTAGGTTTTAAGTATGTTTGTTTTAGAAATTTTCAAGATTTATGATTACCTTAAAAATCTCAACTTTTCCCTCCTTATGGGTTTTTCAAAAGTGCTTTTGAAAGGTGATTTTTGTTTTCCTTTAACTTAGGCTTTGTTTAGGTTGTAAAATTTTCATGTTCTTTTTAATTTTAAAAACAACTTTTTATTCACTTTTAGGAACCCTTAAGAATGAAAAGGTTGTAATTTTAATTTTTCATGAACTTAAAAGTTTGCTTTAATTTCAAAACCATTTCGCTCTTTTAATTTTTATTTCATCTTTTTACTTGATTTTGGCAAGTTGTAATGGTAGAAAAGTTGTAGTTTTAATTTTTAGAGAGCTTTCATTTTTGCGTTGTTTTTATGTGTGTGTGAGTGTATGAGTTAAATTTTCATTTTTTTTCTTTTAAACTCCATGTTGTGTGTGTGAGTGTATGAGAATAACCTTTTGTGCTTTCTTTTATTGCTTTATTCATTTATGTAGAGTGTGTGAGTTTATGAGAATAATCTTTTGTGCTTTCTTTTATTGCTTTATTCATTTATGTAGAGTGTGTGAGTGTAGGTGATAACTTTTCATGCTTTGTTTATCTCTTTCTCAATTATGTAGAGTGTGTGTGTGTGTGCATAATTTTCCGCCCACTCACTTGAGTGGGACTTGTAATTTTCATTTTTGTGTAACTTAGTTTCCTTTTATTTATGCATTTATTTCAGCCTACTCGTTAAGAGTTAAACGGCGCTCTGCTTTAATTTTCCGCCCACTCATTTGAGTGGGACTTGTAATTTTCATTTTTTGTAACTTAGTTTCTTTTTATTTATGCATTAATTTCTGCCTACTCGTTAAGAGTTAAATGGCGCATTGCTTTAATTTACCACCTACTAAGTTTTGAGTAGGACTTGTAATTGCATTTATTTCCCCCCTACTCATTCGAGTAGGACTTGCTTTATTTACTTTCTTTATGGTTTTGAAGTGTGTCTGAGTGCCTGCATCAATTAGCTTTCCTTCAATTTATCTAAATGTCCTGTTTTTTCTATGTTTTCTCTTATAATTGTTTAGTGCGTAATTTCAAACTCACGTTTCACTAAAAACCATAAAGCCGTCCACATACCGATGAGTGGCTAATCTCTATTAGCCTTCGGCATCAAAGAGCATTGGGACATATAAAATGATTTGAAATAATTAAAGAACTTTATTTTTATTTTAATTTAAGGACTTAAGGTTTGCCCCGGGTTTATGACGCATAGGACCACATAATCGATGTGTGGGCTCTAGTTCCGTTATCTATACGCAATGCCGAGAGGCTGCACGTATGGACCGATCCCCCTTGGGTAAAGAGAACTGCGTACGCCCCCTCGAAAGAGGAGAAGTGTAGTTCTGCCGGATTGGGTTCCCCACCCAATAGCGGGGTTCTTAGCGTAATGCAGGCATTAAGGGGAATCCTTCGTCGGACTAACGTTCGGTCGAATAGCCTTAGCGCCCAGGTAAGCGATATCCCTAGACCAAGGTAAGCTCATGTCTATGGAACCTCCACGGCCAAGTGCCTTTTATTAATTTAAAAACTAAGTTCAATAATTGTTAAGAATTATTTTAGTCTTAATCCGATTCGATGTCGAGCATTAACCCGTCATCGAACTAACTTTGTAAAATTCTGCTCTCTTTCTTTCCGTTTTAATTAAACTAAAAATCTCACCTTACTGATAGTAAAATAACAGTCTTCCTGGAAGAGTAAATATAATCAACGTGCCCCCGAGAAAAATACGACATCGGTATTCTCCCGAATACCGAGTACTACGCGATAGGTGCACTTGCCTCCTCTCGTTAGAAAACTCGATCTTCTAACTCGGCCCGTGAAATCTGACCATTTCGAACCACCCACAGTCAATCTCTATTCTGCGGCCATCAAGTTTTTGGCGCCGTTGCCAGGGAGCACGGTTGTTATATTGAATTCGGGACTCTATTAATTTTACTTTATTTTCAAATAAAAAAATTTTATAACAAAAAAAATCCTTCCCCCTTCGTTGTTTTTTTAGGGTGTATGACCCGTGGACAACCTTCGAGTTCTTAAAACCTTGAATTCGACCCTGAGATTGACCGCTCTCTTTCACGTATCCGATCTCTATGTCGAATTCCCTTTTTAGACCCCGCAGAATCTACCGGAGAACCCTCTTTCTCTTCTATGGCCGACCCAAATAATGCCCAAGCGGTCGAGCGTACGATGTCTTACTACGCTCGACCCAACTTGGATGATACGGGGTCGAATATTGTTCGGCCTGCTGTGGCGAACAATAATTTTGAAATTAAGTCAAGTGTTATACAAATGATTCAAAATGTCGCGCAGTTCGACGGACAGCCGGATGAGGACCCAAATAACCACTTTTCTAATTTTTTAGAGATTTGCGATACTTTCAAGATAAATGGCGTCACTGATGACGCCATTCGTTTGCGCCTCTTTCCCTTCTCTCTTAAGTCCAAGGCCAAGGAGTGGTTGGTCTCCCTCCCGCGGGGATCCATCACGACCTGGGCGGAGTTGGCAGAGAAATTCCTTACTAAATATTTTCCGCCCACAAAAACTGCTAGATTGCGGGCGGACATTTCCTCCTTCGTGCAAAACGACTCTGAGTCTCTTTATGAGACTTGGGAGCTTTTTAAGGAATTTCTCCGTCGGTGCCCGCACCACGTGCTGCCAACGTGGTTGCAGGTACAAATTTTTTATAATGGACTGAATAGTCAGACGCGTCAAATGATTGACGCGGCTGCCGAGGGCACTCTGAATAATAAGACCCCCGAGGCCACCCAGGCTCTTTTTGAGGAAATGGCTACCAACTCCTACCAGTGGAATGTCCCGCGGGCGCGCCATAAGCAGGCGGGCCTTTATGAAGTGGATGCCACTGCTCAGCTAGCCCTTCAAGTCGAAAGGCTAACTAAGCAGGTGGCGGAGATGTCTGTTGCCTCCTCCACTCCGCCTTGTTTTCTCCCCCCAAATGCCTACGTGGTCGACGAATTCGTGGACTACATGGGGAATCCGGTGCGTCCCTCCTTTCAAAACAACCATTATAGTAGCCACTATAATCCGGGTTGGAGGAACCACCCGAATTTCTCGTGGAGCAACCCGAATAACGCGCAGCGCCCTCCTCCCCCTCCTTTTGCGCCCACATTTCCTCCTCCCCCTCCTATGAAGCCGTCCCTGGTGGAGGAAAATTTTAATCGATATGTTGCGTCGAACGAGTCCAATATCCGGAACATCACCAGATCGCTTAAAAATTTAGAAATACAGGTTGGACAGCTGGCGCGACTTATGTCGGAACGCGCTCTGGGGCACTGCCAGGGAATACAGAGCCCAATCCAAGGGAGAATGCCAACGCTATAACCCTCCGTAGCGGTAAGGAGGTGGTCAATCCAAAACGGATCGATCCTCAGGTACATATTTCACCTCCGACCCCTCTTCCCTCTTCTTCGATTACGCAGCCCTAACCAATTTTAAACGACAAAACTATTTTAAGCAAGGCGATGCCCTACCTACATAAATTAGATAACGAGCGAGTGAACGCGCAATATGAAAAATTTATTTTATTACTTAAACAAATTCATATTAATGTTACTTTTTGCGAGGCCATCTCGCAAATGCCTAAGTATGCAAAATTTTTAAAAGACTTTCTTTCTAACAAACAAAAACTTGAAGATATTTCGCATATTTCTCTTAACGCTGTCTGCTCAGCAGCTCTTACTAATAAGTTGCCCTCGAAACAAAATGACCCGGGACGGTTTTCCATCCCGTGCCTTTTTGGCGATGTATTAGTAAAATACGCCTTGGCAGACTAAGGCGCGAGCATTAATTTGATGATGTTCTCGCTTTTCCTGCGTTTAGGTTTGGGTACTCCTGCTCCTACCAATATGCGCATCCAACTAGCAGATCGCTCGGTTAGGTTCCCCATCGGGGTAGTTGAGGATGTCCTTGTCCGAGTAGACAAGTTCACCTTCCCGGTGGACTTCGTCATCTTAGACATCGAGGAAGACGCCGAGGTACCAATAATACTCGGTCGCCCTTTCCTCGCAACCTCACGTGCGCTAATCGATGTAAGTAACATTCATCTTCTCCTTCGGGTAGGAGACGACCAAGTTACTTTTTCTATTAACCCCTCAATGGAAGACTCATCGCCGAGCGACGATTTTTGCTACTCTTTAGATTATTTTTATGGAGATTGTTCTTCTCCGGTTTTCGAGTCCGAGTTTTTAAACGAAGATATTTTTTCTCATGAAAATTTTTATTGCGACGAGGACGCGTCTACGAATATGCCTTTTGAACCAATTGGTTCAAAATACGTTAGCACTAAAACCTCGCAAGAAGAACCGCCCACCCTAAATCTCAAACCATTACCCGAATCCCTCAAATATGCCTTTTGGGGGGAAAATAATACACTCCCGGTTATCATTTCTTCGCATTTAAGCAATTAGGAGACCTCTGATTTATTGGAGGTTTTGCTTAAACATCGCTACGCAATTGCGTGGCAAATTTTTGACCTTAAGGGGATTAACCCTTCTTTCTGCACTCATAAAATTTTCTTAAATGATAATTGCCGCAAAACCATTCAACCGCAGCGACGTCTTAACCCAAACATGAAATACATCGTGAAAACTGAGATAATTAAATTATTAGATGCGGGGATTATTTATCCCATTTCTGATAGTGCATGGGTTAGTCCCATTCATGTCGTGCCCAAGAAGGGAGGTCTGACCGTAGTGGCGAATGAGCACAACGAGCTCGTCCCAACTCGTACTGTTACGGGTTGGCGTGTGTGCATCGATTATCGCAAACTTAATGATGCCACCCGCAAGGACCATTTCCCACTACCGTTCCTTGACCAGATTCTCGAGCATCTTTCCGTTCATCCATTTTATTATTTTCTCGACGGTTTATCAAGGTTTTTCCAAATCCCCATTTTCCCCGAAGACCAAGAGAAAACGACTTTTACTTGCCCGTTTGGCACCTTCGCCTACCGAAGAATGCCATTTGGCCTCTGCAATGCGCCAGCTACATTCCAAAGATGTATGCTAGCAATCTTTGGCGAGCTAGTAGAAGATATTATGGAGGTATTTATGGATGACTTTTCTGTATTCGGATGCTCATTCCCGGATTGTCTTCGTAATCTGGATCGTGTCCTCCAGCGATGCGAGGACACGCATCTTGTTTTAAATTAGGAGAAGTGCAACTTTATGGTTCGAGGAGGTTTGTTCCTCGACCATAAGATTTCGATTAAGGGGATAGAGGTCGATAAGGCCATAGTATAAATCATATAAAAGCTTCCTCAGCCGACTAACATAAAATCCATTAGGAGTTTCTTAGGCCCGCGGGCTTTTACAGGCGCTTCATTCATGATTTTTCAAAAATAACAAAGCCGCTTACTCACCTCTTGGAAAAGGAATCACCTTCTATCTTTAGTAGCGATTGCGAGTCTGTCTTTAATTTTATAAAACAAAAACTTATCAATTCTCCAATTCTAGTGGCCCCTAATTGGTCGCTTCCGTTCAAAATCATGTGCGACGCTAGTGATATTGCCTTAGGCGCCGTTCTTGTCCAATGCGTAGAAAAACATTTTCATCCTATTTATTACGCTAGCAAGACGCTCACTTCCGCACAAGTGAATTACACGACAATGGAAAAGGAACTCTTAGCCGTCGTTTTCTCTTTCGATAAGTTTCGCTCGTATTTAACGCTTTGTAAAGTTATCGTTTTTACCGATCACTCCGCCCTTAAGTATTTACTAGCCAAAACCGACGTGAAACCCCGCCTTCTTCGATGGATTCTCCTCCTTCAAGAATTTGACTTGGAGATCCGGGATAAGAAGGGCGTGGAAAATCTAGCGGCAGACCACCTCTCCCGTTTAGAAAATCCGGGTGCGGAAGCGCTCGTCGAATCTGAAATAAATGACAGATTCCCCGAGGAACGCCTTCTTGCCCTTCGTTCGTCTTCGTCATCTTCGCCTTGGTTCGCAGATTTTGCGAACTATTTAGTCGTGCAGGTGCTTCCAAAATAATTCTCAAGTCAGCAAAAGAAGAAATTCTTTTCCGACTTGAAAAATTTCTTTTGGGAGGACCCATTTCTTTTCCGTATCTGCGCGGACCAAGCGGTCCGAAGGTGCGTCGCGGGTGTGGAGTGAACACAAATATTGAGGCACTGCCATGAGGGTCTAGCCGGGGGCACTATCAAGCCAACCAGACCGCTAGGAAGGCGCTAGAGGCGGGCTACTTTTGGCTCACTCTCTTCAAAGACGCGCACAATTTTGTGCGCGCATGCGATAGCTGTCAGCGGTCGGGTAACATCTCATGTCGAGACGAGATGCCCCAAAATATGTTTTTAGAATGTGAAGTCTTCGATTTGTGGGGCATAGATTTTGTAGGCCCCCTACCTCCTTCTTATAAAAATACGTATATTTTAGTGGCGGTCGACTACGTATTAAGGTGGGCGGAAGCGCAAGCTCTCCACACCAACGATGTGCGAGTCATCGTTACATTTCTAAAAAAATTATTTTCTCGCTTCGACACGCCTCGCGCTATTGTTAGTGATAGTGGAACGCATTTTTGTAACGCTCTAATGGCTAAGACGTTAGCTAAATACGGAGTCACGCACAAACTTGCCACCCCCTACCACCCGCAAACAAGTGGCCAAGTTGAGGTAGTAAATCGAGAAATAAAACGCATATTAGAAAAAATAGTTTCACTTAATAGGAAAGATTGGTCCGTTAAGCTTGACGACGCGTTATGGGCGCATCGTACGGCGTACAAAACTGCTATCGGTTGTACTCCGTTTCGATTAGTCTATGGCAAAGTGTGTCATTTACCCGTAGAACTGGAGCACCACGTACTTTGGGCATAAAAACTCTTAAACCTCGACGCTAACTTAGTCGCTCAGAATAGAAAACTGCAACTAAACGAGCTCAATGAATGGCGTGCGAACGCTTACGAGAGCAATAAATTCTATAAGGAGCGTTCTAAGTTATACCACGATCGAAAAATTAAAGCCCCAAAAATTTTTTCTCCTGACGATATAGTCCTTCTGTACATTTCACGTCTTAGGCTTTTCCCGGGTAAACTAAAATCGCGATGGTTCGGCCCCTTCAAGGTGGAAGAAGTTTTTCCATACGGGACCGTACTCGTCTCCCACCCCGAAAAAGGCACTTTTAAGGTGAACGAACATCGGTTAAAGTCTTATATAGCGGGCGACCCTGTGATCGGTAGGAGCGAAACCATAACCCTTCTTCATATATAATCCCCGCCAATATAGTCAAGCTACGTGACTATAAACAAAGCGCTCCTGGGAGGCACCCCATGCTTATCTTTTTACGTCTTTATTTATCATGTTTTCTGTTTTTATAATAACTGCATGGTTTCTAATGGGCGTTTTCTGCCCCCCCCCCCCTCTTTTTCGTTTTTTGTACATATACCTGATGTCTTGTTCCTCATGCTTAGCATACAACATTGGGGACAATATTGGAACTAAGTATGGGGGTGTTTTCGTATTTTCGTACTTTCTTCTTAACTTACAAAAACAAAAAAACAAAAAAAAATTATAAACAAAACTTCAAAAATAAAATATATAAAACACAAAAATCAAAAAAAAATTGAAGTTTCATTTTTGAAACTTTGATTTATTTTTAACTCGGTCCGCGAGATCCGGCTCATCGAGCCATCCACATAACGAGTCATCTGGCGGCAACCTAGTTTATATTTTTGTAAATATTCTTGTAAATATTCTTGTAAATATTTTTTTTGTAAGTACCTTTTGTAAGTACTTTTTGTAAATATTCTTTCTCTTTCCCCTCTCCCTTTTTCCCTCTCATCCTTGTAAATAATTTCTCTTTTTCTCCCAAATTTTTGTAAATAAAATGAAAATTTTTTTAAAAATACAAAAAAAATCGCAAAACTTAAAAATCAAAAAAAAATTTATTTTCGCATGTTTCTTTCTTTAGTATGTATATATTAAAGAAATAAATACAAAAATACAAAAAAAAAGATAATAACTTCAAAAAATTCAAAAAATATATATATATATATAATTTATGAAACAAATAAATCAAATATATAATTCTTAAGTTTCTTGCTATCCAAAACTTTTGTTTTGAGTTTATTTATATGCGAATTTGATCAATTCTTTGTTCACTATTCGTTTGTTAATTATAGATTGAAAAATCTAAATAGCCGGGGTTAAGTTTTAAAGAATTTATTATGCTTTGCTAAAAATAGGGGACTCGTTTTAGGCACTACTTCTAATTTTTCATAGATATGAGCACGTGTACTATGTTAGAAAATAACGACTATAGAATTCAATTATGCTTACTTTTAGCTTTCTGAAAAATTTGAACGTACAATTTATAAAGGTTGCTCTCAAAAATTTTTTAATTAAAAACCTAGTTCTCTTTTCTCCCCTTACTTATCATAACCTACTTGATATGATAACATTTTTTTCTATGTTTTCTCTTATAATTGTTTAGTGCTTAATTTCAAACTCACGTTTCACTAAAACCATAAAATCGTCCCCATACCGATGAGTGGCTAATCTCTATTAGCCTTCGGCATCGAAGAGCATTGGGACATATAAAATGATTTGAAATAATTAAAGAACTTTATTTTTATTTTAATTTAAGGACTTAAGGTTTGCCCCGAGTTAACGACGCATAGGACCACATAATCGATGTATGGGCTCTATTTCCGTTATTCATACGCAACGTCGAGAGGCTGCACGTATGGACCGATCCCCCTTAGGTAAAGAGAACTGCGTACGCCCCCTCGAAAGAGGAGAATCGTAGTTCTGCCGGATTGGGTTCCCCACCCAATAGCGGGGTTCTTAGCGTAATGCAGGCGTTAAGGGGAATCCTTCGTCGGACTAACGTTCAGTCGAATAGCCTTAGCGCCCAGGTGAGTGATATCCCTAGACCAAGGTGAGCTCATGTCTATGGAACCTCCACGGCCAAGTGCCTTTTATTAATTTAAAAACTAAGTTCAGTAATTGTTAAGAATTATTTTAGTCTTAATCTGATTCGATGCCGAGCGTTAACCCGTCATCGAACTAACTTAGTAAAATTCTACTCTCTTTCTTTCCGTTTTAATTAAACTAAAAAACACACCTTACTGATAATAAAATAATAGTCTTCCTGGAAGAGTAAATATAATCAACGTGCCCCCAAGAACAATATGACCTCGGTATTCTCCCGAATACCGAGTACTACGCGATAGGTGCACTTGCCTCCTCTCGTTAGAAAACTCGATCTTCTAACTTGGCCCTCGAAATCTGACCATTTCGAACCACCCACAGTCGGTCTTTGTTCTGCGGCCATCAAAAGCCAATTAGTTCGTTGTCATTACTTCTTGGGTACCATAAGCCAAGATTCGATGTACCTTTAAGGTATCTCAAAATCCGCTTTGCAGCAGCATAGTGAGATTCCTTACAGTTCACTTGGAATCTAGCACAGACACATGTAGAGAATATTATGTCTGGTCTACTGGCATTAAGGTAGAGCAAGGATCCAACTATGCTTCTGTACTTTGTTTCATCAAAAGGTTTCCCTTTCTCATCCTTGTCCAGAGACATAGCTGAGGTCATTGGAGTCCTCATAGATTTTGCACTCTCCATTCCGAATTTCTTAATCAACTCCTTGGTGAACTTCGTCTGTGAGATGAAAATTCCATATTCATATTGTTTCACCTGAAGTCCTAAAAAATACTTCAGCTCTCCCATACTACTCATTTTAAACTTCCCTTGCATAAGTTTAGAAAACTTTTTGCAGAGGTTGTCGTCTGTAGAGCCAAAAATAATGTCGTCGACATAGATTTGCACTAGAAAAATCTTGCCTTTAATTTCCCTAAGAAATAATGTCTTGTCTATATTTCCCCTTGTGAACTTGTTCTCGAGGAGAAAACTAGACAGCGTTTTGTACCAAGCTCGAGGAGCTTGTTTAAAACTATACAGTGCTTTCCATAATAAATAAACATGCTTAGGAAAATTAAAATCAACAAAACCTGGGGGATGTTCCACATACACCTCTTCCTTTATGTCACCATTCAAGAAGGCGGACTTCACGTCCATTTGGTAGACTGTGAAGCCCTTTAGTGCAACATAAGCTAGGAATAGTCTGATGGCCTCCAGCCTTGCCACTGGAGCGTATGTTTGTTTTAAGTCGATCCCTTCTTCTTGACGATATCCTTTGGCGACGAGTCTGGCCTTGTTCTTTATGATTGTTCCATCCTCGTCCAACTTATTCCGGTAGACCCATTTCGTTTCGATGACATTCTTATCTTTGGGTCTAGGAACTAGTTTCCAAACTTTGCATCGCTTGAACCGGTTCAATTCTTCTTCCATGGCCAAGATCCATGATGCGTCTGAGTTGGCTTCCTCAAACTTCTTTGGTTCAACCTGCGAGAGAAAACTTAAATATAAATTCTCGTTAGTTGTACCTCGACGAGTTCTGACACCGTCCGAGGGATCTCCTATGATTTTGTCCATTGGGTGATCCTTCAGATTTCTGAGCTCTTGATTCCTCGCATCTGGGACTTCTTCAGCCACTGGAGTGACTTCATCAATTTGGACAATATTTTCATCTTAATCCTCTACCTCTCCAATAGGGGTT
This sequence comes from Platanthera zijinensis, assembly GCA_039513925.1. Classification (NCBI taxonomy): domain Eukaryota; kingdom Viridiplantae; phylum Streptophyta; class Magnoliopsida; order Asparagales; family Orchidaceae; genus Platanthera; species Platanthera zijinensis. Next base: position 122,402,199 of record CM077086.1, on the reverse strand, counting down.
GGAGAGGTGATCTTGATGAACTTTTCATCTTTACCTTCGGTCGGTTCATCCAAGTTGATCTCTTTAATCCTTGTACCTGCATCTTCAACAAGCACACTAGACGATTTGCTTTGCAGCAAACTCATCTCATCAAATACAACATGTATAGATTCCTCTACAACCAGAGTTTTTCTAATGAAAATCTTGTATGCCTTACTATGGCTACTATATCCTATAAAAATACATTCAAAACTTTTCTCACTAAACTTGGTAGTATGATACTTACCATTGTTAAGTACGAAGCATTTACAGCCAAAAATTCTAAAATATGATACAGTCAGTTTCCTGCCTTTTAGAAGTTCATAAGGTGTCTTATCATGATTCTTGTTTATGAGGGCTCGATTTTGCACGTGAAATGCAGTGTTGATGGCTTCAGCCCAGAAGTATTCCGGTAGTGAAGCGCCACTCAACATTGTCCTGCAGGCCTCTATGAGTGTTCTATTCCTTCTCTCCGCTAATCCATTTTGCTGTGGAGTACGGGGAGAGGAAAATTCATGAAAGATACCTAGGCTTTCACAAAATTCTGTCATGGCCCCAGACTTGAACTCTGTTCCATTGTCACTTCTGATTTTGACTACGGAACAGTTGTGTTCATTCTAGACCTGCCTGACAAAATTTGTAAAGATATCGAAGGTATCTGACTTGTGTTTAAGAAAGAACACCCACACAAAGCGTGAGTAGTCATCAACAATTACCAATGTATAATCCTTACCTCCTAAGCTTCTAATTTGCAGTGGACCGAACAAGTCCATATGAAGTAGGTGTAAACACCTATTAGAGTTTTTGCCTATGATGCTTTTCAAGGTAGCCCTTGTTTGCTTGCCTTTTATGCATGCATGACATGGTCTCTCTTTGACGTGCTTGACATTTGGGGCATCACTTACTAAGTTCTGGGAGAATAATTTATTAATAGTTTTAAAATTAATATGTGTTAGCCTCTTGTGTCATTGGTCACCAAGAGACGCACTATCTTTTGCTAAAAGACACACTGGTGTAGAAGAGTCTATACAAATGAAATTTAAGCAAAATATGTTCCTGCTTTGAGTGTCTGATAGAATTGTTTCCATATTGTCAACAGACTTTATAAAGCACCTGTTAGTGTGGAATTCAACTATGTATCCCTTGTCGCATAGTTGACTTATGCTTATGAGATTGTGTTTCAATCCCTCTATATAGGCTACATCCGAAAAGGATACACAATTGTTAGTGATCATACCGTAACCTTTAGTTATCCCTCGGTCTGAACCTCCAAAGATGACCTTTGGTCCATTGCAGACTGAAGTGAAATTCTGGAGTAGGCTTCTTGTCTCGGTCATGTGTCGAGAGCATCTACTGTCCAAGTACCAGATTGGCATTTTGGTTGCCTTTGGACATACCTGCATTCATAATCACTTTGCCTTAGGAACCCAAACATGTTTGGGTCCTTGGTCTCGTGTTAGAACATCCCCCTACGAGGATTAACATCATGAGTGGTCATTCTCATGTTGCCAACTTGAGGAGTTGCAAAAATTCTAGGAGTAAACCAACAATCGATGGCAAAATGACCAATTTTGCCACAGCACCAGCAGTCGAACCTGTTGTATCTTTGCCTTAGGAACTCCTGCTTGACCTTTTGGGATTCTGGTCCAGTAGTGGTAGCATTCTTGGAGGAAGAAGCTTCATGATGATTGTAATCACATGATTTCTTCTCCATCACAGGCTTTTCTACAATGGTTTTTTACCTTTGGTGCTTTCTTGAAGTTATGACCATGATCATAAGGACCATAGCTCTGAAGAATGACTTCTTTATAAGGTGTCTTAAAGACACTCTTACCAAAGTTTCTGGGGTAAGTCCATCCTTGGTAGCAAGACTTTGGCTCTACATAAGTAGGCCTAGTCAAGTGACCGTAGGACGAGTCAAGATCAAACTTATTGGTTGGGAATATGACTTTCTTGAAGGCGATTTGATCTTGAGGAGCTTTTCCCTTTGCTTTGGCCAAGGTCTTCTTGGCGACCTTATTTTTCCTTTGAGCCTTATTTCTCCTAGATGATTTACTAGGAGCACCCTCATGGCCTAGTCCAGCACCCTTGGCCTTAGTTGAGAATTCAGCAATGAGTGGAAGAACATTCTTGGGCTTGGAGAAACTTTCAACAATTTTCTTTTCAGCTTCGAGTTGTTTTCCAACTCTTTGATGATTTTCTCTTTAAGGTCGAGGTGCTCCAGAGCTTGATTGTATTCCTCAATGGCAAGATTGAAGTTCTCTTGAAGAGAGTCAGTCTTAGCAACTTCTTCTCTCAAGCTGCTCTCAATAGCCTTTAGAGACTTAATCTCTTTTGCCTGAGTTTTCACGACTCGGCGACATTTGTCGTAAGTCATGATCAACTCCTTGTACTGGGCCATAAGTTCCGACTCATCATCAGAAGAGTTGTCCTCATGATCATGCTCAGAACTTTCAGATTCAGAGAGAGGAGTGTGAGATTTTACCTCCCCAATGAACTGGGGCTCTTGTTCATCATCTGATTTAGCCATTAGTCCAAAGTAGGCTTCCTCTTCTTCACTTGACTCAGATGAGTAAGAGTCACTAAGAGTCGTGCCCTTCTTGGCCATCAAGCTCTTTTCTATCCTCTTCTTGTTGTACGAGGACTTCTTCTCTTCTCTTCTGCTACCCTCCTTCTTCTTGTGGGGGCAGTCAGCTATGACGTGACCTGGTTTGTTACAGCAGTAGCAGACAATGTTAGTAGAAATCTGTTTGTTTTGTTTAGAGGTATACCTTTCATGGCTACTTGAGCCTTTCTTTCATTGATCACCGTTGTGTCGTGATCTTCTGTATGAGGAATCCTTGCCTCTCCACTGCTTCTTGTTCAAGAATTTATTGAACTGCCGTGAGAGCAACGAGAACTCTCCTTCAGATAGTTCTGAGCCCGAGGTGCTTGGCTCAGAGTTTTCTTCTTCACTCACTTCTTGAGCAGGTGTTGGTGAGGCAGCTTTGCCCTTCCTTGAACTGTCAGCCTTTAATGCAACCGACTTTTCTTTTGAGGAGAAGCGACTTTTCTCTTCTTCAGCTTTTTTGGAATTGATCTGTAGTTCATAGGACATCAGCTTGCCAAATAGATTCTGTGGATCTGTCTGAGCTAGTCTGCCAAACTCTCGGATGGCACAGAATTTTTTATCTCATTCCTTTGTGAGAGACCTCAGAAACTTATCATTCAGCTCCCCATTAGTGAAGACTCGGTCATACACTCTTAGGCTATTTACTATCTTGAAGAAATTCTCAAAAGTATCTGCAATGGTCTCCTTTGACCCTTGCCTGAAGGCTTCATATTTTTGGTTACTAGAGACTGCCATATCTCCTTAGCCGATTGGCAGTGAATCAAATTCTGTTGCATCGAGTCATCGACTGCACTTGTTATAATATTTTTAGCTTTCTTGTCCAAAGAAACAAGTGCAATCTTGTCCTTATCTAGATCCATCAATTTCTTAGGAACCTTCTTAGTTGGATCTATAGTGGAGGTATTCATGGGGACGTAAGGACCTTCTTCAACAATCATGAAGATCCGGGGGTCCACAGCTTCCATGAAAAATTTGATTCTCTCTTTCCACATGGGAAAGTTATTCTTTGTGCACAGGGGAAGCTTGGCAAAATATTTGGCCTTGTCCATTGCTTGAATATCCAAGTGACAAATTTCGAGAGGAAATTGATCAAGGTGTTAACCTTTTAACGACAAACCTCCCTCTGATACCAATTGAAAGTATAAAGTTATCAACCTAAAACACCTAGAGGGGGGTGAATAGGTGAATCGTGCGTCTATTTGCGGAATAAAAATTTTAACGATCTTGCACAAAAATTCAAGCAATCACAGATGACAAGAAGATTTATAGTGGTTCCCCAATCTTGGTACGTCCACTTTACCTCACCGATCTAGCAAATCACTAGACTCGGCTACTCCACTATCTCGGATTGAAAACAATCCTACGCCTCGGAACCAAGTTCCTACAAACTCGAACCAAATGGATCTACACTCAAAAGATAAAAACTTCCTACAACTCGGAGAGCAACGCTCCTACACTCGGAGAAAATCTCCTACAATAATAACAAAGAGATTTGGAAATACAAACACAGTAATTTCTCAAATCTGGAAAAATACAAGTCTCTGGGTCTTCTTCTTGAACTTTGCGGCTCTTTCAAAAATGGTTGAAGAAGATGTGTAGATATGACCTGAGAAAGCTTTGACCTACTCGATCAAGGAGAGGATGAGGATCCCTTGAACAGGAAGTCCTTCTTGATCGAAAATAGAAAACTTGATCTACTCGCGAGCGGCGGCGGCAGCTTCAAAGTTTGTTCCTTTTCTTTTTGAGAGAGACGGCCGATCCAGAAGATTTCAAAGGTACGGACTACCGCTTCTTGTAATTATTAGGGTTTGGTCTTAATGAAAAGACCTTATATAGGATTACCCCTAATGGTTAGAAAAGGCATTAATGACGACACGTGGACCAATCACGTCAAGTCATTTGAAAATCCGGCCGATCTGGACTTAAACAATTTTCTGAAAAATTTGACCTGCAGTTCTCGAGAAGTAACATTAGTTCTCGAGAACTAGTTTGATTTCTCGAGAACTATACTGTCTGGAACTAAAGTTAGTTTTCAAAACTTCAGGGCTAATACTTCTCGAGACCAATCTGGACTTCTCAAGAACCATAAGCTGACTTCTCGAGAACTATGAAGCTAAGCTTCTCGAGAACTATAAGGACTTCTCGAGAACTACTCTGGACTTCTCGAGAACTAAAAGAACTACTCGAGAACATCTAACTCTACATCTCGAGAGCTAAGAGGCACTTCTCGAGAGATCGGACTTAGAAAAATTCTTGAAGCTGTCTTGACTTCTCGAGAACTAAAAGCTGGGACTTCTCGAGAACTTTTAAGCTAAGCTTCTCGAGAACTATAAGGACTTCTCGAGAACTATGCTTCTGCTTCTTGAGAACTATAGAATGCTTCTCGAGAACATCTAACTCTACTTCTCGAGAACTAAGAGGCACTTCTCGAGAAGTGGACTTAGAGAATTTTCTGAACTTAAAGAGAATTTCTCCTAGTCATGTATTCATCCCAAGCTCCAAGTGTTTGAACATAAAGTGTATTCCAATTGAGAGGCTACACATGAGTCAACACCTTGGATCACACAGTGAAGGATTACACTTTATGGTCTTGTATTCCTGACCCACTGTCGGCTGACATTGGTCTATGCTTAGCACTGAGAATCTGCAAACACACAACTAGAACAAGGATATCAAATACAACTTAATTCATCTTAGTTCAAGGGTGACTTCAAGAAAATCTGGGTTATTGTAGATGCAATACCCAACAGAAATCATGGGCAGGAGGAGCATACATGGGAGCCACGGGACTTGATGCGGCAAAAGTACCCGGAACTCTTCGATTCAGGTATATCTTAAACCATAGGGATGTTACAATTCTTCTATTCTAGTAGAAACCCCCGTAGGCTTAACCTTAATTTCGGGGACGAAATTTTTATTTTTGTATATTGGGATTTGTAACATCCTTTTTCCGACCAGACCCCTAGGAGTGGTTTTGTCATGACTAGGTCATGACAAAACCCTAGAAAGCCCAAGGAGGCCAAGTGACGCAGGCTCGGGGTGAAAATCACCTTGGTCTGCAAGTAGTAGATCAGATATTCACTTAAAATAGATTTCGGGGCGGCGTTGAGTGCGTCGAGTGCACTCAAAGCCATAGGCTGGATGGCTTGAGTGCGTCGAGTGCACTCAACGCCGTAAATGGAATGGCATTGAGTGCGTTGAGCGCACTCAATGCTATGGGTTGAATGGCATTGAGTGCGTCGAGTGCACTCAACTCCATAAGCTGAATGGCGTTGAGTGTGCTGACTGCACTCAACGCCATCTTATGTGGGCTGAATGGCTTTGAGTGCGTCGAGTGCACTCAAAGCCATAAGCTGAATGGCGTTGAGTGTGGTGACTGTACTCAATGTCATCTTGTCATGGGTTGAATGGCATTGAGTGCATCGAGTGCACTCAATGCCTTAAGTTGAATGGCGTTGAGTACGTTGTCTACACTCAACGCCATCTTACGTGAGCTGAATGGCGTTGAGTGCATCGAGTGCACTCAATGCCATAAGCTGAATGGAGTTGAGTGCGCTGACTGCACTCAACGCCATCTTGCCATGGGCTGAATGGCGTTGATTGAGCTGAGCTCACTCAACCCCATAGGCTGGATGGCGTTGAGTGAGCTGAGCTCACTCAACGCCATTATACTTAGATTATTTCCTGGCAATTTTGTTCTGTGTGCTGGTTCAGCTGAACAGGGCAGTTTCGGGAAGTGGGCCAGGATGTCTTAAATTAGTCGTTTCTCTATTAAGACCTAATTAAGTCTTATTTAAATAAATTTTGACCGGTCAAGTGGAGGAAATGTCGTGTGGCCGACGGTTATGAAGGTGAACAGCCACGGCCATGGCCGAGAGTCGGCTTTCATGGCCACTAATGTCGCTTGAATGCCTTGGCATCCTTTCACTCTTCTTTTAACGGCTGATTCAACTCCACAAGGGAAGAGGAGGAGTTTCTAGCCGTTACCTTGCTGGTTTGAACCGTGTTCATCCCCCCACCACCATGGCCGAAATTGCTTTTAAGGACCATTAATGGCCACCATCAATTAGACCTCCTCCCTCCCCCCCCCCCCTTTTACTGATTCAAAAGCTTCTCTAGACCTCAAGCATTCGTTTCCATACTTTGCCCGAAAGAGATGAGAGATTTTTGTGTGTTGTTGAAGAGCGTCGGCAACACCTCCATCACTAATGGCTTTCCGTCGATCGACACGCCTCCAGCCCGCGAATAAGGTCCTCCCCTCCTCTCTCTCTCTACGGGTAGATCTTAGCCTTCTTTAGGATTAAGAATCGAGCTCAACTGAGCCCGATCGGGAAGAGGTGGTCTACCTGGTTTTTCCGCAAAAAAAGAGAGACATCTCGGGTTCGCCGGATTTCGACTCTCCAGCGACTGCGCCGCAGCCCGGCGATGGACACCACCTCAACGGAGGTGGTGGTGGCGGTGGCCGCCAAGGGAGGAGGTTGGTTGGCCGACGGCAGCGTCTAGAATGCGCTCCAGGTCGGCCTAATCTCAGCCCTTGGCTGGAAAAAGAAGACGATCCCAGTGCTATTGGATCTGCATCAAGATGTGTGCTGATTAAATTTATTAATTCCTTTCATCCAAATTTCTGTCCTGTTTTCTGGATGATATTTGAAATAATTATTAAAAATAGATATGCCCCTCTACTGGAATTATGACAAACATAAATGTTGTAGGCCGTGAAGTTTAGTTTTATTTAAAATTTACTTGGACTCATTTGGGTAAGTGGTTTGACCACATCACCCATTTTGGTGGAGTGTATATCTAGGCTAGAGCAGATAGTATTTTGAATGGCCCCATCAATCCAGCCATCCAAATGACCTGAAATTTTGGATGGGGCTCACTATTACCTATACCTAGAACATATCCAAAAATGAGGATTTTTGGGAAACATTTTCCCATAGTTTTTGGAAAAATTTAATAATCCTTATACAATTTAATTAGGTGTCTTAAATAGCTCAAAAACCCCCCAATATTTTGGAGGGTGATCTTGGGGGATTTCATAAGGCTCTGGTAAAAACCTCAACCCAATTTGGTTTGATTTGAATTTGTTTTATTGTGACCAAAGTTTGGTCTCCTAAGGGATAAATTAGGGCAAGGAGTATTTGGGGCTTCGAAGAGCCAATTCTCACCCAAATGGGTTGGGACCTTGGCCAGAGCCCCATGGTCAGTAAACACACCCTCTCATGGATTTTGAGATGGATTGGGGTGGGTTATCCCTAGGACCCTAGTTCAAACCCTAAGGTTGAACTTTGAGGGTTTGTGAAGGACATAGGGAGATATGTCCTTGTATGGACTTGATATTTAGAATAAATACTTGTAGGGTGGTTAAATGCCCTAGGAAGTAATTGGGTAGTGGTTGGACACAAATACCTCACATAAACCACTTAATAAGTATTTAGGTCTTTACACCATAGGAATTTTATAATGAGTCATGTGACCTTGATTCATAGTGAAACTTTGGCAGGAGTGTTTCCATAGTGATTGTCATGTCTTATGAATTTTAGATCAATAAATATAGTACTTCATTTACAAACCATCAAATTGTACTTTAAACTTAGGAATTTATTATGAATTAACCACTCACTGGAATCTTATGAAATTTAGTCAAAGGACCTTTTATGATATTATAAAGCTTTGTAGATTTTTGGGGAATTTTTGGAAGTCTTTTTATATGGGTTGCTTCACAAAGTGATACTTTTCAAGTAAAACCATTTGAATTAATTTTGATACCTAGTAAGCTTGAAAAATTATGATATTTGCTCAGAAGTCCTATTTGGTTACCCTTAAGATTCAGTAATTTTCTATAATTATCTGATGATAAATTGTATTACTTCCTTCTTTATTTATGATGGTTGGATTTTCTTTGGATTAATTAATTAGAAGCGAAAGAATTTATGGAAAATTATGGAATTTGATATTGATTGTTAACTCTCTGTTATCTAGTGTTCATAAATTTCTGGTGGTCATTACTTGAGAAAATATTATACATCATGTTCAATTCAAGCATGGATTAGTTTGGAAAGAAATTAATTAAATATCAAACAAATTAGGAAAATTGTGAATTACTGGATTTAGCCTAATCATGTCATGATAGACTCCCAGTAAATAGCCTATTACTTTTGGATAAACATTTTGGGTACTTCCCATTGTATACATCATATAGCTTGGGATGGTCTGCATTTAGTAAAAACTGCAGGAATCATATTATGGTGCAAAATGTGTATGATGATGCATATTTTAGCTTAATTTATTAGGGTAAAAATATGTTATTTTCGTTTTAAATCTCTTTCTTTATGTTATTTATGCTTATTTTTATGTAAATATTATAAATAATATTTATTTTCTGTTTTTGCAGGTTTCAACAAATTTCCAGAAAAAATCCCCTGACACGCCCCCCTGTCACGCCCTTCCCTGGCGTGACCAAGGGCGTGTCACCTGCTCCCGATGTTGAAAGCCGCCAGATGAAGTTCCCGCCAAAAATCCCCTGTCACGCCCCACTGACACGCCCACCCCGGGCGTGACACGGGGCGTGTCGCCCTCTGCCCGAAGTCTGCCGCCTTCTTCAATGCATTCTACAACGCTACACGCAACAGTACTGTCACGCCCCATGTCACGGGCGTGACCTGGGGCGTGACTGCCCCGATTCCGACGTCTGATGGACCTGCGACTGCTGACTTTGACTTGACACGCCTGTCACGCCCCCCTATCACGGGCGTGACCTAGGGCGTGACCACCATCGTACCGAAATAATCATCATTCCCGCTAGAATTCAGCTCCTGAGGTCAACATAATACTGTCACGCCCCCTGACACGCCCCCCCTAGGGCATGTCGCAGGGCGTGACCAACCCGTGGAAAAATCTATAAATACAGGACCCCCCCTTCCATTTCAGCAACTTTGGGGAGAGGGGGAGGTGCTGCCCCTCTATTTCTTGGCCCCTCTTATGCTTTCTCTCTCTCTCCCTCTCTCTCTCTCTCTCTTATTTTGTAATTATTTTAATAACCTAGCTTAGTGTTTTGCTTTTAGCTCTTGCATTTCTTCTGAGTAGTTTGTTGTAGGGCTAGAATAGGTTTTACTTTGATGCACCTGTAATTTCCATTTCGTAGCTGTAGCCCTCTTTTTCATTAATAAAAGTGCTCCTTTCTTTTTCCTGTATTTTTATGCTCTACTACTCATCCCCCCTCCTCCACTCCATTATGATTAACTAATCCTCCTTGTACTCGATCTTGATGATCCGAGGTTAGAGTGATTAAGTTATGATGTCTTAATTAACCTTTTCTTTTTAGGTTCTGGACCTTGAATTACTTTTGATTAATCACGGGTTGGAGGTATATTATCGATATATACTCTCCACCTTTGCTTTCATTCTGGGCTAGCCGAGAGGCCGATAGAATGAAGTGAGCATTCAAGATTAAAGGGAGTTGTACGCACCCCTCGAGAGAGGCAGACGTCCAAATCTCCCGGATTGGAGTAAAATCCAATAGAGGGGTTCACCGCGTAAAGCGAGCTTTAGGCCTCCGATTTAGACGAGAGTCGGTCGGACCTTCTTAAACTCAGTTGGGCACGACTTCGAGAGAAGCGTGTTCAAGCTTTAGGAACCTCCACGGTCAAGGACTTTTACCCTATTAAGCTTAGGTTTATTTATCGTCTTTTTAATCGTCTCCTGATGAAGTGATTCTTGATCGAGTGCGCCTCTTTATTATTAGCTCTAACTCTTTTTATCCTGCAAGTAGTTTAGTTTTCTTTTTATTTTAGTGCTTTAATTCCAGTTTTTAGTTTAACATTTAATATAAATATCATTTGATAAAATAATAGTGAACGCCTTTGAGTAGAAGTAGTCATTACGCCCCAGGAAAATACGACCTTGATACTAATCTTTAGTATCCTATACTATAACCGATAAGGTACGCTTGCCTTTATCGGATATAGAATCGGAGAATATTCTCAACCACCACATCCACTTTCCCCTCTCTAACCCTCTCTCCGCAGTTGCGAACTTTTTGTATCAAGTTTTTGGCGCCGTTGTCGGGGACTGTTTTGATATTTTGAAAAAAGGATAGCTATTAATTTTATCGTTTTGTTTTCTTTTCCTTCTCTCTCCCCTCCTTCGCGGTTGATTTACTTTTTTTTAAATGGTTAATCTTTGTTTTAATTGTGGAGAGTTCGGTCACTCTCGCGAGGAGTGTTGGGTAAGGTATCCTTCATCCTCCCATGATTTTATCCCTTCCGGATCGAATCAATTTTGCCAAATTGATCCGTCCGCGAATTTTTTTTCATGGGGTTACGATGGTGTTCAAACGCCTTCCTACCCTTCTCCTCCGTATTTTTCTGATTTTAATTCTTACGGAAATTTCTTGAATGGACATTTTGATCCTAGCCCTATTTTGAACTACTCAGGGTGGCAACACCCTGATCATTCTTGGGGCCAAGGTGCTCATCAATCCATTCCATCTCAAGATTTTTCCGCTTTTTCTCCGCAAGTTTGCGCGCCTCCCGTTTTTGATTCTAGCGAAAATGAAGTCATTTTTGATGGTGTAGCATTTGATGCACGCATCAATGCTTACTTCAAAGTGATTTTTGACGCTTTGGCTGCTGAGGCCGCATCTTTTTCTTCCCCTCCTCCTCCTATTTATCTTTCGAATGATGAATCTTCGGATATTCCGTAGTGCCTTCAATCACTTGCAGAAGACGATTATTCAGAAATTCCATTGTGCCTTCAACCTCTCGAGGAGGAAATTTCCCCCGATATTCCGATTTTTTTTCAAGTTTCCAAGGAAGATGAACTTTCTTGTGTTCGATCTTCTGAAGAGATTGATTTTTCGGATATCCCAGTTTGCTCCCAATCTACCGAAATGATTGCCATTCAGGTGGAGCAACCGGATTTTTCCATCCAACCATTCCCTTGTAATCAACCGCCGTCGCCTTCTTCTTTTTCTTCTCTTCCCCCTCCTTGCGAAAATTCTGTTTTCTTTTCTTGTTTTATTTTTCCTTCTAATTTAGTTTCTACTTCTTCTTCGCCCCCTTCTAATAGTATAGTTTCTTTTTCTAGTTTTTTTTCTTTTTTTAAATCTTCTTGTTTTTTTATTTATTTAAAAAATAAAAAATTACAAAAAACTATTTTTATTTACTTAAAAAATGTTTTGGCACTCGCGCCAAAACGCGTTTTGCGCGAGCTGTCATTACATTTCTCTTTTTATTTTCCTTTTAGCTAACAAAAAAACGTCGAGCTCAACGACATTTTAAACGAAGAGCGCTCTTGGGAGGCACCCCTTGCTTATCTTTTTCTTTTTTTGTTTTTCCGTTTTTTTTTATTTTTTGTTTTGTGCAGGAATAAGCTCCCGCGTGTTTGTGCAGCTTATTGCCTCGCAACTTGGACTGAAGCCGATCTTTAGCTCAAGTTTGGGGGACGCAATTTCAAACGTCTGGGCATCAAACGCTAGGGAAGCATCTTCTCCCTCTCTTTGCATTTTTTTCTCTCTTCTCTTTTCTCTCTCTTCTCACTCTCTTTATACTTAACTTTAAACATTTGGGACAATGTTTAACTTTAAGTATGGGGGAGTGTTCCCTTAATATTTTACTTTAAAAAAAAAATTGTATATATAATATTTTTTCTAAAAAAAATCCAAAAAAATATATATATATAAATATTTTTGAAAAAAAAATCCCAAATAAAATTGAGTTAATTTTTGCCAAATCAATTAGTACCCCGCTACTTTGCTTTTTATTGTTTTTTTCAAGCTCATGTCTACTTGCTTAGTTAGAATAAATTTGATGAACTTTCTGTTTAAATATGTTTAGCGAGTAGTATGTTGACTCATGCAGTGTTCCTATTTAGGGTAGTATGCTATTGTTGAAAAAAATTTGAATTTTTCTTTACTTTTCCATAGCCTTTCTTTTATTTCTTTTACTTTTATAAAACCCATCATCCCTTATTTTTCATTATTAAAATCTTTTTAAACGTTAATTTGTATTAAGTGTAGTAGACACAAACCGGTCTAGACGCTTATTATCACTATTTTCATGAAAGCAAATTCTCTATTTTTTATTTTTTTGTGCTTATCCTCTTTTGAAATTTCAAAGCTTTACTTTGAGTAGATTTAGGAAGCATGAAAATGATTTAGGCATTTCTTTTGTAACGCTTGAGCCTTTGCACCTCGCCTAACAATAACCATTGCTAGCCATTTTTGTGCATTTTCCTTTCCTTTTTGTAGCCCCACTTTTTATTTCACCACGGCCAAATAGCCTATCTACATGCACACTTTAAAATTATTTTTGAGCTTTAATTGCAAATGTGCATCTTTTTGAAAAAATTAGTGGAAAATCTTTGTGTTATCTTTTGCTACAAAAGTGAAAAGTTTTTAGTATAAAAAAAATAATTAAAAAAAATGATGAAAATTATTGAGAAAAAAAGTAAAAGAAAAGAAAAGTATTTATTTTGGCTAGTTTTATTTTGGCAAATCTCATTTTCTTTTGTTTTAAGTGTGCAAATATCCCTCATGTTTATCTTTTTGAATATCGCACCCTTAAAAACCTAAGCCTAACTATACGCCTAATTAAAGCCCTAATGATTCATGCTTTCTACGTTTACTTTCTAGTATAGTAGCGAGAAACTAGACTGAGTAAGTATTTTTGATAGAAATATTGAATTTTGTCTTGATTGACTATGATTTTAATTTATCTCTTAGGCTTTAGTAGTGACTCAATGCACTTTTTACTCGTTACTTTATTAAGTTTTAATTCTGTAAATATTTGAGATGATTTGTTTTTATATTTAGTAAAATTTATAAAATTCTGTGCTAAGTTAAAGTAGGACTTTTCGGTTCTTTTTCAAAAATTTCTCTACCTCTAAATTCCCGTCTTACTCGTTTATAGCATTTTTAAATTTTTCAATTAATCCTCTTTATTTTCTCTAACTCGTAGTCTTTGCTTGAGGACAAGCAAAATAATAAGTATGGGGGAATTTGATGATGCATATTTTAGCTTAATTTATTAGGGTAAAAATATGTTATTTTCGTTTTAAATCTCTTTCTTTATGTTATTTTATGCTTATTTTTATGTAAATATTATAAATAATATTTATTTTCTGTTTTTGCAGGTTTCAACAAATTTCCAGAAAAAATCCCCTGACACGCCCCCCTGTCACGCCCTTCCCGGGCGTGACCAAGGGCGTGTCACCTACTACCGATGTTGAAAGCCGCCAGATGAAGTTCCCGCCAAAAATCCCCTGTCACGCCCCACTGACACGCCCACCCTAGGCGTGACACGGGGCGTGTCGCCCTCTGCCCGAAGTCTGCCGCCTTCTTCAATGCATTTTACAACGCTACACGCAACAGTACTGTCACGCCCCATATCACGGACGTGACCTGGGGCGTGACTGCCCCGATTCCGACGTCTGATGGACCTGCGACTGCTGACTTTGACTTGACACGCCTGTCACGCCCCCCTGTCACGGGCGTGACCTAAGGCGTGACCACCATCGTACCGAAATAATCATCATTCCCGCCAGAATTTAGCTCCCGAGGTCAACATAGTACTGTCACGCCCCCTAACACGCCCCCCCTAGGGCGTGTCGCAGGGCGTGACCAACCCGTGGAAAAATCTATAAATACAGGACCCCCCCCCTTCCATTTCAGCAACTTTGGGGAGAGGGGGAGGTGCTGCCCCTCTATTTCTTGGCCCCTCTTATGCTTTCTCTCTCTCTCTCTCTCTCTCTCTCTCTCTCTTATTTTGTAATTATTTTCTTAACCTAGCTTAGTGTTTTGCTTTTAGCTCTTGCATTTCTTCTGAGTAGTTTGTTGTAGGGCTAGAATAGGTTTTACTTTGATGCACCTATAATTTCCATTTCGTAGTTGTAGCCCTCTTTTTCATTAATAAAAGTGTTCCTTTCTTATTCCTGTATTTTTATGCTCTACTACTCATCCCCCCTCCTCCACTCCATTATGATTAACTAATCCTCCTTGTACTCGATCTTGATGATCCGAGGTTAGAGCGATTAAGTTATGATGTCTTAATTAACCTTTTCTTTTTAGGTTCTAGACCTTGAATTACTTTTGATTAATCACGGGTTGGAGGTATATTATCGATATATACTCTCCACCTTTGCTTTCATTCTGGGCTAGCCGAGAGGCCGATAGAATGAAGTGAGCATTCAAGAGTAAAGGGAGTTGTACGCACCCCTCGAGAGAGGCAGACGTCCAAATCTCCCGGATTGGAGTAAAATCCAATAGAGGGGTTCACCGCGTAAAGCGAGCTTTAGGCCTCCGATTTAGACGAGAGTCGGTCGGACCTTCTTAAACTCAGTTGGGCACGACTTCGAGAGAGGCGTGTTCAAGCTTTAGGAACCTCCACGGTCAAGGACTTTTACCCTATTAAGCTTAGGTTTATTTATCGTCTTTTTAATCATC
This sequence comes from Platanthera zijinensis, assembly GCA_039513925.1. Lineage (NCBI taxonomy): Eukaryota > Viridiplantae > Streptophyta > Magnoliopsida > Asparagales > Orchidaceae > Platanthera > Platanthera zijinensis. The sequence continues at coordinate 122,387,128 of CM077086.1, read as the reverse complement.
TCCTGCTGAAGTGATTCTTGATCGAGTGCGCCTCTTTATTATTAGCTCTAACTCTTTTTATCCTGCAAGTAGTTTAGTTTTCTTTTTATTTTAGTGCTTTAATTCCTGTTTTTAGTTTAACATTTAATATAAATATCATTTGATAAAATAATAGCGAATGCCTTTGAGTAGAAGTAGTCATTACGCCCCAGGGAAATACGACCTTGATACTAATCTTTAGTATCCTATACTATAACCGATAAGGTACGCTTGCCTTTATCGGATATAGAATCGGAGAATATTCTCAACCACCACATCCACTTTCCCCTCACTAACCCTCTCTCCGCAGTTACGAACTTTTTGTATCAGTGTAACACCCCAAAATCTTAAGATGGAGTCAGGCTGGGTGACACGGTCTGGGACACGGGCGTGTCCCAGGGCATGTCTAGTGAACACGGTCTGGGACACGGACATGTCCTATGGCGTGTCCTTTTCTCGAGGCGTCGACTCGAGTTTTCGAGAACTGATCGTCTAGAGGCGACACGACCTGGGATACGGGCGTGTCCAAGGGCGTGTCCTGCTCGGGAGGTTATTGAGTGGCGTTGAGTGGCGCTGAGAGGAATAACGTTGAGTGGCGTTGAGTGTGGAACACGACCTGTGACACAGGCGTGTCACAGGGGCGTGTTGGGCACACGACTAGGGACACGGGCGTGTGCCTTAGCCGTGTGCTTCTCGGGTGATTTGGGCCTGTGTTGAAAAGGTGACACGGCCAGCCACATGGCCGTGTCAAAGTTGACACGGGCATGTCTACCCTGTGATACGGGCGTGTTGGAGCCCGTGTTCTGGTTCATTTTGAGTCGGTTCGTACACCGCTTGGGGGACACGGCCTGGGACACGGGCGTGTCACAGGCCGTGTCAAGTCAAAAATGGAATTTTGGGCAGATCTTGGCCATCCAATAATTTCTATTTGGATCCAATGGCCCTGGTCTTTTCCTGCAGTGATAAGACTGAGTATTAGGTTCTTCTCTCATTCTTATCAAGAGAGAAAAAGAGAGAGAGCTTGGAGGAAGGAGAAGGAGGAGAAGAGCAAGGCTTTGGTGGTGCTCCCGCGGTCCGATTCGAGATCCGAGGATAGTTTAGTGGAGGCAAAGCTGCTGCGATGCTTTCCAATCGGCCAGATTTTTGATGGCTCCCAAGAGATCTTCAAGGGTAACGATCTTCCTTCTTAGACATGTGAAGTCCTCCTTTATGCATGAGTAAGGAATCCTCTCCACCAAAAGGTGGAAAATGTGAGTGATTCCAGTGGGTGATAGTTGTTATCCCCAGCTCGAGTCTGCATATAAACCCGGAAAAGTGTAGTACGGGATAGGCATGTTGTGTGAAGCCCATCTGGACATGTTGGTCTGGATTGGTGATGTTGCATTTACGCACCAGAGAAGACTATGCGTATACTTGTGTATTTAGTGGGGTCGTTGGGTTATGCCTGTAAAAGGGAGTAGCAAGAAGTTCTGGAATGTGGAACTCCAGGAAAATGCCCTTGTACTGTTTGTGCTGTGGCTATGATGTAGCCAGTCCTTGATGGACGATGAAGCCAGTCCTAGTTGGACAGTGTGGCTATTGTGACGCCAGTCCTTGGCGAACGTTATGGCTATTGGGAGCTGCGAGCTCTAGAAGGCCTCGTGTCGAACAGGAAAGGTGAAGCCGACCCGCGCCTTTTATTATAGCCGCAAGTACGATGTGCTTTGTGAGGGTAAGGCGAGTTGAGCAATGGGGGGTGGTGGATCTGTACCTGAGTTATGTTGACTATAAAAGGAAGTGTCAAGGCATTGGGCTTTCGTTAGTAGCATAATGAGAGTCTTAGGCCTGCGCGCCATTAAGACTAAATGCTCAATGGTGTTGATCCCGGTTTGCCGGTGTACCCAAAAGTGTGCCTGCGAGCACAGATCGTCGGGCTAGGTGGCCGATGATTGTGATGGATTGATTGTGCGTGAGAGCACAAGATGTATATTATCTGTCAATTGTTGTATTGCTCTCCAGGGAAGGAATGCCTCTGCCCCGGGAAAGGGGTAGGATTGTTATAAATTGGTCAGCTGAATGCTGACCGTTGCCTTGTTTGCCACCTTCTGGGTGGATTGTCCCTGTGCAGGTGCTGGAGAGCCGAGCGAAAAATGAAGGGCTGATGCCCCTGCTGCTGCTGTTGCCGCTCTTGCTGTTGCTACTAGCCCTTGAAGGCTAGCTTTTGTATTTTCTGTTATTCATGTATGGCCGGCCTGCACGTTGATGTCTGTAATCCATACTGTTTCAAGAGGAACTGTAAGGCCTTAAGGCCAAACTGTAGTATTTGCTATGCCCTCATTTGATTACTGGTTGTATATAACGTTGGTTTATATATATCTGGTGGATATTCCTGCTATGAGTTCAGCTACTTGTGTATCTATTCTGCTAGCATACTCTGTGTTAGGATGCGTTGATGGTATTATCATTTGACCTCCCCGTTTATTTGTAGCATATAGTGTGGGGCCCCGGCCGGACCTTCTATTATATGTTATTTAACGGGTGGAGTCGTTATATTTTGGTATCAGCTTCTCTTGGTCTTCCTCTTTCGAATTCATGGTCGAATTCTTTTGTGGGGTGGAGAGCACGTGTCTGTGTGAACCGTTGTAACGCTAGTGAACTCTGGAATATCCACTAAGAAATGCAAATACACTTGTTTGAGGAATCTGCGCGTTCCTATTTTTGTTGTTATTGCTTGCGTATTGTCGCTAATGTGTGTCTTGTCCACCCATAGGTGACTTGTAGTTGTGCTGGGCAATCAGAGCCCCAGCGCTCTGATGAGAGTGCGGCCCCAGCTGAGGTGCCAACACCTCCTCTGTAACATCCCATTTCCGGCTAGACCCCTGGAGGTGGTTTTGTCATAACAGAACCTTAGGAAACCCAGGAATTGAAGATTATCGACAAAAATTTCGAGTCAAGGGTGGTCACGCCCGTGGCCGACCCATCATGCCCGTGACCTAGGGCGTGACCCCTTCGACGATCGTCGACCTCAGGAAGATGATCGTCGAGCTCAAAAATGTCAGCATGGGCCTGACACGCCCGTGACCGGTCTGTCACGCCCGTGACCGGTCCGTCACGCCCGTGACCTTGGAATGGCGTTGAGTGAGCTAAGCTCACTCAACGCCGTGGGCTGGATGGCAACTAGTGAGCTTAGCTCACTCAAAGCCATAAGCTGGATGGCGTTGAGTGAGCTTAGCTCACTCAAAGCCATAAGCAGGATGGCATTGAGTGAGCTTAGCTCACTCAAAGCCATAGGTTGAAGGGCGTTGAGTGCACTGACTTCACTCAACGCCATCTGGTGTCGGCAGGAATGGCGTTGAGTGAGCTGGGCTCACTCAACGCCGTAGACTGGATGGCGTTGAGTGAGCTTAGCTCACTCACTCGACGAAGCTCACTCGACGCCGTAAACGGTCAGATGGGATGGCGTTGAGTGCGTTGAGTGTACTCAATGCCATAAGCTGAACGGCGTTGAGTGCACTGACTGCACTCAACGCCATTTGGTGTTGTCTGGATGGCATTGAGTGAGCAGAGCTCACTCAACACCATAACCTGGACGGCGTTGAGTAAGCTAAGCTCACTCAATGCCATCATCTAAAAAGACATATTCCGGGTGGCGTTGAGTGAGCAGAGCTCACTCAATGCCATAATCCGGATGGCGTTGAGTGAGCTGAGCTCACTCAACGCCATAATCCGGATGGCGTTGAGTGAGCTGAGCTCACTCAACACATAGTATGGAATGGTGTTGAGTGAGCAGAGCTCACTCAACGCCGTAGCCTGATGGCGTTGAGTGAGCTGAGCTCACTCAACGCCATTATACTTAGACTTTTTTCTGGCATTTTTACTTCTAGCTGGGTAATGGTTTAGCTGAACCGGGCCGGTTTAGGAGTGATCCATCTTCTCCAATAAGACCTGATAAGTTTTATTTGATTTAAGTTGACCAGTCATGCTGTGCCACGTGGACCGCCAGTTTTGCAAAAGGACGGTTGCGGCCATGGCCGAAAGCTTGAAGTCACGGCCATCAATGGCATTTGATGCCATGACTCTTTCCCTTCCCCTGAAACTGCTGGATTCAACTCCTCTCAGGGAGAGGAGGAGTTTCCAGCCCTCCTCCAGCTGTCATAGGGCCGATTCAGCCCCCCTCCATCATGGCCGAGCCAAGCTTTTATGGGCCATTAATGGCCACCAGCTTTTGGCTGATCCCCCTCCTTGCCCAAGCTTTTAAACATCTTCAGAGGCCCAAGGGGAGTTTTTCCCAGTGTTACCCGAAGTTCTCGAGCCTCCCCTTGCTGTTGAAGAATTTCTGGCGACGCCGCCACCGCGCAAATGGCTTCCTGACGGTCTGCACGCCTCCAGCCCACGAACAAGGTCCTCCCCTCCCTCTTCTTCTGCGGATAGATCTTAGGACTAATAGGTTTGAGAATCGGGCTCAACTGAGCCCGGTTGAAACTTCCATTTTCATGGATTTTTCCATGAAACCCGTGTTCGGGCTCGCCGGAAAAAGCCCCTCCGACGGCTGCGCCGCCGCCCGGCGATGGCGCCACCTCAACGGAGGTGGTGGTGGCGGTGGCCGGCCAGGGAGGAGGCTGGACGGCCGGCAGCTGCTCTTGAAAATGACTCCAGGTCGGGAAAATCAGGGCCCTTGGCTGGAGGAAGAAGACGAGTCCAGAGTCTTTAGATCTTGCTTCAAGATCTGTGTTGTTTAAATAGATTTTATTTTATAAGTAGTTTTTGTATGGAACTAACAGTCACATTAGAAAATTTAGGAAAAATACTTAGATTCTCCTAAAGAAAAAGTGGTCAGCAACAATATTGTAGCCCGTTGAGTCTAGTAAATTTTAAAATTTGTTTCAAGCAGTTTGGAGTTCTGGTTAGACCACAGCATACTTTTTGGTGAGGTCTATCCATAGGGCTATCTTGACCTTAGAAAAATTCCTCACTCCAATCCAGTCATCAAAATGACTTGAAATTTGGGGTGTGGCCTAATCTTACCTATATCTAGGTGTTATCCAAAAATTAGGATTTTTGGAAAATGTTTTTCTATAGTTTTTAGAAAAATTCAATAATCCTAGCATAATTTAATTAGACGGCTAAATGACTTCCAAACTCTCCCAAATTTTGGTGAGTGGTCCCTGGGTTTATCATAAGGTTCTGGTAAAAATTTCAACTCATTTGGAGATGTTTTGATTATGTTTTTATCCAACCCTAGGTTTGTCCTTATAGGATAATTTAGGATCAAACACCCCCTTGGTATTTGGGTGGTCATATCACCTCAACAGAGGCTGATATTTTGTCCAATGACTGTTTAGGGCATGACACACCCTCCAAGGGAGTTTGGGGTGGTTTGGTGTAGGGCAACCCTAGAACCCTAGGGAAAATCCCTTAATGGTGGTTTTCGGGGTTGTGAAGGTCATGGGGTCAAATGACCTTGGACTGACTTAAAATTTGGTGGAGAGAACCATAGGGCCAGTATAGTTCTCTGGACAAAAGTTTAGGGTATTTGGAGACAGCTAGGCCACCTAAAATCCTAACCCTAGTTTAGGTCACCAACCTTAATTTGAATTATTAAGCTGTCAAATGAACTTTAAATCAAGTAACATTGGAGTATGGTGATTTTCTAATCTAAATAGTCATGTTATAATTTTCTTGAGATTGTTGGGTTAATTTATACAATACTTCCTTTACAACTCTAATTGTGCCCTAGATATTTATCTTGATGATTTTGGAATTTCTATGCACTGGAATGTTATGAAACCTTGGATTAGGGCATCTAATAGCATGTTATACCTTATGTATTTTTCTTGAGAGTTTTATCTGATTATTTTGGGTACTTTATTCTTTAATGTACTAATTATGATATGTAGTCAAAAATACAAATAATGCCCAATTACTATTTTTAAAATTATGAAATTTAGTCAGTGGGTGTCTCAGACCATGATAGTAATCCTGTAAATTTCTATTGATTTTTAGATGATTAAAAATAGTACCTCCTTCTCTAAGCTAGGAAAATTGGTGTTTTACATTAAAATAGATTCAGAGCTCAAATGTTAGATATAAATTATGGGACTTGGTTTCTGATGGTTTTAAGTCACCATGAAGCTTCTATAATTTTCTTGGGATTTTTGGATACATATCTACAATACTTCCTTCATAATATAGTAGAAATGGCCTAAAATGGTAAATTAGGAAATATAGGCCCCAACACCTCTGCAATTTCTCAAAACTTGGAATTACTGTTTAAATGTCTCATAGGATTTTTATTGATTTTATGATGATTTATTGTTGGCTCATTAGTGCACTTCATGTTCATTCTAGGGCATTTAGAATCTTAGAATAAATAAATTAAATGCCCGATAAATAGGAAAATTTGGAAATCTTGGTCTTAGCTATATTATGTCAAGATAAACCTCCAGTAAATACTATAGGAGATTCGGAAGACAAATTAGAGTACCTCCCCTCATACTCCTCACGTATCTTAGGATGGTCTGCATATAGTAAAACCACGGAAATTGAACTAGAGCGGATAATGAACTTTGAGAGATGGAATTTTTGGTAGTTGCTGGTTGGTAAGGGCAAGCTAAGTTAAGTTCATTATTGGAGGTCAGGATAAGTAGAGTGTGAGACTGGTTAAGGATAAGGGCGTACGGGAACGACGAAAGATCGTCCACCCCGAGTAGTAGTGGAAGAGTCTTAATACGCTAGGGCCAGATCTAAAGTAACTTAAAAAGGGATCGGGTAATGGGTATCAACCAATAACAATAAGTGTCTTGCGAAATGGAACGATGGGCTTCAGCTACCATCATAGTTCCTAGTGCCCTTTGAGAGCCCTTCACGGGGAATACCGGGGGCAGTCCTGGGCTAATGTAAACTGTAGAATTAATAATCTAAAGAGCAACTAGTATAATTAGGGTTGCACACACATACACCTCGATAGCTAGGAAGGTAGAATAATTGGTTTGGTTGCCATTCAGATGGTAGCTCTGAAGGTAGATGCACGGACGGGACAGTCCGGGGAGTCGAGGGCTCGAGGGTTAGAGTACAGAATAAAGGTGGTGGGTCTTCGATATCTGATTGTCGTTCACACCGGAATCGGTACGTTGACTCGGCGATGTAGGACACTTTTCCAAAGAAAGTCTGGTGGGTATAGCCAGCAGTAGTACGCAGATACTCTAGGTTGTGTTCTTCTAGGGGCGTACGGAAGGGCTAGGCCCGGTAGTGTGGATACCCGCCTAGGAGTGGGGGGCCCGACCCACTGTCTCCGTTTGCCACTACGAAGGTTCCTGGGAGTGAAGCTAGGTGCCCGAATAGGGGGAACTAAAGGTCTGTGCGCATAGATTCGTGTGCGTGAGTTGCACTTGCATGAATCATGGCATAGCATATCACTACACTCATATTTGCATACAACCGACACCCCAACGTATAAATCGGTATGGGACTTTTTATACGATGGGAGCCTTACAGAAGACCCCTTAACTTATAAGTTTGTATGGGCATTCATATAAGTTAAGGTTACCTACCTATTTACTTGCTTGTTTACTTACTGTTCTCTAGCTGCCTTTTTATACAATTGTTATTTACTACTTCTCTTCTTTACCACTTACTACCATAGAATTGCTAGTTGTACCTTGTTCTAGATAGTTGTTAGAATAACTCCCCTGTCACCTGCTTGATTATTCTCCACCTTTGTAGCTTCCCTTTCCTCCTCTCCGCTCGGTGCTCAGGAGCCGTGGGGGAGGGGTAGGGGATGATAGGGCTTAGTCTTTATGACTAATGGTTTTCGAACCACAACATTACAGGAGCTCCGGATGGGAGACAGGGACCAGCAGTCCAGGGACCGGCCCCAACGGGTACGGTGCGCATGGAGGTGGGTCAGTCTAGCACCGGTGCACCTGCGACCAGCTCCGTGAGTGATTAGTACCTTTATAGTTCTGCGATGAGTGATTTGTAGTGAGGACTCTGATGTACCGGGCTCGATCCCGTTTATCTATATTTCATCTGAACTGTATCTTGCAGTACTTCTATTATCTATTTCCTGTTATTAGTTACTGATGGGCTGGATGTGATTTCACTTTTATACATGCTTCTGTGGATTTGTTTACATTTATGTATAATTACTTCTCTCTCTTATGATCGAAAAGGGCTGGCAGAATTGGCATTTTGTAGTGGCGGCCTTCCCGTGAGTAGGTGCCACCGCAAAGCGGCAATTCTGGGCTAAGACCCCGGTGTCGAGAAAAAGGAAAAAAAAGGGGGTCTTACAAGTGGTATCAGAGGGGACCTCGATCGAAAGAGTAGTCCAAAAAATCTTGGGCCACCCCCGTGCGAGCTTAGTTTGCGGACAAACTAGCAGCGGAAGCAGTGGTGTGCCTATAAGGGAAATCACATGTGAAAGTCCATCCTAACCCCTCTTAAAATTCCATTCATTCGCTCTCTAACAAACGGAATTTTTACTTGTAGCCTGCGACGAACCCTACATCACAGCAGGGGACACCCCAGGCTCCGAATGTGGTCCCGCCTCCGCCGGCTCCAGCTCCGTTCCAGCAGACGGAGATGGGGCAAACACTGACGACCATTATGGAGGCCTTCAGAGCTCAGCAAGCCCCGGCTCCACAGCCAAACCCCGGGGCCAATTGGATGACTGTCTTCCGGGGACTTTCCCCTCCAGCTTACCAGGGGACGGAGTCTGCAGTACGTACGGAGGAATGGTTGGACACCATTTACGAGATGCTGGCAGGGATTCGATGCCCCACTGAGGAGGCAATTGCTTTGGCGGTCTCCTGCCTAGAGTCACACGGAAAGAGGTGGGTGAAGTCTCAGCTTGACACCACCTTTGCGGGGATGGATTGCGCTGATATTACTTGGGAGGAGTTCAGAGCAGCGCTCCTGGGACATTTTGTACCTCAGTCGGCGAGGGATGACCTGGAGGATAGGTTCCTGCGATTGAAGCAGGGGAACAGGACTGTGGTGGAGTACTATCAGGAGTTCACTCACCTAGCCTGTTATGCGGACGCTTATCAGTTAGACGTTGCTGGCTATGCCCGGAGGTTTTATAAGGGGCTGCAAGACGACATGAGACAGGCCCTCCTTTTCGTCTCAGAGGGGAGTCTGGCCAGGATTCTGGAGATGGCTAAGAAGAGAGAGGCGTATCAGCTTACAGTGAAGAGCCGGAAGAGACCGGCTGATGATACAGTGATTGGAGGTCGTAGAGACCGTCCTCGGGGCCAGGTTATTGGGGAGAGAAGGAACGGGGATCAGCCTCGTCAGGAGTTTGGGCAGGAGCAGAGGAGTCAGGGGGTACTGGCTCCCCAGCCTATACAGATGCTGGAAATGCCAAGGACAGCTGAGCAGCCACCGGTATGCTATCAGTGTAACCAGCCGGGGCATATCAAGAGGAACTGCCCTATGAGGCGAGCACCCCCACCAGCACATCAGGGCGCTCCACCTCCCCGGCAGTTTGGCGGACGAGGACAGGACCGAGGACGAGGATTTCAGGATCGAGGCCGCAGGCCAGAGAGGGAGCAGGTGTATGCTTTAGACCTGACACAGCCCCGAAACCCAGAGCAGGTTATCGCAGGTATGGCAGTACTTTAAAATTTTCTTCATATAAACTAGTATTCTAGACATAACCTAGTTAGAAATTAAGATAAGACAACTACAAAAAAATACTAAGACACTTAATTACCCCAGGCATAGTCTTCGTTAGCGGCAAGCCCGCTCACACTCTCTTCGACACTGGTGCTTCGCACTTGTTCGTGTCGGAGGATTTCGTGAAAGGACTAGAAGGTGTGGAGCCATTCACCGGGAAGATGATGAGGGTGCGTCTACCCGATGGATCAGAGATAATGACCTCTGCTCATTACAATATGGAAGCGAGGATCGGCGGGAAGGCATTTGAGGCACCAGCATAGGCATGGCTCCATACGAGGCGTTGTACGGAAGGAGGTGCAGGACCCCACTATCATGGGTTCAGGATGAGGATCCGCAGGCACTAGACTCGGAGTTTGTGGGAGACACAGATGCTCAGATTAGATTGATCCGGGACAGGATGTTGGAAGCCCAGAGCAGACAGGCCAAATACTATGATGCGAGGCACCGTCAAGTGGAGTTCCAGGTGGGAGACCAGGTTTTCTTGAAGATACGGCAGATGCACGGAGTCTCGTGGGTTCGCGGGCGGAAGAAGCTCAGCCCGAGATATATGGGGCCATATAGGATCCTGGAGCGGATCGGCCTCTTAGCCTATAGACTAGAGCTACCACCGGAGTTAGCAGGATTACATGACGTCTTCCACGTCTCCTCACTTCGGAGGGCTCTGCTACGCCCTGAGCAGCTGATTTCCTCGGCAGATGGCCCAGTGGCCTCGGACCAGTCAGTCAACTTGGAGCCTATCAGGATTGACGATACAGTAGTGCGGGTCTTGCGACGGAAGAAGGTTCAGTTAGTCAAGGTTCTGTGGAACAATCATGGGCAGGAGGAGCATACATGAGAGCCACAGGACTTGATGCGGCAAAAATACCCGGAACTTTTTCGTCAGGTATACCTCACAACCCCTTTGGACAATCAATTTGCTTTCTTGTTTTAAACCAATAGGACTAAAATTTCAAGAATAGGGGCTAATCTTTTGTTTATTGGGGTGTATATTCCTAGTTAATTGGGCGAATTATTCTTAGATTTGAAACCGCACAAAGCAAACATAACGTAGAGATGTAATCTTTCAATTCTCATGGGATGTTACAAGCTTCTTTTTCCCGATTAGAGTCCCGTAGGCTTAACCTTGATTTCGGGGACGAAATCTTTGTTTTGTTTATTGGGATTTGTAACATCCCATTTCCGGCTAGACCCTTGGAGGTGGTTTTGTCATAACAGAACCTTAGGAAACCCAGGAATTGAAGATTATCGACAAAAATTTCGAGTCAAGGGTGGTCACGCCCGTGGCCGACCCGTCACGCCCGTGACCTAGGGCGTGACCCCTTCGACGATCATCGACCTCAGGAAGACGATCATCAAGCTCAGAAATGTCAACATGGGCCTGACACGCCCGTGACCGGTCCGTCACGCCCGTGACCGGTCCGTCATGCCCGTGACCTTGGAATGGCATTGAGTGAGCTAAGCTCACTCAATGCCGTGGGCTGGATGGAATTGAGTGAGCTTAGCTCACTTAAAGCCATAAGCTGGATGGCGTTGAGTGAGCTTAGCTCACTCAAAGCCATAAGCAGGATGGCGTTGAGTGAGCTTAGCTCACTCAAAGCCATAGGTTGAAGGGCATTGAGTGCACTGACTGCACTCAACGCCATCTGGTGTCGGCAGGAATGGAGTTGAGTGAGTTGGGCTCACTCAACGTTGTATATTGGATGGCGTAAGCTCACTCGACGTCGTAAACGGTCAGGCGGGATGGCGTTGAGTGCACTAAACGCCATAAGCTGAACGGCGCTGAGTGCACTGACTGCACTCAATGCCATTTGGTGTTGTATGGATGGCGTTGAGTGAAGAGCTCACTCAACGCCATAACCTGGATGGAGTTGAGTGAGCTAAGCTCACTCAACGCAATCATCTAAAAAGACATATTCTGGGTGGCGTTGAGTGAGCAGAGCTCACTCAACGCCATAATCCGGATGGCTTTGAGTGAGCTGAGCTCAATCAACGCCATAATCCGGATGGCGTTGAGTGAGCAGAGCTCACTCAACGCCATAGTCTGGAATGGCGTTGAGTGAGCAGAGCTCACTCAACGTCGTAGCCTGATGGCGTTGAGTGAGCTGAGCTCACTCAACGTCATTATACTTAGACTTTTTTCTTGCATTTTTACTTCTAGCTGGGTGCTGGTTTAGCTAAATTGGGCCGGTTCAGGAGTGAGCCGTCTTCTCCAATAAGACCTGATAAGTTTTATTTGATTTAAGTTGACCAGTCATGATGTGCCACGTGGACCGCCGGTTTTGCAAAAGGACGGTTGCGGCCAAGGCCGAAAGCTTGAAGTCACGGCCATCAATGGCATTTGATGCCATGACTCTTTCCCTTCCCCTAAAACTGCGGGATTCAACTCCTCTCAGGGAGAGGAGGAGTTTCCAGCCCTCCTCCAGCTGTCATAGGGCCGATTCAGCCCCCCTCCATCATGGCCGAGCCAAGCTTTTATGGGCCATTAATGGCCACCAACTTTTTGCAGATCCCCCTCCTTGCCCAAGCTTTTAAACATCTTCAGAGGCCCAAGGGGAGTTTTTCCCAGTGTTACCCGAAGTTTTCGAGCCTCCCCTTGCTGTTGAAGAATTTTCGGCGACGCCGCCACCGCGTAAATGGCTTCCCGACGGTCTGCACGCCTCCAGCCTGCGAACAAGGTCCTCCCCTCCCTCTTCTTCTGTGGATAGATCTTAGGACTAATAGGTTTGAGAATCGGGCTCAACTGAGCCCGGTTGAAACTTCCATTTTTCATGGATTTTTCCATGAAACCCGTGTTCGGGCTCGCCGGAAAAAGCCCCTCCGGCGGCTGCGCCGCCGCCCGGCGATGGCCGCCACCTCAACGAAGGTGGTGGTGGCGGTGGCCGGCCAGGGAGGAGGCTGGACGGCCGGCAGCTGCTCTTGAAAATGACTCCAGGTGTGGCAAATAGGGCCCTAGGCTAGAGGAAGAAGACGAGTCCAGATTCTTTAGATCTTGCTTCAAGATCTGTGCTGTTTAAATAGATTTTATTTTATAAGTAGTTTTGTATGGAACTAACAGTCACATTAGAAAATTTAGGAAAAATACTTAAAGCTCCTACAGAAAAAGTAATTAACACTAATATTGTAGCCATTTGAGTCTAGTAAATTTTAAAATTTGTTTCAAGCAGTTTGGAGTTCTGGTTAGACCACAGCACACTTTTTGGTGAGGTCTATCCATAGGGCTGTCTTGACCTTAGAAAAATTCCCCACTCCAATCCAGTCATCAAAATGACTTGAAATTTGGGGTGTAACCTAAACTTACCTATATCTAGGTGTTATCCAAAAATTAGGATTTTTGGAAAATGTTTTTCTATAGTTTTTAGAAAAATTCAATAATCTTATCATAATTTAATTAGACAGCTAAATGACTTCCAAACCCTCCCAAATTTTGGTGAGTGGTCCCTGGGTTTATCATAAGGTTCTGGTAAAAATTTCAACTCATTTGGAGATGTTTTGATTAAGTTTTTATCCAATCCTAGGTTTGTCCTTATAGGATAATTTAGGATCAAACACCCCCTTGGTATTTGGGTGGTCATATCACCTCAACAGAGGCTGATATTTTGTCCAATGACTGTTTAGGGCATGACACACCCTCCAAGGGAGTTTGGGGTTGTTTGGTGTAGGGCAGCCCTAGAACCCTAGGGAAAATCCCTTAATGGTGGTTTTCGGGGTTGTGAAGGTCATGGGGTCAAATGACCTTGGACTGAATTAAAATTTGGTGGAGAGAACCATAGGGCCAGTATAGTTCTCTGGACAAAAGTTTAGGGTATTTGGAGATAGCTAGGCCACCTAAAATCCTAACCCTAGTTTAGGTCACCAACCTTAATTTGAATTATTAAGCTGTCAAATGAACTTTAAATCAAGTAAAATTGGAGTATGGTGATTTTCTAATCTAAATAGCCATGTTATAATTTCCTTGAGATTGTTGGGTTAATTTATACAGTACTTCCTTTACAACTCTAATTGTGCCCTAGATATTTATCTTGATGATTTTGGAATTTATATGCACTGGAATGTTATGAAACCTTGGATTAGTGCATCTAATAGCATGTTATACCTTATGTATTTTTCTTGAGAGTTTTATCTGATTATTTTGGTTATTTTATTCTTTAACGTACTAATTGTGATATGTAGTCAAAAATACAAATAATGCCCAATTACTATTTGTAAAATTATGAAATTTGGTTAGTGGGTGTTTCAGACCATGATAGTAATCCTGTAAATTTCTATTAATTTTTAAATGATTAAAAATAGTACCTCCTTCTCTAAGCTAGGAAAATTGGTGTTTTACATTAAAATAGATTTAGAGCCCAAATGTTAGATAAAAATTAAGGGACTTGGTTTCTGATGGTTTTAAGTCACCATGAAGCTGCTATAATTTTCTTCGGATTTTTGGATACATATCTACAATACTTCCTTCATAATATAGTAGAAATGGCCTAAAATGGTAAATTAGGAAATATAGGCTCCAACACCTCTGGAATTTCTCAAAACTTGGAATTACTGTTTAAATGTCTCATAGGATTTTTATTGATTTTATGATGATTTATTGTTGGCTCATTAGTGCACTTCATGTTCATTCTAGGGCATTTAGAATCTTAGAATAAATAAATTAAATGCCCGATAAATAGGAAAATTTGGAAATCTTGGTCTTAGCTATATTATGTCAAGATAGACCTCCAGTAAATACTATAGGAGATTCGGAAGACAAATTGGAGTACCTCCCCTCATACTCCTCACGTATCTTAGGATGGTCTGCATATAGTAAAACCACGGAAACTGAAGTAAAGCGGATAATGAACTTTGAGAGATGGAATTTTTGGTAGTTGCTGGTTGGTTAGGGCAAGCTAAGTTAAGTTCATTATTGGAGGTCAGGATAAGTAGAGTATGAGACTGGTTAAGGATAAGGGCGTACGGGAACGACGAAAGATCGTCCACCCCGAGTAGTAGTTGAAGAGTCTTAATACGCTAGGGCCAGATCTAAAGTAACTTAAAAAGGGATCGGGTAATGGGTATCAACCAATAACAATAAGTGTCTTGCGAAAGGGAACGGTGGGCTTCAGCTACCATCATAGTTCCTAGTGCCCTTTGAGAGCCCTTCACAGGGAATACCGGGGGCAGTCCTAGGCTAATGTAAACTGTAGAATTAATAATCTAAAGAGCAACTAGTATAATTAGGGTTGCACACACATACACCCCGATAGCTAGGAAGGTAGAATAATTGATTTGGTTGCCATTCAGACGGTAGCTCTGAAGGTAGATGCACGGACGGGACAGTCCGGGGAGCCGAGGGCTCGAGGGTTGGAGTACAGAATAAAGGTGGTGGGTCTTCGATATCTGATTGTCGTTCACACCGGCATCGGTACGTTGACTCGGCGGTGTGGGACACTTAGCCAAAGAAAGTCTGGTGGGTATAGCCAGCAGTAGTACGCGGATACTCTAGGTTGTGTTCTTCTAGGGGCGTACGGAAGGGCTAGGCCCGGTAGTGTGGATACCCGCCTAGGAGTGGGGGGCTCGACCCACTATCTCCGTTTACCACTACGGAGGTTCCGGGGAGTGAAGCTAGCTGCCCGAACAGGGGGAACTAAAGGTCTGTGCGCATAGAGTCATGTGCGTGAGTTGCACTTGCATGAATCATGGCATAGCATATCACTACACTCATATTTGCATACAGCCGACACCCCAACGTATAAATCGGTATAGGACTTTTTATACGATGGGAGCCTTGCAGAAGACCCCTTAACTTATAAGTTTGTATGGGCATTCATATAAGTTAAGGTTACCTACTTATTTACTTGCTTGTTTACTTACTGTTCTCTAGCTACCTTTTTTTACAATTGTTACTTACTACTTCTCTTCTTTACCACTTACTACCATAGAATTGCTAGTTGTACCTTGTTCTAGATAGTTGTTAGAATAACTCCCCTGTCACCTGCTTGATTATTCTCCACCTTTGTAGCTTCCCTTTCCTCCTCTCCGCTCGGTGCTCAGGAGCCGTGGGGGGAGGGGTAGGGGATGATAGGGCTTAGTCTTTATGACTAATGGTTTTCGAACCACAACATTACAGGAGCTCCGGATGGGAGACAGGGACCAGCAGTCCAGGGACCGGCACCAGCGGAGTACGGTGCGCATGGAGGTGGGTCAGTCTAGCACCAGTGCACCTGCGACCAGCTCCGTGAGTGATTAGTACCTTTATTGTTCTGCGATGAGTGATTTGTAGTGAGGACTCTGATGTACTGGGCTCGAGCCCGTTTATCTATATTTCATCTGAACCGTATCTTGCAGTACTTCTATTATCTATTTCTTGTTATTAGTTACTGATGGGCTGGATGTGATTTCACTTTTATACATGCTTCTGTGGACTTGTTTACATTTATGTATAATTACTTCTCTCTCTTATGATCGAAAAGGGCCAGCAGAATTGGCGTTTTGTAGTGGCGGCCTTCCCGTGAGTCGGTGCCACCGTAAAGCGGCAATTCTGGGCTAAGACCCCGGTGTCGAGAAAAAGGAAAAAAAAGGATCTTACATCCTCCATCTGCGGAAACTGTTTGATTAGTTGCTAAAGCTCTATTTGCGATGATTCGGCCGACTGGGTAGGCGCTGTTGGCAGTGGTGCCAGATCATGTTGGTGTCTGACCTGAACCGGTTGAGGTTGTGGATCCGCGAGCAGCTGAACGACAATTGAAGCAATTCATGAGCTTCAATCTGCCTACGTTCACGGGACTGGGATCCCCAACGCAGGCAGAGGACTTGTTATCGCGATTCAAACGTATTTTGACGGCGATCAGGATGGAGGAAACTCAAAAGGTCACTTTGGCCATCTTCTTTTTAGAAGGAGAGTCGAGGTTATGGTGGGACGAGGTTGAGTTAAACCATTTGGCGGGCAGGCAATTGACTCAAGTATCGATTGAGGAGTTCTCTCGTATGCTTTTGGCTAAACATCTTCCAGCGACACAACGCATTGCTATGGAGAACGAGTTCTAGCGGCTAATGCAAGGAGAGTCTAGCGTTGATGCGTACCTACATGAATTTATAAGATTGGGACGGTATGCAGGAACAATCTTCGCCAATGAACAAAGAAAAACAAATCGGTTCTATGAAGGATTGCGGGACGAGTTGAGGTTCCTGCTTTCTAGTTCAGTGAACCAGGGATTTCAAGCTTTGGTTGATACGGCGGGTGCGCTGGAAAAGGACATGAAGCAGGTGCAAGGCAGGAAAGACTTTGCTATGGCAAAGCCCGAGTTCAAATCACCCCGCTCTGGCAAATCGTACTACCAGAATAAGTGGGGCAAGAGGTCCAAGCCATCGGGGCAAACTACTGGGACGGTTACATCGGGAGCAACGTCGAGGCTGGAGTCTCGTGCATGCTTTAACTGTGGCAAAGTGGGGCATTTAGCCCGTGATTGTCGGGTTGCTCAACCCAAAGGAGAAAAGAAGGCGGGTGCGTCTTATGCTGAGAAGGGAAAAGCAGTGGTTGATTCCTCTGCATCGCAGGGGCAGCCCAAAGTCTACAATCTTGGCCAACAAGAGGATATCAAGCAAAGTGACGTCGTCACAGGTACGATTTAAGTTAATGCTTGTTGTGTTGATTGCATATTTTGTATGAAGCTTGTGCATTATGTGTGTGCTGCAGGCTTTGTCCTGATTTGGAACAATCCAGCGAGAGCCCTGTTTGATACGGGTGCTTCGCATTCTTTTCTGTCTAAGGACTTCGTAACTCGAGTTGGAGTACTGAGTCATGTGATGATAGATGGTGTAAAGGTGCTACTACCGAATGGTTGTATCATGCTTGCGGATAGGACTTGCGATGTGGGCGTGCTTATAGGAAATCGAGATTTCGAATTTAGAGCATCTGTGCTGCCACTATCGGAGTTTGATGTGATATTTGGCATGGACTGGCTCTCGGAGCAGCGTGTCTCGATTGATTGCACTTCCAAGGAGATCACACTGGGCCAGAATACCGAACATGAGACGAAGTTCGCTGGTATGCGAGGTGTAACATCCCATTTCCGGCTAGACCCCTAGGAGTCGGTCTGCCGTGGCACAACCCCCGTAAACCCCAGAAATTGACAATAATCGATCTAAAAATAGGTTCAGGCACGACGGCTAGCCGAAGACGCAATCCTCCGAAGTCCGCCGACCGAAATACCGAGTCACGGGTTGGTCACGCCCGTGACCGGACCGTCAAGCCCGTGACCTCCTTCGATGGTCGACGAAATCAGGAAGCTGATCGCTGAGCTCAGAACTCATGTTAGGGGATGGTCACGCCCGTGACAAGGCCCGTCACGCCCGTGACCTAGGGCGTGACGCCCCCACTGACCGTCAACCTCAGATCGACGAACGTCTACCGAAGAACACCTGTCATGCCCATGACAGGCTTGTCATGCCCGCGACCTAGGGCATGACGCCCCCACCGACCGCCGACCTCAGATCGACGAATGTCGACCGAAGAACGCCTGTCACGCCTGTGACAAACGTGTCACGCCCGTGACATGGGGGGTGACCCGTGAACCGACGCAGAAAAATCGGTCGTCGACTCGAGAACGAATGGACTAATTTCATGCCCGTTACCTACGTGTCACGCCCGTGACAAAGGCCGAAACGTCAGCCAGGCTGGAAATTTCTTTAACCCATGCCATAATTAACTCTGATTATGGTAAGTTACACCAAGAGTATTTATGTGCCGTTTCCTTCTCTAATTACTTAATAAAATGAGGAAGAGTTGGTCCAATAGGAAACCGCCACTTGGACACATCTTTTCATCTTCCACCTTTTCCTCTCCCTCCACAATAACTGAAATGCTATTAAGAGGAGAGCCTTCATGGCCTTAAATGCTATACCCTTTCCCCTCCCCACTTGGTGATCTATAAAAGCCCCCTTAGAGAAAGATGAGAAGTTTACACTCTTGACCAAATGGATTAGAGTTGTTGTTCTTGCTGTAGGAGAAGTTCAGCAACGCCACCACCGCGCCATGGCAACCCAACATTCATCTCGCCTCCAAACTACGAACAAGGTCCTCCTCTACTTCTTATTTTATGGGTAGATCTTAGGATCTTAGAAAAGAAGTTAGTGCTCAACAGAGCCGGACCTATCTCGCGGTTTCATGGAAAACCATGAAAAATATATTTTCGGGTCCGCCGGAAACCGCCACCTCCAGCGGCCAAACCACCGCCGACCGACAGTCATCGCCTCGACGGAGGTGGTGGGGGTGGTGGGGGTGGTGGTTGGCCAGGGAAGTGACCGGACGGCCGGTGACGGATATTGGAAGAGCTACATGAAATATAAGTTTTTCTGAGTTCAGTTTTTCGGGTTCTGTAGAAGATGAACAGTAAAAATGTTTTTATAATATAAAAATTATGTATATAGTATATAGGGAAAAGATACATTAAATGAACGCATTTTGATGCTGCAAAACGAGACACTTAGAGTCCGATTTAGGAAAAATGGTCAGTCACGAAAGTTTTATCCCTTTAAGTCTAGATTAATTTAAAATTAATTTCAACTCATTGGGGTAAGTGGTTTGACCGCAAAATCCGTTTTAGTGGGGGCTGTACCTAGAGTTGGACAGAAACTAAAATGAATGCCCACTCTTCGTCCCTTGTCCAAATGACCTGAAATTTGGGCAGGGTGTTACCCTTAGCAATACCTAGAGGTTGTCCAAAAATGGAAATTTTTGGAGATACTTTGCCTAAGATTTTTGTTTTAATTTAATAAAGTTAGAGTAATTTATTTAAGTGGTCAAATGACCTTCAACCCCCCCCCCCCCCCCCAAATTTTGGTGAGTGGTCCCTGGCTATAAAACCTAGCTCTGTACAAAATTCCAACTATTTTGGATGAGTTTTGGGTAGGAAATCACTTATCCTTAACTAGGCATTAATGAAGCGTTTTTGAGTAAAAAGTGCACTAAGAGGTTGGAACGGTCAAATCATCTCAACTGTAACATCCCATTTCCATCTAGACCCCTAGGAGTCGGTCTGTCGTGACAGAACCCTAGAAGCCCAAGAATTGAAGTACATCGACCGAGATTTCGGGTCACGGGTTGGTCACGCCCATGACCTATGTGTCACGCCCGTGACCGAGGGCGTGACTCCTTCGACGATCGTCAATCTCCGTGAGACGATCGTCGAATTTATAACCCGGGCTTATCACGCCCGTGACATATTTGTCACGTCCGTGACCTAGGGTGTGACTCCTTCGACGATCGTCGATCTTCGTGAGACGATCGTCGAATTTGCCACCCGGGCCTGTCACGCCCGTGACCTATGTGTCACGCCCGTGACCTAGGGCGTGACCCCTTCGACGATCGTTGATCTCAGCGGGACGATCGTCGAAGTGTAGAATTTGCGTCATGGCCCTGTCACGCCCGTGACTAAGTTGTCACGCCCGTGACCAAGGGCGTGACCCCCTTCGGCGATCGTCGATCTCATCGAGATGATCGCCGAGCGCGAAATTTGCATCTTGACCCTGTCACGCCCGTGACCCATGTATCACACCCGTGACCTAGGGCGTGACCACCCTTCGATGACCGTCGATCTCAGTTCGACGATCGTCGAACTTAGAATTGGCCACCCGGGCCTGTCACGCCCGTGACCTATGTGTCACGCCCGTGACCAAAGCCGAAACGTCAGCCAGGCTGAAAATTTCTGTAACCGAAGTCATAATCAATTCTGAGTATGGGAATTCACAGCATGAGTATTTATGAGCCGTTATTGTCTCTAATTATTTAATAGAAAGAGAGAGTGAGGTCCAATAGGAAATCGCCACCTGCATCAGCCATTTCATCTTCCACCTTTTCCTCTTCTCTACATCATAACCGAAACGTTATTAAGAAAAACATTCATGGCAATGAATGTTTCATCCTTTCCCCTCCCCATTGGGTGATCTATAAAAGCCCCCTTAGAGCAAGAGGAGAAGGTTACACTTTTGTCCAAACAAATTCAGATTTTTGTTCTTGTTGTAGGAGAAGTTCGGGAACGCCACCGCCGCGCCATGACCAACCGACGTTCATCTCGTCTCCAAACCGCGAACAAGGTCCTCCTCTACTTCTTCTCTTATGGGTAGATCTTAGGATCTTAGAAATGAAGTTCATGCTCAAAGGAGCCGGACCTACCTCGTGTTTTCATGGAAAACCATGGAAAAATATTGTTTTGAGTTCGTCGGAAACTGCCACCTCCGGCGGCCAAACCACCGCCGACCGATAGTCATCGCCTCGACGGAGGTGGTGGTGGTGGTGGTTGGCCAGGGAAGTGATCGGACAGCCGGCGACGGATCACGGAAAGTTTACAGGAAATATTGTTTTCTGTGTTCTGTTTTCGGGTTCATGTAGAAGATGAACAGTAAAATCAGTTTATAATATATAAATTATGTATATAATACATAATGAAAATATATATTATTTGAGTATATTTTGAGGCTGCAAAACGAGGCACTTAAATGCCGATTTAGGAAAAATGACCTGTCACAAAAGTCGTAGCCCTTCGAGTCTAGATTAATTTAAAATTGGTTTCAACTCGTTTGGGTAAGCGGTTTGATTGCAGCACCCGTTTTAATGGGGGTTGTACCTAGAGTTGGGCAGGAACTAAAATGAATGCCCACACTTCATCCCTTGTCCAAATGACCTGAAATTTGGGCAGGAAGTTAAACATAGCAATACCTAAAGACAGTCCAAAAATGGGAATTTTTGGAGACACTTTGCCTAAAGTTTTTGTTTTAATTTAATAAAGTTGGAGGAATTTATTTATGTGGTCAAATAACCTACAAACCCTCCCAAATTTTGGGAGTGGTCCCTGGCTATAAAACCTAGCTCTGTACAAAATTTCAACTCATTTGGATGAGTTTTGGATAGGAAGTCACCTATTCTTAACTAGGCAATAGTGAGGCATTTTTGAGTAAAAAGTGCACTAGAAGTTAGAACGGTCATATCACCTCAACAGAGAAGGATATCTTGACCACTGACTTGGAGGGGTTATTATAACCCACTTGGAGAAAATGGTGTGATTTAGGGTTGGTTTACCCTAGAATCCAAACTCAAACCCTAAATGGAGGGTTTTGAGGGTTGTGAAGGATATGGGGGCAATTGCTCTCGTATTGCCTTGAAACTCAGTAGAATTGATATTAGCAGGATAAGAATCATCTGGATGGAATATTGGAGAATTTGGAGACAAGCAGATGCCTCAAAACCTTAATCTTAGCTTTAGAGTAAAATACTAATTAAGCACAATCCATCACTAAACTTTACCTAAAGACTGTGAAACTAGGGTAGAGTAAGTTTTGGAGTGGGTAGAAGCTATAGAGATTTTACTGGAATTTTATGATATTTATTTCCAGCACTTCATTTGTAAAGTTGATTATAACCCCAATTGATGTTTTAATTATTTGTTCCTTTCTGTTCATGAAAATCTCATGAAATCTTGGAAATAAATGTTTTAGGACAGAATGGTTACCCTTGAATTTTTGTATAATTTTTAGTTGAGTAAATCTAGTACTTCCTTCACAAATGTTAAAAAAGGGTTCTATGCTTTGGAAATTAATTATGGATGAGATTGTTGCTGAAAAATTATGAAACTGGGCCAGTGCTATTTTTAAGTCTTTATCTGCATATCATAATTTAGTTATAATTTTTGGAATAATATTATCTGTACTTGGTTCATAAATAATGGAAGATAGTAAATATTGCTAAAATAGTTTTAGTGCCCTTTTGATGATAGAAAAATTATGATACTTTGGATTTACCCTATTGAGATAACTTACTATTTATTATAAATTTGTTGGACATCTTGCATGAGAACTTAGGGTAGTTCATGTTCAAACCGGTAGCCTTTAGGATTTTTGAGGAAATTAATTAAATGCCAGATAAATTAGGAATATTTCCACATTCTGGATTTAGGCTATTTATATCATGATAAGTCTCCAGTAAATAATTTAGGGCATTTGGATGAGTTTTGAGAACATTGCATAACCGGTTCGACATATAGTCTAGGTTGGTCTGCATATAGCAAATTTGTGAATTGCAATAGGACATTATCTGAGAAAGTCGTTGGAGTTAGTCATATTGTGTGGGTGGACAATTGTGGATGATATCACAATAGGATGATATGAAGAGTAGAGAGAAGTAGTGATAGCTAGAGTTAGGAGGTGCTCGGGTTCGACGAAAGATCGTCTTTCCCGAAGAGAGGAAGGTTAAAAATCACCCTAGGATAGTCTATCGAAATATGAGAAGGGAGTGGGTAAAGGGGATCAACCAATAACAATAAGTGTCTTGCGAAAGGGAACGATGGGCTTCAGCTACCATCATAGTTCCTAGTGCCCTTTGAGAGCCCTTCACGGGGAATATCGGGGGCAGTCCTGGGTTAACGTAAACTGTAATAACAAACTGACAAGAGTAACTTAGTAATTAGGGTTGCACCTTTCACAAACACTGTTGGCACAAGAATATTGATGAGATTTTCGGTTCGGTTGGTTAAGAGACGGACGGAATGGTCCGGGGAGCTTCGGCTCGGTTGGTTAAGAGACAGACGTTTTGGTCCGGGGAGCTTCAGCTCGGTTTTTGTGTGTTTACGATTAAATTTGCATGTGCATAAAAGGAATTAAAATTAAGGTGGTGGGTCTTCGGTATTGGAGGGTCGATGCACTGACGCCAATACGCTGACTTGGCAAGTGTGGTTAGCACTTCGCAAACAGAATTCCGGTGCGCCAGCCGGCAAGAGTACGCAGGCGTCCGCTTAGTGCACCAAGCGTTGAGGCGTACGATAGGTCTGACCGGTAGTGCATTACATGTTTAGAGGTGGGCGAGGCTCAACCCACCGCTTCCGTCTGCCACTACGGAGGTATCCTGGGAGGTAACGGCTCCGAAAGGGGGAACTAAAGGTCTGTGTGCACAGAGTCGGGTGTGTGAGTTGCACTTGCATGTTTTCATCATACCCACTTGCATGTCATAGCATAATCAATTCATTTAACTCTGACACCTAAAGTATAAGTGGTATGGGACGCTTATACATTAGGACCTGTAAAACGACCCCTTGGTCTATAAGCTTGTGTGGGCAAGTTTATAAATTAAGGTTAATTTCAATATAAATATATGCTGCTGTTTGATAACCAACACCCCAACGTATAAGTGGTATGGGACACTTTATACGATGGGAGCCTTGCAGAAGATACCTTGGCTTATGCGCTTTCGCACATAAGTTAAGGTTACTTTTCCTACTTTCTGTTATTGTCATATTTATTATAGAATTGCTAGATTAGTTCCGCTGCCACCTGTTTCTTTCATTAAATCTCCACCTTCATGTCCTTCCCTTTCTTCCTCTCCGCTTGGTACCTAGGAGCCATGGGGGAAGGGGTAGGGGATGATAGGGATTAGTATTTATGACTAACGGTTTTCGAACCGCATCATTTTAGGGGATCGCGGAACCCAGCACAGGGGAGCAGCCCCAGAGACCGGTGCGCTTGGAGATCAGGCAGTCTAGCTCTGGAGTTCATACAGCCGGGACCGTGAGTCTCGGCCTTGAGTAGTTTTGTTTTTGCTTCCGCATGAGCGTCGTAGTGAGGATATGATGTACCGGGCCTAAGCCCGTATTTTTAGTACTCTGATGTATTATTCTGTGGACACTCCCTTCGTGGAGATTTTATTCTATATATGTGATTTACTTTCAGTGGACTTGCTCTTACTTCAATTATTGTGCTATCTTTCTGTGATCGAATTGGCCGGCAGAATCAGCGCCTTGTGGTGATGACCCTTCAGGACGTGAAGGTGTCACTACAAAGCGGCGATTCTGGGCGTAAGACCCTGGGTTTTAAAAAGAAAAAAAAAGGGGGTCTTACAAGTGGTATCAGAGGGAAACATCGATCTGAAAAAGGTAGCAGTCCACTAACCCTTGGTCACCCCCGCTCGAGCTTAGTTTGGGGACAAACTAAGCAGCGGAAGTAGTGGTGTGCCCATAAGGGAAATCACATGTAGAAGTCCACTTCTTCATTAATTGAAATTCTTCTTTGTAGCCTACGGCAAACCCTGCCCCCAGCAGGAAGCACCTCCGGCTGCAAAGAACATATAACATAATTATCTAGTCAACGAGTTAGACCCAGCCCACTAGGACTCACTACTAACCATGATGACTTATAGTATGTCCTAGTCCGAAATAGACCATGGGTATGGACTTGGTTAAGATAAGGAGATACCCATTGAGAATAAAGGAGGAGTTCAACATGAGAATGACAACCTAATAGATAACTCAGGTGACCCTACGGTCCCTATTAAGGATTATTCAAGCGGTAGACTTCTTTAAGGAGAATTGAGACCAATAAATACATTAGCAGAATGGTAAAAGACATAGGGTCTTAACCCTCATACCGGTAATAAGATTACTCGGAGACAACAACTAAGACAAACACCGAGGGTCGGATAGGAATTCAAGTTCGGAAGATACCCATTTGGGATTGGGAATATTTTGACCCGGATAAGGTTGTTGTAAATGTGACTCGGAGAGTTTATGGTATGGAGTATATCAACAAGTTTCAGGTTGTAACCCAATTCGAAGATTGATGTCCTAGGGATTGTGCACCCAGCTACGACGGATATAACATTGTCATAACAAAGATACATAGCCTAAAGTAGGTAGGGGCTTATCTTTTGTTTATTGGGTGTAGTGATCTTTGCTCTGAAGATCTGGCATCACTATCTTTATGGAGTCCACTGCGACATCTACTCCGACCACAAGAACCTGAAATACGTGGACACGCAGAAGGAGCTGAATATCAGGCAGAGGCGCTGTGTGGAGTTCTTAGCAGACTATCAGTATGAGATGCACTACCATCCAGGGAAGGCAAACATGGTGGCCGACGCGTTGAGTCGGAGAGCTGCCACTTCCGAAGACGGGCCCCAAGTTATGTTCATGGAGCTAGTCCGGTCATTCAGAGATATGCAGATATCCCTAGTGTCCGAGGATGATCCAGAGTTGTATAGGGAGTATCTGGCATCGATGGTGGCCATAGATGATATTCGGGATCGCATTCGGGACGGACAGAGGACAGATGCATGGGCAGAGCCGATATTCCGAGCCTTGGAGGAGGGTTCGACAGGAGATTATTCCCTGAGGGATGGATTGCTATATTTCAGAGGCAGAGTATATATACCCGCAGGAGGCCAGATCCGAGAGGATATTATGACGGAGGCGCATTGCAGCCGGTACTCTGTTCACTCAGGGATCACAAAGATGACCGCTGATCTGAAGAAGACGATGTTTTGGCCGGGCATGAAGAAGGACATTACGTACTTCGTGACCCATTGCGAGGTGTGTCAGTTGGTGAAGGCGGAGTGCAGGAACCCCGCAGGACTGTTGCAGCCACTCCCGGTGCCGGAGTGGAAGTTTGATGATATAGCTATGGATTTTATACATGGGCTTCCCCGGTCTCGGACAGGGAATGACTTGATCTGGGTGATTGTTGATCGGTTGATGAAGGTGGCCCGCTTTATACCAATCAGGAAGAATGACTCGGTGGGAGTGCTGGTACGGAAGTTTGTGGAGCAGTATATCCGATACCATGGCGTGCCAAGTACGATAGTGTCGGACCGCGATGGACGGTTTACATCCAGGGAGTGGCGGTCAGTGCAGGCATATCTGGGCACCCGATTGACTTTTAGCACGGCCTTCCACCCTCAGACGGACGGGCAGACAGAGCGCACCAACAGGACGTTGGAGGATCTACTACGACTGTGTATACTGGACCGAAGGGAGCCGTGGGAGAAGATGTTGTCGTTGGTCGAGTTCTCCTATAACAATAGCTACCAGTCCAGCATAAGGATGGCGCCTTATGAAGCCTTGTATGGAAGAAAATGTAGGACCTCGCTTTCTTGGGTTCAAGACGAGGATCCGAAGGTGTTGGGATCGGATTTTGTTGAAGACACCGAGGCATAGGTGAGACTGATCAGAGATAGGATGTTGGAGGCGCAGAGCAGACAGGCTAAGTACTATGACGCCCGGCATCATCAGGTGGAGTTTCAGGTAGGGTACCGAGTGTTCTTGAAGATCCGGCCCATACACGGAGTCTCACGGGTGCGCGGTCAGAGGAAAAAGCTCAGTCCTAGGTATATGGGCCCTTACCGGATCCTGGAGCGGATCGGGCCCCTAGCCTACAGGCTAGAGTTGCCACCAGAGCTGGCAGCTCTACACGACGTCTTCCACATTTTTTCGCTGAGAAGGGCTCTACTACGCCCGGAGCAGCAAATTTTGACCACCGAAGGGCCGGTAGCTTCAGACCGATCTGTTCACTTGGAGCCGGTTCGGATCGACGACAAAGGAGTACGGATCTTGCGCTGCAAGAAGATCCCCTTAGTCAAGGTTATGTGGAGAAACAACGGTCAGGAGGAGCAAACCTGGGAACCGCAGGACCTGATGAGGCAAAAATACCCAGAGTTGTTTAGTCAGGTATGCATCACCACCTCTCAGTATACTATAAATTACTTTCTTGTACTGAACCAGTAGGACTAGGTAAGGAAAAATTGAGAACCTAGGCATGCGCAGGAAAGTAGGGGCTAATCTTTTTTTTATTGGGGAGATTGTCTTCGTTTATCAAACAAGTAGTCGCTTGAACCCAATAGAAAAACCGTATGGTATGTTACAAGTTTAATTTATTTCGGTAGAAATCCCCGTAGGCTCAACCTCAATTTTGGGGACGAAATTTTTGTTTTGTTTATTGGGATTTGTAACATCCCATTTCCGGCTAGACCCCTAGGAGTCGGTCTGTCGTGACAGAACCCTAGAAGCCCAAGAATTGTAGTACATCAATCGAGATTTCGGGTCACGGGTTGGTCACGCCCGTGACCTATGTGTCATGCCCGTGACCGAGGGCGTGACTCCTTTGACGATCGTCGATCTCCGTGAGACGATCGTCGAATTTGCAACCCGGGCCTGTCAAGCCCGTGACATATGTGTCACGCCCGTGACCTAGGGCGTGACTCCTTTGACGATCGTCGATTTTCGTGAGACAATCGTCGAATTTGCCACCCGAGCCTGTCACGCCCGTGACCTATGTGTCACGCCCGTGACCTAGGGCGTGACTCCTTCGACGATCGTCGATCTCAGCAGGACGATCGTCGATCTCAGCAGGACGATCGTCGAAGTGCAGAATTTGCGTCATGTCCCTGTCACGCCCGTGACCAAGGTGTCACGCCCGTGACCAAGGGCGTGACCCCCTTCGACGATCGTCGATCTCATCGAGACGATCGCCGAGCGTGGAATTTGCATCTTGACCCTGTCACGCTCGTGACCCATGTGTCACGCCCGTGACCTAGGGCGTGACCACCCTTCGACGACCGTCGATCTCAGTTCGACGATCGTCGAACTCAGAATTGGCCACCCGGGCCTGTCACGCCCATGACCTATGTGTCACGCCCGTGACCAAGGTCGAAACGTCAGCTAGGCTGGAAATTTCTGTAACCGAAGTCATAATCAATTCTGAGTATGGGAATTCACAGCATGAGTATTTATGAGCCGTTTCTGTCTCTAATTATTTAATAGAAAGAGAGAGTGAGGTCCAATAGGAAATCGCCACCTGCATAAGCCATTTCATCTTCCACCTTTTTCTCTTCTCTGCATCATAACCGAAACGTTATTAAGAAAAACATTCATGGCAATGAATGTTTCATCCTTTCCCCTCCCCATTGGGAGATCTATAAAAGCCCCCTTAGAGCAAGAGGAGAAAGTTACACTCTTGTCCAAACAAATTCAGATTTTTATTCTTGCTGTAGGAGAAGTTCGGGAACGCCACCGCCGCGCCATGACCAACCGACGTTCATCTCGTCTCCAAACTATGAACAAGGTCCTCCTCTACTTCTTCTCTTATGGGTAGATCTTAGGATCTTAGAAATGAAGTTCGTGCTCAAAGGAGCCGGACCTACCTCGTGTTTTCATGGAAAATCATGGAAAAATATTGTTTTGAGTTCGCCGGAAACCGCCACCTCCAGTGGCCAAACCACCGCCGACCGATAGCCATCGCCTCGACAGAGGTGGTGGTGGTGGTGGCTGGCCAGGGAAGTGATCGGATAGCCGGCGATGGATCACGGAAAGGTTACAGGAAATATTGTTTTCTGTGTTCTGTTTTCGGGTTCATGTAGAAGATGAACAGTAAAATCAGTTTATAATATATAAATTATGTATATAATACATAATGAAAATATATATTATTTGAGTATATTTTGAGGCTGCAAAATGAGGCACTTAAATGCCGATTTAGGAAAAATGACCTGTCACGAAAGTCATAGCCCTTCGAGTCTAGATTAATTTAAAATTGGTTTCAACTCGTTTGGGTAAGCGGTTTGACCGCAGCACCCGTTTTAATGGGGGTTGTACCTAAAGTTGGGCAGGAACTAAAATGAATGCCCACACTTCATCCCTTGTCTAAATGACCTGAAATTTGGGCAGGGGGTTAACCTTAGCAATACCTAAAGGCAGTCCAAAAATGGGACTGCCTTATTGGTTTAGAGGTGGGCGAGGCCCAACCCACCGCTTCCGTCTGCCACTACAGAGGTATCCTGGGAGGTTACGGCTCTAGAAAGGGGGAACTAAAAGTCTGTGTGCACAGAGTCGGGTGTGTGTGTTGCACTTGCATGTTCCATCATACCCACTAGCATGTCATAGCATAACCGATTCATTTAACCCATGACACCTAAGGTATAAGTTGAATGAGACGCTTATACATTAGGACTTGCAAAACGACCCCTTAGTCTATAAGCTTGTGTGGGCAAGTTTATAAATTAAGGTCAATTTTGATATATATATATATATACTGCTGTTTGATAACCGACACCCCAACGTATAAATTGGTATGGGACTTTTTATACGATGGGAGACTTGCAAAAGACCCCTTGGCTTATGTGTTCTCACATAAGTGAAGGTTACTTTTCATATTTCGTCTTATTGCCATTATTTATTATCGAATTGCTAGATTAGTTCCGCTGCCACCTGATTCTTTTGATTTAATCTCCACCTTCATGTCCTTCCCTTTCTTCCTCTTTGCTCGGTACTTAGGAGCCATGGGGGAAGGGGTAGGGGATGATAGGGCTTAGTCTTTATGACTAACAGTTTTCGAACCGCATCATTTTAGGGAATCGTGGAGCCCAGCACGGGGGAGCAGCCCCAGAGGCCGGTGCGCTTGGAGATGGGGCAATCTTGCTCCGGAGTTCATACAGCCGGGACCGTGAGTCTCGACCTTGAGTAGATGTTCTGTTTTTTCTTTTGCATGAGTGATTTGTAGTGAGGACATGATGTATCGGGAATAAGCCCGTATTTTAATACTCTGATATATTATTCTGTGGACACTCCCTTTGTGGAGACTTTTATTTCTATATATGTGATCTCTGTGGACTGGTTGTTCTCTATTTCCTTGCTGCGGTTAAGATCGATTTGGCCGGCGGAATCGGCATTTCGCGGTGATGACCCTTTAGGGTGAGAAGGTGTCACCGTAAAGCGGCGGTTCTAGGCCTAAGACCCCGGTGTTTAAAAGAAAAAAGATGGGGTCTTACACGAGGAGTTGGCGGGACCTTGCTGTCTGCACTCCAAGTCGTTAGTATTGTTCGGAAGGGCGCGGAGTTATTCTTCACGCTTATTCAGGCTGTTGAGCCAAAGGCCAGTGTAAGTGAAGTTCTGATTGTGTCGGAGTTTGCAGATGTGTTTCCTAAGGATCTTCCTGGGTTACCGCCCCAACGGGAGATTGACTTCGTGATTGAGTTGGTGCCAGGTGCAAAACCTGTGGCCCGCTCACCATATCGTGTTGCGCCAAAGGAAATGGCTGAACTGAAAGTCCAATTGCAAGAATTGTTAGAGCAAGGATACATACGCCCAAGTATGTCACCTTGGAGCGCGTCTGTTCTATTTGTGAAAAAGAAAGACGGTAGTTTGCATTTGTGTATTGACTACCGCGAATTGAATAAGCTGGCGGAAAAGAACAAATATCCGATTCCACAGATTGATGACCTATTTGATCAGCTAGCGGGGTCAACCGTCTTTTCAAAGTTGGATTTGAAATCGGTTTATTATCAATTGCGGATTCGGGAAGGCGATATTCCCAAGACAGCGTTTGGGACACGCAATGGTCATTATGAATTCACGGTGATGCCTTTTGGCTTTGGCTTATGTAATGCGCCTTCAGTATTCATGGATCTAATGCACCGGACGTTCCGAGAGTACTTGGATTTATTCGTAATTGTGTTCATTGATGATATTCTTGTGTACTCTCAGTCGGGAGATGATCATGCAAACCATTTGCGGTTGGTGTTGCATACCCTGCGGAGGAATAAGATGTATGTCAAGTGAAGGATCAAGCGCATACCCAACTGCACCAAAAGCCCGGACTGTTGGAGAGGGTGCTACTTAATTTTTTATATAAGTAGCAGAGCGCCACGGGTCAAGTGAAGGAACGCCGGACCCAACAATCCCCACCCCCGGCGTCCAGCACAACCCGTCGGCTCAGAGGTGGGGTTACCACATGGCTCACACGGCTCAGAGGTGGGGTTACCACATGTCCACGGTTGCCTGACCCACCGGACCCACACAGGTAGAAGGGAAAAATCAGGATTTAATAGCGCCCCCCTGGTCTTGAACCCGTGACCTCCTCTGATACCAATTGAAGGATCAAGCGCATACCCAACTGCACCAAAAGCCCGGACTGTTGGAGAGGGTGCTACTTAATTTTTTATATAAGTAGCAGAGCGCCACGGGTCAAGTGAAGGAACGCCGGACCCAACATCAAGTTCTCAAAGTGTGAGCTCTGGCTATCGTCAGTGGCTTTTATGGGCCATGTGGTAAGTGTAGAAGGCATATCAGTAGATCCGGCAAAGATAAGTGCCATACGGGATTGGCCAGTGATGTCTTCTGAAAGTCTTTAGTGTCAACTAATTCCACCTATGGGGGGATAGGTGAATTGCAGTCTTTTGCGGAATTTAAATAACCTGCACAAATAAACAACCACAACACAGAAAAGCACAAAAGCAATTATAGTGGTTCCCCGATTTGGGTACGTCCACTCTCCCCCTTCGACCTATCTCCCAACAAGGGATGACTCGGTCACTTCACCAAACGGATTGAAAACCAATCCTCGCACTACGGAAGGCACCCTTCCAACCGAAGCAGTCACTACTCCTCCACCACAGGTTGCACCCAACCCTTACAACTAGGAATCACTATTCCTTTACAACAAAACAAAAATAGAATGTACAAGAGATACAAACTACACGTGTGGAGAACCCGATGTCCCTCTTCGTTCGTTGAAGCGTTCTTGATAAAGACGAAGAGTCCACGACCGGAGCACTCTCTTGGAGAGGATCTTTTCAAGATCGGCGGCGGCAAGCGATTGCGACGGCGATGCTTTGTAGATCCAAACTTCTTGACGAAGCAAGCAAGGTCTACCAACGATCTCAATCGGATCAGTCGTCTCAATCGATTCGGAATAAAGAAATAACCTCGTTTAACAAATCGAGAGACAAGAGATCTCGAGAGAGAAGCGTGAGACGCTAGACTTGCCTCGGTTCTGTCGCCGGAAGATCAAAGATGATCTGAGATCTGCGGCGGAGACTAAATTGCGAGCGGCGACGGCGAGCGGTGGAGTTCTGCGATCGACTAGGTCACGCACGGCTACTTTTGATTTTTCGTGAATCGCTTCTGTTGAAGTTCAAAATAAGCGAGTATATATACCCTGAGGCCAACCCTAAAGTCCTTTGTGGGACCCACAAAGAGAAACCCTAGCCCTGGCTGAAACAGCGTAACCCGTCATGGTTCGGTCCAGCGAGCAGAGCAATTTTGCCTAAGGCAAATTCGGCGAGAATCATTGGTGATTCTCGACGAAGTCGGCGGGAATCACTCACAGTTCCCGTCGATTCTGCCTTAGCCGATTTTCAGTTGTAAAACTAGTCAGCCTGCGGGAATCGGCGGGATTGCAAACGTCATTCTCGACGAATTGGCGAGAATCAGTTAATGATTCCCGTCGATTCTGCTTTAGCAGAATTCTTGAAGGAGAACAGTCGGCCAGATAAAATCGGTGGGAATCACTGTCTGATTCTCGACGATTCGGCGAGAATCACTAGTGATTCTCGTCGATTTTGACTTAGACGATTTTCCTCTTCCTTCCCATGAACTTGGTCTTTGACCCATCTTTGCTCTTCTTCTGCTCTTGATCTATCTCGACCCAGTACTTGAAAATAAGTACACCCCAATAGAGAGAGCACACATGAGTCAACACACTGATCTGCGCAACGAGGGATTACGTTGCGCAGACCCGTGTATATTGACCCACTACACCCTGACATTGGTGTGTACTTAGCATGGAATAGCTACAAGCACATCTTGAAGAAATAACGTCAAATACATTGTCAATTCAACTTAGCTTGTTCAGGGGCTTCTTCAAATCAGGTACAATGTGGATACAATACCCAACATCTTCAATGGCCGAAGTCAGGAGCTTTCTTGGCCTGGCAGACTACTATAGACGGTTTGTAGAAAACTTCTCACGGATTGCTTTACCTCTGACCATGTTGACGAAAAAAGATCAGAAGTTCGTTTGGACACCAGAGTGTGCGCGAGCTTTTGAAGAGCTGAAGAGTCGTTTGACCACGGCGTCTGTGTTGACATCGCCATGTGGTACAGACGGATATGAGATCTACAGTGATGCGTTCTTCTGTAATTTGGTAAAGTGATTGCTTATGGCTCACACCAGCTAAAAGTGCATGAACGAAACTACCCCATCCACGATTTAGAGTTGGCAGCGGTAATCTTTGCGCTAAAGTTATGGCGGCATTATCTTTATGGCATTAAAGTAGATATCTACACAGATCTTAAGAGCCTAAAGTATTTGTTAGATCAGAAGGATCTGAATATGCGACAACGGAGATGGATGGAGTTCCTTGGGGACTACACTTTCGATATTCACTATACTCCCGGGAAGGGAAACGTGGTCGCTGATGCTTTGAGTCATAGGGCGCCAGTACGGGCAAACTGGTTGCAGAGGCATGATGTGCAGCTAATCAAGGAGATGGAAGCGTTATAGATATCTTGTGTTGACAAGGATTCTACGGCCGACGCGTGCTTGAATTGGACGGAGGTACAATATGACCTTGCTGATTGAGTTCGGCGAGCAACGGAGCTTTATGAAAGTCTCCAACGCTATGCAAAGGATGGTCCTGGTGACTAATTCTCCTTGGATGATGGATTGTTGCGAAAAGATGGTCGATTGTGCGTCCCAAGTACAGGGAAGTTGAGAGAAGAATTGATGTACGAAGCGCATTTTGCCAAGTACTCAATTCACCCTAGGAGCACAAAAATGTACAGAGACATGAAAAGTTATTCTGGTGGCCTGGACTAAAGAAAGACATAGCACGTTATGTGGCAGAATGTCACACTTGTGCTTTGGTAAAAGAAGAATGCAAGAAGCCTGGTGGTTTCCTGAAGTCATTACCGATTCCGGAGTGGAAGTTTGATAATATTTCAATGGATTTCGTGCACGGGTTGCCGAGATCTCAACGCAGTCATGACTCTATCTGGGTGATTGTAAACCGGTTAACAGAAGTGTCTCACTTCCTTCCAAACAAGAGAGATGATTCAGTGGAAACCTTGGCTAAACTTTATGTGGAACAGATTGTTCGACTGCATGGTGTTCCTCGGAGCATTGTCAGTGATCGTGATGGGCGATTCACCTCAACTGATTGGAGGTTAATTCATCAAATGTTGGGTACAAAATTAGCGTTCAGTACGACCTTTCACCCCCAGACGGATGGCCAGACTGAGCGAACCAACAGGACGATGGAAGATATGCTTCGTATGTGCGCCCTAGATTTCGGTAAGAAATGGGAAAAGTACATTTACTTGGTTGAATTTTCCTATAATAACACTTACCAAGCGAGCATCGGTATGGCACCGTTTGAGGCTCTATATGGTCGTAAATGTCGTATACCATTAGCTTGGGTGGAGGTAGGCAAATCCAAGCTGCATGGGCGAAAGGAAGTCGAAGAAGCTACCTCGATAATACGCTCTATTCGGGATGGGCTATTGATAGCCCAAGATCGACAAGCAAAGTACTACAACGCCAAGCATCGGAATGTGGAGTTCACGGTGGGCGATTGGGTCTAGTTGAATATCAAACCCTTCAAAGGCGTATCTCAGATTCGGCGATTGAAAAAGCTAAGTCCCAAATACCTTAGTCCGTTTGAAGTGGTGGAGCGAGTCGGAGAAGCTGCTTATCGGCTAGCGCTTTTAGCAGAATTGAGTGGATTGCATGATGTCTTCCACTTCTCAGTACTTCGCAAAGCCATCAAGGATCTAGCTCAAATAGTTGAGAATGATCGTGCACCGGTCGACTATGGGCTAACGACGAAGGTTAGACCCATTCGGATCAAGGATCGAGCCGAGAAATAGTTGCGGAACAAGATAATCGGGATGGTCAAAGTTCGGTGGGACAATTGTGGCCGAGAGGAGCTAGCATGGGAGCGTGAACAGACCATGCGAGCTGAGTTTCCCGAACTTTTTATATAAACTATTGGCCGTATATATTTTGTTATAACATCTATTTTAATGTTATAGCTTTGTGATTCCTGTTTATTTGCTGAGTACAAATTTTGGGACAAAATTTATCTTAAGGGGGGAGGATTGTAACACCCCAAAATCTTAAGATGGAGTCAGGCTGGGTGATACGGCCTGGGACACGGGCGTGTCCCAGGGCGTGTCCAATGAACACGACCTGGGACACGGGCGTGTCCTTTTCTCGAGGCGTCGACTCGAGTTCTCGAGAACTGATCGTCGAGAGGCGACTTGGCCTGGGACACGGGCGTGTCCCAGGGCGTGTCCTGCTCGGGAGGTTATTGAGTGGCGTTGAGTGGCGCTGAGAGGAATGGCGTTGAGTGGCGTTGAGTATGGAACACGGCCTGTGATACGGGCGTGTCACAGGGGCGTGTTGGGCACACGGCCAGGGACACGGGTGTGTTCCTTAGCCGTGTGCTTCTGGGGTGATTTGGGCCTGTGTTGAAAAGGTGACACGACCAGTCACACGGCCGTGTCAAAGTTGACACTGACGTGTCTGCCCTGTGACACGGGCGTGTTGGAGCCCGTGTTCTAGTTCATTTTGAGTCGGTTCGTACACTGCTTGGGGGACACGGCCTGGGACACGAGCGTGTCACAGGCCGTGTCATGTCAAAAATGGAATTCTGCCCTTGGCAATCAATTATTTCTATTTGGATCCAATGGCCCTGGTCTTTTCCTGCAGTGATAAGACTGAGTATTAGCTTCTTCTCTCATTCTTATCAAGAGAGAAAAAGAGAGTGATCTTGGAGGAAGGAGAAGGAGGAGAAGAGCAAGGCTTTGGTGGTGCTCCCGCGGTCCGATTCGAGATCCAAGGCTAGTTTAGTGGAGGCAAAGCTGCTGCGGTGCTTTCCAACCTGCCAGATTTTTGATGGCTCCCAAGAGATCGTCAAGGGTAACGATCTTCCTTTTTGGACATGTGAAGTCCACCTTTATGCATGAGTAAGGAATCCTCTCCACCAAAAGGTGGAAAAAGTGAGTGATTCCAGTGGGTGATAGTTGCTATCCCCAGCTTGAGTCTGCATATAGACCCGGAAAAGTGTAGTACGGGATAAGCATGCTGTGTGAAGCCCATCTGGACATGTTGGTCTGGATTGGTGATGTTGCATTTACGCACCAGAGAAGACTCCGCATATACTTGTGTAGTTAGTGGGGTCGTTTGGTTATGCCTGTAAAAGGGAGTAGCAGGAAGTTCTGGAATGTGGAACTCCAGGAAAATGCCCTTGTGCTGTTTGTGTTGTGGCTACGATGTAGTCAGTCCTTGATGGACGATGAAGCCAGTCCTAGTTGGACAGTGTGGCTATTGTGACGCCAGTCCTTGGCGGACGTTATGGCGATTGGGAGCTGTGAGCTCTAGAAGGCCTCGCGCCGAACAGGAAAGGTGAAGCTGACCCGCGCCTTTTATTATAGCCGCAAGTACGATGTGCTTGGTGAGGGCAAGGCGAGTTGAGCAACGGGGGGTGGTGGATCTGTACCTGTGTTATGTTGACTGTACAAGGAAGTGCCAAGGCATTGGGCTTTCGTTAGTAGCATAATGAGAGTCTTAGGCCTGCGCGCCATTAAGACTAAATGCTCAATGGTGTTGATCCCTGTTTGCCGGTGTACCCAAAAGTGTGCCTGAGAGCACAGATCGTCGGGCCGGGTGGCCGACGGTTGTGATGGATTGATTGTGCGTGAGAGCACAAGATGTATATTATCTGTCAATTGCTGTATTGCTCTGCAGGGAAGGAATGCCTCTGCCCCGGGAAAGGGGTAGGATTGTTATAAATTGGTCAGCTGAATGCTGACCGTTGCCTTGTTTGCCACCTTCTGGGTGGATTTTCCCTGTGCAGGTGCTGGAGAGCCGAGCGGAAAATAAAGGGCGGATGCCCCTACTGTTGTTGTTGTCGCTCTTGCTATTGCTACTAGCCCTTGAAGGCTAGCTTTTGTATTTTCTGTTATTTATGTATGGCCGGCCTGCGCGCCGATGTCTGTAATCCATACTGTTTCATGAGGAACTGTAAGGCCTTACAGCCAAACTGTAGTGTTTGTTATGCCCTCATTTGAGTGGTTGTATATAACGTTGGTTTATATATATCTGGTGGATATTCCTGCTATGAGTTCAGCTACTTGTGTATCTATTCCGCTAACATGCTCTGTGTTAGGATGCGTTGATGGTATTATCCTGTGACCTCCCCGTTTGTTTGTAGCATATAGTGTGAGGCCCCGGCTGGACCTTCTATTATATGTTATTTAACGGGTGGAGTCGTTACAAAATGATTTTAGGGAGATGACATATTAGTGTATTGGTTTGGCAAGTGAATAGGATGGGTGGAGTGTTGGAATGGCTAGTGTTAAGTGGTGTCTGGGATCGACAAAGGATCGTCTTTTCCATGAAGAGGAAGAGTCAAATACACTAGGGTTAGACCCAGTATAATATTAAAAAGGGATTGGGATAAAGGTAATAACCAATAATATTAAGTGCCTTGCGAAAGGGAACGATGGACTTCATCTACCATCATAGTTCCTAGTGCCCTTTGAGAGCCCTTCACGGGATATGCCGGGGGCAGTCCTAGGCTAACATAAATCGTAGGAATAATAAACTAAAAGAGCAATTAGTATAACTAGGGTTTCATATTCACACACCTCGGTAGCTCGGGAGGTTGACTTGGTTTGTTTGGTTGCCATCCGGACGGTAGGTGCACAGACGAGATAGTCCGGAGAGCCGGTGGCTCGGAAGGTTTTGGATACAGAATAAGGCGATGGGTCTTCGGTATTTGCGGTCGTTCACACCGACGTCGATACGTTGACTCGGCGGTGTGAGACACTTAGCCAAAGAAAGTCTGGTGGATATAGCTAGCATCAGTACGCGGATACTCTAGGTTGTGTTCTTCTAGGGGCGTACGGAAGGGCTAGGCCCGGTAGTGTGGATACCCGCCTAGGATTGGGGGGCCCGACCCACTGTCTCCGTTTGCCACTACGGAGATTCCTCGGAGTGAAGCTAGCTTCCCGAACAGGGGGAACTAAAGGTCTGAGCGCATAGAGTCGTGTGCGTGAGTTACACTTGTATGAATCATGGCATAGCATTTCACTACACTTATATTTGCATACAACCGGCACCCCCAACATATAAATCGGTATGAGACTTTTTATACGATGGGAGCCTTGCAGAAGACCTCTTAACTTATAAGTTTGTATGCGCATTCATATAAGTTAAGGTTACTTACTTACTTGTGTTCTACCTTGTCTTTTATTACATTTGCTGCTTATTTTACTTGTTTACTTTACTGCTCACTATTGTAGAACTGTTAGATTGTACCTTTCTTACTTAGCTGATATACAACATGAATAATTGCTAGATTAGTTCCACAGTCATCTTCTTTGCTTACTCTCCACCTTTGTAGCTTCCCTTTCCTCCTCTCCGCTCGGTGCTTAGGAGACGTGGGGGGAGGGGTAGGGGATGATAGGACTTAGGCTTCATTTGGTTCGGCGGTGGCGGGTCGATCCGGCGGGTGGAAACGGAGTGTTCGAACCGGAGGGGGGAGGTGGCTACTCCAAACGGAGCTTTTTGGGGGCGTTTCTCAAGGGGGGCGGGTGGAAACGGAGCAAACGCCGCCGGAGGTTCATTTGTTTTTCCTCCTTCCGGCGGCGTTTGCTCAAAACGGAGCAACGAAACGCCCAAACAAATGGAGCCTTAGTCTTTATAACTAATGGTTTTCAGACCACAACATTACAGGAGCTCCGGATGGGAGACAGGGTCCAGCAGCCCAGGGACCAGCACCAGCGGAGTACGATGCGCATGGAGGTGGGCCAATCTAGTTCTGGAGCACTAGTGAGCAGCTCAGTGAGTGTTCAGTACTATATTATAGCTTCCGCGAGAGATTGTAGTGAGGATTTGATGTATCGGGCTTAAGCCCGTCTATATTTCATTTGTACTGATCTTTTGCAGTACTCCCTTTTATATATCTATAGACTTGCTGTGATTTTTATTTATATGTGATTCTGTGGACATGACTATATTCTGTTATAATTACTTCTCTCTCTTTTATGATCGAAAAGGCCAGCAGAATTGGCATTTTGTAGTGGCGGCCTTCCCGAGTGTCGGTCCCACCGCAAAACGGCAATTCTGGGCATAAGACCTCGATGGTTTTAAAAGAAAAAAAAATCGGGGTCTTATAGTTGCCCTCGGAAAGACCTTTCCAACGGATGGTTGCACATTTTCTGGTGAGCATTGTGGCTCCTGCAAAGTGCGATGGATGTTGCTGCGTTGAATTAACATAAGGCCAAGACAGATTTTCTGTCTAAGCAGTTGATGTGTTAGCCTGGTGTTCGAATCTTGGATTTGGTAAGAAGTCGTAGCCTTGGATTACAACTTGCATTGGGAGAATCTAGTTGAGGAAACCGTGATGAGCTAATGCATTATGTATGTGTTTTGATGTACCTTGGATGTACGAAAGGTTTATCTATGCAATCCGATGAAAGTACATACAATAATACTATGATGGTTGATATGTATTGAAAGAGTAATTGGTGCGTTTGTATGATATTCACAATCGATAGCAAGTGATGAACTATAAATAATGAAAGAACTTGTGGTGTGTAAATGTACACGATTATTAATTATATAGAAATGTATATATTATGTTGATCGTTTCCGGAAACAAGATGTGTTGACTGATAAATGATTTGATGTACGTGCACATGCTAAACTTAGAAGAGGAGGCTAGATGAATATTACGTCCATGGTCATGATATGAGGTTATTGATCATATGAATTGAAAGTATGGTTGGAATAAGTCCACCGCTTATAGTTGTGTTAACTCCCTACGGGTAGCGGTGAGGGTCGTATAGCAATCGAAGGGATTTGATATCTTAGGTTATAATAGAGCCTTGCGTTCTTGGAGCATGGGTAAGTTGTTATGAAGGGACTCAGTGCGGAGCCCTTGCGTTCTTTTGAGCACGAGTTTGGTATGATGAAAAGGGACTCAGTATGGAGCTCTTGCGTGATTTTGAGCAAGAGATTGGTATGATGAGAAGGGACTTGGTTGGAGCCCTTGGATGTTTGACGGCATGGCTAAGTGATATTGCATGCGGTGTGTGTTGACATGCAGTGTCATAATCCTAGGTTAAGGATAGTATGATAGGTCTATGGGCTCGCCAATCGTCACACTGACGGGAGTTGACAGATAGATCTTGGGCGATTGGGCTTGGTCCTCGGTGCTCATTCCAGAGGCTCCTTCCATGCTAGTGGACGGTTGGACTTGGTCCTTTGGTGATACGCTCCCAAAGGCTCCTTCTGTGCTAGTTATAGGCTAGTTGGGTTGTGTTATCGGTGCACATCTACCCGAGACCCCTTCTGAGCCATAGTACGCAAAGGCTCCGCGGTTGTATTCTTAGCGTTGAGGCGTTCGAAGGCCTAGGCCTGCTAGTGTGGATACCTGCCTATTAGTGGAGATGAACGCTCTACTGTCACCGTTTGACCACGACGAATGACACCTAAAAGGTTAGCTGCCTGCTCGAAAAGTGGGAACTAAAGGACTATGACGACAAAGCAAACAGAGTGTGTGGGTTGCATAGGTGCATCATAAACCATTATTGCATTGCATTGCACCGCATAAGATCCTCATCATATAAATTAGTATGGACGCTTTTACATGATGAGTTAATTTCTGTTAAGCTGATCATTAACTTATAAATATGTATGGTCATTTTTATAAGTTAAGTTCTATTTTTGTTTGTAGATTAAATGCTGTAGATGACTGCTCTTACTCTTACAATACTTCTAGTGTAGAATGATGTTGTTATTTGATGTACACTGTTACTGCTACTTTTATTATAAGTAGAGATATGCCACCTGCTTGTACTTACAGTTTATATACATATATTATACCGTTACTTCTTTCTCTCGCTCGGTGCCTAAGAGCCGCCAGGGTGAGATGATGAGATAACCACTTAGTCTTTATGACTAACGGTTGCTACGACTATCATTTTAGGAGGACACCCAGCGGATAGAGCAGCAGCAGGAGCAGGTTATGCAGGAGGGCAGCCAAGCTAGGGGGACAGGGCCTGATACGACGATACCCTCGCTGTTGTCGGTTATTGATGTGAGATTTTGAGAGACTATATGTTGTAGCTCTTGGGGCACTTAATTCTGATGTATTCAGGAGCTATGTAGCTATCTGTCTCTTTTCTTTTGGACTTGTACTAGTGTGGATTTTGACTTCTGTTTATTGTCTTTATGTTGGGCTGACATGTATGATATTTGTGAGAGCCGACAGAATAAGCATCTTGTAGTACCGATCAACCCGTGTGTTAACGCTAGCGCAAGACGACTGTTCTTGACATAAGACTCCCTTCGACCGTGTGTTGTGTTTGGGAAGAATACGAGAAGCTCCTTTAGCTTGATTATAGCCAAACCTCAGTGCGTTCGCAAAACATGCGACAATACTTGGTTGACCTCTACAAACGCTATCAATTTCCTGAAGAATTCTAATCGGATGCAAAATATTCGCTCGGAAGCGTCCATCTCAACGTCCGATTTTTTCCCCCGAGATCAATAACCTAATGACGGATATCAACAAATCATACCCTGAAATCACAACCCTGGATTTTATGCCAGAGAAATCGCTATCACTGATGGCGGAGTGCGCATCGAGGGTTTCTTCTGTCTCCGTTGGCGAAATTAAGGTTGTCCTCTTACCCAGATTCTTGGTATAGTTCAGCGATCTCTTTCGTTTTTTTTCTTGGTTTGTTTGTAGTTTGGCGTAGAATACTGAATTTGTCGCCTGGAGATTATTATTATTTTCAGTAAAATGGTTGCTATTCTCACAGTTTTTATTGATTTAATATTTAGTTTGGGGCTACTTTATTGCTGAAACCAAAGCTTGCAGTGTTGTTTAGATGAGCATCATGATTGTACTCCTGTATAAGGCTCCGTTTGGGGGACTTATTTTCACCGGTCAAGCGGTTACGAATTAAGACCCGGTACATACGGTCGTAACCGCTTGACCGGTGAAAATAAGTTCCCCCAAACAGAGCCTAAGTATCAAATTTATTGATTCCTTTGGATGGAATTTGAGACCCGAAATTAGAATTTGAGGTTCATTTTCATTGAATTACATCTGCAATTCTAATTCGGCAGCCTCACTCTGCCTCAATTCCATCCAACTGAACAAAACCTAATTGCCATGAGAAATTATGAGTCTTCTCTGGTTTCCATCTCTAGGTGCATTTGTAGATGAGAAGCTATTTTCGGTTTCTATTTAATTATATATTTAACTCTATAATTATTATGTGAAATTATGA
The DNA here is from genome assembly GCA_039513925.1 of Platanthera zijinensis. Taxonomy (NCBI): domain Eukaryota; kingdom Viridiplantae; phylum Streptophyta; class Magnoliopsida; order Asparagales; family Orchidaceae; genus Platanthera; species Platanthera zijinensis. The sequence continues at coordinate 122,344,580 of CM077086.1, read as the reverse complement.
ATCTTGTCCGGTTTGCATCTCTAGGCGTATTTGTAGATTGTAGAAAACAAAGTGCGAACCTTGTATATACTTCTTTCATATATCAAATACAAGAGAGAATACAAATATATAGGAGGAGAGAGGAAGGAAGAATCCTATACAATAGATGTGGGAGTAAAGGAGAAGGAAGAAAAGGGGCCTATAAATGGGCCTTTACATCATTTATCCTTATGTCTTCTAACACTCCCCCGCAAGCTGGAGCGTACACGTCGTAGGCACCAAGCTTGGACAAGAACTGGTAAAATAATTTGCGAGGTAATGCCTTGGTAAGGATGTCATCAACTTGCCCAGACGCAGGAACATGTTCAAGCTTTAACACCTTTGATTGAACCTTTTCCCGAACAAAGTGACAATCAACCTCAATATGTTTAGTCCGCTCATGGAACACAAGATTTTTCAAAATATGTATTGCAGCTTGACTATCACAAAACAACGTCGATGGTGAGGACAACCTAACTCCCAAATCCATTAGAAGACTTTCCATCCAGGTTAGTTCTGATGTGATGGCTGCCATCGCACGGTACTCAGCCTCAGCAGACGAGCGAGCAACCACCGTCTGCTTCTTACTCCGCCATGTGATAAGATTTCCTCCAAAGTAAGTACACAAACCAGTAGTCGAACGTCGATCATCTAACGAGCCCGCCTAGTCCGCATCAGAGTATGTAATAAGAGAAAGGGAGGAAGATGGCTTATACACAAGTCCTTGCCCAGGTGCAGTCTTCAGATATCCGAGAATCCGCTCCACTGCCTGAATGTGAGAAACCCGTGGGGTATGCATAAACCGACTAACCACTCCAACCGCAAATGATATATCTGGTCTCGTAACGGTTAGGTATATCAGTTTTCCCACAAGACGACGATAGTATTCTGTATTTGGAAGTAAAGAGTCAGCCTCAGATCCCTGGGCACACAACATATGGTTGACTTCCAATGGGGTTTCCGCTGGTTTGCAACCCGAGAGACCAACATCTTTCAGAAGGTCAATGCAATACTTATGCTGGGATAAGACAAGACCATCAGGTCGCCGTGCTATCTCTAGTCCAAGAAAATATCAAAGATTTCCCAGATCTTTGATTTGAAAGATAGAATTTAAATGCCGCTTAACATGTTGTATCCCAGCGGAGTCATCACTAGTGATCAGAATATCGTCCACACAAACCAGAAGTATTATAGTTCCCTCTATTGGTGACGAGTGAAGAGAGAGGAATCTGCCGAGATTTGTTTGAAGCCAACCTCACAAACAGCCTTGCTGAATTTTCCAAACCACGCCCGTGGAGACTGTTTGAGATCATAAATGGATTTACGAAGTAAACAGATACGGGACTCCCCCGTGGTCTCAAACCCGGGCGGTTGTTGCATATAGACAGTTTCAAGAAGATCACCATTCAAAAAGACATTCTTAACATCCAGCTGGTGGAGGGGCCAGTGATGATGAACAACTAAGGAGAGCAAGACCCGAACCGTATTTAATTTCGCGACTGGGGAGAACGTTTCCTCATAATCAAGCCCGTATTGTTGAGTAAAACCCCGTGCCACAAGCCGAGCCTTTAAGCGATCAACTGTCTCATCTGCGACATGTTTGATTGTAAAGATCCACTTGCAGCTAACACAAGTGTGGCCAGGAGGTGGAGACACAAGATCACAAGTATGATTACCCCACAGATTAGTCATTTATTCATCCATGGCGGCACGCCACGCCGGATGCTGGAGAGCTTCTTGCACAGAGTTAGGTATAGAGATAGAGGAGAGAGAGAGCAAAGGTAAGGAGAGGTGGAGAGAGCCGATGTAGAGAGATATAATTGGCCAAGGGATGAGCCGTCAAGAAGGATTCCAGATCAACAAGCCGCGAGATCACATCGGTAGAGGGAAGCTGTTGCTGGGCAGCTGGACGCGGAGGCCGACGAGTGAAAACTTCAATGATAGGAGGTTTGGAGGGGACATGTTTGGAGAGTACTGGTGGTGGTGTAGGAATTGGAAGCAGAGGAGGAGTAGGGAGAAGTGGCGGAAGCGGAGACGTTACGGGAATGATGGGTCGAGGTAGTGGAGGAGGAAGAAGGGGATCAGAAGGGCTGGGTGATATGGTTGGTCTTCATGAAAGGAGACATCAGCAGACACAACCACCTTTCCAGTGATAGGATTAAAGCAGACATACCCCTTCTGAGTGCGTGAGTACCCAACAAACATAGCTTTGGTAGCACGAGGGGCAAGCTTGTCAGTGGAAGGACTAAGATTGTGGACATAACAGGTATACCCAAAGACACGAAGTGTGAGAGAGAAGAGATTCGTGGATGAGCAAAGGAGAGTAATGGGTGCGACAAAGTTGAGGACAAACGAAGACATGCGATTGATGAGGTGACAAGCAGTAGAGACTACAAAGTTCTAATAGAGGGGAGGAACCTGCATTTGGATCATAAGAGATCTAGCCACATCAAGGAGGTGACGATTTTTCCTTTCCGCGATGTCATTTTGTTGAGGGGTGTTGATAAATGAAGTCTGATGTATAATACCGAACTCAACGCATAGATTGGAGAAGGTGCGACCAGTATATTCGCGAGCATTGTCTGTACGAAGAGTTTTGACACAGGTAGAGAACTGAGTGCGAGTTTCCGTAAGAAACGTACGGAACGTGGTTGGGAGTTTGACACGATCACGAAGTAAATACAACCAGGTTGCCCGTGAGTAATCATCGATAAAGGTAACAAAGTATCGATATCCAAAGACACTAGGGACCTTATAGGGCCCCTAGATATCAGAATGTACTAAGGATAAAGGAGCATCGCTCCGGGTACATGAAAGAGAACAAGAGACATGATGTTTTTGCCGAAAATATACGATTCACAAAAGAACTCTTGAAGAGAGACAGTAGGAAGAGCTTTCTTGAGAATTGGAAGAGGGGCATGCCCAAGACGATGATGCCAATCAATTGTGGAGACAGTAGTGAGAGCAGTGAAACATCAAGAAGATATAGCCCGTTAGACAGTCGCCCTCTACCAAGTATATTCTGCGTTAGTCGATCCTGCACCACAAAGGAAGAGCGTGAGAAAGTAACACAGCAATCAAGGTCTTGCGTAAGACGGCTAACAAAAAGGAGATTAAAAGGAGAGCTCAGAACATGAAGATCCGAGAATATGGAGAGAGGAGTAAGAGGCAGATGAGCAGCGCCAAAAATCGGGATCCTGTCACCATTGCCCACAGTGATGTGCTTGGGGTAAGCAGTATCTAAGTATTTGGGTGGTTGGTGTGGAGAGAGATGATGTGTAGCCCCCGAGTCCACAATTCAGGGAGAGCTGTCTGAGAAGCATGATATACCGTCTTTGAAGATCGAGGCCACAGAGCCAGATGAGCGACTAACCACCTTTTGAAGCTAATGGAGTTGAGCACGCAACGCGGCAATATCATCAGTAGTGGTGGAACCAGATGCCATAATCCTGAGCTGCGAATAGGCACAGAAGCCGGGCGGCAAGGAGGCAGGCGGCTTGCCGGACAGAACTAGTGGCTACTCCGGAAGAACGATGAGGGCAGCGAGAAACGAAGCCGCGCGGGCACCAGCGTTAAGACGAGGTCGCACACGATTAGAGGAGATCGCGTGAGAGGTAGCGAGTAGAAGGGAGCCCGTAGCGAAAAGAAACATGCCGCGATGGGTAGAACCGTGAGCGGCAGCAGGTAGAAAGAACAGAGGCCAGCGAACTGACACAAGACTGGGCGGGAGAAACAGATCGCACCAAGATCCGGAGCGGTAAGAGAAGAGAAGCCGGCAAGACTAGAGAGCAAGAGAAGCCGCACGGTCCCGATGTCAACACACCAGAGGCAAGAGGCCGCGACCAAGATGCAGAGCGGTTAGCTGGAAGAAGCCGCCACCCGAGACACGAGGAGAAGCCGCACGGTCACAGTGATAACACACCAGCGGCAAGGAGGATGCCGCGAACAATATGCGGAGCCCGCAGCAGAGAGGAGAGGCCGCGAGCGACAAGACAAGTCGCATCGACTAAGCAGAGAAGAATCCGCGTGAGAAGTCCGCACGGTCACGGTGAGCACACTAGCGACAAGGAAAGATGTCGCGACCAAGAGCGGAGCTCGCAGCGGGAGAGAAGCCGCAACGGATAGGAGAGCGCCAAGCGGGGCGCCTGTAGTGATTGAAGAAGGGAGACCGCATCGGGTAGGAGAGCAGCAGCGGTAAGGAAAACCGCGCGGTCTCGGTGATAACACCAGCGACACAGAACGGTGCCGCGACGAGACGCGGTGCTCGCAGCGGTTCGAAAGAACCCGTAGCGAAAAAAAGTCGTAGCGACAAGGAACGAAGTCGCGCGATAAGATCAGAGAAGGAGAGATTGCGGGTAGAGGAAGAAACCGCAGCGAGATGGCGAGAAGCCGGGCGGGAAGAAAGAAGAAACCGTTCGGTTAGGGGGAAGGGCCCACCAGATCGAGATGTTTATAAAGGGGTGGGTGGGTAAGACGAGGAGGAGGCCACGAGAGAGAGGAAGAAGAGCGGTTAGAAAAACAATAGACCGCACGGGAAGCCGCAGTGAGAAGCAGGAAAGGCCGCAAGAACAAACCACCCAGTTAAACAAGGAGAGCCAGGCGGAAGACCAAGCTGCCCGGTCAAGAAGAGAAACCGAGCGGATAGGGAAGCCGAGCGGTTAGAAAACAGGCCGGACCGATTCGCTCTGATACCATGTAGAAAACAAAGGGCGAACCTTGTATATACTTCTTTAATATATCAAATACAAGAGAGAATACAAATATATAGGAGGTGAGAGGAAGGAAGAATCCTATACAATAGATGTGGGATTAAAGGAGAATGAAGAAAGGGGCCTATAAATGGGCCTATAAATGGGCCTTTACATCATTTATTCTTATGTCTTCTAACATAGATGATAAGATATATTTGGTTCTATGTAACTATTTATTAAACTCCATAATTGTTTTGAGAAATTACGAGTATTCTTTGGTTTCCATCTCTTGGTGCATTTGTAGATGAGTAGCTATATTTGGTTTCTATGCAACTATTTATTACACTCTATAATTGTTATGAGAATTTTTCAGGTGCGTTTGCTGTTATCAACATTTGCGCATATGGTGCACCTAAAATCCATATTTTTGAACCACTTGATTTTTTTAAAAATGGTTGAGAATGCAATTAAGTTTATGATTTACCAACAAAATAATCAAATTGGAATCGTCTAGACTAATTCATAGACATTTATTGTTTGAACTTATTCCTCATAAATAAATGTAACGAGTCAAAATTTTATATTAAAAAAATGCCTGTAAATGGCTTCAAATTGATTTTTTTTGAATTTAATCTAATCATAATAACATTTTGAGTAGTTTTAAAAAATTATCTTAAAACCTCAAAAATGTAAATTTTTGGTAGACAGACGGGTGTGCTTGCGCATTAAAAATTCCCAGTTGTTATTGGGTTTCATTGTTTAACCTTCCCTGTCTATTTATGGTATGGAGATTCAATGTCTGTGTATTACACCTTTTTTTTGAAAAGTGCTCTTTGAATCTTTTTTAAAGATATAAATAACATTTTTAACTTGCAGCTAACAACCCAAAATTTGAATTCAGGGAGCTCAATTGCAGGGAAAAGATGAGTGGCCAATTAGTACAACTGATGAGAAAGATGATTGTGTTCCTTCCAACGACTATTTCTCTATCCATCATGAGGACCATTCTATAGAGTGCCTTAATAATTCTAACAAAGCTTCTGAAACTCAGAAGTTGCATAGATATTTCTACTATGATACTCCCTTTAACGAGGATACTGGTGTCTGGATTCCTGTTTCAATCCCTCCCATGTCCACTAGTGATCGTGAGGAATTTCGCCGAGGATTCTTGACCAACGGGGCATATTTTCCCGATGGGGATATAAGTTGGTCTCAGCTTGCAGGAGGGGATAAGGAGATGACCATGTGGGATATTATGTCGGAGATTCTTCTTGTTGCTCGAGAAAAGATGAATTTCCTATCTATTAGCGAGTTAGGTAGAGTGAAAATGTCTTGGTTACCAAATGAACTATTGGAGCATACCTGGAATGAGGTGGCACACACTCTTACAGAGGCTAGCTATGAAAATGCAAAGGAAATTCTCGACGCTGTCCCGCCAAAATGGCTGGCTGACAGTGCTGCAACAATGTGCATGCTTTGCAATGTGAGATTTCATCCGATTATGCGTTCTCGACATCACTGCCGTTTCTGTGGTGGGATATTTTGTAAGGAATGTTCGATGGGAAGGTGCTTGCTTCCCTCTAAATTTCGGATCGGGGACCCACAACGTGTTTGTGATGTGTGCGCCGTGCGTCTAGAGATTGTTCAACCTTATCTTATGGATCAAATTAGCCGGGCATCACAATTGCCAACTCATGATCTGACAGATCTTAGCACATTGAGATCTTGGTTGAACTTTCCGTGGGGACTGTCAATGGAGTATGAGATCTATAAGGCAGCTAATATAATTCATTGTTACAATAAGGTAGTACTTTCCATGAATATATTGGAGTTTTATTGTGTAAATTTGCCTTTTGCTAAGCTCCAAATCACCCAGTAATAAAGTTTGTTGCCTTCTCAATAATAGAGCTTTGGTTAATGACCTCCCTGGTGATAGACCTTGTTCGGGTTGTCTTTGCATACTAGCTGATTAGCTGGCTACCATTCTCAAGGGGTTTAGTACTTTATATATATATATATATATATATAGGGGCCTGTTCCTGTGCGAACACAGGAACAGTGCGAAGGTGCAAAGAGGGACCTTCCCAGCAACGGCGCCGGCGGCTCGGGGCTCGCCGGCCACCGGCGGCCCGGGGTTCGTCGGCGGCCACGCCGACGAACCCCGGGCGGCCGGTGGCCGGCGAGCCCGCAGACGCTGCAAAAAAAATTTGCAGCATCACACCGCCACTGCCGGCGGCTGCGGGCTCGCCGGCCACCGGCCGCCCGGGGTTCGTCGGCGGTGGCGGTGTGATGCTGCTGGCCGTTTGATTCAATAGCGGCGAGAAGCAATCGGACGGTGGCCCGCTGTTCTTCGCACCTTCGCACAAGCCCTTATCCGCATATGAACTCTATCCACATATATATATATATATATGAGTCTGGAATATATAAGCTCAAACATTTTTTATACGAAAAAGTTGAACATTTTTCCAAAATATGCACGGTTTGGCCGGAATTTGGCCCGAAAGGTTGCTGGTTCGAATTTTGAAATTTATTATTATATTCATTTCGACCCAGCAACCTTTCGGGCCAGATTCCGGCCAAATCGTGCATATTTTGTAAAAATATTCAACATGAAAGTTGTAGATCTCGTTCTTGGCTACAAAATGCATATATTATTTGCCTAATTCCAACATACATGATGAGAGAATGAGCTCATGCTTTTTTCCTATGAAAAAAACTTGAGACTTTTAGTATATTTCATATAATAAATAAATAAATAAATAAATAAATAAATATGGTTAATTACCGGGACCTCCCTTGCAAGTTTGCATATTTACAGGTACCTCCCTTCTATGTTTTGAAATTACACGGACCTCCCCTACAAGTATGCCAAGTTTACAAGCTCCTTCTTCCTTTTAAAATTTGGATAAAGTGTTAGATTAGTAAGAAATATTTCTTAAATGCCAACTTTACCCTTTGTAATGTTGTCAAATAATAGAGGGATGTGTTTTTTTTAAAAAAACTTTAGTAGTGTCTTTTAAAGAACTTATTGAGGAAGTTAATTTGTTTTTGTTGATAATTTTAATTAAATTAGTTTGTCCAAATAACATAATATGTACATACTCCTATTTACAAAATTAAAAGATTGTAGGATTTCTTTTTTACTTTCTTACTGTGTATTTTAACAAATTTATTGACAAAGTACAACAAACAACAACACTTAGACCTTTATACCACTATAATAGGGTCGGCTATATGAATCCTTTGTCGCCATTGTGCCATATCTTTAGTCATAATCTCACTAATGCCTAAGTACATCATGTCTTTCCTTATAGTTTCATTCCAAGTCTTTATTGTTCTTCCCCTCCGTCGTTTAACCTGCCTAGTGACTAGAATCTTCAACGCCTTACATGTGCCTCTAATGGTCTCCTCTGTATGTGTTCAAACTATCTTAGTCGAGCTTCTCGCATCTTCTCTTCAATTGATGCAACTCATGTCTTATCCCTGATACATTCATTCCTAATTTTATCTAGTCTCGTGTGTCCACACATCCACCTAAGCATTCTCATCTCTGTAACTCCCATTTTTCGCTCATGTGCATAATTCACTGCCCAACACTCAAAACCATAGAGCATTGTTGGTCTAATTGCATAACAGTATAACTTGCCTTTAAGTTTTAATGGTACTTTACGATCACATAAGATCCCTGATACGCTTCTCCACTTCAACCAACCCGCTTGGATTCTATTTGTCACATCTTTATCAATACCTCCATCATTTTGAACTATCGATACAAGATATTTAAAACACTCACTATCGGGAATATCTTAATCACCCAACTTAATAACGAACTCATCCGTCCTTCTTGCACAGCTAAATTTAAGCTACATATGCTCCATCTTTGCCCTTCTCAACCTAAAACCCTTCTTTTCTAAAGTTTCTCGCCAAAATTCAAGTTTTGTGTTTACACCATCTCGCATCTCATCGACTAAAATTATATCATCCACAAATAATAAACACCAAGGTATTGCTTGTTGAATATGTTTTGTGTGCTTATCTAAGATAAGGGTAAAGAGATAATTGCTTAAAGCTAAACTTATTGATATGTTAACCCAAATCCTGCGATAGCTGGGGAGATCATCAGGCAAGCATGGACACTTACCGGGCTATCATTTCCGAGTTCGCGAGGTCTTCAGGCGGAAGTTTTAGATATCCGTGGACATTGTCCAGTCCATAGCAGTGTTCGGCGCGGGCACTCTTCAGGCAACCCCGAGGCGTGTATCTGGCAGGCAATCTCTCACAAAGCAGCTTTGTGGATCCGACCCAAAGGTCGCGGCAAGCACTTCTCCTGGAGCCCGTACAAACTCGCCTCTTCGACATCGACCTCGGTGGTACCGCGCGGAGATGTGTGATCTCCTCTCAACCCCCGCCGCCCGACTCTTCGTGTTTCTCAGGCAGTTGCGCATTTAATACCATAGTTAATGAGGCAGTAAAAGCCCGTCGGTTCGTGAATCGTCCAAGCCACCTACCCTCGAGTATAAATAGGGACCAGGGGGGCTTGGATGAGACACACAGACTGAGCCTAGAACTAGCTTAGTTGTTGGTGCGGGCACCGAGTCTAGTCAAGTTTTCTCTCTTATTCCCTCGTGTACTCGCTCGTACTCTCTTGTAATACTTTGCAATTAGTCAAGAGGCCCGTCGCAAGGAAGTCATTCGTCGCAGAGGGTCAAATCTGGCGTTCTCCGCTGCCAGCGACATCTTTTTTCACACTCTTTTACTCGCTTTAACCATCCACAGGGCTAGTAACCGACCGCCCGCGGACCACTGCCGACCACCCTACCCAGGGATAGCACGCGGAGAGTTGGTGATATTTTTGGCTCCAACAAAATTTGGTGCGGTGAACGTGGACCAAGTGGTTAGTGAAATCGCCCTGCAGCTAAAGATTAGCGGTAGCACGCTACCCCCCCACCCCCACCGCGACCTTCAGATACCTTTTCAACCGATGAATTCACCCTCATGGTGGGTGGACAATCGACAGACCGCAAGCAGCCGGCTGTCACTCGTGCCGAGTTCGAGCTTTTGCTCGACTTGGTTAATCGACTGGTCGCCCAGGGAGAGCAGCGGGCATAGAATGCCGAACATCCGAGAGTGCCCGCAACCCCCATTCATCTACCACCTCCACCACTAGGGAATCCGCCCCAACTCCAACTGCAAGAGGAGGGAGCCTGCGCCCGCCATCAGCATTTCCGAGAAGCTGTCCGGGATCATCCTGGAAGGGTCCTGAACTTCGAGGACCAGGAACCAGTGATGGGGGCAAAGGTTTATTTGTTTTTTTCTAGGAATCACTGGGGAAACAACCCCCAACGACTTTAGGGAGCCACGACTACCTCGCTTCTCCGGGAAGGAGGATCCCGGTTCCCACTTACAGGTTTTCTATGCCACAGTGTCTCTACAACCGCTCTTTGAGGGTCTGCGTTGCAAATTACTTTCCACCACCTTCGATGAGAATGTGAGGGAGTGGTTTTACAACCTCCCTCCCAGTTCGATCACTTCTTTCAAATAATTGAGAACAAATTTTCTACAAAGTTTCGCCACCTCCAAACGACAAAAAGCGGATTTCGACGCTCTATTTCAGATCCGGCAAGGACCAAGGGAGACCCTCAGACAGTTTGTTGATCACTTCCAGTGTCTGATCATGGAAGTTCCAGACGTGGACCCACAGGTCTACATAATAGCCTTTACTAATGGCCTCCGACCCCAACTGTTCAAGTTCATTATCAGCGAGAAGAAGCCTAAGACATACACAGAGTTGGTCGAGAGGGCAAATCAGTTCATTGAGGGAGAGTTCAATAATTAGGAATTCATCGCGGGACTCTTTGATCTTGGTGGCAAGCACCCGTTTAGTTCTTCCAACCGACCTCCAACACTTCTTCAAAAAAGTAATTTTATCCGCAAGGAGCATCGATCCCCCAGCTCGCATGGGCAAAATTTTCATCGTGAGTCCCTTGAATCTTTCAGCAGATGAGGCCGGGACACCACCAGTCGCAACAAGAAGGCAGTGATAATCCACCATTGCTGTTAGGAGCGTCCCCAGAGCAGTGGGGCGAGGCACAAGAGTATACCGACATAGGAGTAGCACTGAAAGAGGTTGTGGAGATCCTCCAACAACAACCGGATTTCCGGCTCCCGCGGTTTATGAAAGGAGGGTTCAGAAGTAGGAACCCGAACTTCTAATAGTAAGTTCCACCAAGATGTGGGGCATGATACTAAGAATTGTCGAGTCCTCCGTGACCTGGTGGAGAAGCTGCTTAGGGAAGCAAAGTTGGAGTACCTGCTTACAGAAAGGCAGGCGGAGAATACCTAGGAGACCTCGTCCTGAAAAGGTAAAGAGAAGATTGGGGAGGGGCCGAGTGCGCCGAGGTGAAACATGATCGAGCAAGTAGGAAACACGAAGGAAGAGTGTGTAGAGGTAGAAGGGGTCGGCCCGCTAGGGTGTATCAACTACATACATGGCGGGGACGGAGTGGAGTCCTCCCGCAAGGGGAGTCTGAGGCGTCTACAGGGGAGAGAAGCAGCCTTAGCATTGCTGGCGCCGCATCCTCGCGGGATGGTAGCATTCAAGGAGGAGGATTTTCCCTGGTCATCAACCCCTTTCACGACGCGGTCATCATGTCCGTTTTGGGAGATTACACTGTGGCCCGAATCCTGATAGACACGGGAAGTTCAGTCAATGTCCTCTTCAAGCCCACATATGAGGTAATGAAGAAGAGCGAGCCGCTGAAAGCCTGCGATGACGTACTCTATGGCTTCGCTGGGGAGAAGAAAGAGGTCGAGGGGAGCGTGAACCTGACCGTCATCCTGTGTGGGATAGCCCGACAGGAATCCTTCTTGGTCATTGACGCACCCAGCTGCTACAATGCAATTTTTGGGAGGCCCCTCTTGGAAAACTTCCAAGCCATTGCGTCAAGCTACCATCAGGTCCTAAAGTTCCCGTTAGGAGGAAAACAATTCAGGATCTGGAGTGACCCAAGGATGGCTCGAGAGTGTTACATCTGCTCGGTGAGCACTGTTAGAGCTTGAGGAGACCGGACGGTCTTATGTCTAACCGCAGCGGTCTATCTATCTCAGCGACCTAGCGGTTTGGTCCAGCGGTCTGGTGGTGTACCTCAGCTTGCGGTCAGGTGGACAGCAGCAGTGGCGGTCTGAGGAATAACTGCAGCAGCGGTCTGGAGGTTAGCCACAACGGTATGAAGGAAGCCGCAACGTTCTGGAAGAAAACCGCAGCAGCGGTCTATCGGTTAGCCGCATCGGTCTGAATGAAGCCGCAGTGGTCTGGCAGAGAGGCACAGTAGCAGTCTGTCGGTGAGCCGCAACAATCTGGATAAAGCCGCAACGGTCTGGTTGAAGCCGCAACAGCGGACAGATGGTTAGCCGCAACTGCGGTCTAGTGACAACCCGCAGTTGCTGTCCGGTAGCTTGTAGCAGCTGTAGTCTGATGGGTAGCCGCAACTGCGGTCTGGTGGCAACCCGCAGTTGCGGTCTGGAGGCCTGTACCAGCGGTCTTCCCTGGCAGTTAGGAGACTTTCCTAGTTGCCGCTTGGTGTTCGGTTATTTGTTGTATAGTGGGCGGTTTGACCATGTCAAACCGCGTAGACTGCCCGACTTGTATTTAGTACCACATCGGTTGTTGTATTCTCTCATCTCCCCCGATTTCAATAAATAAGGGGACATACCTATGTAATAATTATCTTTTTGGAGCAATAAAATTTGCGATTTATTTACTTCTTGGCCGTTTTCTCGCTCATTTTTCATATGGTATCAGAGCGAATCGATCCTTTGCTCCAATCAGATTGCGGTTTGTTTGTTAAACCGCGCCAGCTTCTTCCAGTTTGCTTCCCGCGCCGACTTCTTCCTGTTCGCTTCCCACCCTTCCCTCCCTTGCTTGTCGCTCTCCTGCGCTTTCTTCTTTGCACGTGTTCTGTTCGCGCGGCTTCTTTTGCTTAGTCGCATTTTGTTGCGGTTTCTCAGCTGTTCACTGCTTCTTCTCTTCTCTGTTGTGAGTTCCGCGTTTTGGTCGCAACATCTTCCTTGCCGCTAGTTTGTTGTCACCGTGACCGTGCGAACTCGTTCTCTTCTTTATTTCTTGCTTCTTTTTTTCTTGTCGCTGCGACTTCTTTTCTTGTCGTTGCGGCTTCTCTAATCGTTGCGGGCTCCACATCCTGGTCGCGGCCTCTTTTTTTGCCGCTGGTGTGGTATTACCGTGACCGTGTGGTCTTCCCGCGCGGTTTGTTTGCTGCTACTTCTCTTTTCTCGCGCGGGTTGATTTCTCTTCTCGCGCGGTCTCTTCTTGGTTTGCTCCTCTTGGTGCCCGGTTCTCTTCGGCTTCTTTTCAAACCGTGCGGTTTGATTCTCTGCCCCTCTCTTTCTTTTGGTCGCTGGTTTCTTGCGACTTGTTTGCCATCTTATTCGGTTTGGCTTCTTTTGACGGCTTGTTTCTAACCGTGCGGATAGTTTTTCTTCCTTCTGGTTTTTTTTTCTTTGAGATGGTTTCTCTTCTCTCCTCTACAACTCGTGCTCTTGTGACCTCCTCTGATAAGCGGTTTGTTCTCTTCTTTTCTTGAACAGAACAGACTGTCTGTAATGCCCCCGATTTTTTTCCGCGATTATTTTATTCTCGTTTGGCGTTACGGTGACGCGTTTTTGTGGCTTGTGCCATTTGTGGAGTGTGGTTTTGCTCCTTAGAACTGAGTGGCCTTATTTGTAGCCTATGGGCAAGATCTCCCTAGCAAGCCGAGTCGTTTTGGGTGACCCGGTGTGGCCTCTTGGGGGATGCTTGTGTTTTGGCTTTAGGTGGGTATAACTCGAGTTCTGTTCGTCGAAAGTTAATTTCGACTTCGCCGTTGCGTTCGTAGCATGGGTATTTAGCTACGGTGCGAATTTCGTCGAATTCCGAGGTAGTTTGGTTTTCGCGTCGCTTTGGGTGTGCCATTAGTAAAATCTAATTAGAAACCCTCTTAGTTTAAGTGAACCGGTGGCTTGGGAGACGGTTAGGCTGAACAGGCGTGGTAAGGCTTATTTATAAAGCTTTGGTTAGAAGTTGGCGGGCCCACTCTCTTCCTTCTTCCCAAGACCGAAACCGCCTGCTCCTGTTCGCGGACAACAGAGACGGAAGCGGCAGACTGCCCTAGCCTTCGGACGACGATTCCGGGAGCTTTCGTGGACGGAATTCGATTCCGAAGACGGCTTTGGCTTGCTCTCGCTCAGATCTGCATTTCGACGGTAAGAGATTTGATTTTCGTGGAGTTTTAGGAGACTTGGATTTTCGATTTTCTGTGGATTCCGCCATTAAAGCGCGGGAATGTGCTTTTAGGTGCTGCTGCTGCTAGTGCCGAGTGAAGAGGAGGGAAAGCCGACCAAGGTTCGCCGGAAATCGAGGCAAGTGGTATTCTTGCCCTTGCCGTTTTTTTTTCTCTTGATGAATTGGAAAAATCCCGGTTAGCCCTAGGGTAGAAGCCAAGCTTGTCTTTTTATCTTGTTGAAATTAGGGTTTAGTTTCTCCTAATGAGCCCCCCTCTTTGTGCTGTTGGTGCTCAACCCGCCGGCGTAATACCGCCAATTTAGACTCCAGATTTCTGTCTGGTTGTTGCCTTGCGGGTGAAGCCGAGAGAGAGAGAGTAGGAGGGGGGGGGGGTGCCTGCTGTGTATCTTGGAAAGAGCTAAATTTGGGCTCTCGGGTTGCCGGTGTTGAGTGTGGTGCACACACTCAAAGCCTTTGCGTGTTTGGCGTTGAGTGTGGTGCACACACTCAACGCCACAGCTGTAGTCGGTTTGAGTTTTTTGGCTAATACTAAGGCGTTGAGTGAGGTGGACTCACTCAACGCCACAGCCCCTGCTAGCGGCCAAGTACTTTGGCGTTGAGTGAGTCGACCTCACTCAACGCCATTTCCGTTTTGGCGTTGAGTGAGGTGAACTCACTCAGCGCCGCGGTTTTTTCCGAGAAGCTAAGTACTTTGGCGTTGAGTGAGGTGTGCTCACTCAACGCCACAGCCTTTTCTGAGGCTAAGTACTTTGGCATTGAGTGAGTCGACCTCACTCAACGCCATTTCGGTTTTGGCGTTGAGTGAGGTGACCTCACTCAACGCCATAGCTTTCTGTGCAGTCAAGTACTTTGGCGTTGAGTGAGGTGTGCTCACTCAATGCCACAGCCTTTTCTGAGGCTAAGTACTTTGACGTTGAGTGAGTCGACCTCACTCAACGCCATTTCGGTTTTGGCGTTGAGTGAGGTGACCTCACTCAACGCCGTAGGCAAGTTTACGGCCAAGTCCCGTGGCGTTGAGTGAGTGAACCTCACTCAACGCCATTTCTGGTTTGGCGTTGAGTGGGGTAGACTCACTCAACGCCACAACCCTTCTTTGCGGCCAGAACCTCTGGCGTTGAGTGAAACGACCTCACTCAACGCCATTGCCGTTTTGGCGTTGAGTGAGGTCAGCTCACTCAACGCCGCAGATTTGCCTTGTTTGCGGCTAAGTGCCAGGGCGTTGAGTGAGTGAACCTCACTCAACGCCATTGCTATTTTGGCGTTGAGTGAGGTGGACTCACTCAACGCCGCAGTCTTCTTTTGCGGCTAAGTGGCAGGGCGTTGAGTGAGTGAGCTTCACTCAACGCCATTGCTGTTTTGGCGTTGAGTGAGGCCAGCTCACTCAACGCCACTTTCTCTGATTGTGGTTAAGTACCAGGGCGTTGAGTGAGTGTACCTCACTCAACGCCATCGCTGTTTTGGCGTTGAGTGAGGTTAGCTCACTCAACGCCAGAGGATTCTTGCGGGAGGCGTTGAGTGAGTGAACCTCACTCAACGCCATGCCTGTTTTGGCGTTGAGTGAGGCTAACTCACTCAACGTCAGAGTTGTTCTTCTGGAGGGCGTTGAGTGAGTGAACCTCACTCAACGCCATGGCTGTTCTGGCGCTGAGTGAGGCTAACTCACTCAACGCCAAGGTCTGGTTAGGCGTTGAGTGGGTCCCACTCAACGCCAAGCCGTGTTGAGTCATTTCAACACTTTTTTCCCTACCTAGATTTTTGCCCTCGAGTGAATTACTTGATTTTCTTTGAGGTTCCTTGTCGGCTATGTTTTTCTTTCCTAAATGCCGAATCGTGGGTCGTGGTTAGTAGTGGTGGTTTGGAGCTCTTAAGAGGGGAGGTATTGTGTAATTTAGCCAAGGCCACCCTTTTTCTTTTATCTTGCCCCAGGTACGGGCTGGGCAAGGGGGTGGGAGGTCCCTAGTGCTTTCACATGTAGACCCTCGAGCTTTGTTTCTTGGAAATGGTGGTTGGGGGACTGAGTTTGCCTCCAACCCAGATCCACGTTGTTTGTTTTGCTACTACCATCTCCCACAGTTTAGGGTGTTAGACGTTTCTTCCTTGGTAGATTGCAGCATTTTGGGCTCTTGACAGCTTAGTAGACTCTGCAGGAAGTAGTTTCTGGGCAGGGTTGATGCTGTTTTCTCGCACCTGGTGCATTTCTTTTTGTCTTGCCTTGGGCAGTTGTGACTTTTACTGCTTTGTTTTTTCCTCTTTCATTTATAATCTGATTGACACTTTCGTGCAGTTTTCCTTGTTTTGCTTGCTGAGGTATTCTTTCTTCTTTTGAATGCCTCAGGTTCTGGACAGTAGCCAGTTTGGTGGCTAGGTTGCTGTGGTGTTGCTGGTGGTCTCTTAGACTCTAGAGATCCTGTTGCTTTGTTAGTGAGGTAATTTTTCTGCACTTTTCTTACAGACATATATATTTGCCAGTGGGTTCGTGTCAGGTTGTTGACGCCCACTGGTAGTTTTTACCTTTGTACTAGATATGTTACTTTTGCTGCTACCATTTTCTGGAGACAGTCTACTTGCTATGAGAAGGATTTATGCTAGGTTGCTAGTTACTTTTAAAACTACAATTATTATTATAAGTATAATACATGATCAGCATGTTTTATAAAACTCAATCACTATTTTCCAAATAACGTAAAAAAGATCGTTTTCTTATATAATATAAATTAAATGTAGAGTCTTGCATAGCATAAGTTGTCCTTTTGGGGCACTTATGCACTCCTTTAGGATGTTAAACCTGAATAAAGCATTTTCCGCAGCGTATAAGTATAGTTTTTAAACTGTGGACTAGGTGATCCACCGAGCCGAGGGATACGGCCTCTAAAAATATAACTGATTTTCTAATCATTAAACTCATGAATTTCTTTCATAAAGTAAAGTAGATGGTTTTGCCTGAGCGTCAGCAGTTATCCCCTGCTCGACGTGCCATCATGACGCGTGTTTTCTCATACTCTGATAATTCCTAAATTCGGAGAAAATGCGGATTGTGACAGTTGGTATCAGAGGGAGGTTGCTTGACAAGTTAGTCGGGCAACCTTCCTTTGATTGCATTAATAGTTCATCATCATGTCATTCACACACCGATATGTCATCAGCACGTCTTGGCAAAAGCACGAACACTACACTCATAGCATAACATGAAGTATACGGGGCATATTATGTAGTATGAGATGCATAATATGTGTTCGTATATGGATCCACCATAGGGGCAACATGTGAGGGTTATGTAGTATGTGATGCATAACCTCACCACATGGCTGCGACTAGCTCGTTTTCTTTTTCGTTGCATGAGAATGTTATGTAGTATGAGATGCATAACATTTTCATGCGTACGCCGCTCATAACATGCATTAGGGCCTTTTTAGAATGCATAACACAAACATGCATAGCATAACATTGCATAAGCACAACGTGTCAAGCTAAAGACTGGCAGGATGACATATGTACATGCATAAACTTTCAAGTCAAAAGTAATATAAAGTCATGCATTCCCGATCTAGGCACAAGAGTTAGTATGGTGGTGGTTAACCATCCTAGGTTAGGACATAACATCAATTTTTGTAAAAAGATAAACTCCCAGAGCAAGTTTAGCAGCTTTAAGTTCATATCTATATATGTATTGTCTGTACTTGTAGTTGGTTCTAGCCGTTGTAATAGGATCTGACTAATGTTGCTATGATTTTAGGATGGAGAGACGTCCTTCGACTAGATCGACTCCCCTATCTGAGGGTGAGTCATCTGGAGCGCAGAATGACGCGGTGATCGAGAGCCTGCGACAGAGTAGCGATGCCATGAGCAGGCAGATGGTGGAGATGCAGGCCCAGATTCAGTCCCTGGTGGCGGTTGTGGCAGGTCAGACTCAGGGTGTGCAAGGCTCTGCAGGGGGGTTAGCTGTCCCTCCTCCTCCTGCACCCTTAAGACCTCCAGTGGTGGTGCCAGCAGAGATGACCTTCATCTCGCAGTTTCAGAGGCCGAGCCCTCCCACTTATGACGGGAAGACAGACTTCATGGTCATAGACGATTGGCTGATCTCCATGGAGGAGATGTTCTCGTACTCCGGGATTGCAGATGACCAGAGGGTGATGATAGTCGCCTATCAGCTTAAAAGTTTGGCTAAGAGTTGGTGGCTGAGAGAAAAAGAGAGCTTGGTAGCTGGATGCTCTTGGGAAGTGTTCAAGGAGATGCTGTTGAGGAAGTTCTTACCCTCGGTCGAGCGTGACCGCCTCATGAACGACTTCCTCCATCTGAAGCAAAGACAACTCACGGTGGGTGAGTATGAGATAAAGTTCAGCAAGTTGAGCCGTTTTGCCCCTGGATTGGTCAGCATTGAGGCTGATCGAGTTAAGCGATTTCTCGGTGGCTTGAGGAGCGAGGTGTAGCAGTTGACCAATGCTTATGGGTCAGAGACTTATGCAGGAGTAGTGGAGGCTGCTCTGAAGGTGGAGGCTTTTGAGACCGCAAAGAGCAGAGGCCAGCAAATGAGGTAGGACAAGAGGAAGTCTGTGGAGGAGAAGAAACCCCAGGTACCCGGTGCTGCTCCGGGAAAGAAGAGCAAAGTGGTGTGTAGCTTCTGTGGCCGGTCAGGCCACCCTGTCGAGAGATGTTTCAAGAAGGCAGCAGCTCAGAAGAAGGAGCAGGTTCATGCGATTCAGGGTGCTCCTAAGAGGGATGTCTCCTGTTCTGTTTGCAAGCGACCCGGGCATATAAAGTCTGCTATCAGTGTGGGCAGAAGGGACACATCAAGACTAGGTGTCCTCAGGTCCAGCCTGCTCTTCATGCAGTTCCACTTCAGGCGCTACCTCCACCTAAGCGGGTGGACAAGGGCAAGGGAAAACTGAACGTGATCTCTTCCGAGGAGGCTCAAGCTTCGACTCAGGTCATCTCAGGTTAGTTGATTTTTCAGCCTAAAGATTTTACTTTTGTTTCACTAGAATGTTTGCAGTATTGTTGTGGCAGTTCCTTAGTTATGTGCTCCTATAGGGAAATTTAAGGTGAAGAACCGCTGAGCGCGTGTTCTGTTTGACTCCGGCGCTACCCACTCGTTCGTGGCTAGAGCCTTTGTGGAGCGACATCGGTTGACTTCAGATCGAGTTCGGGATACCTTCCGTGTCAAGTTCCCCTCTAGTGAATCTGTTTTGTCAGATTTGGGCATGTTAGATTGCCCTGTTTTGTTGGGGGACTTCCTTGCGAAGGCAGACCTGAAGATGATTGATCTTGAGGACTTCGATGTTATTCTGGGCATGGACTGGCTGTCTAGGTATGATGCGGTTATTCAGTGCAAAGGGAAGCGCTTGGACTTCATCAGGGACGACGGTCAGCCCGGAAGCGTGTATGCTGATCTGTGCCAGGATTCTCCTGTCATCTCTGCGGTATGTGCTCAGAAGCTGTTTCTTTCGGATTGTTTTGCTTGTTTGGTCTCGGTGGTGGGGACCGCTGTTAGTGTACCGCGATTGGAGGAGATTCCAGTTATTCGTGATTTCGCCGATGTTTTTCCTGATGATCTTCCTGGTCTTCCTCCCGAGCGGGATGTTTAGTTTGTGATTGATTTGGAACCGGGTACGCGTCCTATTGTTAAGGCGCCGTACCGGATGACCCCTCGTGAGTTAGAGGAGTTGCGAGTCCAGTTGGATGAGCTGTTGGCAAAAGGATTTATCAGGCAGAGTTCGTCGCCTTGGGGTGCTCTTGTGCTGTTTGTGAAGAAGAAAGATGGGTCGATGCGGCTTTGCATCGACTACAGGGAGTTGAACAAAGTCACTATTAAGAACAGGTACTCTCTGCCGATGATCGATGACTTATTTGACCAGTTGCACGGTAGCACGGTGTTCTCCAAGATCAACCTTCGTTATGGCTATCATCAGCTCAGGATCCGTGAGGCAGATATTCCACGGACTGCGTTTAGATCGAGGCATGGACATTTTGAGTTCTTGGTGATGTCGTTTGGGTTGACCAACGCACCATCAGCTTTCATGGATATGATGAACCGGGTGTTCAAGGATTTCCTAGAGAAGTTCGTGGTGGTCTTCATCGATGACGTGTTGGTTTATTCTCGCAGCGCTGAGGAGCATGAATAGCATCTGCGCTTGGTTCTATCGGAATTGAGGAATCACAAGTTATTCGCCAAGCTGAGCAAGTGCGAATTTTGGTTGCCTCAGGTCTCATTTCTAGGCCACGTGAAGAACAAGGATGGGATCTCGGTCGACCCAGAAAAGGTCGCAGCAGTGATGGATTGGAGTAGGCCGAGCACGCGTAAGGAAATCAGGAGCTTCCTAGGGTTGTCCGGCTACTACATGAGGTTCGTAGAGGGTTTCTCTTCCCTAGCTGCACCTTTGACCAAGTTGACTCAGAAGAACGCGGCCTTTGTTTGGAGCGAGAAGTGCGAAGAAGCCTTCCTGGAGCTAAAGAATAGATTGCGCACTGCTCCCGTTCTGACCCTGCCTACTGAGGGTGTGGATTATGATGTATACGTGGATGCTTCGCATGTTGGTCTGGGTTGCGTGTTAATGCAGGTTGGAAAAGTGATTGCCTATGGGTCAAGGCAATTGAAGACTCATGAGAAGAATTATCCTACGCATGACCTTGAGTTTGTAGCGGTGATTTATGCGTTGAAACTGTGGAGGCATCTACTTTATGGGGCTCAGTGCAAGATCTTCACTGATCATAAGAGCCTGAAGTACGTGTTCACGCAGAAGGAGTTGAATCTGCGCCAGCGGCGGTGACTAGAGTATGTGGCCGATTATGACGTAGAGATCCAGTATCATCCAGGCAAGGCCAATGTGCTGGCCGACGCCCTGAGCCGAAAGACGGGAAGATCTTTAATCTCTCCGCCGATCGTTTAGTGGAGGAGTTCCTCCTTATGGATATATCAGTGGGATGCTGTGGCTTGCAGAGTAGTTTGTTAGTGGCAGAGCCGTCTTGGATTTCTTTGACCAGATTGCACCAGAAGGACGATCCAGATCTTCTGCACTTATTCACCAGGACCGAGAAGGGGGAGTTGCCAGACTTTGCTATCGATGAGGCGGGTACGTTGAAGTACCGCGACAGATTTTCCATCCCCGCTGTAGGGGACATCAGGGGTATGATTTGCAGAGAGGCTCATGGATCCAGCGTTGCCTACCATCCAGGATCTACGAAGATGTATCGTGACTTAAAGCAAATTGTCTGGTGGTATGACATGAAAGGTGATATAGCCCGATTTGTTGCTGAATGTCACACTTGCAAGCATGTGAAGGCCGATCACAGAAGGCCTGGTGGCAAGTTGACTCCTTTAGAGATCCCGACTTGGAAGTGGGAAAGTATTTCTATGGACTTCATCACGGGCTTATCGAAATCCTTGAGGGGATTTGATTCTGTTTGGGTCATAGTAGATAGACTGATGAAGTGTGCTCACTTCGTGCCGTATAAGATTGATTAACCGATGAAGAAGATAGCGGAGTTGTACTTGAATGAAGTCATCAGAGTGCACGGTGTGCCTGTTAGCATCATTTCTGATCGAGACTCCCGGTTTACTTCTCGTTTTTGGCAGAGTCTGCAGGAGGGTTTGGGTACGGATCTGAGGTATTTTACTGCTTACCACCCACAGACCAATGGGTAGACAGAGCGGGTGAACCAGATAGTTGAGGATATGATCCGATGCTATATTTTCGACCACGGTGGAGCGTGGGATGAGCGGTTGCGACTTATGGAATTTGCATACAACAACAGTTATCAAGAAAGTTTGCAAATGGCTCTGTTTGAAGCCTTGTATGGGAGGCGCTGCAGAACTCCCCTGTTTTGGGCTGAGGCGGGTGAGAGACCCTTGTTGGGTCCGGATGCACTTGAGGAGATGGAAGTCGCAGTGAAGCTTATCCGAGAAAAGCTTCGTATAGCTCAGGAGAGGTACGAGAAGAACGCCAATCGGCGTAGATCTGCCTTGGAGTTTTCTGTAGGGGACCTTGTGTTTCTTAAGGTTTCCCCGATGGTGGGTGTAAAGAGGTTTGGTAAGAATCGGAAATTGGACCCGAGGTATGTGGGCCCGTTTAAGATTATGGAGCAGATTTGCGTGTCAGCTTACAGGTTGGATTTGCCAGCAAACTTCCCTGGTGTTCATAATGTTTTCCATGTAAGCCAATTGCGGAAGTGTGTGTGCAGCAGTGGGCATGTCTTGTACGTTGTGTCCCAGTTGGAGCCCAATCTCTCTTTTGTGGAAGTGCCGGTCCGTATTTTGGATACTCAGGAACGGGTGCTGCGAAAGAAGTCCATTCTGATGGTGAAAGTTCTATGGAAGAATCAGCATTTGGAGAGCGCGACTTGGGAGCTAGAGTCAGCCATGAGACAGGCTTACCCTCACCTGTTTCCCTGATTTGATCGGTATGTTTCCCTTCTTCTAACTCTTTTTTGTTACTTTTTCCTTCTATAGTAGAAGTGCTGTGCGTAAAGTTTCGGGACGAAACTTTCTTTTAGGGGGAGTGACTGTAACGCCCCTAGGTTGGAGGAAAACACTATGCGTCTTCACAGACTGGTAGATCTGCTCCAGAAGAGGCGGAGGCGACGGGCTGAGCGACGGCGATGGGATCGAGACTTTCGGAAACGCTTTCCGTCGGCCTTTTTTCCCTCGGGTTAGCGGCTTGCACTTGCTCGTATTTTGCACACCCGTTTCACACACCCGTTTCACACACCCATTTCACACAACACAAAATCCTAAGACATCTTGTATTACCAAAAGGAATAAACAACAGAAAGTCGTCACTATCGGCAGACCCATAATATATGAAATATAATTCGTCGAATCAACCCTTGACTCGACGAATCGTCGAGTGGACACAACACACTTAACGCCTGGCAGTGGCCTCAACACTTGACTCGACGAATCAACATTTGACTCGATCAAGCCTCGAGTGCACTCAACGCCTAACTCGACGAATCAACATTTGACTCGACGAAGCGTCGAGTGGCTCAACGCTCTTAACGCCTAATTCGACGAATCAACACTTGACTCGACGAATCGTCGAGTGGTCTTGACGCACTCAACGCCAACTCGATGAATCAACATTTGACTCGACGAATCGTCGAGTGGTATCGACGCACTCAACGCCAACTTGACGAATCAACACTTGACTCGACGAATTGTCGAGTGGTCTCAACGCCAACTCGACGAATCAACACTTGACTCGACGAATCGTCGAGTGGTCTCGACGCACTCAAACGCCTGGCTGTGCTTGGTCTCAACACACTCAACGCCTGCCAGTACTTGGTCCTACACTCATCACATGAGTAAGACCAACATAATACATTCCTCCAAATTCTCCAAACGCTCTTATGTGCGACCTTGATAGGCTCATATTGCGTTGACAGTGAGACTACATGCTTGATCATTTTCAGATCACAATGGTAACACCAACAATATCTGCTGGCGGTCTCTCACAAAGCAGCTTCGTGGATCCGGCCCAAAGGTCGCGGAGGGCACTTCTCTAGGAGCCTGCACGGGCTCGCCTCTTCGACATCGGCCTCAGTGGTACCGTGCGGAGACGTGCAGTCTCTTCTCTCAACCCCCGCCGCCTGACTCTTCGTGTACCTCGGGCGATTGTGCATTTAATGCCATAGATAATGAGGTCTTAAAAGGCCGTCGATTTGTGAATCGTCCGAGCCGCCTACCCTCGAGTATAAATAGGGACCAGGGGGGACTTGGATGAGACACGTGGACTGAGCTCAGAACTAGCCAAGTTGCTGGTGCAGACACTAAGTCTAGTCAAGTTTTTTCTCTTATTCCCCCTTGTACTCGCTCGTACTCTTGTAATACTTTTGCAATTAATCAAGAGGCCCATCGCAAGGAAGGCATTCGCCGCGACGGGTCAAATCTAGTGTTCGTTGCTGCCAGCGACATCTCCTTTTCACGCTCTTTTACTCGCTTTAACCATCCGCAGGCTAGTAACTGACCGCTTGCGGCCACTCTTTCCTCTGCCGATCACCCTACCCAGGGATAGCGCGCGGAAAGTTGGTGATATTTTGGCTCCAACATTATTATTTTTTTTCCTTGATAATTTTCATTAAATTAGTTTGTCCAAATATCACTTTTTTTGAAAAATCAACATAATCCTACTTACAAAATTAAAAGAAAGTTAGATTTATTTTTACTTTCTTAGTGTTCATTTTAACAAAATTATTGAGAAAGTAATTAATTTTTTTCTGTTGCTAGTTCCCATAAAATTAGTTTATCCAAATTACTAAAAATTTTTGTAATATCAACAAATTCGTAATCACAAAATTAACAGAATTTCGATATATACAACTATTTTCATTTCACTACATCATAATAAATAATCATTGATGAGAAATATCCAAAAATCAAAACTTTTCAAATATCAACAAAAAACCAATCAAATATTGGTTTGCAAAAAAGAAGGTGATTAGAGAAATAAATATTATAACAATGTTTGTTTCCAAAACACAACAATTTTCATTCTTCAAAAGCCTCAACTTGGGCTGGCCTTGGCTTTTTTCCTCGGATCAACAAAGTCAGCTCGCGGTGTTTCATCATCTAAGGACAAGTGAATAAAACATTAGTTTACTTGGCTCAAAATTATTATGAAACTGAAAATTTATAGTATCTGAAAAAACCCTGAAAATTTCCATTTCTGCACAACCTCGACACAGTGTTGTGTCCAACACCTCTTCAATTGCCATACTTAGTATTTAAACTCCTTGAGGGAATAAGCGTCACATCCTCTTCTTGCTCTTTTTCTTTTTGGTTGTCGAGGAAATCATTTTATTGGAGGAGGCAATATAGAAGCAGGTTCAACTGTCATTGCAGACCAAAAACTCGAACATGGAATCCTTGGATTTTTTGACTATAGGTCTTTAAATAATTAACCTTGTAATAGAAACAATTTGTATGTCTCTATGTTACAGATCTTATGTGCAATAGCCAATGCATGAAATTCCTGATATGTCTCAATCTCTACAATCGTACTTACTAGTCATTAAGTTTAGCATGTAAGATTATTTTCATTGCTCACTTGAAATTCAAATTCACTTAATTGAGTCATCCTTAGCAAGATTTAACTTCGTCACAATTCTTTCACAAACTAAACTATTCCATTTTATCCCTCGTTGGTATCATACCTCTATCCTATTCATCAACTTTGTCCACTTTCCATCCAGCAATGTTAAAATAGGTTTGCTCCTTAGATCAACAATCCAATAATTAAAAGACTCACTAATGTTGTTAGTAATATGATCATTTTTCAAGTGTAATGAAAATGCATGTCTAGCCCATAAAATAACATCAATCTCATTAAAAACTCGTATGCGCCTGCACTTACATCCTTCAAATTAGACAACACTTGTGTAAATACCCTCGAGAGTCATGAAAAATTAAAATGGAGCCTCATTATCCAAACTCACCCACTGAAGATCGAGAATATGGGGTCTCTGCCTGAAAAAATCAGGGAGACGCCACTGGGCTTGCGTAATTTATTTTGGTTGCAGCAGTGGGGGAGGTCCTCATAATTTCTGGGGTCGAGAAGAAGATGCAGCCTCAATGAGGAATAAGATGCCGCTTCACCGAGCCTCACCTAGGCTGCCTCACCGAACCAGGGCAAGCTTGCGCGGGATCGAGAATGGGGTGGGGGTGGGAAACGAAAAAATCTCGGCTACTTAAAGACTTTTTTAAATATAAAGGGTATTTTAGACCACAACAACACTCAAGCCTTTATCCTGTTATAGTGGGGTCAGCTTTTTGGATCCTTTGTCTCCATTGTGCCCTATCTTTTGTCATAATCTCACTAATGCCTAAGTACATCATGTATTTCCTTATAGTTTCATTCCAAGTCTTTATTGGTCTACACCTCCCTCATTTAAGATGCCTAGTGACTAGACTCTCACAATGCCTAACATGTGCCTCTAATTGTCTCTTTTGTACATGTCTAAACCATCTTAGTCAAGCTTCTCGCATCTTCTCTGCAATTGGTGCTACTCCTGTCCTATCCCCGATATAATCATTCCTAATTTTATCCAGTTTCGTGTGTCTACACATCCACCTAAGCATTCTCATCTCCGCAATTCTCATTTTTTGCTCACGTACACAATTCACTGCCCAACACTCAGAACTATAGAGCATCGTTGGTCTAATTGCAGTACAATAAAATTTTCCCATGAGTATTTTAGACTATTGATATAATTTGACTGGCATTTTAGATGGAAGGAGAAGTTTGTAAACTTGGCAAACTTGTAGGGGAGGTCTGCGTAATTTTTAGACATAGAGGGGAGGTACCTGAAATTATGTGCGTGTGCGCTCGCACACACACACAAGTTCTCAACAATTTTTCGTGAGGGATTTATGTTAACACTATGATACTTTTCAGGTTGGTACCTGAAATTATGTGCGTGCGCGCTCGCACACACACACAAGTCAAATTATGTGCGTGCGCGCTCAATAATTTGACTATGATATTTTTCGTGAGGGATTTATGTTAACACTATGATACTTTTTAGAGATAGAGGGGAGGTACCTGAAATTATGTGCGTGCGCGCTCGCACACACACACAAGTTCTCAACAATTTTTTGTGAGGGATTTATGTTAACACTATGATACTTTTCAGGTTGGTTCTTTGAAGCTAGAGAAGTCTATTCCTTATACTATTCTAAAACAAGCAAAAGGCCTTGCCATACTAACTGTTGCAAAAGTTGGGATGATGGTTACATACAATGTTGGGACCGGCTTGGTCGTTGCTCGTCGCGATGATGGCTCCTGGTCGCCACCATTGGCTATTTCAACTTTTGGCATCGGATGGGGAGCACAGGCAAGCTTCACAAGGGCCAAGTGAACATTATCTCTTATAACTTCAATATATATTACTACAGCAGTGGATGGGGTTCCTCATGATGACTAAATTTGAAGCGCTCAGCCCATGTTTTTTCTTTCAACATAGTATAGATGATTATGAAAATTTTGTTTCTACAGGCTGGTGGGGAGTTGACTGATTTTGTAATTGTACTTAAAACAAAAGATGCTGTTAAGAATTTCAGTGGAAATGCTCATATTTCACTAGGTGCTGGCATTAGCGGGGCAGCTGGAGTAGTTGGGCGGGCTGCTGAGGCTGATCTGCATACTGGTGCTGGTGGATTTGCTCCTTGTTACACATACAGCAGAAGTAAAGGTAAAACTTCAACTTTCATTTCCTTGAGATGAATTATAATTCTTGAATTTCTAAAAGAAATCATTATAAATGATGAATGCATTTGATGTCTGGATGTATTTGTATTTGGATGGTAGTTGAAATCATTAAAAATTGTAATGCTTTCTTGATGTACGTTGTCTTAGGGTCTATGATTTTCTGATCCAAAACTAAAATAGTTGAAGAAAGAAGTAATGCATTGATATTCAAAAGCATATAGATTATATTTAAATTTAAAATCATATGGCTAACAAAACATAATGGCAAGTTTTAAATATCTTGGATCGGTTGTTCAAAAATATGGAGGTGTTGATAAAAATGTGATACGTAGAATCTAAGCAGGTTGATTGAAGTGGAGAAGCGTGTTAGGGATCTTATGTGATCGTAAACTACCATTAACGCTTACAGGCAAGTTTTATCGTACTGCAATTAGACCATCGATGCTCTATGGTTTTGAGTGTTGAACAGTGAATTATGTACATGGCAAAAAATGGGAATTACGGAGATGAGAATGCTTGCGTGGATGTGTGGACACACGAGACTGGATAAAATTAGGAATGAATGTATCAGAGGGATAAGACAGGTGTGACACCAATTGCAGAGAAGATGCGAGAAGCTCGACTAAGATAATTTGGACACGTACAAAGGAGAGCATTGGAGACACCTGTTAGGCGTTGTGAGAGTTAGTCACTAGGCATGTTAAACGGGGAAGGGGAGACCAATCAAGACTTGGAATGAAACTATAAGAAAAGACACGATATACTTAGGCATTAGTGAGGTTATGACTAAAGATAGGGGACAATGACGACAAATGATCCATATAGCCGACCCTACTATAGTGGGATAAAGGCTTGAGTGTTGTTGTGTTGTATCGCTAACCAAATCTCAATTATATCAAATGTGATAAAATTCTACTGAACAAAATAATGCAATAAAAATATTATTAGTCAGTAAAAACAAAAGACCATCAGATGATAGAACAACCAAGCCTCTTAGTGTCTTAGGGAGATAATTTTCCCTGAAAATAAGAAACGTGAAAATCACTTGTCCAACTATGCATTATGGAAATATATGCATTTTATACCCCTTGATATGTCTTGTGCCTCCTTATTTAACAGAAAAAGGCACCTTTCATTTTACAATTAAATTTTTTATAAACTTCGATGCAATAGTCGCCGCATCCGAGGACGCATGATATCGTTATGCGCCATTTATATTTTTATTATGTATTATTTTATTTCTCAGACTTTTTTTACGCATCCATGTTATTTGGAGTTCTGGCTCACCGATTTGACCACCCGGTGAGATCCTGAATAAATGGTCAGACAATTTGAATAGCTAGGACGTAAGAAACAAGCTTAACCTAATTATTAATGCATAAGGTTACTGATGAGTCTGATATTTATAGGGTTTTTCGGACTCATCTGAGCTCGTTTTCACTCACATGCACTTCACTTTCAGGTCATTATTGCTTATATCTCACTTGTTCACGATTCTCACATGCAATGCACTCTTAGGCCCGTTGTGGTGTGCATTTGCGCACTTTTCCTGGGGGTAAACACACGGTACTCCCCAGTCTTGTTTTATTCTTTTCTTTCTGTTTTGTGTGTGTTGGAGGTGTGTTCCCAGCTGTTGTTTGATGTGCAGGTGGAGAGATCTCCAATACTGTCCAGGTTCTTCCCTGCAGGAACCGCACAGTCGTACATTCTTCTTTACGCACGATCAACGAGATTATGCGATGCCTGCAACTCTGGTTTCTAGCGATCTGCCCCGGGCCATGCGATTTGCTCTCGCACGGGCTGTTTTGCCTATACGTGACCAAATCGCACGACCTCGTCTTTTTTGTCTAAAATTTTTATGATTTATTGCCCGTGCGTTTTCTTCATGCACGGTTGGAATCAACCATGCGCGAAGGAAAACTCATGATCTTCCTGTTTGGCCTGACTTTCAACGTTTTGTTACTAACCGTACGATTTGTTCTCGCACGGGCTGTTTTTCCCGCGCGTGATAACAAACACATGGTCTGTTTCTTCTTCCAAGCTTGGCTATCCTGTGAGATAAATTTCACACGATTCACGCACGGTCGTGCGTTCGACCGTGCGTGCCTTATTTTTTGACACATTTTCTATAAATACCGCAGGTTTTGCCCTTGTTCGGGAGATAATCTTCCACGCCTTCAGTTCCGCCCTTTCCATCCGTAGGAGGAGCTTCTCCATGTTGACGGCACCTTGCTAGACAAGGATGTTTTTGGTGGGATAAGTTAGGATTCCTCCTCCCGTTCTTACTTCGTCTTCCATCTACCTGCGGGTTGCAGGTATTATTATTCAGGTAGATGGGTGTTATGACACTAGATAGATAGATAGAGAGAGAGAGAGATAAACTAGAGAGGAAGAGGAGGCTAAGAGGAATTAGGGTTTAGAAGGAGGAAGGAGATTATACCTCAAATACTTGCATAATGAACCAAGAGGGGTTCCGAGATATAAATACCCGGAACCAAAGAGGGGCCGGCCAAAGGGGCCGGCCGGCCCCAATTGGGCTGAACCGAACCGGTTCAGCCCTATTTCGGCATCTTCAGAGAGAGGGGGCTGAACCGGATGGTTCAGCCCCGTTGTGTACGGCATCCTTGCGTCTGCGAACATAGTGACGACCGGCAAAACGTTGCGGGGGCGTAACATTCCCCTCCCCATCAAGAACCAGCTTGTCCTCAAGGTGGTAGTCGGGGTAGAGTTCCTTGAAATCGAAGAAATCCACCCAAGAGTTTTGTGCCGGAGAAAGGTTCTTCCACTTGACCAAGAGTTCGGGCCGGAATTCGGTGCCCCGGTGCTTCCATCTGCTTCGTAAAACATCCTCCGGAAGTGGCCTCAGCTCACCCGCTGCCGTAACGTCAGGCAAGAGAGCAGAAGGTTGAATAAGCTGGCCCACCTTTCTCTTGAGCAATGAGACGTGAAAAGTGGGATGGATGCGGGAGCCCAGCGGCAAAGCCAAGGTGTAAGCTACCGGCCCCACCCTGCTGATGATCTGAAAGGGGCCGTAGTAGCGCGGGGACAACTTCTGATTGCCACGGGCTGCAACAGATAATTGCCGATATGGTTGTAACTTGAGAAAAACCTCATCACCGACGGCAAATTCCCGCTCAGTGCGGTGCTTGTCCGCTTGCACCTTCATACGATCCTGGGCCAAACGGAGGTTGGCCCGAAGAGTGACCATCATGCGATCGCGGTCCAGAAGAGCCCGATCAACCGCCGGTAGAGCGGTGCTACCCGGCTCATAAGTGCCCAAGGTTGGAGGTGGCCGATCGTAAACAACCTCAAATGGCGTCATCCTGCTGGCGGAGTGATAAGACGTGTTATAACAGTATTCGGCCCAATGTAACCACTCTGGCCAAGTGCGGGGCTCATCCATCACAAAGCACCGAAGATATGTCTCCACCCCTCGGTTAAGGACCTCTGTTTGGCCATCCGATTGCGGATGGTTGGCCGTGCTGAAATGTAAGCGAGTTCCTTGTAAGCGGAATAACTCCCTCCAAAAGCTACTAACGAAGGTCGGGTCACGATCAGAAATAATCGCGCGCGGAACGCCATGCAGACGAACAATCTCTCTAGCAAAGAGGGCGGCCACCGAGTCTCCAGTGTAGGGGTGGCTGAGGGCAATAAAGTGGCCATACTTGGAGAGTTTATCCACTACTACCAAAATGACCGACTTCCCTTTTGATTTAGGCAACCCTTCGATGAAGTCCATGGACACCGTGTCCCAAATAAGCTGCGGGATGTCCAACGGGACAAGCAGCCCCGCGGGTGAAGAAGTCTCATATTTCTGCCGCTGGCAGATCTCACACTGTCGAACAAACTGCTGAATGTCCCGTCGCATGCCCGCCCAAAAGACATTGGCCCGCGCACGCTGAAGGGTTCGAAGTACTCCGGCATGTCCCCCCGTAGGCGACGAGTGAAACTCATGCATCAAAACTGTTCTCCAAGCTGATGCGGCCGGCACCACCACTCGGCCCCTAAAGTGAAGACGACCATTACATAAATGATAACCAGGCGTAACAGTCTCGCCCCGCTGCAAAGCCTCCACTAACGGCCGCAAAGTGTCCGAGCCCATGACCTCCTCGTGAATGTCGGCCAAAGAATCGATCAAGGGTCCCGTAATGTGAGTGAGAGCTGCCTCCGGCAAGCGAGAGAGAGCATCAGCGACGACATTATCCTTGCCGCGCCGATAAACGATCTCATAATCATATCCCAAGAGTTTTGTAACCCACTTCTGTTGGAGAGGCGAGGAGACCCGTTGGTCCAGAAAATGCTTTAAGCTTTGATGATCCGTGCGCACCTTAAAGTGCCGGCCCAACAAGTACGGACGCCAAACGCCCACCGCATGAATGATTGCTAACATTTCTTTTTTGTAAGCCGAAAGGCCCAAAGTACGAGGGGCTAACGCCCTACTATAGAAAGCTATAGGCCGTCCGTCCTGCATCAAGACGGCGTCGATGCCCACCCCCGACGCATCCGTCTCGAGGATGAATTCCTTCGCGAAATCTGGTAAGGCAAGAACAGGCGTGGTCGTCATGGCCTGTTTGAGGGCCTGGAAGGCGCCCTCCGCCTCTTCTCCCCAAGAAAAAGAATCCTTCTGCAAAAGCTGAGTCAAAGGTCTTGCTATCTTGCCATAATCCTGGACGAACCGCCTGTAGTATCCCGTGAGACCCAAAAATCCGCGCAAGGCACGCACTGTAACTGGCCGCGGCCACGATTGCATGCTCTGAATTTTTCGTGGGTCGGCCCGCACGCCCTGACCTGAGACCATGTGGCCCAAGTATTCCACCTCCTCCTGACCAAATGAGCACTTAGAACGGTTGGCGTAAAGACGGTGTTGCCGAAGTCGGCATAGGACCTGTTCCACATGTCCCACATGATCCTCCCAACTAGCACTGTAAATGAGAATGTCGTCGAAGAATATCAGCACAAAAGTCCGCAAGAAATCCCGAAAAATCTCATTCATGTTGGCCTGGAATGTAGAAGGTCCGCCAGTCAAGCCATTGGCCATGACCAAGAACTCATAATGGCCGTCATGTGTTCGGAAAGCCGTCTTGTGGATATCTTCCTGGGCCATGAGAATCTGATAATATCCAGATCGAAGATCTAACTTGGTAAAAAGTTGTGCTCCATGCAGTTAATCCAGCAGCTCCTCGATGTGAGGAATCGAAAAGTTATCCTTGATCGTGACGCCATTCAAGGCGCGGTAGTCCACACAAAACCTCCAGGAACCGTCTTTTTTCTTGACCAGAATGATGGGAGCGGAGAAGGAACTAGTACTTGGCCGAATGATACCGGCCTCCAACATCTCCCGGACACTCCGCTCAATTTCCGCCTTCTGAATGTGTGGGTAGCGATATGGTCGCACATTAGTAGGCTCGGCGCCCTCCTTGAGCGGAATACGATGATCCCGGAACCGAGGCGGTGGCAGAGTACGGGGCTCCTGAAAAACGTCAGCATAATCTGTCAAAATGGACTGTAAGTGAACTGGTACCTCAGAATTGCCGGAGTCGCCGGTCTGAACCTCCCGGAGAATGGCCATCATTTGCCCGTCTCCGCTCAACTGTTGCATGCTGCGAAGAGATACCTCCTTAATAGGAGAAGACATGAGACCCCGCAGGCAGAACTGTTGCTCCCCGAGCACAAACTCCATGGTCATATGCGCCCAGTCAAAAGTTACCCGTTGTAATTGGCGTAACCATTGAACTCCCAAGACCATATCCGAGCCACGAATAGGTAGCAAGTAGACGTCCGTTCGTCCCGCATAGTCTCCTATCCGCAGTTCCACTCCTTCAGCACCCCTTCACATTGCAACTTACTGCCATCCGCCACCATAACATGGAAGGCAGCCCCCTTGTCGACCCCGTGTCCAACTCTCCCTGCCACATCGGGATGTATAAAGTTGTGGGTGCTCCCACTGTCCACCAAAATAGTAACCTTCTCCTGGGCGATCCGACCCGCCAGCCGCATTGTAAGCGGGGGAGCGCACCCTTCCAAAGCATGTATAGAGACCCCAAACTCAGTATCTTCCAAGTCCACCTCCAATTCTTCCTCGTCGGCCGCCGGTGCTTCCTCAGCCTCCTGATATAACATGAAGACTTGTGTCCTCTAGCATTTATGGCCCGGAGCAAACTTCTCATCACAATTGAAGCATAGACCCTTCTCTTTGCGAGCTTGCAACTCACTCCAAGACAAGCGAGTCACCGTCGGCTTGTTAGCCGTAGGTTGTTCCCGCCGTGCAACCGTAGTAGTAGGGATGCCCGAGGGGGGCCTATTCTGCATGCGGCCTCTCTGCCTGCTGAACCACTCCTCCTGAATACGTGCCAAGGTAATGGCGTGGTTCAACGACTGAGGCATGAGTGCCTGCACCTCATCACGAATATAATCCTTGAGACCGGAGATGAAGCAACTGTATAATGTCCTTTCTGGCCATTGCACCCGATTCGCTAACTTCTCGAACTCCGTGCGGTACTCCATCACAGAACCCTTCTGGCGGAGTTTCTGAAGCATGGCCTCATAGTTCTCATACTCTAGCGGACCAAATCGAGCCGTAAAGCCCTCCACAAACTCCCCCCAGGGCACGTACTCCCGTCCCCGCAGGAACCACTGTGTCCATTGGAAGGCGTCATCCTTTAGGTGAAAAGACGCCAACTGCACCCATTGGCCTTCAGGAACATCTTGATATTGAAAGAAAAGTTCGGCCTTCTGAATCCATTCCAAGGTGTCACCACCCTCGAACTCCGGAAAATACATGCGAGACAAGCCTGGAGTCAAGCGATGCGGACCATGACCTCCTTCTCGCCTTCCGATATCGCCTTGCTCAAATACACCATAACCCGGTGGTTGGCCACCCCATGGTGGTCCATAAACCGGCGCACCCTGCTGTCCAAACCCCCGAGGAGGAGGAAGAAGACCTCCCCGCTGCTGTCCTGCCTGTTCCGGTGGCCGCCGCTGACCTGCGGCCTCATCCCAGCCCCGCCGCTGACCTGCGGCCTCATCCCAGCCCCGCCGAAACCCTGCTGGGTCATCCCAGCCACGCCGGAAGCCTGCGGGCTCATCCCAGCCTCGACGCCCCTGGTTCCGGTTTGCGACGGGCTCGCCGAAGCCACTATTCAACGATGCGGGCGGCATCGGCCCCGCATAATGCCCCGACCCCGACCCGCCAGCCCCGCCATATGGTCCTGTTGACGGAGGGGGAAAAGGACGCGATGCGTCGTCGCCGAGCCCAACACGCGCGACTCCGCCGTCCGTGGCCCCGCGCGCAACCACAGCCGGATCTTGTCCCGATCCGGCCGAATCATCCGTAGCCGGCGCTTTTCCTTTCAATAAGGTTTTCAACTCCTCCATACCGGCCGTCATGGCCGCCACCGAATCCGTGAGAGTGACCACCGTCCCCTCTAGGGTTTCGAGCCGTGCGGATTCCTCTTGCGTGCGCGTGTTCACCATGTCGGAGACGAATCCTCTGATACCAAATGTTATGACACTAGATAGATAGAGAGAGAGAGAGAGATAAACTAGAGAGGAAGAGGAGGCTAAGAGGAATTAGGGTTTAGAAGGAGGAAGGAGATTATACCTCAAATACTTGCATAATGAACCAAGAGGGGTTCCGGGATATAAATACCCGGAACCAAAGAGGGGCCGGCCAAAGGGGCCGGCCGGCCCCAATAGGGCTGAACCGAACCGGTTCAGCCCTATTTCGGCATCTTCAGAGAGAGGGGGCTGAACCGGATGGTTCAGCCCCGTTGTGTACGGCATCCTTGCGTCTGCGAACATAGTGACGACCGACAAAACGTTGCGGGGGCGTAACAATGGGCAACTGTTCTGTCTCCGTATCGGTACCAGTTACCGAAACGGATAATGGAACAGTTACCTGTTCATTTTTCTTTTCATAGACGCAATAGCTAGAACTCCCAAAATAATCAATAAGTCATGCTGGGAGGATAATAACCCCAGTTGTTATCTTACATTTTCCCATAAATTAGTTTAGTTTGTTTTTCTATTGCTTTTGCGGAGCTCACCCCTGCATGTATTTTCTATTTGTGAAGCGCTGGTTGTAATTCTTCATATGACGGGCTTGTTTTTGATTTTCACTCGTCTTCCGGTATGCTCACTTGCTGAGCATTGGACACTCTCTTCCCCAGCTTATTATTTAATTTCAATTGCTATATTTCTTGCTATGTTGCTTAGTCTAAGTCTGGGGGAGAGCCGTTGTACTCATGCACGTGCACATTTCATTTGCATACTAGAAGCAATTTTAATTTTTGTTTTTTATAATTTTGTCGCATTATCCACGCACACCACAACACCCACTTGAGCACGTGCTTAACCGTTAGCACATCGCGAGATAAAGTAAATTCTTTTGTTTGATTTGGAAAATGTTTGTGTTGGCTTAGGATTGTGTGTCAGAGTAAACTATTGACTCCTGCAGTGCTCCTAGTCGAGTGCTTGCGTCTCGCGTAGAAATACGAGTAGGATTATTTTTCTTTATGCTTTTAGTTTATACTTTTTGTATTTGCGTAAATATTGTTTATTTTACTCAAAAGTGGTGAATCCGGTTTGAATTCGACGGTAGCGTAAGGATGTGTGTAGATGGTCGTTAGACTCGTATTGCTCGAGTCGGAAGGAAGTATAGTCTCTCTCGGTGGCTAAGAACTTTTCCCCAAGCTACTCTCGAAGCATGAGTACACAATTATTCAAGCGCGCGAGTGTGATGTAGGCCATCATTTTGGCCCGGTTGAGCTTTGTTCATATCCTAACGCCTTATCCTTGTTAGCCCAGTTGTGCCTACCCATTCGGTTATTCAGCTCCACTATTATCTCACCAAAGCCAAAAAGCCTATGTTAGTCGCACACCCAAATTTGAGCTCTAGTTTGTATTTCATTTTTATGATTGCGGTGTTGATGTGGTGATTATGTTGTGGATATGTGGATGCGCTTATTTGATAATGTTTGCTGAATTTTTGGAAAAAGAAAAGAAAGAAAAAAAGGAGACAAAAAGAAAAGGAAAAAGAAGAAAAAAAATTGTGAAAAGTTTGATTGAAAATATTTGTGTGAAATTTTATAGAGTAGGCGGTGCACACACCCAAGTAGTCAAGTCTAAGTGTAGGGGTGTGGTGCACACATCCAAGTAGTCAAGTCTAAGTGTAGGGGTGTGGTGCACCCGCGTCTTGTTTTGTGATGCTTGAGGATAGATTTTGTGCTAGCTCATTTGAGATTATGTGCGTGATCCATCAGTTTTATCCTTGTTTACCTCACCTAAACCCAAGCCCCACTCTAAAACTAAAGTGCTACTGATTCGCGTTTTGAGTCAAACCAGTGTCGTGGAGAGAGTGCGAACGAGTGAGCTTATGGTCACCGACATTGATGGATTTCTTTGGAGGTTGTCCTGAGCCCCGATATTTGACAATGCCCACCTCAACGATAAGTCTACTTTCTCCTTATGCGTGACCGAATGATTCACCGTGATTTTATTTTTGAGTATAAATAAAATATAGATACGCTTTTAGAAAAATATAAACTATTGTGCATAATTAGGAATTTCTTCTACTGCATTTTATGCGCGTGAGTATGCGACTTCGCATGGTACTCCGCCTTTGCAATTTCTATGCCAGCTATTTATTTTTCTCGTCCACTTGAGGGATGATTTACTTGGGACGAGCAAATGGTTAAGCCTGGGGTGTGATGAGCCCGATATTTATAGGGTTTTTCGGACTCATCTGGGCTCGTTTTCACTCACATGCACTTCACTTTCAGGTCATTATTGCTTATATTTCCCTTGTTCACGATTCTCACAGGCAGTGCACTCTTAGGCCCGTTGTGGTGTGCATTTGCGCACTTTTCTTGGGGGTAAGCACATGGTGCTCCCCAATCTTGTTTTATTCTTTTTTTTTTTCTGTTTTGTGTGTGCTGAAGGTGTGTTGTGTTCCCAGCTGTTGTTTGATGTGCAGGTGGGCAAATCTCCATTGCTGTCCAGGTTCTTCCATGCAGGAATCACACGGTTTTGCGTTCTTACGCACGATCGACGAGATCGTGTGATGCCTGCAGCTCTGATTTCTGGTGATCTGCCCCGGGCCGTGCGATCTGCTCTCATACGGGTTGTTTTGCCCGTACGTGACCAAATCGCACGACCTCATCTTTTTTGTCTAAATTTTTATGATTTATTGCCCGTGCGTTTCTTCACGCACGGTTGGAATCAACCATACGCGCAGGAAAACTCACGATCTACCTGTTTGACCTGACTTTCAGCATTCTGTTACTAACCGTACGATTTGTTCTCGCACGGGCTGTTTTGCCCGTGCGCGATCAAAAACGCACAGTCTGTTTCTTCTTCCAGGCTGGCTATCCTGTGAGGTAAATTTCGCACAATTCACGCACGGTCGTGCGTTCGACCGTGCATGCCTTATTTTTTGACGCATTTTCTCTAAATACCGCAGGTTTTGCCCTAGTTCGGGAGATCATCTTCCACTCCTTCAGTTCCGCCATTTCCAGCCGTAGGAGGAGCTCCGACTCTTTTTCTTCCACCTTCTGCTAGGGCTTTTGCCCTAAGCCGCCTCCATCATCATTGAGCTTCCAAGGAGGGGATTTTAGCCTTACATTCATCATCAAGTAAGGAGACCGTGCATCAGAGGAGATCGAGTCGTGAGACGAAGAATACGGGTCCATTGGGAGAAAGTGTCAGCTCTCCTTTACCCCGGACGTAGTTGTGGACCGAGCTAGGACGCGGATTGACGACCCGACGATTCCTACCGTGCATCCCCATCAAGGCTTCAGATTTGGTTGATTTCTTGCACTCTTTCCTCTTGTTTTGTTGATTGTAACTAGATCTCCATGTATTGATGATGTGCACACTTGAACTCTTGCTCTTTATGCTAAGTTCATGTCTTTGATTTTATTTTTGTTCTTGTGTGCATGAGGTTGCGCCACCGCTTTTCCATCCCACCGCTCCATTCCGCTAGCCTACTTGCCCATTCCACTTGCCTACTCTTCCATCCACCCTGCGAAGCAGGGCATAGCGGTTTGCATAGTCTTCATCCTCCTTGCGAAGCAGTGCATAACGACATGCATAGTAGATTGTTAGTTTAGTTTTCTTTTATTTTGTTTACGCAAACCAAACCCATTCTCCCGTTATCACCCAACCTCAAGGACTTCAATCTCAATTCCTCCTTGAAAGATAACTCCATCTTACTGTGTTCCACGTGAGATCGATACTTGTGAAACATTCACCCATTTTATATTACTTGTGCGACCGATACACTTACCGTCAGCGCATCAGTTACTAATTCAAAATCAAATTATTTCCCAAGTAAGAGAAATTATTAAGTAAAGTTATTTATGAAAGAAGGCCTATTTTGTTCTCCCGTGAATTTTAGGAATAAATAAGATATGAAAATTTGGCTACTTACTAAAAGGCCACGTTGAGAATTGGAAAGAAATAGGAAAAAAATGAAAACTGGTTCATTAAAAAGGCCGACCCATGAGAAGGAACGGGAGCTGGAAAAGGAACAGAGAAACGATTTCAAAAAACCGTTTCCTCTGTTAACTAGCGGTACCTCCTGACGCCTTGCCTCACATGCTCTTCTTCTCCGACGGATACTTCCACCCCTGCGATCAGTGCACCACGCTTGTCTCCTCTCTCTGACAGATTCAGTAGAAGCCTCTTTCTTCATCGCATTATCTAACGACTTAACGGCCCGATCAGATCGCCGTCGACTTCAACAATATTCCGGCGACCTAATTACTCAGGGCCACCTCTCCGACGACTTCAGGACATCTTGCGCACTTGACTAGGCTGTCATCGACTCCATCCTTCCCTCTGACAGCCATTCGAGCGATAAATTTTCTGCGGCTAGGAACTTTATCCTTACGCAACTGATCTCTGAAAGATCTCTCCTAGTAGTAGCTTGGTGTATGCTTGAGCTAACTCCTCCCTCCCTCAGATTCATTTATTCACGTAAATTTTATGCAACTCAATAATTAATTCAAGCTTGCCTTGGACGTTCTCGCCGCTTTTATTGTCGTTATTCTATAAGTTATTGCTTGTGGTTGTACTGATCTCGCTTTGATTCTATTCGTTAAACGCTTAGAAGTTTAATCTCAAATAAAATTGACGGTCTTTTCAAAGTCCAAGCGTTGATAGTGATTTTGCACGCAAAAATTCAATTTGACCGCTCGATCTATTTTCAAAATCAAAATCGGTCGCATAAAAGCATCGTTTTCTCAAAACCTTAATTTTTGTCTACATCAAACTTGATTTTGTAAGAAATAAAAAGTATCTATGCTAGATCGACTTGTAGAATAGACTTAAGGCACGTGGGTGCGCATGTGTTGTGTGCTCTTGATCCTTGTGGTCTATTGGTTTTACAGGGTTGCCTATTATTGTTGGAGGAAATTGAGTGGTTGGACAAGGCCCGATGAACCATTGTTTTTAATGTCCTTCGATATGTCAAACATGTCGATTTTGATGGGAAAATACCTTTTTTTTCCTAAAAACTTAGATTATGTTTTTTTGTAAAAATAGGTTGACATGTCTGTTTTTTTCCGATATATAGACCAACACGATATTTAAATTTATTGCATGTTATTTTATTATATGTTATGTTAGCATACTATGATGAGCAATCAAAACCGTTCATTTTATGCAGATCGATGACCCTATCATTATTTATTCTTTTCATTTCGAGTTGTATTTTTATTTATTTTTGACTCTATATATTGAGGGTGAACGCTCTCATTTTGGGTATTGAAGGAGTGAAGCATAAAAGTCATCCTTTGGTCATTTCGGTGTCGAAGCCGAGTCTCGGGTGCGAAGCCTTGATTCCCCACCACTACCTTGCCGTCCACCACCTCTTCCTCCCTTCATTCCTCCACCAAGTCGTCGGCCACCACCTTCTTCTCCCCTCTCAAACCCATTGTTGGATTCCCATCCAGGAATCCTACTCCCTAGTGCCGGCTACAACCAACCCCCTCCCTCTCTATTCAACTAATACCCCCAAAAAACCTTATTCCCCTCATTTCCATCTCCGGCGATCACCGTAGAACGTCTCCAGCCTCTCCTTGCGTTCCACCACCATTTTCCCTTTCATTTCCCGTCAAATTAATTTTCTGGCGATTGCTGAAAAATATCTCCTGCAACCACCACCACTACCGGCAGCCACGTCCAGCCACCATCAACCTCCACCCAGCAGGCAGCTACCACCTCCACCCATAACCACATCCTAACTTCCCCACTACCCCACTTTCCCTCTCACCTAGGGCTTGTTTGGCGGAGCGACAGCACAGCGGCATGCCGCCGATTTTGCTGCCGCCCCGCCAAACAGTAATCTGGCGTGTGGGCGGTGGCAAGAAGCCACCGCCCACGGCAGCAGCACAGCGCTGCAACCCTTTTTTAAGGGCTGCAACGCTATTTTTTATATAATATATTATATAATTATAATATATAATATTAAATATAATATTATATAAAATATTAATTATAAAATATTTTATAATTAATAAAATATTAAATATATAAGAATAAATAATATATATATATTAATTTATAATTTATATGCATTTATATTAATAATTATTTATATTATATAAAAGTTATATTAATAAGTATTTAATAAATTATATATCATTAAATTTGTTTGATAATTAATTAAAATATTAATGTATAATAATTAATTAATATTTAAATGTTTAATAATTGTTATTGCGGATCACTCGGGATTAGGGGTGCAAGTTCAGTTAAGTCGGCTCGAAAAAAGCTCGAACTCGAGCTTGATTCGTAATCGAGCTCGAGCTCACGTAGTCGTGTTCATGAGCTCACGAGCTTTTTATTTATACATTTTAAAAAAAATAAAAAAATAGGAAAATAAAGTTCATGAGCTTGATCTGGGATAAATGAGCTTGTCGAGCTCGACTCGTTTGCATCCCTACTCGAGACGCTCGTGAATCGGTCAAAAATGAATCGTCCGCACTCGTGAGTGAATCGAGTGCGCATACGTGCGTCTTGACGTCCGTTTGGAATTGTAGCGTCGAGCCGGACAAGATCGGGAAAACAATCTATGGCTCGTCCGAACATATTTTGGAAAGCTCATCAATATTAATATATTTACTTTTATAATTAAATAAAATTAATGTCGAGCAAATTGTTTTTAATTTTATACATGTTTAATTTTCATTACTGTTTAGTTCTGCACAATTGTTTCACACAGCACTGCAAATACAGTTTTCCAAACAGTTTCATAAATTTTTCCACTACTGCAAAACAGCTGATTCTTGCACCACTGTTTCTCACCACTGCTTGCTGCACAGCCACAGCTTAGCCAAACAGGCTCTTAATTTTTGGAACTTCTCCTAAAATTTAGCCACCTCCTGCTAATTAATAGCCCCACTTCCCCACTCATATTT
Organism: Platanthera zijinensis; assembly: GCA_039513925.1. Classification (NCBI taxonomy): domain Eukaryota; kingdom Viridiplantae; phylum Streptophyta; class Magnoliopsida; order Asparagales; family Orchidaceae; genus Platanthera; species Platanthera zijinensis. The sequence goes on along the minus strand of CM077086.1, from coordinate 122,302,951 downwards.
ACGGCCTCCCCCACTCTTTTTCCCTTCAAACAGTCGGCTGCCTCTCCCTCAAATCTCTCCCCACGTGGAACCACCCCTCTTTCCCCCACCGACCCCTCTCACTACCTAAATCCCCTCTCTGCCATTCAATATTACCCCTCCACTATCCCATTTCTCTTCCCAGCTGGTCTCCATAACCTCCTCTCCCAATAGCACGTGAAACCACCCCTCTCCCCTCTCCTCTACCTGCAAGAAACCCCCCATCCAGGAAACAGCCCAACAGCCTCTTGTTTCCTCCATTTCCCATCCCACACTGTCATCTGCTGCTGTCCAGCCACCCCTCTGCAGCCTAGGATTCTTGCCAAGCATCCCACACCACTTCTTAATCCACTAACCTCCGGGAAGTTTGCTCCCAGCTGCCCAAACACCTCTCAGCATGGCTCCGGTTGCTCTCTTGTTTTCTGGACAGCCTCCTACAGTCACTTCATGCTGAATACTAACTCCCTTGTCCAGTCTTCCAGCTCTCCAAGTCCATCCCAGCAGCCGCTGTCACTGTCCAATAGTTGGGCCTTGCTTTTGAGGCCTGAAACAGCCCCAGATTGTGATTGTGCCACCACGACCTCCCTCCCATTTCAAGATTTGCTAGTTCAAGGTATGTATGTTGTTTCTTTACCGTTGGGTCTTGTGTTTGTTCTCTACTTGAAGAGTTAGTAGTTTATAAGTTTTGTTTTTGTTTGATATATTAGTGATGCGAAGCAGAGACGAGGACGAGCTTTGGGCGCATTCGGGGCTGATTTGGAGACTTACCATATATGGCGTGCCCGGATCGACGATCCGACTCCGTGGATGCGTCCGGATTCGCATTGCGAATCAATTTCATATATAGCTTTGTACTTTTCGAATTCTATATCATGTAGTTTTGGCCTCGAGACCAACGACCAATCATAGCCGTTGATTCCGGGTGCCCTAATTTTTATTTCTTATAAATAGATGGTTTAGGGCTGCCGTCATTTCTCATTGCTGAATGTTTGGAGAAGAGAGTGTCTTCCTTCATTCCGGTGATCTCCTCCGCGGTGCTGACTCCGTGGAACCCCTTGGTGACGACTCCTTGGGTAAGGTCTTGTATCTTTTATTGTTTTCCTCCTCCCCCCTCCCCCCACCTTTCCTATTTTGCTATCCAGCCTCCCTGCAGGAATCTCCCTGCTGCCCATCCCGGCCAGCCCACCGCACCACCCTCTCTTCACCCCAGATCAGCCGCCGGCCTCCCCGGATTGTCCCTCCAACCACCCCTATCATAACCGCCTCCCTGTTTCCCTACACAACTACCGTTCCCCTCCTTTTCCCTATCAGATCCAACCCGCTACCCCCTCATAAACTCCCCCTCGCTGTCCAGCCCTGCCGCCACCCACTTACAGTTGTCTGGGTGTGTGCATCCCCAAAATAGCCCAGATCTGAATTTTTCCAGCCATAACCAGCCGTCAAGTCTTTCCTTATTTGCTGTCACTACTCCCCATCACGTGGATCCACCTCCCATCAACCGGTCATCACCAAATCTGTCCAGATCTGGGCATTTCAGCCCAGATACAACCACTTACCTCTCCGATCTAGCCTTCCTAATCCCCCAACCAGCCTTCCCTTACCCGATCCGGTCCACGAACCACCGGAACCCCTCTTTGATCCCTCTAATATTCAGATTTGTTTTATTTACAACAACCCTATTATTCATATTGTGTTTTTGTATCGGTATTTAGTTGTAAAACATTGCTACAGTAGTTTATTACATGGTTGCTTGGGTGTTCAGTATATTATAGTTATTTGTGCATGGATTAATCTCTAACTACAGGAAGGATTCATACGCCGCACGCTCTTGCTTTGACCCTTCCCGCGAAGGAAAACCTAAGCTTGTTTCGCCCTAAATAAATTATCTTTGTCTTGCTGTGCATTAACTGCGTGAGATGATTATTATTTATTATCTAATTTGTGCATTAATCGTCGGATCTGCATAACATGTAGGGTTAGGTCGCAGGTTTCTCGCCGCCTATAGATTCGTCCTGCGTCAATTGGTATCATAGGGAGGTTGCGCACACTTTTCGATACGCAGTCATAGATTCTATAGGTTTTTCATTATGTCTAGGTATCACCACTTGTGCCCACTTCACTTTGGAGGTCTTGAGTCCACTTGCACCAGCTCTCACAGAGCCCCGTCAGTGAGATCTTCACATTATTACGACGATCATTCTCGATCGCATTGCACCACTTTCAGATATTGTGTTGACCCACCGATACGACCCCACTATGCTAGAGACGATCAGTATGAGGATTGCCGTCATGTTTATCCGTACAGGCGAGCAGATCGTGTTGATCCTTCGACACAACTCAGTTACCTTAGGAATGATTATTATGAGGATAGTCGTTCCGAAAGAAATCTTGAGAGTCCGTTTCGTACTGATTCCCCTTCCTTTGACGGCTCATCGAGTCCCAAGTCTTTCAGCTATTGGTTCGTGGATATGGAGCATTATTTAGATCATTTTGAGTTATTCGGCGAGCGTCGCGTCAAATTTGCGAAACTTAGACTTTTAGATCAGGCGAGCGCTTATTGGGCTAACATTGAGAGGACCCGCGAGCGAGACCGTTTTCGTCACATCATTAGTTGAGTGGACATGAAGCGTATATTGAGTCAGAGATATCTGCCTTCGTCATATCGGAGTCGCTTGCTCGACCAATTATTTTCCCTGCAGCAAGGATCCATGTCTGTCGCTAAGTACATGGATCGCTTTGATGAGTTAGTTGTGAGGAGTGATATTCGAGAGGATCCAACCATGGTCACTACCAGATTTCGGTCTGGGCTTCAATCTGACATTCGTACTAAGATAGTTTATCATAGCTCGGAGTCCCTCGAGCGGACATATCAGCTCTCCCTTCGTTATGAACGGTCATTGAGATCCGCAAAAGCTGGTCGATGGGATTCTCATATTGACCTCCGCAGTATGAGTCCCTCCCATGCTGAGGTTACCATGACGCCTACCACTATCCTGTCAGCCACGACAAAAGTGATACACGAGGCGGATTGCTCTCACCCCCGTGAGGTGCTTTGCCCAGTGAGTGACCTATCTCTTGTCTCTGATCCGTCTCCTGCGACCCCGATTGAGAGTGAGCCGTAGCGACCTATTGAGTCTGCAGTATTGTGTCCCTCACCCACACCTCTTCTTCTATCATGCACCGTGTTAGTTAACACCCTCACCGTAGCCCCAATTCTTGACACCTCACCGTAGACCCAATTCTTGACACTACACCCACAGACCCATTCTTGAGTGTAGATCTATGTTGCTCTCCCGTTGTCATTGCCCTGAGTCACATCACGACCGAGATCCCAGAGCTTGATGTTGATCTCGCAGTGACTATGCCACCCATTCAAGGGAACACGACCCCTTACGATGGTACTCATATGAATGATCATGACCCTAGTGACGAGTTTTACGATGACCCCTCTGTTGAGCCTCCTGATGAGCCGGCACATCCTGGTGAGGATACGATTCGGGTGAGACACTCGTTTATGAGCTTTGGGTTTTTTGACGTCTTTTTCGAAATCATCTATAGTCTTGCCCCAGAGAATTGATCTTGCATGGAGCATAACGTATGTAAAGCCTTCCTTGAGTACGCTTGAGCATACACATATTTTGAGGGCCTATCTTATCGCACATCGCATCCTCGATAAGTTTTGGGACACGCCACCCGCTGACTCACCCGATGAATTCTTCCTTGTCGGGGACATTCATCACACTCGATAGTCACGTCTTCTAGTCAGTGTGCATGATCTTCATTCAGATGGTTGCCTCATTTGCGATGACTTCTCGTACACACCTCCTGGTGAGCCCCCTGATGTGTCACGTTCCCTGAGAGACATTTGGCTCTTTACGAGCCCGTATTTGACTATAGTTGTCTCTCACGATCATCTCAGCACTTGTCACACACGAGATGAGTTTTTCTACACTCCACCGAGAGAGCCCCCTGATAGGCCACCATATTTTAGAGACGTCCCGGTCATTATTAGACTTTCCTGTAACAAGTACGTTGTGTCGGTCATGTGTCATTTGCATAATTTGCATGAGTCTGTTGAGTCGTTTCGTCATCTTTTGCATGAGTTTGTTGTGTTGTCTGTTCATCGTTTGCATGTGTGTCATGAGTCAGTCCGACGAATAATCCATATTGATAATAAATCTTGTAAATCACATGTGGATGTTCATCGACAAGTGCAGGTACTTCATTAAGGCGAGCAGGTGATGGTAAGAATCTGCGTTGTGAGACTCCGTGCGAGGCTTGCTAAAAGCTTGAGCGTTAGGCGAATGGGTCCCTACGCAGTCCTGAGACGCATCAGGACAAATGCTTGTGAGCTGGTGATCGCTTTTCGTGCTAGAGAAAAGAGAGCCGAACTAGCAATCCAACTAGGCAAGTATACCTATCAAACTGTAGCTAGGGGACACAAACGTCGTATTAAAATCCGGGAACCGTTGAGTAATCTTACTCACACGAAAACTATTATCTTATCGAATGATTGTTTGAGGGTTTAAGAGAAAGCTAATTGCGATTAAGAAAAGAAATATTGCGCTAAAAAGAGAACTACTTGAAGTTAAATAAAGAGCTATTAAAAGCGATCACAACGAAGGGTTGAAATGATGAAATAGAAAAACACTCGATCGAGAATCACCTCGGCAAAATTGATTAAAAAATGCGATAATAAACCTAAACTTAATAGGGTAAAGGTCCTTGACCGTGGAGGTTCCCAAAGCTTGAACACGCTTCTCTCGAAGTCGTGCCCAACTGAGTTTAGGAAGGTTCGACCGAACTCTCGTCCAAATCAGAGGCCTAAAGCTCGCTTTACGCGGTGAACCCCACTATTGGATTTCACTCCAATCCGAGAGATTTAACGTCTGCCTCTCTCGAGGGGTGCGTGCAACTCTCTTTACTGTTGAGTGTTCACTTCAAACTACGAGCCTCTCGGCTAGCTAAGAGTGAAAATAAAGATGGAAATTATATATCGATGATATAACTCCAAATATGAATAATCAAGAGTAAATCGAAGGTCTAAACCCTAAAAAGAAAAAGTAAATTTAAAGCATCATAACTTAATCAACTCGAATCTCAGATCATCAAGATCAAGTACAAGGAGGATTAATTAATCATGAAGAAGTGGAGGAGGAGAGATGAGTAGAAAACATTAAGAACACAAAGCAAAATGACACTTTATATTGATATTAAAAGAGAGCTACAACTTGGAGTAAAGGGTTACACTTGCAATGAAATAAAAACCTATGCTAGCATTAACACCAGGCTACAAATGAAGTTACAAAAACAACAAAAGGAGTACACTAAGCTAGGATAAAAAAAACATAAAATGAGAAAGAGAGAGAGAGAGAGAGAGAGAGAGAGCATAAAAACACTAAGAAACAAATGGGCAGCACCTCCCCTCTCAATCCAAAACTTCTTTGGACATAAGGGGGAACCACTGAATTTATAGACTTTCTCACGGGTTGGTCACGCCCTCTGTCACGCCCAGGGAGGGCGTGTCAGGGGGGCGTGTCATGTACGGAGTTGACCTCGGGCTCTCGATTCTGGCGGGAATAATGATTGCTTCTGTACAATAGTGGACACACCCTGGGACACGCCCGTATAGGGGGCGTGTAAGGCACGTCACGTCTCAATCATTGGTAAGAAATCCGTCAGTCGTCGAAAAAGGTGGAACACGCCCCAGGGCCACGCCCGTGTAGAGGGGTGTGTCAGTACTGTTGACGTGCATCAACGAAAAATCTTTAAATGCGGCAGCAGGCTTCGGGATGAGGGTGACACGCCCAGAGACACGCCCAGAGACACGCCCAGGGAGGTCGTGTAAGGGGGGCGTGTCAGGTGTTTTTCTCGGGATTTGGTCTCTGATAGCAATCTTCCTCGGGATCAGGTTACACGCCTGGTGACACGCCCAGGGAGGGCGTGTCCGGTCATTTTGGCCGAAAACTGAGAAAATCTGAAAAAAGAAGAGAAAATAATAGTGACAATAATATGTACAAAAGGAGGTCAATATATAAGCTTACAAGACATGATTTGTGTATTAAAAACCTAAAAATACCCTAATAGTTTAGATTACAAAACATATTATCAAATTCCTCCAAGCTTAAGGTTTGCTTGTCCCCAAGCAAAGATATAAAAACTAGCTAACATAAAAAATGACTAATCAAAAAGTTCTAATTATGCTTACACAAGTACTATGCGAAATTCTAAGTATGGAGAAGGTGAAACGTAAACCTAAAACAACTACTTAAACATGATTTAACAATTTATAAACTTTACTAACGAAAATAAATCATCCAAAATTTTAACAAAATTCTTTAAATAAATTTAAGCAAGGCAACGAAATGAAAAAACGCATTGAATTGTTACTAGATCCAAGAGACACATTATAACTATATCAATCAAATAACAAAAATCTAAATTTAAATCCAAAACTTTACTATTTTATTTTTCTTCTTTACTTAACTAATAAATAAAATTCAAAAACATGAATCAAAAGGGCTTATTAGGACCGAAACGTTTGGTTTAAGATTTTGATTATGAGTGAAATTCAAAGATAAACACAGAGGCTCAAAAATCACACTAAAAAAAAATAAAAAGTTTCAAAAATAGAATATTTTTTTTTCCATTTTTTTTTTCTTTTCAAAACAAAGGCCAAAAGTAAACACTTCTTTTGAGCATATTTTTTCAAAAAGTTCTCCAAAAATATCACAAAATGACCCTATCATAATCATGAATATTTTTTTTATGAAACTCAAAATGTTAGTGTGATTAAATAGGTTTGAAAATTTTAGCTTTGGTGAACATGAAACGATAAGTGGAGCTATCAATTGAAATCGGAAAAAAGCTCAAAAGCGGCTAACTAGGGATAAAAATTTTAGGTTGGCAAGAAGGTTCAAACGAAAACAAAAACGACTTAAATCATTTTCATGTTTTTAAATTTATCTAAACATAAGTTTTGAAAAATTTCAAAAACAAAATCCTAGATAATAAAAGAAGACTAATGAAATTATCTTGAAAATAGAAATAATAGGCGACTTGGATCGTTCACATCTACTACGCTAATCAAAAGTTGGAATTACAAAAATTATCCAAAAACGAGAAGAAAAATAGTGGATGAAAGATTTTCAAGAAAGTAAAGAAAATAAAGAACGAAAACCATAATAAAAATGCGGGTTTTAGAAAAACGTTTCACGTTAACATGCTACCGTGAATTAGAAACACAGCATGACCAACATTTTACTTGTGAAACATAATTCAAAAGAACGATTAGAAATATTATAGTTAGCTAAATCGTTATAAGGAATTTTGAGAAAAACAAAACAAAGACAAGGAGTACTATTGAAATACCAAAATTAGCATAATAAATTTTTTTTTTATTTTGAAATATTCTCTTTTTTTGGGTTTTTAAAGATATTATCTTTTTTTGAGATTTTTCTTTAAGAAGAAAAAAGAGAAAGCGCAAGAAATATTTTTTGATTGATTTTTACAGGGAAACAAAAATAAAGAAAAGAGAAAGAGGAAATCCCCTCCCAAGCTTAAAATGGACATTGTCCTCAATGGAGAAAAGAAGGGAAGGAGAGAAAAATTAAAACAGAAATAAATGTACAAAATTGAAAACAGGTACTTTCCCAGATTTATGCGCCGCAAAAGTTGATTGATGCCGCTCCCCCATGCTAGTGCTTTGGAACTTCATGAAATGTCTTTTTTGGACCTCGTTATGGATTCAACAATGTTGGAGCAGACAATCGCTGAGACTTCAGCTTGTCGGAGCCATCCGGGGCAAAAAAGTGTAAAATAAAGAAAACAAAAAAATAACTTGGGTTGCCTCCCAAGAGCGCCTTTTGTTTAAAACGTCGTTTGAGGTCGACATATCAAAAAAACATTGTCCAAAAGATTATTGTCCAAAATAATAATAATATCCAAAATAATATTTGAAGTTTTTGACAAATAAAAAGTCTTAAATTATCCAAATTTCAGATCATGCAGAATAACATTAATACAGTTTGGACTGACATCACCACAGAAATACAGTTTAAGACGCTGATCATTTACTTTGAAATCGCCCTTATCAGGATGTGAAATTAAAACTGTAGCATATGGAAAAACTTGTTTGACAGAAAATGGCTCAGACCAACGGGACTTTAACTTGCCCGGAAATAAACGTAAACGTGAATTATATAAAAGAACTTGGTCGCCCGATTTGAAGGTTTTTGGCTGTCTTAGGTGCTTGTCGTAAAATCGTTTCGTCCGCTCTTTATAAAATTTGTTATACTCGTATGCGTAAGAGCGCCACTCGTCGAGCTCGTTAAGTTGAAATTTTCTAAGGTCGCCGATAGAGTGAGGATCGAAATTTAAAAATCGCAATGCCCAAAAAGCGCCGTATTCTAATTCTACGGGTAAATGACACGATTTTCCATAAACCAACCGATACGGCGTAGATCCGATGACGGTTTTGTACACTGTTCGGTAGGCCCATAGAGCATCGTCTAATTTGGCTGACCAGTCTTTTCTAGAGGTGAAAACAGTCTTTTCTAATATTCTTTTTATCTCTCTGTTCACTACTTCGACTTGTCTGTAAGTTTGGGGGTGGTAGGCAGTTGAAAGCTTATACGTAACGCCGTATTTAATAAGGATTTTTGAAAACTACGCGTTACAAAAGTGTGAACCCCTATCGCTAACGATGGCTCGCTGCATACCGAATCGAGAAAATAATTTTTTCAAAAACGTAATTACGACTCGGACGTCGTTAGTAGGAAGAGCTTGAGCTTCAGCCCATCGTGAAACATAATCGACGGCAACTAAAATGTACTTATTTCCGAAGCTAGAAGGAAGAGGGCCAACAAAATCAATTCCCTAGAATTCGAAAACTTCGCACTCGAGAAAATAATTTTGCGGCAGTTCATTTTTATTGAAAATATTTCCCGACCGTTGGCAACTATCACACCTACTCACAAAGGCTTGCGCGTCTTTAAGCAGGCTAGGCAAGTAAAAACCCGCGCAAAACACCTTGTGAGCGGTGCGAGCAGCTTGATAGTGACAACCAGTCGGTCCTTCATGTAAGTGTTTTAGAATATCTAATCCTTCTTCAAAAGAAACACATCTCCTTATCACCTGATTCGCACAAACTCGAAAAAGATGCGGGTTCTCCAAAAAATAGTTCTTCAACTCAGAAAAGAATTTCTTCTTTTGTTGAGAGGAAAACTCTTTTGGGAGCACACGAGCCACTAAATAGTTGGCTATGTGTGCAAACCAAGGAGAGGGGGATGTGTTAATTGAAAGCAGCTTCTCATCAGGAAAATAATCATTAAAAGATTTTTAATGTAAATTTTCTATATACGGATTATCTAATCGTGAGAGATGGTCGGTGACCAAATTCTCGGCTTCTCGCTTATCACGCATTTCTAAGTCAAACTCCTGGAGGAGTAAGACCCAACGAATCAGTCGCGGCTTGGCATCCGTCTTAGCAAGAAGATACTTGAGGGCCGAGTGGTTTGTAAAAACTATAATTTTTGAAAGCTTAATATAAGTACGGAATTTATCAAAAGCGAAAACAACAGCTAGGAGCTCCTTCTCGGTAGTGGTATAATTCTCTTGTGCCGATGTACGTGTTTTACTTGCATAATAGATGAGGTGAAAGTTTTTAGATATTCGTTGTCTTAGTACGACTCCCACCGCGAAACTACTCGCATCGCACATAATTTCAAAGGGAAGGTCTCACACCGGAGCTATCATAATAGGGATATTAATTAATTTTTCTTTAATTGTTTCAAAGGCAGATAGGCAAAGGTCATCAAAAATAAACGAGACGTCTTTTTCTAAGAGTTGAGTAAGGGGTTTGGTAATTTTGGAGAAGTCTTTTATGAAGCGGCGGTAGAAACCAGCGTGTCGTAAGAAACTTCTTATAGCTTTGACGTTCGTAGGCGGTGGCAGCTTCTCGATAACTTCTATCTTAGCTATGTCTACTTCAATTCCTCTCGCATAAATCTTATGACCCAAAACTAACCCTTCCCTCACCATAAAATGACATTTTTCCCAATTTAGGGCAAGGTTAGTTTCTTCGCATCTTTCTAAGGCTTTTTCGAGGTTTTCTAAACAACTATCAAAGGCATCACCGAACACGGAGAAATCATCCATAAATACCTCCATTATGCTTTCTACGTACTTGTGGAAGATAACGAGCATACATCGCTGGAATGTAGCTGGCGCATTGCATAATCCAAACAGCATTCTTCGGTAAGCGAAGGTGCCGAAGGGACAAGTAAACGTAGTTTTCTCCTGGTTCTCGAGAGATAGGAATTTGAAAATACCCCGAGAGGCCATCGAGAAAACAGTAAAAACTATGACCGGATAATCGCTGTAAGATTTGATCGATGAACGACAAGGGAAAGTGGTCCTTGCGGGTGACGTCGTTTAACTTACGATAGTCAATACACATTCGCCACCCCGTCACCGTCCGTGTCGGGATTAAATCATTATTTTCATTTTCAACTACAGTTATCCCTCCCTTTTTGGGTACTATCTGGACAGGGCTAACCCACTTACTATCTGAAATAAGATAGATAATTCCAACGTATAAGAGTTTCATAACCTCGCCCTTTACGACTTCTTTCATGTTCGGATTTATACGTCGTTGAGGTTGGATTGAATTACGCGAATTATCTTCCATTAAGATTTTGTGGGTGCAGAAAGATGGACTTATGCCCTTAATATTAGATATCTGCCAGGCAATAGCTCGACGATGTTTACGTAAAACTAAAGGAGTTTGTCATTTTGTAATTCAGTTAAGTAGGCCGAAACTATCACTGACAGTTTGGAATTTTTCTCTAGGAAGGCATACTTGAGATGTTCAGGTAGTTCTTTTAATTCTAGGGTAGGGGTTCTTCATAAGATGTTTTGGAAGTTCTTTCTTTTTCAAAAATAATATCTTCGTAGACTTTTAACTTATACGAAAAATTTGAGGTGGGTGAATCAATGACCATGGCGGTTTCTTGTAGACTTTCAGTAGGAAGAGTTGAGGAAGAACAAAAATCGGAAAATTCATCGTCAGAAATGTTGTAGGAAGATTCATCACTTAAGGTATCTAAGAAGAAACAAGAGTCGTCATTCTCTAGGGTATTTTTCATCGAAGGGGTGATAAAAAAAGTGACTTCATCTTCGCCTACTCGTAGGAAGAGCTTGCCATTGCTTACGTCAATGATAGCTCGGGAGGTGGCAAGGAAGGGTCGGCCAAGGATCAGGGGAACCTCGACGTCTTTTTCGATGTCAAATGTGACGAAATCCACCGGGAAGATGAATTTGTCGACTTTGACTAGAACATCCTCCACTATTCCTAACGGATACTTAACTGATCTATCGACGAGCTTTATACTCATGCGTGTGGGGTTGAGGCTACCAATTCCTAACTTCTTAAATAACGACAGGGGCATCAGGTTGATACTTGCACCTAAGTCGGCCAATGCGTGCTTGACAAAAAGATCACCAAAGATACACGGTATAGAAAAACTACCCGGATCACTGATCTTCTTTGGTAAACCGTTTGTCAAGACAGCAAAGCACTCGGCGTTTAGCGTGACGTGCGACAAGTTCTCTAACTTCTTCTTATTAGTTAGAAGGTCCTTAAGATACTTAGCGTACTTCGGCATCTGGGAGATTGTTTCGTGGACAGGCAGATTTATGTGAATTTGCTTAAACATTTCTAAGAAGCGGGTATACTGATCATCTAGACGTTGTTTGTTAAGTTGGGAAGGGTATGGTGAAGTTGGATCATTTTTAAAAGTAGGTGGTGGAGCGAGTTCTTTTTCTAAAGCAGAGAGCGGAGTGATAACTTCTTTTTCAGCAGGTGGTGGAATATTCAAAACGGGGGCGGAGCTTGCCTCAGGCTATTCGCTAACCATACTAGAAACTTGATTCCCACTCCGATGAGTTATAGCTTTCGCTTGCTCTCTCGGGTTGGGCTCGGTATTGGCAGGAAGAGACCCGGCGGGTCGCTCAGATATAATTTTAGCTAGTTGTCATACTTGATTTTCTAGATTTTTAACGGATCTGGCTAGGCTTCTTGTAGTTGCGTCATTAACATTCATATATTTTGAAAACATTTCCTCCAAGCTTGGAGGTTTTTGATAATTTTGAAGAGGTGGAGGTGGTGCAGAAAAATTATTTTGTGGTGGCGGGCGCATTGCGTTCGAAGGGTTACTCCACAAGAAATTTGAGTGGTTTCGTAAAGCGGGATTATGACTATTCGGAAAAGCAAAGCCCGACGCAGAAAAATTTACAGCAAAAAAATTATGAAAAGCATTCCTAGGCATATTGTTAATATAATTTAATTGTTTAGGAGCAGGAGTTGCAGATTCTCATATCTGAGGGGCGGAGGCAGCAGTCATCTCTGTTATCTTTTTACTTAGTACTTCCACTTGCAGAGCTAGCTGAGAGACGTTATCTACTTCAAATATACCTGCAGGTTTGTTTGGGCGAGGTCTAGGCACATTCCACTGATATGTGTTCATGGCCATGTCCTCGAAAAGCTCAAGAGTTGCTTTCGGGGTTTTGTGGTTTAAAGTACCACCGGAAGCTGCGTCTATCATTTGCTTTGTATTTTGATTTAGCCCGTTATAAAACGTTTGCACTTGTAACCATACAGACAACGCGTGATGAGGGCATCATCTTAAGAGTTCTTTAAATCTTTCCCAGGTTTCATAAAGAGATTCAGAATCTATTTGAAAAAAGACAGAAATATCGTTCCTAAGTTTTGCAGTTTTAGTTGGCGGAAAATACTTCGTCATAAATTTTTCGGTTAGTTGATCCCATGTGGTGATGCTCCCTCTTGGCAGAGTCATCAACCACTGTTTAGCTTTAGTTCTAAGGGATAAGGGGAAGAGTCTTAGCCTAATAGCATCATTTGTAACACCATTGATCTTGAAGGTGTCACAAATCTCAAAAAAGCTTGCTATATGCGCGTTCGGATCTTCATCTTGAAGTCCGTCATATTGCACATACTGCTGCACCATTTGAATTATGCTAGACTTAAGTTCAAAATTATTATTAGCTATAACAGGGCGAACTATGCTTGATTCTGTACCCTCTAGATTCGGCCGTGCATAATAGGACATAGGCCTATGCAGGGCTTCCTCTACGATGGGCTCTTCTATTCTTAAAGTAGAAAATGACTCGAAATCCTCAACCGGTATTTGGAGAGTAGGGCCTTGAAATCGCGATGTTCTCAGAAGAGTACGCTCAATTTCGTGTTCCAAGTCCAAAATAACCGACGGATTTCTGCGGGCCATGCACTAGGAGAAGAGAGGATAAAGAAAGAGAAAATAAACTAGAAAAAGAGAACTACTATTTTTGAAATAAATTTTTTTTAATGTTTTAACTCCCGAATTTTCCAAGGGTTACCCGATGAAGGGTTCGCAAGGTACTAGACAAGATAGTGGTATTTAAGCCACTTTGCCCTTTTAGAGAGAGTTAGGTGGTGTAGAAAAATTGTGATGTGGGTTTCTATTAAGAGCGTTTATATATTTTTTTTTGAATAATTTTTATGAGGGTGAGAAAGAGAAGAAGAGATAAGAGCAATAAGTTCGTGTTTTCAAATTATCAACAAAAGTTGTTCCCCGACAACGACATCAAAAACTTGGTGATCGCTTTTCGTGCTAGAGAAAAGAGAGCCGAACTAGCAATCCAACTAGGCAAGTATACCTATCAAACTATAGCTAGGGGACACAAGTGTCGTATTAAAATCCGGGAACTGTTGAGTAATCTTACTCACACGAAAACTATTATCTTATCGAAGGATTGTTTGAGGGTTTAAGAGAAAGCTAATTGCGATTAAGAAAAGAAATATTGCGCTAAAAAGAGAACTACTTGCAGTTAAATAAAGAGCTATTAAAAGCGATCACAACGAAGGGTTGAAACAATGAAATGGAAAAGCCCTCGATCGAGAATCACCTCAGCAAAAGTTGATTAAAAAATGCGATAATAAACCTAAACTTAATAGGGTAAATGTCCTTGACCGTGGAGGTTCCCCAAAGCTTGAACACGCTTCTCTCGAAGTCGTGCCCAACTGAGTTTAGGAAGGTCCGACCGAACTCTCGTCCAAATCGGGGGCCTAAAGCTCGCTTTACGCGGTGAACCCCACTATTGAATTTCACTCCAATCCGGGAGATTTAACGTCTGCCTCTCTCGAGGGGTGCATGCAACTCTCTTTACTTTTGAGTGTTCACCTCAAACTACGAGGCTCTCGGCTAGATAAGAGTGAAAATAAAGATGGAAATTATATATCGATGATATAACTCCAAACATGAATAATCAAGAGTAAATCGAAGGTCTAAACCCTAAAAAGAAAAAGTAAATTTAAAGCATCATAACTTAGTCAACTCGAATCTCGGATCATCAAGATCGAGTACAAGGAGGATTAGTTAATTATGGAGAAGTGGAGGAGGAGAGATGAGTAGAAGAACATTAAGAACACAAAGCAAAATGACACTTTATATTGATATTAAAAGAGAGCTACAACTTGGAGTAAATGGTTACACTTGCAATGAAATAAAAACCTATGTTAGCATTAACACTAGACTACAAATGAAGTTACAAAAACTATAACAAAAGTAGTACACTAAGCTAGGGATAAGAAAAACATAAAATGAGAAAGAGAGAGAGAGAGCATAAAAACACTAAGAAACCAAGGGGCAGCACCTCCCCTCTCAACCCAAAACTTCTTTGGACACAAGGGGGGAACCACTGAATTTATAGGCTTTCTCACGGGTTGGTCACGCCCTCTGTCACGCCCAGGGAGGGCGTGTTAGGGGGGCGTGTTATGTACGGAGTTGACCTCGGGCTCTGGATTCTGGCGGGAATGATGATTATTTCTGCACAATGGTGGACACGCCCGTGTAGGGGGGCGTGTAAGGCACGTCATGTCTCAATCATTGGTCGGAAATCCGTCAGTCGTCGAAAAAGGTGGAACACGCCCCGGGGCCACGCCTGTGTAGAGGGGCGTGTCAGTACTATTGACGTGCAGCAACGGAAAATCTTTAAATGCGGCAGCAGGCTTCGGGATGAGGGTGACACGCCCAGGGAGGGCATGTAAGGGGGGCGTGTCAGGTGTTTTTCTTGGGATTTGGTCTCTGACAACAATCTTCCTCGGGATCAGGTTACACGACTGGTGACACGCCCAGGGAGGGCGTGTCAGGTCATTTTGGCCGAAAATTGAGAAAATCTGCAAAAAGAAGTGAAAACATTAGTGACAATAATATGTATAAAAGGAGGTCAATATATAAGCTTACAAGACATGATTTGTGTATTAAAAACCTAAAAATACTCTAATAGTTTAGACTACAAAACGTATTATCAGCTGGACATCCCCGCGAGCATGGGTACCCATACTGAGTTCAATGTCGAGGACCTGATGCCATACTTTGCACCTCACGAGTATTCGTGCCCACATCTTGGTGTCCCTCCCGAGCCTTTACCACCGTTTTTACCATCCACCACTTAGTCTACCCCCGAGCCCTTGCCACCACATTCATTGCCCCGTGCTCAGCCCATTTCTGACCCCCACTTACCCGGGATCCTGCCCCCAACGGTTCCACCATTGGCATCTCAGATCACACTGGATCCTTCTGTTACTATGTTGAGAGATGAGATTATCACTGAGATCTTTACGCATGAGTCCGTCCCCTCTACAGCCAGTCTTGTGTGTCGCTACCTGGTTTGCGGGCGCGGACGATCCTTCATTGACGACATCCGGATGCTACCAACGAAGCTTGATCGACTCTCCCTGGACTTCGACTTCAGTACGGCCGTCTCCATTCATTGGAGATGGAAGCTTTTTAGTCCGGAGGAGTTGATTGGCGAGAACACTTTTCCAGCGACGGCACTTGGGCGACCTCTAGTGGACCTCTTCGAGCTTTACCTGACATGCAGCGAGAGAATTCTGATCCTTATTCATCGGGAGATGAATACTTTCAAGCCGGGGAGAGTGATGCAGAGCAGAGACGAGGACAAGCATTGAGCCCATTAAAGGCTGATTTGGAGACTTACCATATATGGCGTGCCCGGATCGACGATCCGACTCCGTGAATACGTCCGGATTCGCGTTGCGAATCAATTTCATATATAGCTTTGTACTTTTCAGATTCTATTTCATGTAGTTTTGGCCCCGAGACCAACGACTAATCATAGCCGTTGATTCCGGGTGCCCTAATTTTTATTTCTTATAAATAGATGGTTTAGGGATGCCGTCATTTCTCATTTCTGAATGTTTGGAGAAGAGAGTGTCTTCCTTCATTCTGGTGATCTCTTCCGCGGTGCCGACTTCATGGAACTCCTTGGGTAAGGTCTTGTATCTTTTATTGTTTTCCTCCTCCCCCCTCCCCCACCTTTCCTATTTTGCTATCCAGCCTCCCTGCAGGAATTTCTCCCTGCTGCCCATCCCGGCCAGCCCACTGCACCACCCTCTCTTCCCCCCAGATCAGCCGCCGGCCTCCCTGGATTGTCCCTCCAACCACCCCTATCATAACCGCCTCCCTGTTTCCCTGTACAGCCACCGTTCCTCTCCTTTTCCCCATCAGATCTAGCCCGCTACCCCCTCATAAACTCCCCCTCCTTGCTGTCCAGCCCTGCCGCCACCCACTTACAGTTGTCTGGCTGTGTGCTACCCCAAAACAGCCCAGATCTGAATTTTTCCAGCCATAACCAGCCGCCAAGTCTTTCCTTATTTGCTGTCACTACTCCCCATCACGTGGATCCACCTCCCAACAACCGGTCATCACCAAATCTGTCCAGATCTGGGCATTTCAGCCCAGATACAACCACTTACCTCTCCGATCTAGCCTTCCTAATCCCCCAACCGGCCTTCCCTTACCCGATCTGGTCCACCAACCATCGGAACCCCTCTTTGATCCCTCTAATATTCAGATTTGTTTTATTTACAACAACCCTATTATTCGTATTGTGTTTTTGTATCGGTATTTAGTTGTAAAACATTGCTACAATAGTTTATTACATGGTTGCTTGGGAGTTCAGTTTATTATAGTTATTTGTGCATGGATTAATCTCTAACTGCAGGAAGAATTCATACGCCGCGTGCTCTTGCTTTGGCCCTCCCCGTGGAGGAAAGCCTAAGCTTGTTTCGCCCTAAATAAATTATCTTTATCTTGTTGTGCATTAACTGCGTGGGATGATTATTATTTATTATCTAATTTGTGATCTAATCGTCGGATCTGCATAGCATGTAGGGTTAGGTCACAGGTTTCCCGCCGCCTATAGATTCGCCCTGCGTCAATTAGTCTCATATCATGTAACAAGGATGTATAGTTTCTTCTTTTTTTATATAAATACTCTTTGGACCTCTATTGGAGGTATCAAGTCCAAATACTCTAACCTAGTATCAGAGCACGGTCAGGGCTTAGTTCCTCCAGTTCCTCTCATACGCTGCTTCCTCTCGCGTTTTCTGCTCGGCTGCCGATCGAAGCCCTTTGTTGACAAAGCCATCGCCTGGGGTCGACGAAGCCCTCTACTGGGGTCGACGAAGTCCTCGACTGGGGTCAACGAAGTCCTCGACTGGGGTCGATGAAGTCCTCGACTGGGGTCGACAAAGACCTCGACTGGGGTCGACGATGCCTTCGCCTCTTTGATCGACGATTGATGACACCTTTTCAATCGCCGATCATCGTCGTTTCTGCCTGATGACATCGTGCTCGATACTTACTGCTCCATGTGATGATGCGACCTTTCCCAGATCCTTCTTCTCCGCTTGATCCCGTCTTCTGTTGCCATGAAGATGCTGTGAACTGTTGTCGTGAACTTCTACCTTCTTCTGCTGCTGCCGTCTGCTGTTCTTGTTTGCTTGAATACTGTATCTAGCTCTCCCGTACTCTCTGGTGTCTTGGTGCTTTACAATTAGGTCATGGGTTCCTCAGTTACGAGCACTACTCTGATGACCGTTTCGTCAGGGGATTCTACCAATATATTTTCTCCTAATGCGAGGCTTTCTACTACTATCCTTACCTTCTCCAACTTCCAGTTGTGGAAAAGGGGGTTATTATGTCCCTATCAGATATCCGACGTACGCACCATCTGAGCTCGTTTTCACGCACATGTACTTCACAAATAGCTCATAATTGTTTATATTTCATTTGATTTTCACTTTCACATGAAGTGCACGATATGACCGTTGTGGTGCGCAATTGCGCTCTACTTTGCTGGGATAAGCACATGGTGCTCCCCATTGTGTTGTTTGGTTCTTATGGTAGTTTTGGACAGGCTGGGGGTGTGCCAAATCTTATTTTAGAATTATGGGGAATCACACGATCGTGCGTTTTTCCTTCCGACACGGGAGTTTTGCCCATGCTTGACCATTATGCTAAAATTCTGGGTTCTGCCTCTACCCGTGCGATTTGGTCTCGCACGGTTCATTCCAATCGTGCAAAAACAAATCGCACGAGCGACCTGTTTTGTCTAAAAATTTTATGTTATTTTAAGAGCAATGTTAAAAGCACACCTAAAAAGGCTATTAACACACCAATAAATTTTCTAAAAAACACAAAAATCCAAACGCATTGAGCTTTAAGCGCACACCGAAAGGTAATCGTCTGCCCCCTTTGTTCTCGCGACGCAACCCGCACGCAGGAGAAATCGAGCGTCGCAGGGGAAGAAGATCGGAAGAGCAGCCATCCAGCGCTATGGTAGCTCATAATCTCGCACCTTGTTCTTTTTCATTGATGTATTGTGTTCGACTGAACTTGGTTTACTTCCTGTATCACGATTTGCAGGCCGATCCCAAAAATCCAACTTAGAACACTGAATCACCTTCATCGACGGGTTTCAATACTGATCGGCTTCCGCCGGACTTGTCTGCTTCATCCGAAGAACATGACGACGCTGTTGACATCCACGCTCTCAGGGAAGGCGATCTTGATCGTGATGGCGAAGATGAGGAGGAGGAGGGGGAAGATCTCTTCAACGACAACTACTTGCAGTTAAGTGAAAGCCTAACTCATTTCTCATGCCACAATGATGATTGGCTGTAGTGACTATCGTCAGATTCAGAGCCAGTACGTCAACACGGTAAACTGTTGGGAACAGAGAAGGAGAAGTTGAAACAGAGCATTCCCACAGGCTAATCAGAAATTGAAATAATTGATCAATCCTACGATGAACTGTCAGGAACAGAACTTCAACAAATGCCTTCTTTGTGTTTGAATTCAGGAAGAAGGAGATGGGGAATATGACAATCTCCAATTCCATCTTCATTGAGGGCTGCCTCTCTGGCACTATAATCTTTGCCTCTCCATCGATCATTAACTTTAGCTTCTTCTGAAAATACTACACCTGCTCAAACCTCAAAGTCTCCCTCCTCAGAAAACATTTTAGTCCCATCCAAATCCAAAAAAGTAGAAGAAATAAGATGAACATTTGACAAAATACTCCAAAGATTCTCCTCTTCTACACCAATAATACATTTTATATTTGATGTGACAATAACATGGTGGTGTGAAAATAAAATATTTTGGTGTGTTAATATAATTTGACTGTCAATAGTGAAAACGGGTGTGCTTTTAACATTGCTCTATTTTTATTATCGCATGGTCGTGTATTTTCCTTAGCGCATGGTTTGTTTAATCGTCTGACTGCCCGTGCGTTTTTGTGCTAATAAATAATGTACGATCGTGCGTTTGATCGTACATGTACAAAATTCTGAACTTTTCTATTTAAGCTGCGATTTTTAGGTTTTCCGCATTCCCGAACTAGCCCGCGGTTTCTTTCGCCGGAAGGGGCTTTTGCTCCGTTTTTCTTTCTCCTTTCACTAGGGCTTTGCCCTTGGCCACCTCGCATCATCTGGAGCCTTCAAGAAAGGAGATTCTAGCCTTACCTTCATCACCAGTCTAGGAGAGCTTTGCACCACACATGACTCGATCGTGGGACGGAGAAGACAAGCATCGCAGGGTGAGTGACACTCTTTTGGAGCTTGGACACAGTTGGAAACCAATCTAGGACGCGGAGTGACGATCCGACGATTCCTACCGTGAACCTCCAGTGAGACTTCGGATTTTGTTGTTGTTCTTGCTTTTCTCTTCGCCTAGTTAGATGATGATAGCTATTTTATCCATTTTTTTCATGATATATGCTTGCTAACACTTTGCTACATGTTTAATTCCATATTATTGAAATATCTTGATTGTTAGTATTGCTAGAGGTGTGCCCTAGTGTTGTTCATGCTCATATTGCGATGAAATTATTATGAACACTTTTCGCAAAGCTTTTTCACTCCATCCGCGAGTCTTCTCAGCCATCCACGTTGCTAAGCGGTGCTAATGACCTGTTTAATCCACTCACCTAGCCAAGAGGTGCTAACGGCCCTCACTTCACTTCCGCACGCACACTACGTCCACCCACCTTTTGAAGCGGTGCCGGCGAACCGCATTGGTTAGTTTAGTTTGTTTTATTTTCTTTTGCATCCAAATCAACCCCCACCGTTAAAACCTTCCGGCCTAAAAGACTTCAATCTCAAGTCCTCCCTCAAAAGATAACTCCACCTTACCGTGTTCTTTGAGAGATCGATACTTGAGAAACACTCGCCCATTTTATTTTACTTGTGCGACCGTTACACTTGTCATTAGCGCATCAAGTTTTTGACGCCGTTGCCGGGGAACACGGTCATGTGAGTTTTTCCTTGTGTGTATAACATCATTTTCGTTTATTTCTTCGTATTCTCTTTTTCTTGTTTTAAATATTGGTTGCTTTAGTCATTTACTGTTTGGTGTAGTATTTTACACATAAGTTTTTTCTTGTTGAATCTAGTTTTCTTCGCTCAATGTGTGCTGGATTCAATATCCGCTGTCGTTGGTGTGGAGATAACTCCCACGCTAGTGATAGATGCCCAACGAGAGATAGCAGCTCTAGTTCACAACACTCAGTGTATAGGGCACCAACTTCGTATGATATCTCATGCACTGTGCCCAAGTCCTACAGTTATTCTTCTGCACTGCACGTGCCGTTTTGGAATTCATCTCCGGTCCTATTTGGACCGAAGAAGAATACAAAACAGTGCCTGTTTTGTCGTAACACACATCACGTTCTGAAGGAATGTGCCGAGTATCTTCGCCAATTGGACGAGGATGATGAGCCGGATATCCAGATCATCCCGACTCCTATTTCTGGCGGCACACCTTCTACTTGTGATTATGTATCCGTGTCACCTTCATGTTTTGAAGGGAATGATGCGGATACACCTATCAGAGGTCTGACGGATTTATGTTCCGACATGGTTGCAACCGTCTCCCCTGTTCATATATCACCCGGTGTGGATTCGATTTTTTGTGAGGAATCAGTGCTTGATTTTTATCCGAGCACTATTCCTCCTCCTTCTGTGCATATTACTACAGTTGTTTCTGACGTTTTTGTTAAGGATGTTATGCAGGTTGAGGCAGGTGATTTTGGTGTTGTGCCTATTCCTATAGAGGAGCATATTTTCTCAGGTGAGGAGGAGACTACCTTAACACCGGGGGAGGAAATCCAAATCATCAGAGTTGTGATTGATCTATGTTCCGACATGGCTGCGACCGTCTCCCCTGTTCATATATCACCCTGTGTGGATTCGATTCTTTGTGAGGAATCAACACTTGTTTTTTATCCGAGAACTATTCCTCCTGCTTCCTCCCTGAAGACGACACCTTGCTGGGCAATGATGTTTTTGGTGAGATTACTGACGATTCCTCCTCCTCTTCTTTCATTCTCTTCCCTCTATCTGTGAGGAGCAGATATTATTATTCAGGTAGAGGGGTAACTGTTTTATCACCGTATTGGTACCCGTTACCGACACAGACATTAGAACAGTTGCCTGTCAACTTTTTCTTTCATACTTCCATCAGCTAGAACTCTTAAAATTCTGAATAAGTCGGGCTGGGAGGATAATAACTCCAGTAATTATCTTACTTTTATTGCATTTCTTATAATTCAGTTTTATTTATCTATTTTGTTTTTGTTAGAGCTAACTCCTGCAAGTATCTTTTGTGGTTTGCGTATTTTGCGGCCTTGTCTTGGTTTACACACAAATCTTCTGGTATGCTCATTTACTGAGCATTGAGTAATCTCTTCCCTAGCCTGTATTTTAATTGTTATTGCTTTATCATTTGTAGGACTGTTTAGTTTAAGTCTGGGGAGAGCTATTTTCTGTTACCCACTCACATGCACATTTTCATAGCATGCTAGAAGTACTTCCTTTTTTTGTTTTATTTATTATTGTTTCATATTCATCGCACACCACAACACCCATTTGGGCGCGTGCTTAACCGTTAACACGTCATGAGTTTAATTTATTTTTTTGTGTGTGATTTGGAAAAATTTCCGTGCTAGCTTAGGATTGTGAAAGGGAGTGAAATGTTGACTCCTGTAGTGCTCCTAGTCGAGTGCTAACGTCTCGCTTAGAAATTCAAGTAGAATTAATTCTCTTTATGCTTTTAGTTTATACCTTTTTCTATTAGCGTCAATATTGTTTATACTACTCAAAAATTGGTGAATCCGATGTGAATCCGACGGTAGCGTAGGGATATGTGTAGACGGTTGTGAGCCTCGTATTGCTCGAGTCGAGAGGAAGGATAGTGTTTCTCGGTGGCTAAGAACTTGCCCCAAGCTATTCACGAAGCATGGGTATACGGTTAGGTCAATTGTGCGAGTGTGATGTAGGCCATCATGTTGGTCCGTTTGAGCTTTGCACCCATTCCTATCGCTCTTTTCTTGCTAGCCCCTTTGTGCCTATCCCTACCGTTGACTCAGCTCCACCATTATCTCACCAAAGCCAAAAAGCCGATCCTATTCGCATGCCCAAATCCGAGCCTTAGGGTTTTATATTTGTGATGTGGTGACTCCTTGTGGATGTGTGGATGTGCTCCATTGATTATTTATGCTGAATTTGTTTTGAAAAAAAGAGAAGAAAGAAAAAGAAAAAAAGAAAAAAAGAGAAGTGAAGAAAAGAAGATAAATTAAATTGAAAATCATTTTTGATTGATATTTGAGAGTAGACGGTGCACACACTCATGTTGTCAAGTCCAAGTCTGGGGATGTGGTGCACCCGCGTGTTATTGTTGCAGTGCGGGGGTAGTGTTTTGTGCTAGTTTATTTGGGTTAGGTGCGTGAGCCATCATGTTTATCTTTGTATACCCTACCTAAACCTAATTCCCATTCTAAATCTAAAGTCCTATTGATTCACGCGTTGAACCAAACCAATGTCGTGGAGAGAGTGTGGACGGGTGAGCTTATGGTCACCGACATTGATGGATTTCTTTGGAGGTTGTCCTGAGCCCCGATCTTTGGCAATGCTCACCTCAGCGATCAGTCTGCATTCTCCTTACGTGTGACCAAAAGACTCACCGTGTTTCTGTTTTTGAGTAATAATTATATATGGATACTCTTAGAAAACTATAAACTATTTTGCATAATTAGGAAAATTTTTTACTGTATTTTTATGAGCGCGAGCATGCGACTTCACATGGTACTCCGTCCTTGCAATTTCTAAGCCAACTATTTGTATTTCTCGTCCTCTTGAGGACGATTTGCTCGGGAGGAGCAAATGGTTAAGTCTAGGGATGTGATGAGTCTGATTTATATAGGGTTTTCGGACTCATCTGGGCTCATTTTCACGCACATGCACTTCACAAATACTTCGTAATTGTTTATATTTCACTCGATCTTCACTTTCACACGAAGTGCACGATATGCCTGTTGTAGTGCGCAATTGCGCTCTACTTTGCTTGGGGTAAGCATATGGTGCTCCCCATTGTGTTGTTTGGTTCTTATGATAGTTTTGGAAGGCTGGGGGTGTGCCCAATCCTATTTTAGAATTCTTGGAAATTGTACGGTCGTGCGTTTTTCCTTCGCGCACGGCTATTTTGCCCGTGCGTGACCATTGTGCTAAAATTCTGGGTTCTGCCTTTGCTCGTGCGATTTGGTTACGCATGGTTGTTTCCAACCGTACGAGAACAAATCACAGAAGCGACCTGCTTTGTTTAAAAATTTATGTTATTTTTATTATCGCACGGTCGTGCGTTTTCCGTAGCGCATGGTCTGTTTAATCGTGTGATTGCCCGTGCGTTTTTGTGCTAATAAATAACGAACGGTCGTGCGTTTGATTGTGCATGTACAAAATTCTGAACTTTGTCTATTTAAGCTGTAGTTTTTAGGTCTTCCGCATCCCGAACCAACCCACGATTTCTTCCTCCGATTGGGGCTTTTGCTCCATTTTTCTTCCTCCTTTCACTAGGGCTTTGCCCTTGGCACCTCGCATCATTCAGAGCCTTCAAGAAAGGAGATTCTAGCATTACCTTCATCGCCACGTTAGGAGAGCTTTGCACCGCACATGGCCCGATCGTGAGACGGAGAAGACAAGCATCCTAGGGAGAGTGACACTCTTTTGGAGGTGGATGCATTTGGAGACCGAGCTTGGAAGCGAAGTGACGATACGACGATTCCTACTGTGAACCTTCAATGAGACTTCGGATTTTGTTGTTGTTCTTGCTTTTCTCTCTGCCTTGTTAAATGATGATAGCTATTTTCTCCATTATTTTGATGATGTATGCTTGCTAAAACTTTTGCTACATGTTTAATTTCATCTTATTGAAATATCTTGATTGTTAGTATTGCTAGAGGTGTGCTCTAGTGTTGTTCATGCTCATATTGCGATGAAATTTTTATGAACACTTTCCGCAAAGCTTTTTCACTCCATCCGCGAGCCTTCTCGGCTATCCACTTTGCGAAGCGGTGCTAACGGCCCGTATAATCCACTCGCCTAGCCAAGAGGTGCTAACGGCCCTCACTTCACTTCTTCATGTACACTACGTCCACCCACCTTGCAAAGCGGTGCCGGCGACCCGTATTGGTTAATTTAGTTTGTGTTATTTTCTTTTGCTTCCAAATCAACCCCCACTGTTAAAACCTTCCGACCTAAAAGACTTCAATCTCAAGTACTCCGTCAAAAGAAAACTCCACCTTACCGTGTTCCTTGAGAGATCGATACTTGGGAAACACTCCCCATTTTATATTACTTGTGCGACCGGTATACTTGCCGTTAGCGCATCAAATCCTAACTCATGTTGTGGGCAGTTCAGAATATGATGATTAGTACAATGATGATTGTTGCCTTTTTGCTCTCCTCTTGAGCTCTACAGACCCATCCGTTCAACAAATGTGCAAAAACTGTGATAACATTAAGGAATTATGGGATACCTTACATATGATGTTCTCCCAGACGAATAACCTTACTCGTCTTGCTGAACTCTTTCCCAAGATGGCTAAACTGAGATAAGGGGCACACTCCGTCACCGAGTACTTCGCCGAATGGAAGGTTCTTGTTGATGAGATCTTGAATCTTTGAGAGATCCCCTCTACTAGGGAGACGCTACTTCCTACAGTCACCGACAAAAAGCCAGTCCTCTTTGAATTTAGGGAACCCATACCGTGACAATCCTTCTCGCCACCCACGGACGTCTGCTCTAGGAAAACACCTTCCCTGCCTACTTTGGGCAGAGCTGTATCACCACGGCAGATTGCAGAGGGATAACATCCATCGGCATTTTGGCCAAAGGCACAGGCCAGACTGGCTGGACGAGACTAACATCCGCAGGAGAGACTGCACAAAAGGAGAATGGTCAGAGCGAGTAAGTCGGCTTATGGTCAAAAAATCAATTCTAAAGATAGGCAAGACCTCACGAGACCGGCTCCGAAGAGGCTTGAACTAGGTTCTCTCTCTCGACCACCGAGGATTTATGGAAGTCGCCTGGTCCCTCCTGGTCTGGCACCTTTTGGGTTTCTCCGAAGACGCTTGAACAAGGTTCTCGCTTCTCCGACATCTCGGGCAGTGGCTTCCCTCTTTTTGTTTGTGGATTTCATCTTCGGAATGACGATGCCCCGCTGGGCCCCTCTTTAGCAAACTCTTGTAGCGAGCAGCCTGGATATCGATTTCCTCTAGAGTGATTGTCATCTCGCACAAGCTTGGGGAAGGACGTCATAATAAAAGGACCCCCTTCTATTTATTGACGCCGAAGGAACTCGCAAAAACATTTCTGACAAGTCTATTACTCGTCGAATAAGGGTTGAATGTTTTTCTGAGCTCTCTAACAGCTCACAAAGAGCGGAGATTGTGTACAAACCATATTCGTCGAGGATGGGTCTGCTCCGGCCATGTCAGCAAAAGTCAAAGTCAACCAGCAGAGACGATCACCACCATAGTAAGCGAGAAAGTCTCTCAAGTCGCCTAGTAGGCGAGAAAGCCTCTCAAGTCGCCCGGTAGACGAGATGCCTCTATATGTCGCATGACTGGTATCTCACAGGGGAAGGCCATTCTCACAACAATGACCCCCCTTAGGATTTATTTATAAAGAAGACTCTAGGGGTACCAGGAATGATACCTTAACATCTTGACCACTCATAAGTCTTCTACTCTTTAAGCGGTGCGTTCCTCTTACCTCCATTGTTTTAAATGTCCATCGACATGCCCGATATGTTTTTTGACATGTCATTTTTAAGGTAAAACGATATGTTTTTTAAAAAAAATAG
Source organism: Platanthera zijinensis (assembly GCA_039513925.1). Classification (NCBI taxonomy): domain Eukaryota; kingdom Viridiplantae; phylum Streptophyta; class Magnoliopsida; order Asparagales; family Orchidaceae; genus Platanthera; species Platanthera zijinensis. Next base: position 122,276,365 of record CM077086.1, on the reverse strand, counting down.
ATTATGTGCTTTTGTAAAATATAGACTGACATGCCTAAATTTTTTTGATATATCCGCCGACACGACTTTTAAATATATCACCCACTTTTTGTTCTATGTTATATTAGCAGACTAGTAACATACATTTAAATGACATGTCAAAAAACATGCCTTCGGCCCTGTGGGCATTCGGCGGGGGTGCGACAATCGGCAGGGTGCGTCTTTCGGCGGGGTGCGACATTCGTCGGTGGCGCGACATTTGTCGTGGGGACGACATTTGTCGTGAGCGGCGACATTTATCGTGAGCAGCGACATTTGTCGTGGGCGACAACATTTGTCGTGGACAGTACCCGCCCCTATGGCCTCGCGCGACAGTACCCAACCGACGACGACGGTCTCCGCCCGCTCCCGGCGGGCTCCGCTCAGCCCGCAACATATGCATATGAGTACTCAAAATGGCCGTAAAAAAATATAAATCAAGAATACAAATTTTATTTTGTAAAACAAATTATATTTTAACGTTAAAATATTAATTTTTCTCTTGTCATTCCTAGCCAGAGACAATAGGTTTAGGATATCTAGTGTTTTTATTTTTTGTATTTTAATATTGTAAAGTTGTGTAATTACCTAAAAGGATATTGTCTTTATAATATACTAATATAAAGTTTGGTATAATTGTGTAATTATGAATACAACTATAAGGGCAATATAGGGACATCAGGCAATGTTTCACCAAAGAGTAGTTTTCGTATATTAGTAGATATATATATATATATATTATGTATGTTTAAATCGATTAGACTTATCGTTTCGATTTTTTTAATATTTTATTTTTACAACCAATTTTATATAATTGTTTCACATTTTTTAATTTGATATTACAAAAAATATGAAACATTTAATACATTTACTAGTCGATTGTTTGCATGTTTTAATATAAGCTCTTATGTTTGAAAAGACTTAAAAATAAATAAGGATTTTTAACTTTTAAATTTTCTTTATTTGTAATAAACTTATTGTTGTCAAAATAAAATTATTGTATACTATTAAATATATTTTACAATATATCATTTTGTTTTTATTAATAATATTTTATTTTTAAATTCCATTTGATTTTATTTCATAATATAAATGGCTCATTTTTAAATCTATTTGTTATATTTTTTTTTCTATTTTTATAACATATAATTATAGTTAGTATATATAAAAATAAGATTTTATTTATAAGACATGAAAATCCGATATTTTAAAATGTCCTTGAGATGTCTCCTACTTTCGACATCTGACATTTAAAAACTCAATCCGATATGTCGCCGACATTCGATATTTACATCATTGGGTACCTCACTCAACCTTCTTTTGATTGTGGTGGGGAAGTTTTGCCCAAACTTTCGGGTATGTGGTGAGACCTCACTGCTGTAGCACTGAGGTGTGTTCATAGAGAGTTCTTCATTTCGCTAAGTGCTTCTGCCATCTTGTCTCGTTGATTCGAACCGTATGACCAGTAACCTCAGGCTGGCTGTTGGTCCGAACTTTTGGATTTATGATTTTTTGGTTCCAACAATTATTATATAGTTGTCCAAAATAATAAACAAATGAAGAAAACATTCAATGTTTCTTTGGAAAACATTTGGCGGATGTTTTATGTTATAGATAAAATGGAATGAAACATTTTGAACAAAGAGATGGATATGAAGAACTTTACATTGGAGTAACACGATCATAGGACTACATGGTGGATTAATAATGGAGGCAAACTTCATCAGTAGGAGAACTGCAGAAACAACATAAAGCAAACAAACCAAGCAGTTCCTGTATTTGAGGAATTAAATTGTGTTTTTTGAGGGGTTGTTGAAGATTTGCAACTTTGGGTTCACATCTATCGTTAAAAAGCCCATATCTATTTGTGGAAAGAAGATGCAATTTGAAGTCCTTTTTTTGACTCAAGATGACGCAATCGACAAGCTACAATTGCAAGTCATTTTTTCATTAAAAAAGACACAATCGACACTCGGATATGACAAGCACCTAAAAAGCGCAGATACACAAATTTTAGGCCCGTACCCATACTGAGTGCGTTTCCGCTAAGGGCACGCGCACCGGACGACCTAATATGCGATTTTAGATTATATTACTCCTGCGCTGCTCATTTCTCTATCTCGCACGCCATTGCTGTCGACGCTCGCCCGCTCCCTCTCTTCCCTGCTGTCGACGCCATTGGTCGATTGATCGAAGCCGATCGAAAGCCCGCAACTCTCGTTGATCGAAGCCTTCCGTAAGTTCTTTATGTTCCTCTTCTTCTTCCTCTTCTTCTTTCTCTTCTTCTTCTTATTCCTCTTCTTCTTCTTCTTCCTCTTGTTCTTCTTCCTCCCCTTCTTTCTCTTTCCCTGCTGCTGTAGGTTTTCCTCATACAGATTGCTTGGGCAAATCCTTTTGATGGGGTTGACATGCTTATGATTGCTAACTTGTTTCTGGACAAACTAGAAATTAAAGATGCGTTGATCTCCAACAATATGGAAGAAGATTAAAAAGAGTGATGATTGATGAACATCCTTAAATTTGAAATGATTATGAATATTTTATGTTTGAGAACTTGATGTTATATTGCAGTAATTGTGGATTTGTACTTCAATTGATTATTTTTACTTCATAATTTTTTATTTTGAGGATTTATAATTGCATTTGTGCTATATAGATATATATTTATTATATTTAATACAACATATCCCGCCGCACCTGTATTTTTTTGTTTTTTAAATCTTGACACACCGCCGTACCGGATACATATCGTTCCCGGTACCCGTACCAGTGCTTCATAGGACAGCACAAACGAAGGTTGTTGCTCAGTTGAAGGAGAAATTAGATGAGAAGGTGACAAAGAATCCTATTTGCTTATATCTTACTTTGATGCTATACAGCTTAGGTGGGAGGAGGTACCCACGGGAGGAGCTCCTTCATTCTTTACTTAACAATTGTTTAGAGTTCTTACCTTTTTTTTCTGAATGACCCTCAGTCTGTCTTCTTAGGGCAAGCGATCTAAAACACTTTTTTGAGTGAATACATGAAAAATAACTTTAATCATATTCCTACATGGATGCTGTGCTTTAAATGAGCTTTAAAAAAATATACTTACCTTGTTTATAATTATCGAAATAAATTAACATAAACGAGTATTATATAAGTGAGTAATGAGTTGTTCCTTGACTCCGCTATTTCACTTCATCCCTATTCATCATACCCAATTCCAACCACTTCATTTGAAGCAACAAAATTTGTGATCCCACCCACAACCTTTAATACTTTTTTGGTAACTTCTTGTGAAAGTAATTTCCCCTGCAAGGCTTATTTTGTGATGTAGGTATCTATTACAAAGGTATGACCTCCCTTATATAGAATGGGGGAGAGAAGAGAGAATACAAATAAGAGATGTGAGACTAAAAAATTACATGACACAAGCGGACTGTACAGACACAAACCGCACAAGCCGCACGGTTAGACAGAGGGGATAACCGCTCGGCAACTGCCAGAGTGAGAGAGAGAGATCGCCATGTGAGACCGCCAGACCGCCCGGTCTCCAAGTCGCCAGTGACAAGCCGCTAGACCGCTTGGACTACAGACAACAACACATAACAACCAAACCGCTGAAGGGAAACCGCCAGACCGCCCGATCATCAACTCGCCAAGCCAGACCGCCAGACCGCCCGGTCACCACTTCAACACTCCCCCTCAAGCTGGAGCATATATATCGATCATGCCCAGCTTGTCACAAATATGAAAAAACGAGGCGGATACTGGCTTGGTGAAGATGTCAGCCAACTCTTTATCAGAAGTGACGAAGGGAGTGCAAATTTGTTCCTTCAAAATCTCTTCACGAATGAAATGACACTTGACCTCATTGTGCTTGGTTCTTTCATGAGACTGGATTTTTGGAGATGTATATCGCAGCCTTGTTGTCACAGAACATAGGTAGAAGATGGTTGTAGACCTCTCCCAAATCCAGCATGAGAGCCCGTAGCCATTTTAACTCACAAGTGGTCGATGCCATACTTCGATACTCTGCTTCAGCACTGGACCTGGAAACAATAGACTGCTTTTTGCTCTTCCAGCTTACCAGATTTCCCCCAACAAAGGTGCAGAAACCGGAGGTAGACTTGCGATCCCCTTTGTCATCAGCGTAACTCGCATCTGAGTATGCTTCAACCTTCAGATGACCATTCTTCTGAAATAGTAATCCTTTCTCATGGGCTGCTTTGACATACTCCAAGATCCGCAAGGCGGACTATAGATGACACTCCCTGGGTGATTGCATGAATTGACTTACCTTGCCCACAGCATAGGAAATGTCGGGCCTGGTCACTGTGAGATATATGAGCTTACCAACTAGACGCCTGTACCGCATAGTATCTGAAAGAAGAGGCGAATCATCTGTCCAGGTTTTGTCTTCTCTAATAGCCATAGGGCATCGGGCAGGTTTGGCTGCAGTCAATCCTGCTTCTTTTAGAAGATCAAGGGCATACTTACGCTGAGAGAGGACTAAGGAGTTGGGCTTCCGAGAGATTTCGATCCCCAAAAAGTACCTCAGAGAGCCCATATCTTTCGTGACCAGATGTTGACGAAGATGCCGCTTTGTCAGGGCTACCCCTTCCTGGTCATCGCCAGTGAGAAGAATATCATCAACATACACAGCTAGAACCACCAGTCCCGAGGGGATTTTGCGAATAAATAGAGAGTGATCGGCAGAGCTGCGCGCAAAACCAACGGCCGCCACGATGCCGCTGAACTTGTCAAACCAAGCTCGAGGGCTCTGCTTGAGGCCATAGATTGCCTTCTGCAGTCGGCATACTCGTGTCTCCCCATGAGCAACATACCCAGGAGGTTGCTCCATGTAGACGGCCTCCTGAAGATCACCATAAAGGAAGGCATTCTTTACATCCAGCTGAGAAATTGACCAATCTTTATTGACTGCCACAGAGAGAAGGACCCGTATAGTGCTGAGACGAGCCACGGGAGAGAATGTGTCAAAGTAATCAACACCATAGGTCTGAGTAAAGCCCTTAGCAACAAGACGAGCCTTATAACGGTCCACAGTGCCATCCGGGCCAAATTTGACCACAAAGACCCAGCGACAGCCAACAACATCAGTACCGAAGGGAGGAGGAACAAGAGTCCTGGTACCCCGCTCTGTTAGGGTCGCCATTTCCTCATCCATGGCCATCTTCCAGTGAGGAATAGCAAGGGCCTCCTGGTAGGAACGAGGTGTGGCAGTGACAGAGATAGCCAGCGCAAAGGCCCTGCGAGAAGAGGTAAGACGATCATATGAAACAACAGCAGCAAGGGGGTGTAGGGTACATGTACGCACCCCTTTGCGAAGAGCTATAGGAAGATCCAGGTCGGCGGGTTCCTCGGCATCCAGAGCATCCGTGGCAGAGAGAGCTGGCCCGGGAGGAGAGAGCGACGATAGCGGAGATGAGGGAGATGGAGGTGGAGAGAGAGGAGTGGACGGAGACGGAGTAGGGGTGGATATCGCAGTAAGAGGCGAGGGAACGAAGGGAATAACAGGAGAATCAGAGGCTGGAGGAAGAGAAGAGGAAGCTTGGGAAAAAGAAGAGGAGTCATCCGAGAAGTAGGAGACATTCTCGAAGAAGGTAACATCAGCGGAGACGAACTGCTTACGAAGAACAGGGTCAAAGCAACAGTAGCCTTTCTGAGTGGTGGAGTACCCCAGAAAGACACATTTGGTGGAGCGAGGGGAAAGTTTATCGCGGGTAACGGAGGGAGCATGTATGAAGGCCGTACATCCAAATATACGTAGAGGAAGGGGGAAGGGTTCCTTGCCAGGATGGAGAATGGAGAATGAGGTTTGACCATGGAGAACGGTGGATGTAATGCGATTGATGAGGAAACAGGAGATGAGAACGGCATAGCCCCAATAGGCACGAGGAACCTGCATCTGTGTCATCGGAGTGCGAGCGACATCAAGGAGGTGACGGTTTTTGCGTTCCGCCACACCATTTTGCTGTGAAGTATTGACACAGCTAGTTTGATGAATAATCCCATGATGTATACAGAAGGACGAAAAAGCATGACTGAGATATTCTTGGGCGTTATCAGATCGAAAAACTTTTATAGAAACATCAAACTGAGTTTTGATCATGAGATAGAAAGATGTCCATACAGAGAATAATTCAGAGCGATCTTTTAAAAGATACACCCACGTACAACGAGAGAAATCATCAATAAACGTGACAAAATATGAACTTCCCCGACCAACGGTAAGGGTAGGAGAAGGACCCCAAACATCAGAGTGGATGAGATCAAACGGTCGGGAAGATCCACGAACTTGCTTTGGTGGGAAGGAGGAGCGGTGATGCTTGCCAAGCTGACAGGCCTCACAATTGAGGGGAGGACTTTGTGAAGGAAGATGGGGGCAGAAGCTGACGAAGAAGACGCGGAGGAGCATGACCAAGGCGAAGATGCCATTGGAGTAGATCTGTGGAGGTGGTGGAGAAGGCGGATAGAGCGGAAACGTTGTCGAGGAAGAATAGGCCGCCACTCTCAGTCCCAGTAGCAATCGTCCGCTGGGAGTCCGGATCCTGAAAAGAATAAGAAGTAGAAGTAAATGTGACGGAACACCGTAATTGCTTGCATAGAGAGGTAACAGATATTAAGTTGCACGAGAATTTGGGCACGTAGAGAGTATTCGCCAATTGAAGAGACGGAGTGACTTGAACCACTCCCGTCCCATGGACCGGGGATGGAGAGCCGTCAGCGAGAATAACCGGGGGCAACCGATCATGTGTTTCCAGGAGAGAAAAATACTGGGGAGTGCCGGTCATATGATTGGTAGCACCTGAGTCGATCAACCATTTTCCTTGAGTAACGAAGTGGGCACTACCAGAAGACGTGACCACCGAGGCAGAAGGTTTCGAAGAAGAGGAGAAAGTAGAGATATCGAAGAGAGCCATAGGAGCAGAAATAGGTCGCGCGAACAGAGAGACAGGTCGCGCGAACTAAAAAAGGAAGAGCGAGAGAACTAAGAAACAGACCGCGCGAACAGAGAAATAGGTCGCGCGAACAGTTAATCAGCGAACACAGCACGAACACAAGTAAGTTCGTGAGAACCAAAAGACCTCAGCGGACAAAAAAGGAAACCGCAAAGGACACAACCAAGAAGCAGACCAAAGCAGTGAGAAGGGCGTGCGGTTAGAGAGAAGGCCGCACGAACAGAGAAGGAGCCGCGCGAATCAAGGAGATCGCGGGAAAAACAGAGGCAGAGAAACCGCGAAAACAGGTCGCGGATAGAACTAGAGAGAGAAGAGAGGCCGCGCGGTTAGGAAACAAGCCGCGCGGATAGGAAGAAGAAGATCTGCAGCGGTCACGATGTCAGACACCAGCGGCCAGAGAAGCCATGACCAAGCCGCAGAATCAAGCAGAGGGATAGAAGTCGAGCGGCTAGAAGACAGTCCGCTCGAACAGAAGCAACATGCAAAACAAGGCACAAGGCAACAGGTCGCGGCGAACAGGGAAACAGGTCGCGGCGAACAGGGAAACAGGTCACGACGAACAAGAAGCGGCGACTAAGCACAGGAACAAAGAGGTCGCGCACACAGAGGGCAACGACACGGAGAGAAAGAGACCGTGCGGATAGGTCGCAAGCAGGCGAAGCAAGCCGCGCGGACAGGGAGGGTGCACAGAATCAGGAGGAAAAGATCGAGTCCTCTGATACCATGTAAGAAACGAACTAAAACAAACCGGAAGCGGTTTAACTGAAACTTTATTATCCGAAAAAGGTATCTATTACAAAGGTATGACCTCCCTTATATAGAATGGAGGAGAGAAGAGAGAATACAAATAAAAGATGTGAGACTAAAAAATTACATGACACAAGCGGACTGTACAGACACAAACCGCACAAGCCGCGCGGTTAGACAGAGGGGCTAACCGCTCGGCAACTGCCAGAGTGAGAGAGAGAGAGATCGCCATGTGAGACCGCCCGGTCTTCAAGTCGCCAGTGACAAGCCACTAGACCGCTTGGACCACAGACAGCAACACATAACAACCAAACCGCTGAAGGGAAACCGCCAGACCGCCCGGTCATCAACTCGCCAAGCCAGGCCGCCAGACCGCCCGGTCACCACTTCAACACCACCCACAACCTTTAGTACTTTTTTGGTAACTTCTTGTGAAAGTAATTTCGCCTGCAAGGCTTATTTTGTGATGTAGGAGTCTCATATATTATTAAAAAAAATGAAACTTCTTCCATCAATGAAAACAAATTTTATTTATTTTGCATCTCCTTGGTACTTAAATTGGAAGTGACACCTTGTTTTTAAGTTTATATATGCCATTTGAAGAACTCCTAGAATCAAAGAAAGTAGTCTCATTCCCGATCAGTACATACCAAAAAGTTTTCATAGAGATCTGAGCACGCTGAAATTTTCAGGGGAACAATTTTATCAACTAGGGGATGTTGCTGCTGCATGATGGTGTGACTGTAGGTTATTGTAATATTTAGGTTTTTTATATGATTGAATCGTGAAACTAGGGAGCTTTGCTTGTAATTAATTAATTTGTAAGATGAATTAAATCCTAAAGATTTCTGACGCAGGAGGAATCTATAGACGGCGAAAAATCTGCGACCTAACCCTATATGCTAAGCAAAAGTCCGACGGTTAGATCACAATTGAATAATAAATAAAATCATCCCACGCAAATAAATTCACAACAAGTCACAATAATTTATTTAAGCGAGGCAAGCTTAGGCTTTCCTCCGTGTGGAGGGCCAAATCGAGAGCGCGCGACGAATAAATCCTGCAAATCACAATAATTATCTAACAAACCACCACAATGCAAGATATCCAAACTAATATTTTAACCAACCAAATACAAATATGCTGAAAATTATAATCCAGTACAACGAACACTCACCAAGTAGTGAGCTGATCAAAGCACTAAAGATTTCAGAGCCGGAAATGCGTGAACGGCGATATGGGGTGGAACCGGAGACGTGGAAATGACGTAGGTGGCTGTCCTCGGTGGTGGAAGGTGGAAATGTGCTGGAAATGGGTAGATACGATGTCGTATGGGTAGATCCGGGCGAGGGGGGAGTGGATCTGTTTTTAAAGAGTGGATCCGGGCTAGGAATGGAGTGGAGGGTGAGAGGAAATAATAGATCGTGGCTGAAACAGTTCAGATCTGGACTGATCTGGATAGGGGTTGATTGACGGTGGTTCCACGATGGGGAGGGGATTGGCGGCAAGCCGAATTAGGGATGAGAGGGGCTGGTGCTGAAGGTGAAGAGGGGGGTGGCTGGTGGCCCTGTAGGGGAGTGGGGAAGTGGCTGTAGTGAGATGGAGGAGGGGGCTAGGTGGCGGAGCTATCCTGGAGGAGCTTTCAGGCTGCCGGTGGTCAGCCAGGGGGCGAAAAAAACTATATAAAAGGAATAGTAAGTTTCATTTTCCAACAGTACATAGAATTGAAATATGAATTTTGTCCAGGAAACAGTGGCTGATTTGGGGGCTGTAGGGGCGCTATGGGAGGGAGTTTGGGAGGGGAAAAGAAGTCTTAGGGTTATGGGTTACCTTGGGGAAGAAAATACAAGCCTAGGAGTCGTCACCCAGGGTTCCATGGAGTCGGCACCATGGGATGATTGCGGGAATCCGGGAATAGCTTTCTCCAAATTCTGCAATGCCTTAAACCAGCTCACAAACCATCTATTTATAATAAAAAGAGGATTAAGGCTTCCCACCATCGACGACTATGATTGGCCGGAGGTGGGGCCACCTAAATACATCAAAATAAAATGCAAAAATTGTGAAATGATATATCAAATCGATTCGTAACGCGATCCAAACACATCTGCAGAGTCCGATCATCGATCCGGACATGCCATATATGGAAAGTCGCCAAATCAGCCCCGAATGGGCCCAAAACTCGTCATCCACTGCAAGTACTCATCTATGCTCCACATCAATTTCCTTCTCCCTTCTTCTATTCTTGTTCTTCTTCGCCTTCGTCCTTTTCCATCCCTTATCTCTTACATTTCTATTTTTTGTTGGATATTTATTTATTTTATTCAATAATGAAAAATTATTGGGTGGGTGATAAGAAAAATTAATGTTTTTCCAAATCTGTAAACGATAAAAACAAGCTTACGTATCGAGTATAACATAGGATATGCGAAATATATCAAAGCCGTATAAATCCACGGGTTTGTCGAGTACTTCTAATTCGAGAAAACAAACTATTATTTTATTGAATGAAAGCTTAAGATAAATTGATGATTAAAACTAAAATAAAGAAAATAAAACTAAGTTGATCAAACGAAATGAAATATTAAAGATAATTTATAACTTCTATTCCTAGCCATGACCGTGGAGATTCCCAAAATATGAACGTGCCTTGGTAGAGGATTTTGCCCAACTGATATTAGGTTGATCGACCAAACTCTCATTCTAAATCGAAAGCCATAAAACATGCTTTAACGAGGTGAATCCAGCTATAAGATTTGACTCGTATTCAAAAGATTTACGTCATCCTCTTTCAAGGATTGCTTGCAACTCCTTTTATTCTTGACTCTTGAGTGATCGATTCATACTCACGAGCCTCTCGGCTAACTAAAATATGAAAACATATATCGAAATTCATAACCGACATATGAACTCGATATTGTTTTATTTCAAGAATAAATCGAAAGTTGAAAAAGAACGATAAAAGAGAACGATGATTTCATAACAAAGCTTGTAATAAACAAGTTTTACAAAACTAACTACTTGACATGAAAATAAAAGGTGCAAGAAAGAAAAGGACAATGAGAAATTACTGAAATAAAAACTATATTATCATTACAAAAAAAACATGAAAGGTACATGAAAATGAAACCTAAGCTACATTGCATAAGAAAGAAATTACATAAAGTAAATCTAAGTTATGAAAAGGAAAATACAAAAAATAAAGTGCATACTTTGCCCAAACGGGCAGAGGAAAAGGAAAAAATACAGGGAATCAAGATCTATTTACGGAGAAAAACTGAATTACACGCCCTTGGTCAGTGCGTGACCAGGGCATGACTGTGGAATAAAGTTCGGGGGATGAATCTGGAGGCAGCATGAGATGTATCTAGCGGAGTTCGATGTTTAGGGAAGTACATGGCCTAGGTCACGAACGAGACCTAGGGCGTGACATATACGGGAGGTGGTTGGCATTGATTTGGCTGACCTGGGCATGTCCAGGGAGGAAGCATCAGAGAACACGGTTGTGACCAAGGCGGGTCGCTGGTGTGTACTTGGGTAGCAGTCTTAAATTTGGCGGCTGGCGTGTCGGTAGGTATGTCCAGGGGGAAGAACGACAAACACGAGCTTGTCAGGCGTGACACAGGCGTGACTAGAGTTGGATCGTCTTGATGGTCTTGGGATCGGCTCGACATGGTGTGGACATCGGCTAGACGGGCTACACGGCCCCGATCACGGGCATGACTTGAATTTCTTCATGGATTCGGCTTCAGAACACGGCAACAACCCTGGACTTGTGATTTTATGTTGACACGTCCTTGGTCACGGGTGTGACCTAGGGCGTGTACTGACATTTTTGGGCAATTTGTCCCAAAATTCTGCAAAACAGAAATAAAACTTTTATTAGAACAAAAATTATAAAAGGAAAGATTTATTGACTAAAATAAAAATAATATTTACAATTTGATATTAAAATTTTACTAAATACTATATTAAAAATAGGTATAAAAACTACTTATCAATGGGAGATGCCTGAGTCTCTAATTATAAAACCTTCCAGTGATGAAGCACAATAAGCCATCTCTTCCTACTCTTAGCATTATCAATTCTGCGATAAATTTCATCAAAATTGTAAACCCATCATCTGCAAGTGTCAATAGGTATCTTATCTGGATTTAAAATTGTCTTTTCTATTCACATTATTCAAAGCTAATTCCACTTTACTCTTCACCTGAGCATGTGTCATGTGATGTCTAAAATAACTTTAATTTTCTATGTAAAATATAATTGATATTAGCTGTACCTTCACATAAAAGGGCATTACACTTCATTCATTTCTTATTTCCATGTTGATTTATAGCATGCAAACAGCCCAATGTGATCACATTTGTTGATTGCTTGATTTTGTTTCTTATTTTTACGATATGTATGTATTATAATGGTGATTACTTTCTTCTTTTTTATTTCTTAAAGTTTTGGGTGCACATGCATAGCGGAGAGAGAGAGAGAGAAAGAGAGTTGTGTAATGTTTATTTATATATATTGTTTATCTTTTTTTTCACCATGTCTATGCACTGTTGATCCAGTTTTATTATTTTTTTTTCTTGCATTTGATTACAATCTCTGCATGTAAGTGCAATTTTCTATTAAAAGAACTCAGGGTTAACATAATCAGCAAAGGTTTTACTAAGAACATTGAGTCCTGTAGTAAGGTTCCCGGCTATTATCCATGCAGGCGCATTTTTGGGTTGTTCGATTGAAGGCAGCATGCTGATCACAAGAATGACAGAAAATTGCCGATTCTATGGATCTTCAACAATCGATGCATTGGAAATCCTTCTCGGTTCATTGCCGAGGCCTCCTGCAGCCGCAATTCTTTACAGTGCTCTCTCTGATTTATTCCAGAAGATGGAGAGGTGACCAGTAAGTTAAGCTGGTTTGGCTGTTCCTGACGCTCAAGCTCTCATTCATCCAAAATGTCTTATTCCCAGTTCTGTGCTTCTCTGTAAGTATGCAGGTGACTTAGAGCGTGTACAGTTAGCTAACTCAGAAAGAGCATACGGTTTTTCCTTATTTGTGAAAGTGATTATTTGAAGTGTTTGTTTTTGTATAAATAAATCGAAAGTCAAATTTGGTTGTATATCCAGTGTTTCAATTTTATGTGATTCTACGATGAAATTGACATTTTACAATAATTCTGAAAGCTTGTGCTTGAACTTTTTGGGTTTGTTCATTTGGATGAAATTGTGGCTTTAGTATTGTATTTGAATGTCCAATTTCAATGAAAATAGGCATCTAATTTTAATTTTAGAGTCCATTCCCATCCAAATGAACGGAATCATATTTCTGTGGATGTAGAGAAGCTAGCAGATGATATAATTATTTAGCTTTAAAGCCACAACCGATGCATATAAGAGTTAATGATGCTATATAGAAATGTAGAAATTGTGGATATGTTTATAAGTTTAAAGTATGTTAAAACAACAAAATAAAGGGGCAGCGAGGTGCACAAAGCATCCTTGTGCAGTGAGTCCGGGGAAATGCCCCACTACAATGGTGAAATGTAGGCAAATTTTATCCTATATTTTTGCAAGAGGCTGCTTTTAGGACTCAACAACACTCGAGCCTTTATCCCACAAGGCTGCTTTTAGGACTCAAGTGTGAAAAAGTTAAGTTGTACTAATCATGGTTCATTAAACTTGTGAAATGGACAATACAATGAATGACAAATCATCATAATAATTGGTTTTATACAATGTATTCTCACGTGTATTGGACTAAATATTTGAAGATATTCTCATATTCATCAGTTTTTTGAGCTAAATAACACCACTTTATGTCTTGACGGTAGTCTTTACAACATACTAATCTCTAACATTCTATTAATTGCGTATGCCTCTATGAAGGTGCATAAAAGAACTTAATATTTCTATTGGGGGGTTCCTCTCTGATATGAGGGGAAAGAAGGCGGGGGTGGGGGTGGGAAGAGAAAGAAAAAGATGGGGAGGAGAAGGAAAGGGGGAGAGAGGGAGAAAGAGAGAAGAGGGAAATGAAAATAAAAAGAAGGCAGGGAGAGAGGAAGTGAGACAACGGTACAATGCCTAGCTGTCTTGATCAATACCTATTGATACATGCATCCCCATAATTATACTCTTTGTTGAGTCCATTGTTCCCAATGTCCCTGATTTGTAAGAAGTCAAACAGGTTAATGTCACACACATCAATTGTATTTGATGTGTATTTGAGGTCATGAGTGTAGGTTAGTCAATATCACATTGATTGGACAAGTGGACACAATAATTGGCTGCTGGACATAGCAAAAATCCACTAAGTCCACAGACGTTGAGTGGAGCAAGCTCACTTAACGCCAGAGGTAAGGAATCAATATTATCTAGCGGGGAATTTGCCTAAGTCCACATGCGTTGAGTGAGTAGAGCTCACTCAACGCCATTTAACAAATGACGCTGAGTCTATCTTAGCCTAACTGTAGATAGCCAAAAATATGGCTAAGTACACAGGCGTTGAGTGTAGTCTACTCACTCAACGCCATAGAGCAAAAATCTGTGAGTCTGGCTGAGTCAGTCAAAGCCTAGAGAAATAGGATGAAAATGTGGCTAAGTCCACAAGCGTTGAGTGTCGTCTACTCACTCAACGCCATACAGCTTTTAGCATTGAGTGTTGCTTTGCCTGTCAACGCCACAGAAAAGTTAGGCAAAATGTTAACTAAGTCCACAAGCGTTGAGTGTAGCTTACTCACTCAATGCCATGATAGAAAATCTGTCTAAGTAGCAAGGCGTTGAGTGTAGCTTACTTAATCAACGTCATGGAGCAATAACATTGACTGTAGCAAGGCGTTGAGTGTAGCTTACTCACTCAACACCATGGAGCAATAACGTTGACTGTATCCTTGCTTATGTGTTTTCAGATACAGATATCTGGCTAAGTCTAAAAGCGTTGAGTGTAGCTTACTCACTCAACGCCAGATAATAGAGAAATTCTGTTAAGTACTTTGGCGTTGAGTGGATCATACTCTCTCAACGTCAAGGCTTAGAAAATTTTGCTAAGTCCAAACTCGCTGATTGCTTTTACTTTCGTCGAATTGAGCTCCAAGTTCGTCGAACTGAGCTTTGACTTTTCGTCGAACCGAGCTTTGACTTTTCGTCGAACTGAGCTTTGACTTTTCGTCGAGCTGAGCTCTGAGTTCGTCGAACTGAGCTCTAAGTTCGTCAAACTGACCTTTCACTTTTCGTCGAGCTGAACTCTGAGTTCGACGAAGTCTTTTGGCGCTTAGTGATGGTCATTCACTCAACGCCTTTGCTTCTAATGCTTGAATTTTTTCTAAGTCCATAGATGTTGAGTCATGCTGACATCAGCAAAGTAAAAAAGTCGACCAAAATTCAAATGTTGCGGGATTGTTGCCAGAGGCGCTGGCGGCCAGCTGTCATTATCCTCTGCACTTGGAATGAAATTTTTTAATCTTTAAGTGCTGGGGCCCACACATAACAAAGAGCCGTTGAATCTAGTGTAAATGGAAAGAATGTGCTGTATGGCTGAATCTCAGCCATCAATCCTGGTGGTGGGCCCACTGCTCGATTGGCCATCAAATAAAAAGAAGCAAATTGTCCAGAGCAATAAATCGAATCCTTGTCTAGGTTTTCTGAAAACGAAAGTACGGCCGAACTTCATCTTCTTCCTCGCCTTTCTTGTCGAGCCTGAAGAAGTTGTTCTACACAGAAAACTTGCCAGAAGAAAGAGATAGCTGAAGCAATCTCCATCTGCAACAACAGGTTCATAAGCAATTCTGAGGAAGCAGATCTACAAGCTCTGCAGAGAAACGATAGCTGTTTGAAGAAAGATTCAACTACCAGCTTCATTGTCTTCAACAACAAAAGGTTGGGCTGATATCTGCTCAATACAGAAAGAAGTAGACACAAAGTTCTTGATCTGGTGTCTAATCAAATCACCTTTTATTTCTTTTATATAGATTCTTTATTAGTCTAAAGTTGTAAGCCTATGTTATAAAGGCTAAGGTCTTTGTGACCTGTGGTTTGGCTTAGTCCATAAGTGGTAGGTCTGTGTGACCTGTGAGGTCCTGCGGGATCTGTGCTGTAAGCCTTGAAGGAGCCGAGTTTTGGGGGAAGAGCCTAGTCTAACACACTGTTAGAAAGGCGTGGAGGGACATTGGACGTACCCAATATTGGGGAATTACAATAAAATTGTTGTGTCGTCTGTGATTGTTCTTGAAAGCTAAAACTAACCTAATCACTCAGCACATAAATCGGCTTAGAATTAAGAAGATTTAAATAGATACAAAAACCTATTCACCCCCCTCTAGTTATTTAGCTAGCCTTAAAAACAAGACTTTCAAATGGTATCAGAGCGAGGTTACTCTTTAAAGGCTTAATAGTCTGAGTGGATCTCCAAGATTAGCTAGAAGTCGGTCTCTATGGGTTCAGGAATGACCAATAAGGAGCTGAGTGTTGTGAGACTTCCAATCTATAGGAAGGAAGACTTCAACATTTGGAAAGCAAGGGCGAGGTAGTTCATGGAAGCTTCTGACCCTAGGATGTATATTACATTCGAAGAGGGACCATTCATCCTAATAAAGGTCTCAGCACTGGATACAAAGGTCCAGACACCCAAGACATATGATGAGATGACTAAGGATGAGCTTGACCTGGCCTCAATAGACGAGAGCAAAGAATATAATTATGAGTGCTATTGATGACTCTACAATTCAGAACCTGATCCATTGCACAACAACATAGGAAATATGGGACACACTGGTGATCTATATGGAGGGGATAAATGAAGTTCGAGATGATAGGAAGTCCATGCTCAACCAAGAGTATGAGGCTTTCAGACAATCCAAGGGGGACAATATAACCACCTGTTATGAAAAGTTCTTTAGGATTGTGAATGAACTGAAGACTTATGGAAGGGTATTCAGTCACTATGAACTGAATGACAAGTTCCTTAGATCTCTCACTAGAGATTGGGACACAAAGATCTGTTCCATCAGAGAAGTGGCAAAGATGGGTGACACTGCTCCTCACACCCTTTTTGGAAAGCTGCTGCCATATGAGATGCAGCTGGCTGCCAGAAAAGAAGAGGAGAACCACAACAAGTCTCTGGCAAGAGACAAGGCTGTAGCATTCAATGCTGAAGGCTCCAACAAAAGCAGAAGAAAGTCTCCCTCTCCACCAAGGAGAGATGCTGAATCTGATTCTGGAAGATAAGAGAAAAGCACATCAGACTGTCAATGGTCTGATGAAGATTTTTCTTCCTTCTCCAGGCAATTAAAAAAGTTCATGAAGAAGAAGCACTTGAGAAACCAGCCTTCCTCCTCCTCTCATCCCAAGGATGACTACTACAAGGGCAGGAGGAAATCCTCTAAAGAGGACATGTATGGTTCCAAAACTAGTAAACAAGGTTCATCTAACATGACTTGTTATCATTGCAAAAAGCCTGAACATGTAATATCCAACTGCCCAGTAAAAAAAGGGAACATGGTGAGAAAAAGGACCGCCAGCAAAAAGGCAAGAAGAAGAAATCCCTCATTGATAAGAAGCAAAGAAGCTGGACTGACACCTCCTCATCAAAATCAGAAGAAGAAGAAGCCTACATAGGGCTGTACTCTACTGAAGATGGAGCTGTAGAAGAAGACAACATTAAAAGGTTGGCTGCTATAGAAGAAGCTGAGAAGGTTCTTCCTGCTGTCAGGGTTGAAGTCAGGGCCCCTCTATCACAGTCTGATGGTGATTTAGAGGTGGATTATGAAGGAGACAGCTGCTGCCTTGGGCTGATTGCTAGGTCTGATGAATAACTCAGCCAGGATCAGCCTGGTCCAAGCAAGGTAATCTCTGTTACTAGCTCTTCTAGATCAGATTATGAATCAAATACAGATTCTTATGTCTCTGTATCAAATGATGATGATGGCTCAGAATTTGAAGGAGACATCAATCAATTGATTGATAACTATGGTGCACTCCTACACGATCTAAAGAAAAGCAAGCTCCTGGCCAGAAATCAGGCTCAGGAAATTGCTTCTCCTCAGCTTGATGTTTCAGAATCAGCTGAACTGCTGGATCTGAAGATCCAAGAAGTCAACAAACTGAAGATTGTAACAATCATTCAAATGGACACCATAACCTTCAAGAATAACCATATCAGGAATCTTGAAGGAAAGCTCCAAAAAGAGAGGGAACTGATGGCTAGCTACTCCAAGCCTAGCATCATGCTGCCCTTGATAGACTCCTTTTCCTCCCAAATGGGAAAGAAAGGGTTGGGTTTCAAGGGAAGGACAAGAGCTGCCAATACCAAGCGAAATGACAAAGCTCAAGTGCAGCCACTAGCCTCTAAGCCTCATGTTAAATTTAATAAAGTGCAACTACCTTCTAACAGACATGACCATGAGAGAATTTTTGGTCACTGGAAGAATGCTAGACCCTCTAGTGTGAGCAAAGATGTTCCACACTATGGTGGTAGATATAGCAAGGGTGCAAGTGCCTTTAAGACAGCCTATGCGGAAATACAAATGACCCATAATGGACCATTTGTGTTTGGTGAACCAGCCCCTTCAGTCAAGGGTAAAGATGCTGACTATTCTCCAGATCTTCCAACCCACTCTAAGACAAAGGGGAAGGTTGTCAGTAGACCAGACCTGGGCATCTCTGAGGCAATCAAGAGTATGCTTTTTGAAAAGAAAGCAGCTGCTAGAGGGGCTCAAGATATCCCAAGCACTTCTACTGCCAGACCCACCACTTATCATACTAGGGCTGGGAAACTAAAGAATAGTACTGCTATTGCTCCTTTAGACTAAGAGCTGCTGTTAACACAACCACTAGACCTGCTCTGAAAAGAAGGTACAACATCCATGAGTGTTGGTGCTGCGGCAAGGTAGGCCACTTTGCTGTTGATTGCTAGCACAATCATAGTGTGTAGAGAGCCAATGTTAGCTTGCCTGTCAAAAAAGCTACAGAAAGGCATAGTCATTTTTAGTCTGACCTGCACCTAGGACCCAATAAAAATTGGGGTCCTATGGTTAACTGATTTGTGTCTTGCAGGTTAGTCTAAGTGCCAATACCCCTATATGGTACTTGGATAGTGGATGTTCCAGGCACATAACTGGAACAAGGAGCATGCTGAAGGATTATGATGCAGTAAGGAATGGACCAAGGTTATCTTTGGTGGGTCAGAAAAAGGGGTGACTAGAGGTTATGGTAAGATCTCTAATGACATAGTCACTATTACTAGAGTAGCCTATGTGGTAGGGTTGCAACACAACCTGATAAACATCAACCAACTCTGTGATCCTGGCTATGACATAGTATTCCACAAGGATGAGTGCCAAATTAGGAGGTTAAGTGACCAAGAGGTCATTTTAACAGGCACTAGGAGTGGAAATGTGTACTGCTTAGATTTCCTATGCTTAAGCAAAGACTCACATGCATGCCTAGTTATAGATGAGAAAGCCTCTTCCTGTATCCAGTGGCACAAGAGGCTAGCCCATCTGAATTATAGGACCATAGGCAAGCTGTTCAGCAATGAACTTGTAAGGAATGACGCTAAGTCTATATGCACTAAGGAGGGTATCTACTCTGCATGCCAAAAGGGCAAACAGACTAAGAACTCCTTCAAGAGCATTGGCACCAAAAACTCAGTGAGGTGCTTATACCTCATGCATATGGATCTGTTTGGTCCTATGCTAATTCAAAGTCTAGGTAGTAAAGTCTACACCCTCGTGATTGTTGATGACTTCTCCAGATTTGCCTGGGTGTTCTTTTTAAGGAAGAAATCTAAAACCCCTGATGTCTTCCAGACATTTGTCATGCAAATTCAGAATGTATTCAACAACATTATGGTCAAAATCAGAAGTGACCTTGGGACTGAGTTTCAGTCTGAGTGCATGACAAGGTTCTGTGAAGAGCAAGCGATTCATCAAGAATTCTCCTCTCCTAAAACACCCCAGCAAAATGAAATTGCTGAGAGGAAAAATAAGACTCCCATAGAGGCTGGTAGAATCTTGTTAAGTGACTCATCTCTCCCAGAATACTTCTGAGCTGAGGCAGTTAACATTATATGTTATATCCTTAATAGGTTTTCTATCACCAAGAGCCACAAGAAGACTCCCTATGAGATCTTGAAGGGCAGAAAACCAAACTTGAGCTATTTCAGGATCTTTGGTTGCAAGTGCTATGTTCTTAACAATAGAAAAGTCCATTTAACTAAGTTTGCTGCCAAGTCCCATGAAGGGATCCTATTGGGTACAACACTCATAGTAAGACATATAGAATCTACAATTTAACTACCCAAGTTGAAGAAGAGTCAATGCATGTTGTTGTTGATGAATCCAACATGGTTAACAGTTAGCTGCCTAGCTCCTCCTCTTATAGTATTGCAGGTACAGAGCAGATGATGGACAAGCTGACCGTCAAGGAAGCTACCCCCATAGTCCATGATAATGATGATGGACTGTCCATTCCAAGAGAAGGGCAAGACATACCTGAAGAAATTGAAGACTAGCTAGCTGAAAACCTTGAAGATCAGCAAGCTGCAGTTAGATTGACTCCAACTACCAGGCATCTAAGGGACCATACATCACACTAAATCATTGGTAATGCAAATCATGGAGTCCAGACTAGAAACAGGAGCATGAATACAACTCTCTACTCAAGCTTTCTGTCTCAAGAAGAGCCCAAGAAGTTTGAAGAAGCAATCAAGGAGCAGTTCTGGATTGGAGCGATGCAAGAAGAACTGGACAAATTTAAGAGATGTAAGGTCTGGAAGCTGGTTCCCAGACCACAAGGACAAAATGTCATAGAGACCAAGTGGGTATACATGAACAAGTTGGATCAAGATGACATCATTGTCAAGAATAAGGCTAGACTGGTGGCTAAAGGTTATAGGAAAGAATGCATAGACTTTGACCAGACCTTTGCCCCATTAGCCACATTGGAAGCACTAAGTATATTCCTTGCATTTGCTACCTATCAGGGATTCATAGTCTACCAGATGAATGTTAAGTCAGCATTCTTGAATGGGGACCTAAAAGAGGAAGTATATGTGGATCAGCCACAAGGTTTTGTAGATCCTAACTCTCAAAAATTTGTTTATAAGCTTAGGAAGGCTCTATATGGGCTAAAGCAAGCCCCTAGGGCTTGGTATGAAACCTTGTCCAGCTTCCTCATTTAGAACAAATTCTCAAGGGGGAAGATAGACAAGACCCTATTCCTAAGGGAATCAAAGGGCAAACTTATCCTAGTCCAGATATATGTCGATGACATTATCTTTGGATCTACTGATGATAACCTTTGTAGGAAGTTTGCTAAACTTATGCAAGAGAAGTTTGAAATGAGCAATATAGGTGAGCTCAAGTTCTTCTTGGGACTCCAAGTAAGACAGACTGATGATGGATTGTTCATATCCCAGTCTAAGTTCATTAGGGAGCTAATCAAAAAATATGGTATGGAGAATTCCTCCACCATGAGAACTCCCATGGGGTCAAGTATGCCTATAGGCAAAGATGAGGCAGAGAACCCTGTTGATGAGTCTTTGTATAGATGGATAATTGGCTCCCTTCTATACCTGACTGCTAGTAGGCCTGACATCATGTATGCTACATGTGTCTGTGCTAGGTATCATATCTGCCCTAAAGAATCTCATTACTCTGTTGCAAAGAGAATCTTGAGATATCTTAAGGGCACATCAGATCTTGGCCTATGGTATCCTAGAAATAGGGATTTTGATCTAACAGGATTTTCAGATGCAGATTTTGCAGGTTGCAAAGAAGACAGGAAAAGCACTATTGGAACCTGTCAGTTCTTAGGAAGAAGTCTAGTATCTTGGAGCAGCAAGAAGCAAACTAGTGTGGCTATATCCATTGCTGAGTAAAAGTACATATCAGCAGGAAGCTGCTGTGCTCAGCTATTGTGGATCCAGCATTAGCTCCATGATTACAACCTTCAAGTAAGTAGAACTCCTCTATACTGTGATTCTACAAGTGCTATTTCTATTGCTAGGAATCCTGTCTCACATAGCAGGACAAAGCACATAGAAATTAGATATCATTTTATTAGGGAGCATGTGGAGAAGGAAGACATCAATCTTGAGTTTGTTCCCACAGACAAGCAAGTGGCTGATATCTTCACTAAGCCATTAGATGAAGCAAAGTTCAATACCTTCAAATTTTAGTTGGGTATGTTGAAATTGGCCTAGCTTTAGACACTCCCTTTTGCATTTTTTTGGGTGCAGGTATTGTTCCTCTTGCAGGAGATAAAGACTCCCTAATGGTATTAGTTAATTGATGCTTCTATTGAGGGGGAGTAAGTTACTCTAGAAGGGCTAGCCGCTATCTGCATATTCTGCAGAAGTCTAAAAGGGGGAGAGAATGTCATAGTTAGGGGGAGAGATGGCAAGTGGGAGAGAAGGACATATCCAGTCATCCAAAGAAGGACATGTGGCAACTAAGGGACAAGGAGACTATCATGCAGCTAACCCAAGGGGAGAAAGAGCTGTTCCTATACAGAGGAGAAAGTGATCAAGGCACTCAAGTAATGACAAACACCTTACAGCAAAATAGAGGGAGTAGGTGATGCTCACCATATAAGCAGGAAATGAGGTACACTTCCTTATGCTGCTATGTCAGTATTAAATATTTATTTTGCTATATAGGTTGTGTGTGTCATTGGCCAAGTAAAAAAACAATTTGGATAAGGGTTTTGATCTTTTCAAATAAGGGGAGATTGTTGGGTCCATTGTTCCCAATGTCCCTGATTTGTGAGAAGACAAACATGTCAATGTCACACACATCAACTGTATTTGATGTGTATTTGAGGTCATGAGTACAGGTTAGTCCATATCACATTGATTGGACAAGTGGACACAACAATTGGCTGCTGGACATAGCAAAAATCCACTAAGTCCACAGGCATTAAGTGGAGCAAGCTCACTCAATGCCAGAGGTAAGGAATCAATATTATCTAGCTGGAAATTTGCCTTAGTCCACTAGCGTTGAGTGAGTAGAGCTCACTCAGCGGAATATAACAAATGGCGCTGAGTCTATCTTAGCCTAACTGTAGATAGCCAAAAATATGGCTAAGTACACAGACGTTGAGTGTAGTCTACTCACTCAACGCCATACAACAAAAAAGCTGTGAGTCTGGCTGATTTAGACAAAGCCTAGAGAAATAGGCTGAAAAATTTGGCTAAGTCCACAGGCATTGAGTGTGGTCTACTCACTCAATGCCATACAACTTTTAGCGTTGAGTGTTGCTGTGCGTGTCAACGCCACAAAAAAGTTGGGCAAAAATTTTAACTAAGTCCAAAGGCGTTGAGTGTAGCTTACTCACTCAACGCCATGATAGAAAATCTGTCTAAGTAGAAAGACGTTGAATGTAACTTACTCACTCAACTCCATGGAGTCTAGCTTTGACTGTAGCAAGGCATTGAGTGTAGCTTACTCACTCAATGCCATGGAGCAATAACGTTGACTGTATCCTTGCTTATGTGTTTTCAGATACAGATATTTGGCTAAGTCCAAAAGCGTTGAGTGTACCTTACACACTAAATGCCAGATAATAGAGAAATTCTATTAAGTACTTTGGCATTGAGTGGAGCTTACTCTCTCTACGCCAAGGCTCAGAAAATTTGGCTAAGTCCAAATTTGCTGATTGCTTTTACTTTCGTCGAACTGAGCTCCAAGTTTGTCGAACTGAGCTTTGACTTTTCGTCGAAATGAGCTTTGACTTTTTGTCGAATTGAGCTTTGGATTTTAGTCGAGCTGATCTCTCAGTTCGTCGAACTTAGCTCTAAGTTCATCGAACTGAGCTTTCACTTTTCATCTAGCTGAACTCTGAGTTCGTCGAACTGAGTTCTGAGTTCATCGAAGTCTTTTGGCGCTTAGTGATGGTCATTCACTCAACGCGTTTGCATCTAATGCTTGAATTTTTTTCTAAGTCCATAGATGCTGAGTCATGCTAACGTCAGCAAAGTAAAAAAGTCAACCAAAATTCAAATGATGCGGGATTGCTGCCAGAAGCGCTGTCGGCCAACTGTCATCATCCTCTGCACTTGGAATGAAATATTTTCATCTTTAAGTGCTGGGGCCCACACACAACAAAGAGCAGTTGAATCCAGAGTAAATGGAAAGAATGTGTTGTATAGCTGAATCTCAGCCATTTTTCCTGGTTATGGGCCCACTGCTCGATTGGCCGTCAAATAAAAAGAAGAAAATCAACCAGAGCAATAAATGGAATCCTTGTCTAGGTTTTCTGAAAACTAAAGTGTGGCCGAATTTCATCTTCTTCCTCGCCTTTCTTATCAAGCCTAAAGAAGCTGTTCTGCACAGAAAACTTAGCAGAGGAAAGAGATAGCTGAAGCAATCACCATCTGCAATAGCAGTTTCGGAAGCAATTCTGAGGAAGCAGATCTACAAGCTCTTCAGAGAAACGATAACTGTTTGAAGAAAGATTCAACCACCGACTTCTTTGTCTTCAACAGCAAAATATTGGGATGATATCTGCTCAGTACAGGAAGAAGTAGATACAGAGTTCTTGCTCTGGTGTCTAATCAAATCACCTTTTATTTCTTCTGTATAGATTCTTTGTGAGTCTGAAGTTATAAGCCTGTGTTATAATGGATACGGTCTTTGTGACCTGTAGTTTGGCTTAGTACCGAGTGAAAGGTCTTTGTGACCTTTGGTTTGGGTTAGTGCCTAAGTGGTAGGTCTGTGTGACCTGTGAGGTCCCGCGGGATTTGTGCTGTAAGATCTGAAGGAGTCGAGTTTTGGGGGAATAGCCTAGTCTAACAAATTGTTAGAAAGGCGCGGAGGGACAGTGGACGTACCCAAGATTGGGGAACCAATATATAATTGCTGTGTCATCTGTGATTGTTCTTGAAAGCTAAAACTAACCTAATCACTCATCACAAAAATCAAATAAGAATTAAGAAGATTTAAATAGAGACAAAAACCTATTCACCCCCCTCTAGGTGTTTAGCTAGCCTTGAAAACAAGACTTTCACTCTTCACAGACAAAAAAATATTGAGATCGTCTAACGATGACGTTTTGTTTTGCTTTCAATCATTTAATAATTTCTCTAATTCTGAGCATCTGGAACTAAACTATATAAAATTCTTCAAACCATTTTGCTATTAGAATTAAGTCCTAGAAGTCTTCTCTTTCAATTAACAACATTTTTTTGCTTTTTTATGAAAGTACTAATTAACAACCCAAACCTTCTTCCCAGACCTTGACAGAAGCATGCCCAAGTATTTAACTTCATTTCCTGCACACTGAGGCACTCAAGATTTCACAATCAAACATATACACAACAATCCAGTACCCGAACTTACTAAAATTCCTGGTCATGTCTGATTCCACTAAAACTTCCCTCCCTGCAGTCAATTTCCATTGTCAGTCTCTAAAACCCCCTACAATCCTCCTTACAGCCATTGTTTACATGTGCCTTCCCCTCCCAACCCCAGTTTTTGCTTCAAATGGCACCACACCTCTCTCACTCTCTCCTAAGTCCAGGAAGCATTTCTCAGCAACCAGGTGAATGATTCCTGAAGCCAAGCAATTACACAAGGCCTTTACCAAAATCTACCACTTTCAAAATTTAGTTTCTAATTATTTCTAGGAAAATCTAAGAACATAGTACAAGATTTTGATTAATTTAAATCTTATATCTAAACTGGAGTCAACACCTTGCATATTATTATTTGTTGAAATATCCCAAGATGACTAGGAGATAGCTCTGATACAAAGTGAAAGTTATTACTTCAAGGTTAGCTAGTCACCTAGAGGGGGGATGTAAGACCCCCTTTTTTTTCCAACAACCACCAGGGTCTTAGGCCCAGACCCGCCGTTTTGCGGTGACACCATCCTCCGGGAAGGTCGACACCACAAAACGCCGATTCTGCCAGCCATCTCAATCACCATCGACTGAAGAAGTAGTAAGAAGGACATAAGTGTCCAAGTCCACAATATCAAATAAAGAGGAAATCACATCATCATATAGTCCGCATCATAACAGTCTAAAGTAAATGGTAAGGTAAAATAGGAAAAACGGGCTTATGCCCAGTACATGTAATCCTCACTACAAGTCACTCGCGGAAGCAAAACTAAAACTAAGTGTCACCGTAACTGTCACTGAACCGAGAGCACCCAAGCTAGACTGGCCCATCTCCGCCGACTCCGTACTATGCTGGTGCTGCACCTCTGGGTGCTTCTTCCTTTTCGGCCTGCAGTCACCGCCTCGTAGTCCATGTCTGCGTCTATGTCTTCGGCCTCCTAGCTGCTGAGCTGGTGGGAGCCCACCCATCATGGGGCATTTGACCCGTGTGTGCCCCGGCTGGTGATAATGGTAGCACGACCGTGGGGTCAACTCTGTCGGAATCTGCAAAACCCGCGTTTCTTCCATATGGTACACCTAAAATATGGTTGTCAAACGACCGTCAGTCAAACTCAGTCAAACAATCCTCCACCCCTATACCCGTGGCTCCTAGGCACCAGGCGGAGAGGAGTGAAGAGGAGGACCAAAAGCAGGGCGTAATCAATCAGGTGACATCTACCCTAAGGAATAAAATAATAAAGTATGGCAGGGGTATCACAATAATTAAACATGAGTAAACAAGTATGTAGCAAATATAAACAGTAAGGAGTAGCAAGTAAGTGAGAGCAGTAAGAAGAGAAGTAAGAGCAACAAGAAAGGTAACCATTGATTTATAGGGATTACCCCTATAGACCAAGGGGTCGTTTTGTAGGGCCTATCGTATAAAACGTCCCATACCATTTTATACGATAGGTGTCAGGGGTTATATGCAATGTTTATGCTATGACATGCAAATATGCTATGGAATGCACAAGCAAGTGCAACTCACCCACACGACTCTATGCGCATAGACCTTTAGTTCACCTTTTTGGAGTTAGCTAAACTCCCAGGAGCCTCCGACGTGGCCGGACGGAGACAGTGGGGTGGGCCTTCCACTCCTAGACTGGTAATCACACTACACAGCCTAGCCCCTCTCGTACGTTTCCGTACTATTCCTAGCAAACCATATAGTCTCCCGAGTCAACGTACCGACGATGGTGTGATCGATCGTCCAATACCGAAGACCCACCACTATTATGCACATGCAACCATGACAGTTTATATCTAACTATGATACCGAGCCTCCAGCTCTCTAGACTACCGAGTCTTCTAGTTCACCAAGTTCCCGAACTTCCGGCACCCCAGACTTCCAAGTCTATACCAAGTCCCTGAGCATTTAGCTCCCCAGACTTCCAAGTCTATTCTAAATCCCCAAGCATCCAGCTCCCCGGACTTCAGTCAACCATCAAACCCATCCACCATGGGTCTAAGTTATCCATTCACTACCTATTTATCTCACTACGTATACAAGTGTGAGTGGAAGGTGAAGCTATTATTAAGGTTGTTCTTGTCCATATTAAACCTAAGGTTTAAGGTTAACCCTGGACTTCCCGAGGTCTACCCGGTGAGGGGCTCGCAGCGGTATTAGGAACTACGATGTGATGAAGCCCAAAGTTCCCTTTCCAAAGCACTTAACGTTATTGATTTCTACCCTTGATCAAACCTCCCTTTTATTTCAGTGTGACTACCCTAAGTGTGTTTAAGCTCTCCGAGTTAACCTATTTCAGACATATCCACTACATGCAAACCATGCTAAGCTACATGAGGCTCCCATTAGGGGGTACCCTAATTACTCTTCCAAAAGATCCCTATCAATTACTGGGAGTCTACCATGACCTATTAAGACTAAATCCCGAGTCTCATAATTTTCATAATTATGTGGGCATTTAATTTTATTAACCCTAGTCTCCAAATGCCCTACTTTGAACATGAAGTGTTCTCTAAAGTCAGAAACAAATCATCGCAAAATTATGATAAATACTAAGTGACATTTAAACAGTAAATCCAAGGTTTGATAATTTTCAAAGGTGATTAGACCTACCTTTCATAATTTAGAACTTAAGATCAATTATACCATCTAATGAAGAAAATACCAGCAATATTGTTCTAAAATTTATAATAAAACTCCAGTATGACTACCATGGCCTAAAAATACTTTAAAAATAGTCTCATAATTTTACAGTGGACAGTAGCCCCTAATTTAATTTTAAATCAATAATTCCATATCCATTGGTTATTAAAGCAAGTGCTGTAAACATTCATCTAATAATTATGAAAAAATTCCAGGAGATAGATAATAATCTAAAACTAACCCTAACCAAGTTTTAAAATTTTCTAAGACATGAGGGGCTCTGAATCTAATTAAATGTAAACTTCCAAATTTATAGACTTGTGAAGTAAGTACAAGTTTTATCCATCTAAAAATCATGGGAAAATTACAAGATAATAATAATGGTCAGAAACACTCTTTGACCCGATTTCATAATTTTCTTGACAATATTGGGGCTCTGTTCCTATTTTTGATCAAAAACTACAATTCATAATTTTATGAAGTAAGTACTTGAAACAGTCATCTAAAAATTTAAACAAAAATATAGAGGGCTCTATCATGATATAAACTGTCTTATTCTAAGGTTTCACAATTTTTCAATAAACATAAACTTCTCAATAAACATAATAATCTTTAAGGGCACATCTACGGTTGAAAAGGAAGTACTGATTTTATTAGCCCAAAATTTCCACCAAAATTAATTTATGAATATTTCTACTGGAGAACTACCTTGCCCAAATTTCAAGTGATTGTAAAGTGATTTAATAGCCTAATACTCCAAATTAGTTTTGGTGCCCTAAATTAGGGCTAGGGTTTGAGGGGGGTTAAAGGCTTCCAAATTCCCTAAAATTTTTACCATAAGCCTATACCAATCCTTTGGTCCTCTCCACCAACTTTCAAGTCATTCCAAGGTCATTTGACACCATGACCTTCACAACCTTAAAAATCCCCATCAAGGGACCTACCCTAGGGTTCTAGGGCTACCCTACCTTAAACCACCCCAAATTATATTGGAGGGGGTGCCATGCCAAAAAAAGTCAGTGGCCAAAATATCAGCCTCTGTTGAGGTTGTTTGACAACTCAAATCCCAAAAGGAATGAATTGACCTAATTAACCCTATAAGGGCAAAACTAGGGTCGAGTTAAAACTTAATCAAAACACTTCCAAATGAGGTGAAATTTTTACCAGAGTCCTAATATTTCCCATAAGACCTCCCACCCAAATTTGGAGGGATTTTGAGGTGTTTAGGACACCTAATTAAATTATACATGAATTATTAAATTTTTACAAACACTACAGAAAAATATTCTCCAAAAATTCTGATTTTTGGACATGTTTTAGGTATAGATAACATTAGCTCAAGCCCCAAATTTCAAGTTATTTGAAGGTCTGGATTGATGTGGGCATCCAAATCAATCTCAGGACAACCCTATGGATAGACCTCACCAAAATGTGTGCTGTGGTCTAACCAGGACTCCAAATCGTGTGAAATAAATTTTGAATTAAAGTAGCCGTCAAGAGCTACATTTTCTATGTTGACAACTTTTATAGTAGGGGTCCATAAGGGCCTCATGTATCGGGTTCAAAACAGTGCATGTTCAAGGAATAAAAAAAAATCACAAATAATATAATTATTATGTTTTAAATTGAACGAGATCCGTTCATCTTCTCCAATCAGCCAATGGCTGAGATTTCCCGCGCCTGTAGCACCTTCCAGCCCAGTTTCCGGCCACCACGACCACCTCCCTAGCCGGCAACCACCACCACCACCTTCGTTGAGGTGGTGGCTAGCGTTTGGCGGCGACCAAGTCGCCGGAGGCGGCGGTTTCCGGCGAACTCACACCGCCATTTTTCATGGAAATCTGAAAATTCCAAGCTCCCAATCAGGCTCAATTGAGCCCGATTTCTCCACCTAAAACAATCTAGATCTAGCACAGGGAGAGGGGAAGAGGATCGGACCTCATTTGGAGCAATTCCTTGCTCCATCCGCCGGCCGCCATTGTTCCTCCTCCAAGCTTTGGGTGCCATCCAATTTCTTGCAAGGAGACCTCCAAACTCTCGGGAAAAGGGGGGGGGGGTTCACTGCTCAGAGGCTTGTGAAGGTGATAGGGGGTTTAATTGGGGGTGGTAGTGGCTTAAACCCCATATGCCATTAATGGCCTCTTCACCTCCCCTCCCATGGCCGACCCTATGCATCCCCCCTGCCCTAATTCCTCGTAGAAATGGTTGGAATCTTCTCAAATTCATCAGAGAAGATGAATTAGAGTGTTATGGGGGATGCCAAGGGGTGTGTCACCTTAATGGCCATGAATGGCCACTTTCACTCTCCTCAAAATTGGGGAAAACTCCCATTTCTCTCTCCTAATCACCATGGCCTAATTTCCACTCCCTCCCATGTTTAATATAAGCCTCGTAGGCTTTTTGACCACTCAACTTGGGCCTAACCCAAAGGGTTGGGCTAGGTTTAAGTGATTTGACCTAAGTTGACCAAGTTTGACTATTGGTCAAATTGGGCTCTAGGGTTGACCAAACCATGTAATTTTGTGCCATTGGGTCCCTTATGAGGTTATGACCCTAGGAGTGTGGTCAACTTGAAGTTGTGGTGGTAAATAAGGGTGTTTAATGGAAAATCACCATTTTGACCTATTAGGGGTATTTTGGTCATTTTGCCCTATGGTGACCCTAGGATGGGGATTTTTGGTCCACTAGGTCTCTTATGATGTTCTAGACCTAGAAGTGAAGTCAATTCCATATGGTGATGGTCAGTTAGGTCAATTGATGGGGAATTGACCATTTTGCCCTAATTAGGGTTAGAGTTGACTTTGGTCAACTTGGCCTATTTGACTAGTCCCAATGGGTCCTGAATGTCTCCATGGGCTCCTAAATGACCTAGGGATGTTGTGGTGGGGTCACTGAGCCAAGCTAGAGTCCTTAAGTCAAACCCTAGGCTGAATATTTGGAAATTACTGTTTACAGACCAAGGTGCTTCAACCCCTATTTTTATCTAAGTCCAAGAGGTTCCTGAGCTACCAAAGTCTTGTCATGACCTAGTCATGAAAAATTTACTTGGGGGGTCTAGCTGTCTGGGGGATGTTACAGGGGAGGGGTGAATAGGTCTTTTAATCTTTCTTAAATCTTTATGCTGTTTAAAAATTTAGTGATCTAGAGCTTGTCCTAATTACCTGCAATACAAGAAAAAAACAAGCAACACATCAAGTACACAAATATTTATAGTGGTTCCCTAATTGGGTACATCCACTTTCCCTCCCACCATCCAACTTATTTGTTAGACTAGGCACAAAATCCGCCAATATGATCCTCAGAGCTTACACCTCAAGCCCTAAGACTTACACACAAATTCTTTTCAGAATCCAAACTAAGAACCACAAGGGTTCCTACCTCAGAGACCTGCGTGCTCCTACAGCTCAATGGTCCACTGAGCACCTACCTCAACCTTATTTCTAAGGCCTACAACTCAGGCTTCTCTGCCCTACAACTTCAGGCACACAACCCTACTCTCAGAGTGCTACAACACTCCTACAACTCAGTACCTATCCAGGTACCTACCTCAGTGCCCTTCCAGACACCTACAACTCAGCCTCCTCCAAGGCCTACAACTCAGCGACACACTTGTCACCTACAGCTCAGTGATTCACTAGTCGCCTACCTCAGGAATTAGGCCCTACACTTAGGCTGGGAGGATAGCCCTACCTCAGATCCATACTTGGATCCTATCTCAGAGAGCTGCACTCTCCTACCTCAGGCACTTAAGCCCTACAACTAAGATCCACACTTGGATCCTACCTTAGTACCCCAGCATGGAACCTACCTTAGTGACTAATTAGTCACCTACCACTCAGGCACAAAGTGCCCTACACTCAGATTTAAATAAACTGAATCCTATAGGAAAGTAATCAGTAAAATTAAAATACTGACTCAGAGATAAATCTCTGAGTCTAACTTGCTGGACTGATCATATATCAGTCTAGCCCACTTGTTGTAGAAGGAATTAGTATTCTTCTATAGCTATCAATTTCTCTGCTGTACTGAAGACAACTAACTGCTGTTAAAGGCTTACAACCCTTCACACAACTAACTCCTCTTACTGATAGATTGAATCAGCCAACTTGTTCTTCAAGGAACACTCTTGCTGAACTAGAAGAAGCTTCAGCTATCTTTGCCTTCTGGCTTTCACTGCTGGACTT
The DNA here is from genome assembly GCA_039513925.1 of Platanthera zijinensis. Lineage (NCBI taxonomy): Eukaryota > Viridiplantae > Streptophyta > Magnoliopsida > Asparagales > Orchidaceae > Platanthera > Platanthera zijinensis. The sequence continues at coordinate 122,244,467 of CM077086.1, read as the reverse complement.
TGCTTTCAAGCTTGTCGAACAAGATGAAGTCTAGCCGCCTCTTTTTCATTTTCTGCTTTCGTTCTCGTTTTTCGTTTCGTTAATCCTAATCTTCTTTTCTTGTCTTCCTTTTATATCTGTTGATTTGAATCAACAACACAATTTGAATGTGGGCCCAGTCAAGTATGATGAGCGCCACCTCCCTTAGAAGAAGATAAACAGTAGCTTTTGGCGCTACTGTAGCTTTCCCGTAACGACATGAAGTACTTGGACTGAGCTCGACGATCGTCGATCTGAGATCGACGAACTCTGTACTGAGCTCGACGAACATCAGAATCTCCAACTTTACATTTAGCTCGACGAAATGTGAGCTCTGCTCGATGAACTCTGAATCTTCAACATTTAACTTGAGCTCGACAATCCGTGAGATGAGCTCGACGAACTCTGAATCTTCAACCTTTAACTTGAGCTCGACCATCTGCGAGCTGATCTCGACGAACTATGAACTTCAACCTTTAACTTGAGCTCGACGAAATCTGGGCTCAGCTCGACGAACTCAGAATTTGGTTCGACGATTACTGAATTGAGCTTCTTCTTTAGAAGCATTGAGTGAGCCTGCCTCACTCAAAACTTATGGACTTTGAGAAATTCTGCCGGCTTAGTCTCAGCTATTTCTTCTCAACTGTCTCAGCGGTTTCTTCTTCACAGCTGAGACTGTCTTCTGTCTCAGCGATTATTTCTTCACAGCCGAGGCTGTCTTCTGTCTCAGCGGTTTAGCTGAGACCAACACATCTCTCAAAGATATGTGTTGAGCTTCTCAGCTGTCTCAACGATTATGCTGAGACATTCTTCTAAGCTGTCTCAGCTTTCTCAGCGGTTATGCCTTAGTCAAATTATCTGACTTCCAGCTTCCTCTTTATGCTCACCTGTCCAATCGAGGATAACCTGCTTGCAATAACTCAAGCATACAACAAATACATTATGTGTGTATGTCATTGACCAATTTGACTTCTTTCAAATCTGGAATATTGGGGTCAATGGACCTAAAAATCTCCCCCTATTTGAAGAAGTTAAAACCTTGCTTGATCAATAACATAGGTCATTGACATACACAGTATTTTTAACATAAAAACTGACACTTGTGTAACATCATTAAGAGTTAGAAAATATGTTACCACACACAATTCTCCATGTCAGGAATTTTACTTACTCCCTCTGGCATGCTGCTCTCTTGGATGAGCCATCCTTACTATTCTTGTGCTGAAGCAACTTCTGCACCACTTGCCTTTAAGCTTCCTGTATCTTGCTTGGCTTGGTCAGGTCTTGATCAAGTCTATTCTTTCTTCCCCTAACTCCACTCCCCCTTTTCACTTCTGTAATAGGGAGATTTGTTTTGTGTGGAGTTTTTCTCCCCTATCTGTCTGGGGATGATTCCCCTACTCTTACTTAATTTCATTTCAGCAGTTGGGCTTGCTCCCCCTCAACTGTTGTATACTAGCTTCATTGTCTTGGGGAAGGACTTATACTGCCTGCAAAATAGACAGTACAACATATTTTAGAGGAGAGAATTAAAGCTACACAAGATTCAACATACCAAATTCAAATTTGAAGGTATTGAACTTGGCTTCATCTAGTGGCTTGGTGAAGATATCAACCACTTGCTTGTCTATAGAGACAAACTCAAGGCTTATGTCTTGCCTTTCCACATGTTCTCTAATGAAATGATACCTAATTTCTATATGCTTAGTCCTGCTATGGGAGATAAGATTCCTAGCTATAGAAATTGTACTAGTAGAATCACAAAAGAGTGGAGTTCTACTTATCTGAATATTGTAGTCTTGAAGTTGATGCTGGATCCACAAAAACTGAGCACAACAGCTCCCAGCTGAAATGTACTCTGACTCAGTAATGGAGATTGCAACACTTATTTGCTTCTTGTTGCTCCAAGAGACAAGCCTTTCACCTAGAAATTGACAGGAGCCAGATGTTCTCTTCCTGTCCTCCTTGCAGCATGAAAAATCTGCATCTGAATAGCCTGTTAGTTCAAACTCCCCATTCCTAGGGTACCATAGACCAAGATCTGGGGTGCCCTTAAGATATCTCAAGATTCTTTTCACAGTAGTGTTGTGAGACTCTTTAGGGCAGGCCTGATACCTAGCACATACACATGTTGCATACATAATGTCAGGCCTACTTGCAATGAGGTAGAGAAGGGAGCCAACTATACCTCAATACATCGTTGGATTAATAGGTTTCCCTGGATCATCTTTTTCCTAGGCATACTTGAGCTCATGGGAGTTCTTATGGTGGAAGTATTCTTCATACCATACTTCTTGATTAGCTCCCTGGTGAACTTTGACTGGGATATGGATAGACTATCATTAGTATGTCTTATTTGGAGTCCCAAGAAGAACTTTAGTTCACCCATACTACTCATCTCAAACTTTCCCTGCATAAGTTTTATAAACTTCCTGCAGAGGTTGTCATCAGTAGAGCCAAATATTATATCATCAACATAAATCTGGACTAGGATGATCTTGCCCTTAGAATCCATTAGGAATAGGGTCTTGTTTATCTTCCCCCTTGAGAATTTGTTCTCAATGAGGAAGGTAGACAATGTCTCATACCATGCTCTAGGGGCTTGCTTGAGCCCATATAGAGCTTTCCTATGTCTATACACAACAGTAGGAGAGTTAGAATCTACAAAACCTGGAGGCTGCTCTACATAGACTTCTTCTTTCAAATCTCCATTCAGGAACGCTGACTTCACATCCATCTAGAAGATTTTGAATCCCTGGAAGGCTGCAAATGCAAGGAATAATCTGATGGCTTCCAACCTTGCAACTAGGGCAAAAGTCTGATTATAATCAATCCCCTCTTCCGGTCTATACCCCTTGGCCACCAGTTTAGCCTTATTCTTTATGATAATGCAATTTTCATCAAGTTTATTTCTGAAAATCCACTTGACTCTAATGATATTATGTCCATCTGGTCTGAGAACCAGCTTCTAGACCTTGCATCTTTTGAACTGATTCAGTTCTTCTTGCATTGCACCAATCCAGAATTTGTCTTGATTTGCCTCTTCAAATTTCTTGGGCTCTTCTTATGTCAGGAAGATGGAGTAAAGAGCTGTATTGAAACTCCTGCTTATGGACTGTACAACTTGGCTAGCCTCACCTATTATCTGATCTGGAGGATGATCTCTCAGATATCTGACTGCTGGGGGCAGCTGGACTGTTTCTTGCTGAGCACCATTTTCTTTAGCTAATTGATCTGCATCTCTAGCTAGACTGTCCCGTGCTTCCTCTGGACAACATCCTTCTTTATATTCTTCTTGCACAGCATGGTATTTATTTTTTATGGAGAGCTTTTTCATCATAATTTCTGTACCTACAGAACTAGGCAAAGAGCTTGATAGCTCACTATCAATCATGCTTGACTCATCAAACACTATATGGACAGATTCTTCTACAACATTATTTGTTAAGTTATAGACTCTATACGCCTTACTACTATTGTTGTACCCAACAAAGTTTCCCTCATGGGATTTATCAGCAAACTTAGTCACTTTTGACTTGCCATTATTCAAGATGAAACACTTGCAACCAAAGATCCTGAAATATGATATGTTTGGTTTTATGACCTTCAATATCTCATAGGGAGTCTTCTTGTGGCCTTTTGGGATATAAGCCCTTTTGAAAACATGACATGCAGTGTTAACTGTCTCAGCTAAGAAATATTCAGGGAGAGAAGTGTCACTCAACAATATTCTCCCAGCTTCTATGAGAGTCCTGTTTTTCCTCTCAGCTAACCCATTTTGTCGGGGTGTTCTTGGAGAGGAGAATTCTTGATAAATCCCTTGCTCTTCACAGAAAGTAGTCATGGCAGCAAACTGAAATTCAGTTCCATGGTCACTTCTTATTTTGACCACAGAGCTTGCAAGTTCATTCTGAATCTTCTTGACAAAATTCATGAAGACTTCAAGGGTTTCATCCTTTCTTCTAAGGAAGAACACCCAAACTAACCTGGAATAGTCATCAACCACCACATGGGTGTAGACCTTGCTACCTAGACTCTGAACAGGCATAGGACCAAACAAGTCCATATGCAGGATATACAAGCATCTCACTGATTCCTTGGTCCCAATGTTCTTGAAGGAGGTCTTTGTCTACTTATCCTTTTGGAAAGTAGCACAAATACCCTCCTTGGAGCATTTTATTTTGGGACCATTCCTAATTAGCTCATCACTAAAGAGCTGACTAATGGTCTTATAATTCAAATGAACCAGTTTCTTGTGCTATGAACACAATATGAGACTTTGTCATTTGCAACTAGGCATATAGAGGAACTACTATCTAAGCAAGAAAAGTTTAAGCAATAAACATTCCCACTCCTAGTGCCTATTAAGATGACACTCTGGTCACTTAACCTCTTGATGTGGCACTTATCCTTGTGGAAAGAAATGTCATAACCAAGGTCATATAGTGGACTTATGCTTATGAGGTTGTTTTGCAACCCTTCTACATAAGCTACCTTTGTGATGGTGATTATGCCATTTGAGATCTTACCATAACCTCTGGTTATCCTCTTGTCAGAGCCTCCAAAGATGACCTTAGGTCCATTCTTTACTGGAGTAAACTCTTTCAACAGTTCCTTTGTTCCAGTCATATGCTTGGAACATCCACTGTCCAAGTACCATTTAGGGGAACTAGTACTTGAACTAACCTGAAAAGTACAATTTATCTCACCTTAGGACCCCAATTTCTATTGGGTCCTAGGTTCATATTAGTCTAAAAATAAGCTTGCCTTCCTGCAGAATTCCTTACAGTTTGGCTACCTCTGGACACAGAAGGATTGTGCCAGCAATCTATAACATAGTGACCCACTTTGCCACAACACCAGCACTCATGGACATTATTTCTCCTTTTCTGTTTAGGGCCAGTATTTGCCTGGACTGCTCCTTGAATAGTGGGTAGATGTGCTGCTGTATGTCTCTGATTCCTTCTAGCAGCTATTTGACTGAAGGTAAGTCTTTCAGCTGACTGTTTTGGTATTTATTGAGAGCCACCAGCTGCATGTCTCTTTTAAACTAACATGCATTTGATTGCATCAGAAACTGCCATTCCAGCCTTGCCAGAAGACTCACCTTGAGTCATTACTTTTGCTGGATGACCCAGATTTCCAGCAGCAGCAATATCCTTGAGTTTTGGGGCTGAGGCACCAAAAACAAATGGTCCAGGATGTGCCATTTGAATTTCCTCATGGCAGCTTTAAGGGCCCTCACATGGCTGTATCTTCCACCTTGGCTATGGCCACATTGGTCCATACCAGTGGATCTACCATTCTCCCAGTGACCATAACAGCTTTCATGGTCATACCTGTTAGAAGGCAACAAAACTTTCTAAAAATAAATTGGAGGCAATGAGGCTAGAGGCACAACTGGTGCCTTCCCCTTTCCTTTTGGATTGGGAGGTTTAACAGATCCCTTAAAACCTAACCCTTTCTTACCCTTTTGGGTAAAGAGGGTGTCAATTAAGGGAAACACAGTGCTTGGCTTTGAAAACTTGGCCACCAACAGTTTCTCTCTTAGTAGATCATCTTTAAGTTTCTGGATAAGTTTCTAATTTGAGACTCTTACCAATGACTGCATATCAATGATCTCCTTGAGCTTGGCTGATTGAGTAGCCATATCATTGAGATCCTTTTCTTGTCCCTCACACTTGCTCCTAAGACAAAGAAGCTCTTTGTCTGTCTCTTGGCAAGGAGTTTGCACTTCTTGAATGCTTTAAGAAGTTCTCCATACTTGTCAATTATAGAATTGACATCATCCTCAGACTCTGAATCCCCTTCATCTCTTGATTATTGAGCTTCAGACTCTGAGCTAGCCTCATGACCTGAAATAAAAAGGCAGAGATTTAGAATTTACCTGAGCCTGTCCAGGCAAATCCTGGAAGCTCTCCTAATCTATCATTGACATTAATCCATAGTATTGAACATCTTCTTCTTCATCTTCATCCACCTCTGAGTCACTTTCTGAATGTGATAGAGGGGCCCTGATTCCTATCGTAATAGCAGGATATTCTTCAAGTTCTTCTTCAGCAATAGCCATTAGCCCAATGTAGGCTAGAATTCACTGTCTGACCAAGAGGAGGAGTCAGACCAGGTCTTTTCCTTCTTGGCCACAAGAGACTTCTCTTTCTTATTCCCCTTGTGGTGCTTCTTCTCTCCTTCCTCTTTCCTCTTTAATGGGCAGTCATCAACAATGTGCCCAGGTTTGCTGCAGCAGAAATAAATGACTTTAGAAAAAGTTTGTTTGCAAGAGTTAGGAGCATACATGTCCTCCTTAGAGGATCTCCTTCCATGCTTTGAGGAAGAGGAAGGCCTACTGTTCTTCCTATGCTCCTTCTTCATGAATTTCTGAAACTACTTGGAGAAGGCAGCAAAGTTCTCATCAGACATATTGCTGTCTGAGGAGCTGGTCTTTGAGCTCTTAGAATCTGACTCAGTAATTCTCCTGGGTGGAGAGTTCTTCCTTCTGCTCCTGGTTGGGGCATCCGCTTTGAAGGCCACAGACTTCTCCTTGGCTTGTGACATACTACTCTTTTCTTCTTCATTTCTTGCAGCAAGCTGCATCTCATATGACAGTAACTTTCCAAACAGGGTTGGAGGAGGTGTGTCAGCTAACTTGGCAATATCTCTAATGGCACAAATCTTTGTGTCCCAATCATTTATGAGGGACCTAAGAAATTTGTTATTCAGCTCATAGGTGTTGAAGACCCTTCCATATGTTCTCAGTTCATTTACTATTCTAAAAAATCTCTCAAAGCACTCAGCAATGCCATCAGACTTTCCTTGTCTGAAGGCCTCATACTCCTAATTGAGCATGGATTTTCTGCCATCCCTCACCCGCTCTGAACCCTCCATGAACACAACTAGTGTGTCCCACATCTCCTTGGAGGTCTTGCATTGCACCAGATTTTGGAATGTTGAATCATCTATTGTACTGACAATAATGTTTTGAGATCTATTGTCCATGGAGGCAAGTGTAACATCTCATTTCCAACTAGACCCCTAAGAGTGGTTTTGTCATGACTAGATCAGGACAAAACCCTAGAAAGCCCAAGAAGACAAAGTGAACAAGGCTCAAGGTGAAAATCACCTTGGTTTGCAAGTAGTAGAATCCCAATTACAGTCCTAGGCATGACCTTAGGGTTTTAACTTTGTTCCATGATCCCGTCATGGCACCTCTAACCCTAAGGGAGGCCAAAATGTTGCTACGGACCCATTGGGGTCAACCAAAAAGAGGCCAAGATGACTCAAGTCCGGGAAGTGTCGAGTGAGTCGACAAGACTCAACGAGTAGATCACGTATCTACTTAGACAGGTTTTTGGGCTCGGGCGTTGAGTGCGTGGAGTGCACTCAACGCCATGGGTTGAATGGCATTGAGTGCGTTGAGTGCACTCAACGCCACCTTACTTTGAAAGAATCTTGGGCTCGGGCGTTGAGTGCATCGAGTGCACTCAATGCCATAGGCTGAATGACGTTGAGTGCGTTGAGTGCACTCAACACCATCTTACTTAGAAAGAATTTGGAGTTCGGGCGTTGAGTGCGTTGAGTCCACTCAATGCCATGGGCTGAATGATGATGAGTGCATTGAGTGCACTCAACGTAGTCTTACTTAGAAAGAATTTGGAGTTCGGGCGTTGAGTGAGTTGAGTCCACTCAATGCCATGGGCTGAATGGCATTGAGTGCATTGAGTGCACTCAACGCCATCTTATTGAGAAAGGATTTTCTAGAATTATGGCGTTGAGTGAGTTGAGCTCACTTAACGCCATAGACTGAATGGCGTCGAGTGAGCTCACTCAACGCTATTGTACTTGGAAAAATTTCTGGAATTATGGCGTTGAGTGAGTTGAGCTCACTCAACGCCATAGACTGAATGGCGTCGAGTGAGCGTTGAGTTGAGCTCACTCACTGCTCACTCAACGCGATTGTACTTAGAAAATTCCTGGCAATTTTGGCGTTGAGTGTGGAGGCTTGTCTCAACGCTTTTGCCTTAGAGAAATTTTCGGCCCTATTTGCTGGTTCGTATGAAGAGGCTGAACCATATCTTTTCAGGAATTGCATCAGGATGAATTAAAAGGCCCGTTTCTTTCATTGAGACTTTTTAAATAATAATAAGCAGTCCAATGGTAGAGTGCCATGTGGCGGACGGTTTAACCTGAATTCCATGTTACAGGAGAGAGAAAAAGCCCCAAAGCCATGGCCGAAATATGGCTTTCATGGCCATTAATGGCACTTGATGCCTTGGCCTCATTCCCCTCCCCCTTTTATGGATGGATTCAACTCCTCTGGGAAGAGGAGGAGTTTCCAGCCGTTTCCTGGCTGGATTGAGCCCACATTCATCCTCCTCCTCCATGGCCGAAAAGCTCTTAACGGGGCATTAATGGCCACCGCCAGCTAGACCCCTCCCTTCCCCCATTTTTATCATTTTAAAAGACTCACTGGACTTAGAGGAGCGGTTTCGACACAAAACTTGAAGGAGCAGATAATACGTTTTGTAGCCTAAACTATTATCGTATTTTCTATTTTATATTATACAAATCATGTCTATTAATAGTTTATTTTTTATCATTTTTATGTAAATATTATTGCCACTGACTTTTTCTTGTCTTTTTGCAGGTTTCCAGAAAATTGGCCAAAAATGACCTGACACGCCCCACTGTCATGCCCTCCCTGGGCATGACCTAGGGCGTGTCACCCGATCCCGAGGACTCCTGCTGGAAGGGACAGAAAAACGAACAAAACCGCTGTCACGCCCCCCTGACACACCGTCCATGGGCGTGTCACCAGGCATGACCATGGGCGTGTCGCCCTCTGCCGCAAAGCCTGCCGCCGCATTAAATGCCGTTCCGCCACAGCACGCAACAGTACTGTCACGCCCCCCGTCACAGGCGTGACCTGGGGCATGACATCAACTTTTCGACGACTGACGGATTTCCGACCAATGATTTCGACATGACGTGAGTGTCACGCCCCCCCTACACGGGCGTGACATAGGGCGTGACCACCGACGTACAAAGGCAATGATCCTTCCCGCAAGAGTCTAGAGCCCGAGGTCAACATAGTACTTTCACGCCCCCTGACATGCCCTAGGGGGGGCGTGTCGGAGGGCGTGACCAACCCGAGATTTTTTTCTATAAATTGAGACCCCCCTTCCATTTCAGCAAGCTTTGGTTGAGTGGGGGAGGTGCTGCCCCTTTGGTTCTTGATCTTTTTCATGTTTTCTCTCTCTCTCTCTCTCTCTCTCTCTCTCTCTCTCTTTGTAATTTCTTTTAACCCTAGTTTAATCTTTACTTGTTTATGCTTTCTTTGTAATCTTTAGTGTTGCTTAGTGCTAATTGTAGGGCTAGACTAGGATTTCATTATCATGCACTTGTAATTTCTTTTTCAATAGTGTAACTTGCCCCTTTTTCTTAATAGAAGTGTTCTTTGTTTAGCTTGTGTTCTTTTTATGCTTTACTACTCATCCCCCCTCCTCCACTCCATTATGATTAACTAATTCTCCTTGTACTCGATCTTAATGATCCGAGGTTAGAGCGATTAAGTTATGATGTTTTAATTAATCTTTTCTTTTTAGGTTAGGGCCTTGAATTACTCTTGATTAATTACGGGTTGGAGGTATATTATCGATATATACTCTCCACCTTTGCTTTCATTCTGGGCTAGCCGAGAGGCCGATAGAATGAAGTGAGCATTCAAGAGTAAAGGGAGTTGTATGCACCCCTCGAGAGAGGCAGACGTCCAAATCTCCCGGATTGGAGTAAAATTCAATAGTGGGGTTCACCGCGTAAAGCGAGTTTTAGGCCTCCGATTTAGACGAGAGTCGGTCGGACCTTCCTAAACTCAGTTGGGCATGACTTCGAGAGAAGCGTGTTCAAGCTTTAGGAACCTCCACGGTCAAGGACCTTTATCCTATTAAGTTTAGATTTTTATCGCATTTTATTAATCGTCTTTAGCCGAGGTGATTCTTGATCGAGTGCATTTCCATTTCATATTTTCAACCTTTTGTATTAATGACCTATCTTGTGCTCTTTAATTAACTGCAGTAGTTTCCTTTCTAGCATAGTTCTTTACTTAATAGCACTTTACTTAATTGCGGTAGTTCTCTTTCTAGTATAGCTTTACTTCCTTTCTTGTAATTAGTTTTTCTTAAACCCTAGTTTTTCCGTCGATAAGATAATAGCGTTCGTGTGAGTAAGCATAGCCAACAGTTCCCGGATTTCAATACGACACTTGTGTCCCCTAGCTACGATTCGATAGGTATACTTGCCTCATTGGATTGCTAGTTCGGTTGCGTTTATTTTCTTCGAACCCTAGCGCGCAATAAGTTTTTGGCGCCGTTGCCGGGGAACCAACTTCCGTTGATATATTGAAAACACGAACCTATTAATTTTATCTCTTCTCTTTCTCATCCTATTTCTTTAAAAGTTTTAAAAATCAAAAAAAAATTTATCACCGCTCTTAATAGTAACCAACTTCACAATTTTTCTACGCCACCTAATTCTCTCGAAAAGGGCAAAGGGCTTTAAGCGCCACTATCTTGTCTAGTACCTTGCGAACCCTTCACGGGGTAGTCCTTGGGAAGTTCGGGAGTTAATCTATAAAAAAAAATCTATTTCAAAAAGAAAATTTTTTTTCTGATCTAGCTTTCTTTCTAGTTTATCCTTTTTCTCTTTCTCTTCTTCTTTTCTATTCTTTTAGTGCATGACCCGCGGGAGTCCGTCAGTTATTTTGGACCTGGACCACGAAATTGAGCGTACTCTTTGGAGAAGATCGCGATTTCAAGGTCCTACTATCCAAGTGCCGGTTGAGGACTCCGAGTCATTTGCTACTTTAAGAATGGAAGAACCCAACATAGATGAGGCCGTGCAAAGGACTATGTCCTATTATGCACGACCGAACCTCGAGGGAACAGAATCTAGTATAGTCCGCCCTGCTATAGAAAATAATAACTTCGAATTAAAGCCTAGCATAATTCAAATGGTGCAGCAATATGTGCAATTTGACGGACTTCAAGATGAAGATCAGAACGCACATATAGCTAGCTTTCTTGAAATTTGCGACACCTTCAAGATAAATGGTGTCACAAATGATGCAATCAGGCTAAGACTCTTCCCCTTATCTTTAAGAACTAAAGCTAAGCAGTGGCTTAACACTCTACCTAAAAATAGCATAACCACCTGGAATGAATTAACTGAAAATTTTTTTGCAAAGTATTTTCCGCCAGCTAAAACTGCAAAACTTAGGAACGACATCTCTGCCTTTGGACAAATAGACTCTGAAACCCTATATGAAACCTGTGAGAGATTTAAAGAATTATTAAGACGATGCCCACATCACGCGCTGCCTGTATGGTTACAAGTGCAGACATTCTATAACGGGATAAATCAAAGCACGAAGCAAATGATAGACGCAGCTTCTGGCGGTACTTTAAATCATAAGACCCCGGAAGCAGCTCTTTAGCTTTTTGAGGACATGGCCATGAACACTTATCAGTGGAATGTGCCTAGGTCCCGCCCGAACAAGCCTGCATGTATCTATGAAGTGGATAACGTCTCCCAGCTCGTTCTGCAAGTAGAAATCCTAAGCAAAAAAATCACGGAGATGACTGCTGCCTCCGCCCCTCAGATATGGGAATCTGCAACCCCTACTCCAGAACATTTAAATTATGTTAATAATATGCCTAGAACATCTTTTAATAGTTTTTCTGCTGCGAATTTTCATCCTCCTGGTTTTAATTTTCCGAATAGTTATAACCCTGCTTTAAGAAATCATCCGAACTTTTCATGGAGTAATCCATCGAATGTGATGTGCCCACCACCGCAAAATGATTTTTCTGCACCACCACCACCACCACTTCTTCAAAATCACCCAAAACCTCCAAGCTTGGAGGAATTACTTTCTAAATATATCACCACAAATGACGCAACTATAAGAACTTTAACCGGAAGCGTAAAAAGTCTAGAAAATCAGGTAGGACAGCTCGCAAAAATAATTTCTGAGCGACCCGCAGGGTCTCTTCCTTCCAATACCGAACCCAACCCGAGAGAGCAAGCGAAAGCTATAACTCTTCGGAGTGGGAAGCAAGTCTCCGGTATGGTAAGTGAAGAGCCCGAGGCAAGCTCCGCTCCCGCCTTTAAAAATCAAAGCTCCGCTCCCGCCTTTAAAAATCAAAGCTCCGCTCCGCTTCCACCCTCTGCTGAAGAAGTTATCATCCCTATTTTAGAAAATAATCTCACTCCACCACCCATATTCAAAAATAATTCAACTCCTCCATACCCCTCTGAACTTAATAGACAACGTCAAGATGATCAGTACTCCCGCTTCTTAGAGATCTTCAAGCAAATCAACATTAATCTTCCCTTCCACGAGGCTATTTCGCAGATGCCGAAATACGCCAAGTATCTTAAGGACCTCCTCACCAATAAGAAGAAGTTAGAGAATCTTTCGCACATCACGCTAAACGCCGAGTGCTCCGCCGTTTTAACAAACGGTTTGCCGAAGAAAATCAGTGACCTGGGTAGTTTCTCTATCCCGTGTGTCTTCGGTGATCTTTTTGTTAAACACGCGTTAGCCGACTTAGGCGCGAGTATAAACCTGATGCCCTTTTCATTGTTTAAAAAGTTAGGGATTGGTAGCCTTAACCCCACGCGTATGAGTATCCAGCTAGCCGATAGATCCGTCAAGTACCCGTTAGGAATAGTGGAGGACGTTCTAGTGAAAGTTGACAAGTTCATCTTCCCGGTGGACTTTGTCATTTTGGACATCGAAGAAGACGTCGAGGTTCCCCTGATCCTTGGCCGACCCTTCCTTGCCACCTCCAGAGCCATCATTGATGTAAGCAATGGTAAGCTCTTCCTTCGAGTAGGCGACGACGAAGTCACTTTTTCTATCACACCTTCGATGAAGAACACCCTAGCAAATGATGACTCTGGTTTTTTCGTAGACGCCGTGAGTGATGAATCTTCCTACTGCCTCTCTGACTTTGAAAATGAACTTTCTGATTTTTGTTTTTCTTCTTCTCTTCCCACTGAATCGCTGCAGGGAAGTGATGAATCTTCTGATTGTCTTTCTGAGTTTGAAAAAGAATTTTCTGATTTTTGTTCTTCCTCTTTTCTTCCCACTGAATCGCTACAAGAAGCCGTCTTGGCTGCTAGCCCCACCCCTTATTACGTTCCTTATAAAAAAGTTTATGAAGATATTATTTTTGAGAAAGAAAGAATCTCTAAATCCTCTTATGAAGAACCCCCTACCCTAGAACTTAAAGAACTTCCTGAACACCTTAAGTATGCTTTCTTAAAAAAAGATTCCAAGTTACCAGTTATCGTTTCGGCCTACCTCACGGATACGCAAAACGATAACTTCTTCTAGTTCTACGTAAGCATCGCCGGGCTATTGCTTGGCAAATTTCTGATATCAAGGGCATAAGCCCATCTTTCTATACCCATAAAATTTTAATGGAAGATAATTCGCGTAACTCTATTCAACCTCAACGCCGTATAAACCCAAATATGAAAGAAGTAGTTAAGGGCGAGGTTATGAAATTATTAGACGCAGGAATTATCTACCCTATTTCAGACAGTAAGTGGGTTAGCCCCGTTCAGGTAGTGCCAAAGAAGGGAGGGATAACCGTAGTTAGTAATGAGAATAATGAATTAATCCCGACACGGACGGTGACGGGTTCGCGTATGTGTATAGATTATCGTAAGTTGAATGACGCCACCCGCAAGGACCACTTTCCTTTACCGTTTATCGACCAGATTTTAGAACGATTATCCGGCCATAGCTTTTATTGTTTTCTCGATGGCCTCTCGGGGTACTTTCAAATACCCATCTCTCCCGAGGACCAAGAGAAAACTACATTTACTTGTCCCTTCGGCACCTTCACTTACCGAAGAATGCCGTTTGGATTGTGCAATGCGCCAGCTACATTCCAACGATGTATGCTCGCAATATTTGACAAGTACGTAGAAAGCATTATGGAGGTATTCATGGACGATTTCTCTGTGTTCGGCGATTCCTTCGATAGATGTTTAGAAAACCTCGAAAAAGTCTTAGAACGATGCGAAGAAATTAACCTTGCCCTAAATTGGGAAAAATGCCATTTTATGGTGAGGGAAGGGTTAGTTTTGGGTCATAAAATTTCTGCTAAAGGTATTGAGGTAGACGTTGCCAAGATAGAAGTTATTGAGAAGTTGCCGCCGCCTACAAACATAAAAGCTATAAGAAGTTTCCTAGGCCACGCTGGCTTTTATTGTCGTTTTATAAAGGACTTCTCCAAGATCACTAAGCCCCTCACCCATCTCTTAGAAAAAGACTCTCCATTCATTTTTGATGACTCTTGTATTTCTGCCTTTGAATCAATTAAAGAAAAGTTAATTAACGCACCGATTATGATAGCTCCGGTGTGGGACCTTCCTTTCGAGATTATGTGCGATGCGAGTAGTTTTGCGGTGGGAGCCATATTAGGTCAACGCATATCTAAAAACTTCCACCCCATCTATTACGCTAGTAAAACCCTCACATCTGCACAAGAAAATTACACCACAACCGAGAAGGAGCTCTTAGCTGTAGTATTCACATTTGATAAATTCCGCCCTTACATTACACTTTCAAAAATCATTATTTTTACGGACCACTCGGCCCTCAAGTACCTTCTTGCCAAAACGGATGCCAAGCCTCGCTTGATTCGCTGGGTCTTACTCCTTCAGGAGTTTGACTTAGAGATCCGTGATAAGCCAGGAGCCGAGAACTTGGCAGCCGACCATCTATCTAGATTAGATAACCCCTTTATAGAAAAATTAAATGAAAAAACTTTTAATGATTATTTTCCTGATGAGAAGCTGCTTTTAGTTAACACATCTACTTCTCCTTGGTTTGCGCACATCGCCAACTATCTCGTGGCCCGGGTGCTCCCAAAAGAGTTCTCCTCTCAGCAAAAGAAGAAATTCTTTTCTGAGCTGAAGAACTACTTTTGGGAAGACCCGTATCTTTTCAGAATTTGTGCGGATCAAGTGATAAGGAGATGTGTTTCTTATGATGAATGAATTGATATTCTAAAACATTTTCATGAAGGTCCGACAGGTGGGCACTATCAAGCTGCTCGCACTGCTCAAAAGGTGCTTTGTGCGGGTTTTTACTGGCCTAGCTTATTTAAAGATGCGCAAGCCTTTTTGAGCAGATGTGATAGTTGCCAACGGTCTGGTAACATTTCTAATAAAAATGAAATGCCGCAAAATTATTTCTTAGAGTGCAAAATTTTCGACCTCTGGGGAATTGATTTTGTTGGCCCCCTTCCTTCTAGCTTCGGAAACAAATATATTTTAGTTGTTGTTGATTATGTTTCACGATGGGCTGAGGCCCAAGCTCTTCCTACGAACGACTCCCGAGTTGTAGTCACGTTTTTTAAAAAATTATTTTCTAGATTCGGTACGCCTCGCGCAATTGTTAGCGATAGGGGTTCCCATTTCTGTAACGCACAATTTTCAACAATCCTTACCAAATACGGCGTTACGCATAAGCTTTCCACTGCCTACCACCCCCAAACAAACGGACAAGTCGAAGTAGTTAATAAAGAAATAAAAAGAATATTAGAAAATACTGTTTCAACTTCTAGGAAAGACTGGTCAGCCAAACTTGACGATGCTCTATGGGCCTACCGAACAGCGTACAAAACCGCCCTCGGATGTACGCCGTATCGGCTGGTCTATGGAAAATCGTGTCATCTGCCCGTATAGTTAGAACACCGCGCCTTTTGGGCCTTAAAATTTTTAAACTTCGATCCCCGCTCAGTCGGTGACCTTCGAAAATTTCAACTAAATGAACTCGATGAGTGACGCTCTTATGCTTATGAAAATAATAAACTTTATAAAGAGCGGACGAAGCGTTTACACGATAAACACTTAAGGCACCCTAAAAACTTTAAGCCGGGCGACCAAGTCCTTTTATATAATTCACGTTTACATTTATTTCCGGGCAGATTAAAATCTCGCTGGTCTGGCCCGTTTTCTGTTTTAGAAGTTTTTCCTTATGGAACTGTTTTAATTTCTCACCCTTATAAGGGTAATTTCAAAGTGAATGGTCAGCGTCTTAAACTGTATTTCTCTGGTGATGATGATGTCAGTCCAAACATTATTAAGTTTCTGCTTCACAAACTCTAACTTTGATCTCTTAATTTTTGTTAAAAACAATTTTATTTCTGGACAACAATATTTTTGGACAATATTATTTTTTTGATGCGTCGAGCTCAACGACGCTTTAAACAAAGGGCGCTCTTGGGAGGCAACCCAAGTTGTCTTTTTCTGTTTTCTTTATTTTACAATTTTTGCCTCGGACGGCTCCGACAAGCTGAATCTTCTGCGATCGCCCGCTCCAACGTTGCTGAATCCATCACGAAGTCCAAAGAAGACATTCGGAGGAGCGACATCACTCAGCTTTCGCAGCAAATAAATCCGGGGAAGTACCTGTCTTTCAATCCTGTCTTTCAATTCTGTCTTTCAATTTTGTACTTTACTTTTCTCTTCTTCTCCAATCCCCTTCTTTAGCCATTGAGGACAATGTCTATTTTAAGCTTGGGGGAGGACTTCCTCCTTCATTTTTGCTTAGTGTAAAATTTTTTCTCTTTGTATATATTTTAAATATTTCCAAAAAAAGAAAAAAAATAAATATCTTAAAATTCCAAAAAAAAAGAGAAAAAATTTCCAAAATAAAAAAAAAGAGAATATTTCACAAAATAAAAAAAAATATGTGTTTTTGAATAGTTTAGACATTTTGGTATTTCAATAGTACCCCTAGTTTTTGTTTTTGTTTTACTCAAAATTTTCTATAAATAATGTAGTTAATTATAATATTTCTAATCGTCCTTTTTAATTATGTTTCACAAGTAAAATGTTGGCCATGCTGTGTTTCTAATTCACAGTAGCATGTTAAGGTGAAATATTTTTCTAAAACTCGCATTTCTATTATGGTTTTTTGTTTTTTATTTCCTTTATTTTCTCAAAAATTCATCATCCACTATTTTCTTTTTCGTTTTTGAATAATTTTTGTAAAGTCAACTTTTGAATAACGTAGTAGATGTGAACGATCCAAGTCACCTATTATCTCTATTTTCAAGTTAATTTCATCAATCTTCTTTTATTATCTAGGACTCGCTTTTTGAAATTTTTCAAACCTTTGTTTTAAATAAATTCAAAAGCGTGAAAATGATTTAGGCCGTTTTTGTTTTCGTTTGAACTTTCCTGCCAACCTAAAAACTTTTACCACTAGTTAGCCATTTTTGAGCCTTTTTCCGATTTCATTTGATAGCTCCTCCCTTCATTTCAGTTTCACCAAAGCCAAAATTTCCAACCTATCGAATCACACTAGCCTTTTTGAGTTTCATAAATTATTTTGACGATTTTGATAGGATATTTTGTGATTTTTTGTGGGAGAAAAGTTTTTTTTTGAAAAAAGTATGCTCAAAAGTAATGTTTATTTTTGTTTGGCCAATTCAAAAGGAAAATAAAAATATTTATGGCCTTTGTTTTTAAAAAAGAAAAAAAAATAGAAAAAAGAAGAAAAAGAAAAAAAACATGTATATATATTTTTATGAAAGTTTTTGAAACTCTTTGCTTTGGTTTAGTGTGATTTTAAACCTTCACGTTTATCTTTGAATTCCACTCCTAATCATATTCCTAAACCAAACGTTTCTGTCCTATTTAAGTCCTTTTGATTCACGCTTTTTGATTTTTATTTAATAACTAAGAAAAGAAAAAAGTAAATCAGTTTTAGTTTTGGATTTAAACCTAGATTTTTGTTAATTAAATTGATATAATTATAATGCGTTGCTTGGATCTAGTAACAACTCAATACGTGTTTTTCATTTTCGTTGCTTTGCTTAAGTCTATTAAAAAAATCTCGTTAAAATTTTGGATGATTTGTTTTATTGAGTAAAGTTTATAAAAGTTTTACCATACCTAAATAATTGTTTTAGACTTACATTTCACCTTTTCCCTACTTAGAATTTTGCATAGTACTTGTGTAGGCATAATTAAAACTTTTTGATTAGTCCTTTTTATAAATATCTAGTTTTTATATTTTTGCTTGGGGACAAGCAAAGCTTAAGCTTGAGGGAATTTGATAATACGTTTTGTAGCCTAAACTATTATCGTATTTTCTATTTTATATTGTACAAATAATGTCTATTAATAGTTTATTTTTTATCATTTTTATGTAAATATTATTGCCACTGACTTTTTCTTGTCTTTTTGCAGGTTTTCAGAAAATTGGCCAAAAATGACCTGACACGCCCCACTGTCACGCCCTCCCTGGGCGTGACCTAGGGCGTGTCACCCGATCCCGTGGACTCCTACTGGAAGGGACAGAAAAATGAACAAAACCGCTGTCACGCCCCCCTGACACACCCTCCCTGGGCGTGTCACCAGGCGTGACCATGGGCGTGTCCGCCCTCTGCCGCAAAGCCTGCCGCTGCATTAAATGCCGTTCCGCCACAGCACGCAAAAGTACTATCACGCCCCCGTCACGGGCGTGACCTGGGGCGTGACATTAACTTTTCTGACGACTGACGAATTTCCGACCAATGATTTTGACATGACGTGAGTGTCACGCCCCCCTACACGGGCGTGACATAGGGCGTGACCACCGACGTACAAAGGCAATGATCCTTCCCGCCAGAGTCCAGAGCCCGAGGTCAACATAGTACTGTCACGCCCCCAGGGCGTGTCGGAGGGCGTGACCAACCCGAGATTTTTTTCTAATAAATTGAGACCCCCCTTCCATTTCAGCAAGCTTTGGTTGAGTGGGGGAGGTGCTGCCCCTTTGGTTCTTGATATTTTTCATGTTTTCTCTCTCTCTCTCTCTCTCTCTCTCTCTCTTTGTAATTTTCTTTTAACCCTAGTTTAATCTTTACTTGTTTATGCTTTCTTTGTAATCTTTAGTGTTGCTTGGTGCTAATTGTAGGGCTAGAATAGGATTTCATTTTCATGCACTTGTAATTTTTTTCAATAGTGTAACTTGCCCCTTTTTATTAATAGAAGTGTTCTTTGTTTAGCTTGTGTTCTTTTTATGCTTTACTACTCATCCCCCCTCCTCCACTCCATTATGATAAACTAATCCTCCTTGTACTCGATCTTGATGATCCGAGGTTAGAGCGATTAAGTTATGATGTTTTAATTAATCTTTTCTTTTTAGGTTAGGGCCTTGAATTACACTTGATTAATAACGGGTTGGAGGTATATTATCGATATATACTCTCCACCTTTGCTTTCATTCTGGGCTAGCCGAGAGGCCGATAGAATGAAGTGAGCATTCAAGAGTAAAGGGAGTTGTACGCACCCCCCGAGAGAGGCAGACGTCCAAATCTCCCAGATTGGAGTAAAATCCAATAGTGGGGTTCACCGCGTAAAGCGAGTTTTAGGCCTCCGATTTAGACGAGAGTCGGTCGGACCTTCCTAAACTCAGTTGGGCACGACTTCGAGAGAAGCGTGTTCAAGCTTTAGGAACCTCCACGGTCAAGGGCCTTTATCCTATTAAGTTTAGATTTTTATCGCATTTTATTAATCGTCTTTAGCCGAGGTGATTCTTGATCGAGTGCATTTCCATTTCATATTTTCAACCTTTCGTATTAATCACCTATCTTGTGCTCTTTAATTAACTGCAGTAGTTTCCTTTCTAGCATAGTTCTTTACTTAATAGCACTTTACTTAATTGCGGTAGTTCTCTTTCTATTATAGCTTTACTTCCTTTCTTGCAATTAGTTTTTCTTAAACCCTAGTTTTTCCGTCGATAAGATAATAGCGTTCGTGTGAGTAAGCATAGCCAACAGTTCCCGGATTTCAATACGACACTTGTGTCCCCTAGCTACGATTCGATAGGTATACTTGCCTCATTGGATTGCTAGTTCGGTTGCGTTTATTTTCTTCGAACCCTAGCGCGCAACAGGAGCCGAGGAAGCCCACCGTGCAGTTGCAGAAATCGAGCGGCGCCACCACCGACCATGGCATCCCGTCGATCGACACGTCTCCAGGCCGCGAGCAAGGTCCTCCCCTTCCTCTTCCCTTATGGGTAGATCGTAGGAATTGTTAGGGCTATGGAACGCGCTCAATTGAGCCCGATCGGGTGATGAAAAATCACTAGTTTTCCGTGAAAAAAAAAGAGTGGTCGGGTTCGCCGGAATCCGCCCCTCCGGCGGCAGTGCCGCCGCCCAGCGATGGACACCACCTCGACGGAGGTGGTGGTGGAGGTGGCCGGCCAGGGAGGTGGCTGGGTGGCCGGTAAAATGTCTTGGAATAAGCTCCAGGTTCGGCCAATTATGGCCCTCGGCTGGAGGAAGAAGACGATCCAGCTACCGTCAGATCATTTAAATCCTTTTCTTTTTAAATGAATTTTCTGTATTATGATAACAGTCACTTTAGAAAATTAATGAAAAATACTTAGAGGCTCTATATGAGGAAATGGTCAACATATAACCTGTAGCCCTATGGGTCTACTTTATTTTAAAATTGATTTGGGACAATTTGGCCAACTAGTTTGACCAGGGAACCCATTTTTGTGGGGTCTATATCTAGGGCTAGACAGAGATTAAAATGTGTGCCCCCACTTCATCCCTTGTCCAAATGTCTTGCAATTTGGACAGGGAGTCACCCTTATCTATATCTAGGTCCTGCCCAAAAATGGGAATTTTTGGGGATAACCTTCCTATAGGTTTTGTAATTATTTAATAAACCATGATTAAATTAATTAAGGGACCAAATGACTTTCGAACCTTCCCAAATTTTGGTGAGTTGTCCCTGAGGTCATTATAAGGCTCTGGATAAAACTTCATCTCATTTGGAGATGATTTGGTTTGAAATTTTGCAAACCTTAGCCTTGCCATAACAAGGGTATTTAGTCAAAAGTGCACTTGAGGTTTGAGTGGTCAAATTACCTCAACAGAGATTGGGATTTGAGACACTTGTTTGACATGACATATAACACCCTCATATGGGATATGGGGTGGTTTGGGAATGAATTGCCTTAGGACCCAAGTTCAAACCTATGTTTGGGCTTTGGGGGTTTGAGAAGGGCATGTGGTCAAATGACCTTGAAATGATTTGAAATTTGGTAGAGAGGGCTCTAGGGTAACTAAAGTCCTCTGGTAAAAATCTTAGAGGATTTGGAGATGGATAGACCCCTAAAAACCCTAACCCTAGTTTAGGGCACAACACTTGTACATGCAAGATAAGCCACCAAAACTTAATGAAAAGTCATAAACCTTGGGTAGTATAGTCATAAGGTCAATAAGGCCCTTTGGTGATTTTATTGTAATTTTGGATCAATGCATTTACCACCTTCTTTAGAATACATGAAAATTGACCTTGATAATCTTTCAATTATTATGATCACCCTGTTGAGTATGAAGTTATGAGAATTGGGAAGAGGGTATTTTATATCAATATACTCATACATGAATTTTGTTATAATTTTTAGATGTATATAACCAGTACATACTTCACAAGCTCATCAAAATGGAAACTTGTTCAATAATTTATTCAGAGCTCATTATTTGTTATAAAATTATGAAACTTGATCAATAGTGTTCCTAGGTCAATATGCTCATTTAGAGATTTTATTATAATTTTTAGATGAATAATTGCTGTACTTAGTTCATTAACCTGTTAACTTGGATTACTATGAGAAAATCAAGTTTAGAGTTTATTATTCACTGATAAATTATGAAACTTGACATGGAGTGTTTATATGTCTTTATGATCATCCTTGAATTTTCTCAGAACTTTTGGAAGTATATTGGAAGTACTTGTCTCTTTAAAATGATTAATATAGGTTGTATTTAAAATTAGATTTAGAGGCCTAAACCTTGTTGGAAAATTGGGAGACTTTGATTTTACTATTCAATAGTCATCATGTAATTATCATAAATTTTGTAGAGCATTTTCATGTCTGAAAGGGGTACTTCATGTTCAAACTTGGGTCTTGGATTACTTAGGAAAAATTAAATAAATTATCAAGTAAATTAGGAAAATTATGAAATCCTTGATTTAGGCTAATCATGGCATGGTAGACCCCCAATAATTATTATAGGGATATTGGATGATAATTTTGAGTACCTCCCACTATATACATCATATAGCTTAGGATGGTCTACGTTTAGTAAAAACTGAAGAAATCATAATAAGGTGCAAAATGAACTAGGGAATTTGGAATATTAGAATATTGATTTGGAAATATGAATGAATGTATCTTTAGTAGTCAAGATGAGGAGAGGTTAGTTTGACTAATGTTAAGAGGTGCTCGGGGTCGACGAAAGATCGTCTTTCCCGAGGAGAGGAAGGGTCTTAATACACTAGGTTAGATCCAAGGTAATATGAGAAGGGAATGGGTAATGGGTAACAATATATAACAATAAGTGCCTTGCAAAAGGGAGCTTTGTGCTTCAGCCCATCGTAGTTTCTAGTGCCCTTTGAGAACCCTTCACGGGGTATGCTGGGGGTAGTCCTGGGCTAACATAAACTGTAGGTAAAACTGAATTGCAAGAGTAACTAGTATAATTAGGGGTTCACTTTTACTCACCTCGATGTCTCGGGATGTTAGGTTGGTTCACACAGGCTGTAGGTCCGGGGATTTTGGGGACGGACAGGTTGGCCCGGCGAGCTTTGGTTCGGTTGTTGTTTGTGACGGACA
The DNA here is from genome assembly GCA_039513925.1 of Platanthera zijinensis. Lineage (NCBI taxonomy): Eukaryota > Viridiplantae > Streptophyta > Magnoliopsida > Asparagales > Orchidaceae > Platanthera > Platanthera zijinensis. The sequence goes on along the minus strand of CM077086.1, from coordinate 122,221,747 downwards.
GGATGGTCCGGGGAGCTTTGGCTCGATTATTTGTTGTGACGGACAGGATGGTCCGGGGAGCTTTGGCTCGATTATTTGTTGTGACGGACAGGATAGTCCGGGGAGCTTTGGCTCGGTTGTTGGTTGTGACAGATGGGATAGTTCGGGGAGCTTTGGCTCGGTGGATGATACATTAAGGTTGCATGTACATAAAGTATAAGGTGGTGGGTCTTCGGAATTGGAGAGTCGATGCACCGACGCCAATACGTTAACTCGACAAGTGTGGTTTAGCACTTCGTCATAAAAGTCCAGTGCGCCAGCCGGCAAGAGTACACTATTACACCCCTATCTGTCACACATCATATAGCAGTAGGTCCGTCCGGGGCCCGACGCCATATACCACGGACAGACCGGTGGGTTACTCAATGAAACCATTCAACCAATACACACGTCCTATACAGAGCATCTAGCGGAAGCAATTTATTAAGTTGCATAAGTAAGAAACCATCCACAAGCACGAATTTCCACTAACAAAACCCAGTAGGAATGAACTACATAATACACAAAAGTACTGGTGATGGCGAAGGCCATCATGATGGAGCACTTGGAGCACTTGGAGCACGTGAGGATGGACCATCGAGGAGTGAGGAGGTTGAAGATATACCGGCAAAAGACTTGCGACGACGTAGCGGTCATGGCTACGGGCTTCGCCCTCGCAACAAAACTCGTGTTTGAATATTTTTCTTTATGGTGTGCTAATAGCCTTTTCATGAGTGGCTATTTTAAAACAATATTTTATTTCCTGCATTTCATTTTATGTGGTGTGTATTTAGCCACTAGTTTTTTCATTTGGGATGTAAGCCTATATAAGGCTATGACTCTTTCATATTGAGGTAGATTATTATTGAATTAAAAATTGAGATTTCCTAAACCCTAATCTTCTTGCTCTCTCTCTCCCTTGCCCTCATCTTAGCCGCCGCCCCCCCACTCTCTTCTTCCTCCCCATCTTCTTCAAGCCGCCGCCCCTCTCTACTCTCCTCTCCAAACCGACGGCCTACCCTAATCTCCCTCCTCAAGAGATCGGCCAACCTCTTCTTCTCCTCTCATCCCCAAGCTGCCACCTTCCATATATCTCCTACCCAAACCGACGGCTCTTTGCCTCTCCATCTCAAAACCGAGAGGTGATCCTCTCCTAAAGGAAGTTCGGCCACATCAAGATCTCGCAAGGAAGGAGGTCTTCTAGAGGATCCTCGCCGGCGTGACGTGAAAAGGATTTCAAGATTCGTCATCCATAACGCTCTTTCGTGGACATCAAAGGAGAAGCGATCATATCCGGTGGATGCACGCATCTCGGATCTATCATTCCGTGAGGGGTAACGAAATTCTACACAAGAGATTTCTCTTCTTAGATAATTCTAGTGGTGGACGAATTTTGCGTTGATTTCCGAAATTGTTATTTCTTCGTAGCTAACAAATAATAGATTAGCATTTTTCGTTTGGTTTTCCGAAGGATTCGTACAAGGATTTGGCACTCCTCGCTTTTTTTTGTTGGGATAGATCCTACCACCTTTCGAATCGTTTGTTCTTGGTGGATCTATTTTGGTACAACCCAAAAGCTCGTCCGGGATTAATATTATCCCTTTTAGCCGGAAAGAGTTCGGCCTATAGCCGACACTCGATCTAATTGCGGAACGGCGATCCGTATGGTTAGCGCGTGCGATAAATAAAATAGTTGTTGTGGCTGCGTTTGCGTTAGTGTGCGGGTTAGAGGGCGTAGATCGTGTTATAAGCGTCGTCGCGACCACGAGACGTGTCTCGAAGAGACATCCCTACATCAATTTGGTATCAGAGGGAGGTTGTGTTGATTTCCCAATCGACACCATCCTCACTTTTATCATAGGGTTGTCTTTTCATTTACGTTGTGCACTTTCGTTACGAACCGTGTCAAAATCTGAATTTTGGGCTGCATTTAGTAAAAACTCACAAATTTTATTTTTCCAGAAAATTACAAAAAAAATTCTGAATTTTCTTCTCATTTTTTTAAGAAAAAAAGTCTAAATTTTTTTTTCTGTTGCTCAATAGTTTTGCGTCAAAAAAATTCAAACGCGTAATTTAAGTCAGGTCAAAATTGTTGTTTGTACCGTACGTTCATGCGCACTAGGCTGGGCACGGAATATCTTCCCACCACCTCACACATGGCCAACACCCAAGGCGACGAGCCTGCTCCGCCCACGATCGCCGAGCTCCGAGAAGAGTTTAACGCTAGGTTTGACGCACTGACTCAGTTAGTTGAAGGGCTCGCTGTAAATCAAGCGGCGCCTCGAAACAACGGCGTTGGCAGAAACCGACTGGGCCCCCAACCCCCGGCAGCCAACCAGCGAGAGGAACGACAAAATCACCCACGTGATCTAGACGATGAGTACCCACCCCGAGGTCACTATGAGTTTGATGTGACAAGGGCCGTAAAAATGAACGCACCCTCCTATGATGGGATGGTAGAGCCCCAACTCTTCCTAGACTGGGTCATGGACATCGAGTGCTATTTTGAATGGCACGACTTAACGGACGCTGAGAAAGTGAAGGTCGCACGTATGAAACTACTAGGAAGGGCCAAAACATATTGGTTAAACGAAGAGAGGCGCCTAGGAACTGTAAACGGAGCACCCCCACTTGGGTGGACCGCAATGAAAGCGCTACTACACGACCAATACATTCCCACATATCACCGAACTCAGATGTTCGACGATTTAGCCACCCTTCGGCAAGGGAATACTTCGGTAGCAGATTATATGGGACGCCTTAAGGATATGATGGTGCGTTGCGATGTTCGTGAGATGCCCGAAGTTACACTCTCACGATTTCGTAAGGGACTCAACCCGGATATACAAGGGAAACTCTTGCGCTATGGTCACACGGACCTAAACACCACCTTCAACGCCGCCTTGGATATTGAAAAGCATAACGCCTACAAGTCCAAAGGACGTAATTTCCAGAAAGGGAAATCCATCTTAGGCCCGCACCCTTCTTCATCCGCGCGTGATAAAGGAAAGTATCGATCAACGGATTCGGAGTCCATTGTCATTACCGCTAGGAATAATAGAAATCCCACCGGTGAGCGAGTACCAATAGGACGAGTTAACAAGACAAATGCCACGTGTTATTCGTGCGGCATTCAAGGGCACTATTCTAGTGAGTGCCCCACGAAAAGCAAGCCTTTAGCTTTACTAGACTCTTCGTCTGAACCTGCTGATATCGTCTATGGAGCTGGCGAAGAATCTGACGCCGAGCCAAGTGACATTGAGGACGATTCATACATGATGGTGATGAGATGCATTTTAGCCACACCGCGAGCGTTGGATGAATATAACCGGACAAATATATTTACATTAAATTTTAAAGACGGTGAAAAATGGTGTAAGTTAATTATCGACAGCGGCAGTTGTATGAACGTAGTATCGGAGAATGCCATCACTCGCATGCACTTAGTAACCGAGCCGCACCCACATCCTTATAAAATTGCTTGGGTAAACAAGACATCCATAGCAGTCTCTAATCGATGCTTGGTTCCGATAACTTTGAAAAACTACGTTGATAAAGTTTGGTGCGACGTCATTCCTATGGACGTGTGTCATGTGTTATTAGGACGACCATGGTTGTACGATTATGACGTGACCCACTTCGGTCGCGCAAACACATATGAGTTCAAATTTAATGGTAAAACCATTATTTTGAAGCCGTCAGCGCCCAAGGATCCGTCATCTATCTCCAAAGACACGGTTGTGCCAGTGGAAAAGAAAAGGATAAGCTTGATTAGTAGAAAGGAATTAGAACGTGAGACTTTTATGGATGGCGTTATATACGCGTTAGTATGTTTACAAGCGAAGGAAGAGTCACAAACTATTGAGAGCCTCCCATTGTCGCTACGAAATCTCTTGGAAGAATATAAGGATGTTTACCCGGTGGATTTACCACCCACGTTACCACCGATACGTGACATCCAACATGAGATAGATTTTGTCCCGGGATCGTCATTACCAAATCAGCCCCATTATAGACTCAATCCTTCCTCTCATGAAGAATTGCAAAAATTAATTTCCGATCTGTTGGCGAAAGGATTTATACGACACAGCAAAAGTCCTTGTGCCGTCCCCGCTTTATTAGTCCCGAAGAAAGACAAGACATGGCGACTATGTGTCGACTATCGGGCTATAAATAAAATAACAATCAAATATCGATTCCCTATTCCCCGTTTGGACGATCTATTAGATATGTTATCAGGAGCCGCCATATTCTCTAAGTTGGACCTTAAGAGCGGTTACCATCAAATACGAATACGGGAGGGAGACGAATGGAAGACTGCTTTCAAGTCTAAGGATGGACTTTATGAATGGCTAGTGCTTGGAGAAGGACTTACAAATGGACCAAGTACTTTCTCACGATTGATGACCCAAATCTTTAAGCCCTTTATGGGAAAATTTGTAGTGGTCTATTTTGACGACATTTTGGTATTTAGCATGTCGCCGGGGGACCATGAGACTCATCTAAGAACCATCCTTACCACGTTGCGCGCAGAGAACTTATATATTAACTTTAAAAAATGCGCGTTCGGTGTGCCTTCTGTCGAGTTCTTAGGATATATCGTGAGTTCAGAGGGCATTCATGTGGATCCCAAGAAAGTCCAAGCGATTAAGGAATGGCCGGAACCTAAGAACATTCGAGACGTTAGAAGTTTCCACGGATTGGCCACGTTTTACCGAAGATTTATTCGGAATTTTAGCAGTGTTATGGCACCCATAACTGAATGTATGAAAAAGGGAGAATTCACATGGACGAAATCGGCCACTAGTGCCTTCCAAACGATTAAGGAACAAATGTCTGAAGCTCCTTTACTCCGATTACCAGATTTTAGTAAAGTTTTTGAACTATCATGCGACGCATCGGGGGTAGGAATTGGAGGAGTACTAAGCCAAGAGGGACACCCGCTAGGATACTTTAGTGAGAAGCTAGCCGGACCGAAATTAAATTATTCCAATTATGATCGTGAATTCTATGCGGTGATCCGATGTCTCCAACATTGGCGACATTACCTTATATCAAAAGAATTTGTAATATTATCGGACCACGAGGCCCTCAAATTTGTGAATTCTCAAAATAAGATTAGTCCACGGCACGCAAAATGGATATCCTATCTACAGGAGTACACCTTCATAATCAAGCATTTGAAGGGAACATTAAATCGTGTAGCGGACGCACTAAGTAGAGTCACACTGTTATTAAATACCATGGAAGTGTCGGTCATAGGATTCGATAGGATAAAGGACGAATATGTCCATTGCCCAGACTTTAAGGACATTTATTTCGCCGCTAAGGATAACTCCCCTACCACTATTTCGGCATTCTATATTCGGGATGGATATTTATTCAAACATGTGCAATTGTGCATACCCCGGTCGTCTTTACGACATTTCATTATATGGGAGTTACATAGCGGGGGATTAGGCGGACATTTTGGGCGAGACAAAACGATCACACTTGTGGAAGATAAGTTCTTTTGGCCGGGCCTTAAACCCATGGTCAACAAAGTTGTAGGAAGTTGTCGTGTTTGTCAACTAGCTAAGGGAAACAAGACCAATACGGGTCTTTACACACCCCTTCCGATTCCGTCGGTACCATGGCAAGATGTTAGCATGGATTTTATATTGGGCTTACCTATGACCTTTAGGCGACACGATTCCATATTAGTGGTGGTAGATCGATTCTCAAAAATGGCATATTTTATTGCAAGCAACAACACCTACGATGCTTCAAATATAGCAAAACTATTTTTCAAGGAGGTTGTAGTACATCGAGGCGTGCCCAAGACGATAGTGAGTGATCGAGATGTAAAATTTACAAGTTATTTTTGGAAGACACTCTGGAAATTAATGGGCACTAAACTGATGTTTTCGTCGGCCTATCATCCTCAAACGGATGGGCAAACGGAAGTCGTCAACCGTAGCTTGGGAGGGTTACTTCGTTGTCTAGTAGGCGAACATAAGGGTACATGGGATCTTATCCTCCCGCATGCTCAGCTAGCGTACAATAACTCTAAGAACCGGTCCACTGAATTGTCCCCGAATGAGATAGTGCACGGTTATAAAGCGCCAGTGCCACTTGACTTGATTCCTTTACCACCTTCTTTTAGGTCAAGTCAATTTGCACTAGACTTCGCTTCACATGTTCAAACTCTCCACGAGCACATTGGCAAGACGTTAGCTAAGCAATATTCTATATATCAATCGAATGCTAATGTACATCGGCGAGTAGTCTCTTTGAACATAGGCGATTTGGTTATGGTTCGTCTAATCCCTGAACGGATGCCTTCGGGCACCATAAAAAAATTAGCGAACAAGAAAGCCGGTCCTTTTCGAATCTTGAAGAAATTAGGCGAAAATGCTTATTTGTTAGAGTTACCTACTGATTGGGGAATCTCCCCTGTGTTTAACATTTCCGATTTAACGCTTTTTGTTGCTCCACCACCTGAATTGTCTATCTCTCCGTTTCATATTTCTACGAAAAATTCTAATGGGGTGGGGGGTGAGTTAAATTCTGGATCGCTTTCTCCTGCGAAGTCTACGGGAGGTATGCAGTTTATTGATGATGAAAATTGTTTTTCTGCTTCACCTAACGCTTTTCCGAGGTTTCCCCGGACAGATTTCTTGCCTGACAAGATTTTGCAGGATGATGTTGTTCCCACTACAGATGGCGACGTTCACAGGTTCTTGGTTCGTTGGCGTGGTCGTCCGGCTTCGGACGACTCTTGGCTCTCGACTGCACAGTTGGATCTTCTTGACGCGGACCTCCTACACCGCTATCTCTCTGACCACTCATCGGTGATGAGTCCTTTTGAGCGGAGGAGGATTGATGGCGAAGGCCATCATGATGGAGCACTTGGAGCACTTGGAGCACGTGAGGATGGACCATCGAGGAGTGAGGAGGTTGAAGATATACCGGCAAAAGACTTGCGACGACGTAGCGGTCATGGCTATGGGCTTCGCCCTCGCAACAAAACTCGTGTTTGAATATTTTTCTTTATGGTGTGCTAATAGCCTTTTCATGAGTGGCTATTTTAAAACAATATTTTATTTCCTGCATTTCATTTTATGTGGTGTGTATTTAGCCACTAGTTTTTTCATTTGGGATGTAAGCCTATATAAGGCTATGACTCTTTCATATTGAGGTAGATTATTATTGAATTAAAAATTGAGATTTCCTAAACCCTAATCTTCTTGCTCTCTCTCTCCCTTGCCCTCATCTTAGCCGCCGCCCCCCCCACTCTCTTCTTCCTCCCCATCTTCTTCAAGCCGCCGCCCCTCTCTACTCTCCTCTCCAAACCGACGGCCTACCCTAATCTCCCTCCTCAAGAGATCGGCCAACCTCTTCTTCTCCTCTCATCCCCAAGCCGCCACCTTCCATATATCTCCTACCCAAACCGACGGCTCTTTGCCTCTCCATCTCAAAACCGAGAGGTGATCCTCTCCTAAAGGAAGTTCGGCCACATCAAGATCTCGCAAGGAAGGAGGTCTTCTAGAGGATCCTCGCCGGCGTGACGTGAAAAGGATTTCAAGATTCGTCATCCATAACGCTCTTCCGTGGACATCAAAGGAGAAGCGATCATATCCGGTGGATCCACGCATCTCGGATCTATCATTCCGTGAGGGGTAACGAAATTCTACACAAGAGATTTCTCTTTTTAGATAATTCTAGTGGTGGACGAATTTTGCGTTGATTTCCGAAATTGTTATTTCTTCGTAGCTAACAAATAATAGATTAGCATTTTTCGTTTGGTTTTCCGAAGGATTCGTACAAGGATTTGGCACTCCTCGCTTTCTTTTGTTGGGATAGATCCTACCACCTTTCGAATCGTTTGTTCTTGGTGGATCTATTTTGGTACAACCCAAAAGCTCGTCCGGGATTAATATTATCCCTTTTAGCCGGAAAGAGTTCGGCCTATAGCCGACACTCGATCTAATTGCGGAACGGCGATCCGTATGGTTAGCGCGTGCGATAAATAAAATAGTTTTTGTGGCTGCGTTTGCGTTAGTGTGCGGGTTAGAGGGCGTAGATCGTGTTATAAGCGTCGTCGCGACCACGAGACGTGTCTCGAAGAGACATCCCTACATCAACTGGCCTTATGGCCTTACAAGAGCTCACAATAATTAAACAGTGTCTTACAAAATTCGGCTCGCAGGCTGACCATACATGATTTAAATAAGTAAACAAACAAGGCCTTCGAGGGCCGGCTCAGTAACTTGGGCTTTGGCCCACTAATTGCCGCTCGGCTCCGCAGCACCTGCAAGCACAAATCTACGCAACGGTGGCAAACAAGAATAACGGTCAGCTAAAGCTGACCAAATTATAACGATTCCTCCCCCGATCTCGGGGCGTCAAAGATCCTTCCCTGTACTAATTAGCAAAATAAGAAATATAGTGAATAAACACAACATCACGGGTGCACGCACACACGACCATACACCCCGTGCTCTCAGGGCACTTACTTGGTGAAATTGGTCCACCACCGCCCCCAGGATGACAAACTCGTGAGCAATAAAGTATTCATGGCTTAAGACGAAGACCCTCCCTCTATGCCATCGGTAGGCCACTAAACCGAACCATATAGAGCAGGTACGGTTTCACTCAACTCGCTGCTCACACTGCCACGACACTAAAAATCATCGGCGCGAGCTAAGTTTCCCCGTAACCCGTAAATCGATCAACCAACATACATAACCCGGTTAGGTACAATGATGGCTCCCGGGCCACCAACGATGGCAGAATCATGCTTCTGCCCAAATTTTCAGGTGCGCCTTGCGGTTAATCCCCAAGGATCCCTTCTGCAATCTATCACGTAGAAACCCAAAAACAACTAAAGGCACTGAGTCTTCTCCGGCTAACAATGCATAACAAATCATCACCGATCCAGACCAACACGTCCGGGTAGGCTTCACACACCATTCCTATGCCTGTACTTCGATTTCGGACTCTAAACAAGGGGGACTTTACATATCTACCCCAAGGAATATCGCAAACTCGCCGCACACTCGCGGGAGAGGGTTTTCCCATGCAAAAGAAGAAGAGTGATGAGTTGTAAATATACCTATATTTTTGTATTTTAATTATGTCATTTTACTTTATTTTTGTCTTTTTTTGTTTATTTTCTTTAATAAAATGCTTCTTTTTTGTAAATTTTATACTAACTTAATTTATTTTTGTTTTCTGAAATTTTTAAGAAAAACTGAATTTTCGGCCCTATCACGCCCGTGACCATGCCCGACACGAGCGTGTCAGGCGCTCAACGCCAGCGGGTTGTCGACACTAACCGATTTCACTGTTAATGACTCAACGCCTTCATGTCACGCCCGTGCCAAAGCTCGTCACGCCCGTGTCGATGTCGGCACTCAACTCTTCATCAACTGTCAACACTGCCGACATCGAGCTGCCAGCTGTCCGTGTCACGCCCCCCTTACACGCCCGTGACATTTGTGTCACGCCCGTGTCCGCCACGTGGACCGCCCCAAAGTCAAAGCTCGCGTCAAATCCCCAGATCCAGCTCCCCGTCATGCCCTAGTCACGCCCGTGACTGACACCTGTCACGCCCGTGACTTGGGGCGTGACCGCCACGTTTTCAACCGAAGTCAAAGCTCCAGTCAAATCACCCGATCAGCTCATGAATAGTAGTGACACGCCCCCCTGCCACGCCCGTGACCTAGGGCGTGTCACTCCCGAATTTTTGCCTATAAATACAAGCTTCCAGGAAGCTTTTCTTGTCCACCTTTTTGGTCCAAATTGCTTAGGGGAGGTGCTGCCCATTTGGATTCCATGCTATGTAAGGGAATTTTATCCCCCTCTCTCTTAGTTTGTATTAGCTTTCTCTTTTTAGCTTTCATGTAATCGCTTATAATTTTAATAAAATATGCAATTTTCTCTCTTCCTTAGTATGAATGTTCATTTGGAAGCGCCCTTCTTAAGTGATTTTTTCGTTCTTCTTTTTTATTCTTTTTATGTTTTCTTCATTTAAAGCTTTTATAACTAGTTTAGTTTAGGATTTTATCGGCATTTCTAGCCGTTGTGCCGTCCGTTTAGTTTTCATTTTCCGCACTTTTTAGCTTTAGCTTTTTCTTCTTTATCATTTTCATTCATATAGGTTTTATAAAAACTCCCCTAAAAGTGTTCGTTTTTATTTTCTTTAACTTAGGCTCTTAGGAATTTAAAACTTCTTGTCCTTTTTTAGTTTTATTCTCACCTTTTTTGGAGATTTTATAAAAACTTATGAATAAAAATGTAGTCATTATAATTTTTCGCTCACTTCGTTTTAGCTTTTTATTTGTAAAACTTTTAGTCCGTTTAATTTTTATTTTCTCTTTTTAGGCATTTCTACCGCATTCTAGCGGTAGAAATGTCGTTGTTTTAATCTTTCGAGCACTTTCATTTTGTGTTTATTTGCAAAACTTTTTGTCCGGTTAATTTTTATTTTCACTTTTTATGCATTTCTACCGCATTCTAGCGGTAGAAATGCAGTCGTTTTAATTTTTCAGTCACTTTGTTTTTCTTATTTTTTTGCAAGTGTGCGTGCGTGTATGAGTTAGATTTTATTGCTTTATTTCAATTTCTGTAGAGTGTGTGCGTATGCATTTATTTCCGCCTACTCGTTAAGAGTTAAATGGCGCTCTGCTTCCATTTTCCGCCCACTCGTTTGAGTGGGACTTGTCTTTTTACTGCTTTCATTTTCTTCCTACTCACTTGAGCAGGAAAACTTTGTGTGTGTGCGTGTGTTTACATTTGTTTAGAGTGCGTGTGTGTGTTTTACTTTTAAGTAGAGTGCGTGCGTGTATGAGATTAATTTACCCCCGCCCACTCATTTGAGCCGGGATTCGCATTTACTGCTTTCTTCAGTCCTACTCGTTTGAGTAGGACTTGCAATTTTCAGCTTTCTTTACGCTTTCTTTACAGCTTTCTTTATTGCTTTCTAGTGCAAGTGTCCCCATTCCGATGAGTGGCTAACCGCCCTTAGCCCTCAATATCGAAGAGCATTGGGACAAATAAAGTAGCTTTAAATAATTAAAGGTCCTGTTTTCTATTTAATTAAATTTCTTAAGGTTTGCCCCGGGTTAACGACGCGTAGGACCGCATATCGATGTGCGGGCACTATTTTTGTTATCCATACGCAATGCCGAGAGGCCGCACGTATGGACCGATCACCCTTGGGTAAAGAGAGCTCCGCGCTAACCCTCGAGAGAGGAGGCGCGTGACTCTACCGGATTGGGTTCCCCACCCAATAGCGGGGTTCTTAGCGTAATGCGGGCGTTAAGAGGAATCCTTCGTCGGTCTAGCGATCGGTCGAATAGCCTTAGCGTTCAGGTGAGCGATATCCCTAGACCAAGGTGAGCTCATATCTAAGGAACCTCCACGGCCGAGTCTCCGCCTTAATTAATTTGAAAATTAGGATCTCTTTTTATTAAAAGTTATTTTAGTTCATATTCTCTTTTGATATCGTCGCGCCGAGTTCTTCGTCGGCCTTCTGCACTTTATTTCCTGCTTTCATTTTCTGTATTATATTTATTTTTTATGTTCGCCATTTCTTTTTTTATATAATCCACCTAACATATTATCGGTATAATAATAGGCTTTCAGGGAAAGAGTAGATATAGCTAAGCCGGCCCCGAGAACAATACGACCCCGATATTCCTCCACACGGGAATATCCTGTACTACACGCGATAGGTGCACTTGCCTCCCTCTCGTTAAAACTCGGTTTTTAACAAAATAAAAACGCTCTTCTTTTTCTTTATAAAATAATATCCCACTCATCTTAAAATAAAATAAAATAGAAACCCCGACGTTTTAACCATCAAGTTTTTGGCGCCGTTGCCGGGGAAATTTCGCCTTACTATTTTGAATTCCTGAAACCTATTAATTTTACCCTTTATTTCTACTAATATATATATATATATATAAAATATTTGATCAACCAAGAAATTTATAATAATAATAATAATAATATCAATATTAATATTAATAATAAATACTTAAAAAAAAAACAAAAAAATAAAAAATTTAAAAACTTTAAAACAAAAAAAATCAGAAAAATTTAAAACTTAAAAAAAAATCAAAAACTTAAAAAAATAAAAAAACTTTAAAACTTTAAAACTAAAAAAATAAAAAACTTGAAAAACTTAAAAAAAAGATGAAATTTTTTTTATCTTTCTTTTCATCCAAAAATTTAAAATTCAAAAAAATATATATCTTTCATTTTTATTTTGCCTTTAACTTATTTTCTTTTTTCTTTTTATTTTTATTTTCAAAAAATCAAAAACTAAAAACATTAAAAAAAATCTCTAAAAATTCAAAAAAAAAACTAAGAAAAAATATATCTAACAAAAAAATTATTAATTATGTATTTATTTTGTAGTTTCGGCGCGCTTCACAGTCGTGAGCGCTAGGGGATAACATATCGGTCGCGCTCACTTAGCAAAGACGTTAGCTTACGAGTCACACCCCTCGCGCCCCCTATCACCCGCACACTTTTCGCCGAACTTATATATATTTTTTTTCTGTTTTATTTTTTCTGCTTTTACTTTAACTTTTGCAGGTCTTAATTTAACGGGCTTCCCCGAATGCGGTTTAGGGAAGATTTCTAAACCCCTGTTTTTACTTTTTGTACATATTTATTTATATATATATCTCGTTGCTCATACTTAGTGCAACATTAGGGACAATGTTGGACTTAAGTATGGGGGTGTTTCCTATTTTTTGTCATTTATTTCCTGCACTTAATAAAAAAAAACTCAAAAAAAAAAATTTGGAAAAAATTAAAAATTTCAAAAAATGAAACATCGCTCCGCGACGTTCGACCCATCGAACCAACCACAAATAAGAGTATGTTCGCGGGCGATCCTTTTTCTACTTTGTAAATATTTTGTAAATATTCTTGTCTATTTCCACTTCTCTTTCCTATCTTGTAAAAATTCTCTCTCTTTTCTTGTAAATATTTCTGTAAATCCAAAAATTCAAAAAAAATCTTTATAACTCAAAAAACTCAAAAAATTTGCATAACCTTAAAAAAAATTCCAAAAAATGATAATAACCCCAAAATATCAAAAAATTTAGAAAAACTCATAAAAATCAAAAAAATTATTTTGTAATAAATAATTCGAAAACCTCATTTCTTAACCTCTTTGCTCTCCAAATGATCGTTTCGAGTTTATTTATAAGCGAATTTTAATTAATTCTTTATTTACTATTCGTTTTTTAATTGTAGCTCGATAGACTTAAATTTCTGGGGTTAAGATTTTAAAGAATTTTTTATGTCTTTTTCTTATTATAGGGAACTTGTTTTTCTCATTTTCACTTCTGATTTTTTGAATAAAAGCACATTTTTATGTTAGAAAATAACATTTATGGATTTCATATTATTTCTACCTACGCTTTTAGAAACATAGGAACGTCCAAATTAAAGAGGTTGCTCTCAAAATTTTTTATTAAACTCTAGTTTTATTTTAGAAAAAAAATCTCTTCCACTTTTTTTTCATGCCTTACTTGGTATGATTCTCCACTCACCCTTAAAAGATCTTATGTCAATGGGGATAAGATTTCGTCTCGCAAACATAGGCACCCAATAATTAAAAAAAGATTATATGCTACGGAGTAAGAGGATAAAATTCATTACTCCTATACATATGCATTGAGTTTATTTATATTTATGAAGAAAAAAAATATTAGGAAAATAAGATTTCATGTTCCTAATAATCCAAAAAGAAAACAAATGTGGAGGTTCGAGAAAAAATTACCTCGCCTCAAAAATCAAAGCCCTCTTCATAACCGCCAATCCAATTATCCATTTTTCATGATTCTAGAATTAATCTAAAACTTTTTGAGAGCATAATTTTTAAATTGAATTATTTCCTATCAATTTCTTTTTAGCTAAAGTTTTTTCGATAATTCAAATCCATTTTTGTTAAACTAACAAAATAATTTTCGCTTTATATTTTTCTCGTTTAGAAGTATTTTTGAAACGGTTCCTGTATTTATAACATTTTCATAATTTAGGATTTAATTCCGAAACCCCGGAAATTCATTTCGATCTTTCTTAAAATTAACTTAAGCGTTAGTTGAATTTAGGATTCTTTTTTATTCCTTATAGGTTCATCTCCAACTTTTGCTCTGGAATAGCAAAAGCTTAAGTATGAGGGTATTTGATGAGTTGTAAATATACCTATATTTTTGTATTTTAATTATGTCATTTTACTTTATTTTTGTCTTTTTTAGTTTATTTTCTTTAATAAAATGCTTCTTTTTTGTAAATTTTATACTAACTTAATTTATTTTTGTTTTTTGAAATTTTTCAGAAAAACTGAATTTTCGGCCCTGTCACGCCCGTGACCATGCCCGACACGGACGTGTCAGGCGCTCAACGCCAGCGGGTTGTCGACACTAACCGATTTCACTGTTAATGACTTAACGCCTTCATGTCACGCTCGTGTCAAAGCTCGTCATGCCCGTGTCGATGTCGGCACTCAACTCTTCGTCAACTGTCAACGCTGCCGACATCGAGCTGTCAGCTGTCCGTGTCACGCCCCCCTTACACGCCCGTGACATTTGTGTCACGCCCGTGTCCGCCACATGGACCGCCCCGAAGTCAAAGCTCGCATCAAATCCCCAGATCCAGCTCCCCGTCACGCCCTAGTTACGCCTGTGACTGACACCTGTCACGCCCGTGACCTGGGGCGTGACCGCCACGTTTTCAGCCGAAGTCAAAGCTCCAGTCAAATCACCCAATCAGCTCATGAATAGTAGTGACACGCCCCCCTGTCACGCCCGTGACCTAGGGCGTGTCACTCCCGAATTTTTGCCTATAAATACAAGCTTCCAGGAAGCTTTTCTTGTCCACCTTTTTGGTCCAAATTGCTTAGGGGAGGTGCTGCCCATTTGGATTCCATGCTATGTAAGGGAATTTTATCCCCCTCTCTCTTAGTTTGTATTAGCTTTCTCTTTTTAGCTTTCATGTAATCGCTTATAATTTTAATAAAATATGCAATTTTCTCTCTTCCTTAGTATGAATGTTCATTTGGAAGCGCCCTTCTTAAGTGATTTTTTCGTTCTTCTTTTTTATTCTTTTTATGTTTTCTTCATTTAAAGCTTTTATAACTAATTTAGTTTAGGGTTTTATCGGCATTTCTAGCCGTTGTGCCGTCCGTTTAGTTTTCGTTTTCCGCACTTTTTAGCTTTAGCTTTTTCTTCTTTATCATTTTCATTCATATAGGTTTTATAAAACTCCCCTAAAAGTGTTCGTTTTTATTTTCTTTAACTTAGGCTCTTAGGAATGTAAAACTTCTCGTCCTTTTTTAGTTTTATTCTCACCTTTTTTGGAGATTCTATAAAAACTTATGAATAAAAATGTAGTCGTTATAATTTTTCGCTCACTTCGTTTTAGATTTTTATTTGTAAAACTTTTAGTCCGTTTAATTTTTATTTTCTCTTTTTAGGCATTTCTACCGCATTCTAGCGGTAGAAATGTCATTGTTTTAATCTTTCGAGCACTTTCATTTTGCGTTTATTTGCAAAACTTTTTGTCCGGTTAATTTTTATTTTCACTTTTTATGCATTTCTACCGCATTCTAGCGGTAGAAATGCAGTCGTTTTAATTTTTCAGTCACTTTGTTTTTCTTATTTTTTTGCAAGTGTGCGTGCGTGTATGAGTTAGATTTTATTGCTTTATTTCAATTTCTGTAGAGTGTGTGCGTATGCATTTATTTCCGCCTACCCGTTAAGAGTTAAATGACGCTCTGCTTCCATTTTCCGCCCACTCGTTTGAGTGGGACTTGTCTTTTTTCTGCTTTCATTTTCTTCCTACTCACTTGAGCAGGAAAACTTTGTGTGTGTGCGTGTGTTTACATTTCTGTAGAGTGCGTGTGTGTGTTTTACTTTTAAGTAGAGTGCGTGTGTGTATGAGATTAATTTACCCTCGCCCACTCATTTGAGCCGGGATTCGCATTTACTGCTTTCTTCAGTCCTACTCGTTTGAGTAGGACTTGCAATTTTCAGCTTTCTTTACTGCTTTTTTTACAGCTTTCTTTATTGCTTTCTAGTGCAAGTGTCCCCATTCCGATGAGTGGCTAACCGCCCTTAGCCCTTAATATCGAAGAGCATTGGGACAGATAAAGTAGCTTTAAATAATTAAAGGTCCTGTTTTCTATTTAATTAAATTTCTTAAGGTTTGCCCCGGGTTAACGACGCGTAGGACCCCATATCGATGTGCGGGCACTATTTTCGTTATCCATACGCAACGCCGAGAGGCCGCACGTATGGATCGATCACCCTTGGGTAAAGAGAGCTCTGCGCTAACCCTCGAGAGAGGAGGCGCGTGACTCTACCAGATTTAGTTCCCCACCCAATAGCAGGGTTCTTAGCATAATGCGGGCGTTAAGAGGAATCCTTCGTCGGTCTAGCGATCGGTCGAATAGCCTTAGCATTCAGGTGAGCGATATCCCTAGACCAAGGTGAGCTCATATCTAAGGAACCTCCATGGCCGAGTCTCCGCCTTAATTAATTTGAAAATTAGGATCTCTTTTTATTAAAAGTTATTTTAGTTCAAATTCTCTTTTGATATCGTCGCGCCAAGTTCTTCGTCGGCCTTCTGCACTTTATTTCCTGCTTTCATTTTATGTATTATATTTATTTTTATGTTCGCCATTTCTTTTTTTATATAATCCACCTAACATATTATCGGTAGAATAATAGGCTTTCAGGGAAAGAGTAGATATAGCTAAGCCGGCCCCGAGAACAATACGACCCCGATATTCCTCCACACGAGAATATCCTGTACTACACGCGATAGGTGCACTTGCCTCCCTCTCGTTAAAACTCGGTTTCTAACAAAATAAAAACGATCTTCTTTTTCTTTATAAAATAATATCCCACTCATCTTAAAATAATATCCCACACAGGTGTCAGTCACGGGCGTGACTAGGGCATGACGGGGAGCTAGATCTGGGGATTTGACGCGAGCTTTGACTTCGGGGCGGTCCACGTGGCGGACACAGGCGTGACACAAATGTCACGGGCGTGTAAGGGGGGCGTGACACGGACAGCTGGCAGCTCGATGCCGGCAGCGTTGACAGTTGACGAAGAGTTGAGTGCCGACATCGACACGGGCGTGACGAGCTTTGACACGGGCGTGACATGAAGGCATTGAGTCATTAACAGTGAAATCGATTAGTGTCGACAACCCGCTGGCGTTGAGCGCCTGACACGCCCGTGTCGGGCATGGTCACGGGCGTGACAGGGCCGAAAATTCAGTTTTTCTGAAAAATTTCAGAAAACAAAAATAAATTAAGTTAGTATAAAATTTACAAAAAAGAAGCATTTTATTAAAGAAAATAAACTAAAAAAAGACAAAAATAAAGTAAAATGACATAATTAAAATACAAAAATATAGGTATATTTACAACTCATCAAACTAAAATGCAATTTTCAGCTTTTGTTTTAATTTTTCAGTCACTTTGTTTTTCTTATTTTTTTGTAAGTGTGCGTGCGTGTATGAGTTAGATTTTATTGCTTTATTTCAATTTCTGTAGAGTGTGTGCGTATGCATTTATTTCCGCCTACTCGTTAAGAGTTAAATGGCGCTCTGCTTCCATTTTTCGCCCACTCGTTTGAGTGGGACTTGTCTTTTTACTGCTTTCATTTTCTTCCTACTCACTTGAGCAGGAAAACTTTGTGTGTGTGCGTGTGTTTACATTTCTGTAGAGTGCGTGTGTGTGTTTTACTTTTAAGTAGAGTGCGTGCGTGTATGAGATTAATTTACCCCCGCCCACTCATTTGAGCCGGGATTCGCATTTACTGCTTTCTTCAGTCCTACTCGTTTGAGTAGGACTTGCAATTTTCAGCTTTCTTTACTGCTTTCTTTACAGCTTTCTTTATTGCTTTCTAGTGCAAGTGTCCCCATTCTGATGAGTGGCTAACCGCCCTTAGCCCTCAATATCGAAGAGCATTGGGACAGATAAAGTAGCTTTAAATAATTAAAGGTCCTATTTTCTATTTAATTAAATTTCTTAAGGTTTGCCCCGGGTTAACGACGCGTAGGACCGCATATCGATGTGCGGGCACTATTTCCGTTATCCATACGCAACGCCGAGAGGCCGCACGTATGTACCGATCACCCTTGGGTAAAGAGAGCTCCGCGCTAACCCTCAAGAGAGGAGGCGCGTGACTCTACCGGATTGGGTTCCCCACCCAATAGCGGGGTTCTTAGCGTAATGCGGGCGTTAAGAGGAATCCTTCGTCAGTCTAGCGATCGGTCGAATAGCCTTAGCGTTCAGGTGAGCGATATCCCTAGACCAAGGTGAGCTCATATCTAAGGAACCTCCACGGCCGAGTCTCCGCCTTAATTAATTTGAAAATTAGGATCTCTTTTTATTAAAAGTTATTTTAGTTCAAATTCTCTTTTGATATCGTCGCGCCGAGTTCTTCGTCGGTCTTCTGCACTTTATTTCCTGCTTTCATTTTCTGTATTATATTTATTTTTATGTTCGCCATTTCTTTTTTTATATAATCCACCTAACATATTATCGGTAGAATAATAGGCTTTCAGGGAAAGAGTAGATATAGCTAAGCCGGCCCCGAGAACAATACGACCCCGATATTCCTCCACACAGGAATATCCTGTACTACATGCGATAGGTGCACTTGCCTCCCTCTCGTTAAAACTCGGTTTCTAACAAAATAAAAACGCTCTTCTTTTTCTTTATAAAATAATATCCCACTCATCTTAAAATAAAATAAAATAGAAACCCCGGCGTTTTAACCATCAAAGAGCTTCACATGGTCAAGATGAGAATCATTACCTTAGCATTTCTCTTCGGCGCCATGACGATCCAGTCGGATGAGAAGCACCGTATCGTCCTCGCCTTCGCGGATCTGGACTCAGATCGAGAATCGGATCTCCGAAGCTCCACCGGCGGCCGGAGTTGACCTCCTTCTTCCTAGCTCTCCCCTCTCTCTTTACTTTTAGAAAGAGAATATGAAGTTGAAATGAGGGTTTCTAAGCCCTATTACCGGGTATATCCCAGCAAGAACATCCCTGAACCATTGGATCCCAAAATAATGAAACAGATGGCAACGATTCGCACTTAAAATAAACTTACTAGGCCGAACACGGCTTGCGACACGCCCGTTTCCATGGCCGTGTGCCTCAATCGACACCAAAACCGTCGCGTCCCGAAAAAGAACACGGGCACTCGATGTAAGACCCCATTTTTTTCCTTTTAAACCACCGAGGTCTTATTCCCAGAATTACCGCTTTGCGGTGGCACCGACACTTAGGAAGGCTTCCACTACAAAACGCCAATTCTGCCAGCCTTTTTCGATCACAACAGAGAGAGAAGTAAATATAACATGTCCACATAATCGTATATGAAAGAAGATCATAGTAAGTCCATCAATATATAGAAAGAAGACAGAGTACTGCAAAAGATCAGTACAGATGAAATATAAAAACAATGGGCTCAAGCCTGGTACATAAAATCCTTACTATATATCACTCGCGAAAGCTATAAAATAGTACTAAACACTCACTGAGCTGGTCACAGGTGCTCCAGAACTAGACTGGCCCACCTCCATGCGCACCGTGCTCCGCTGGTGCTGGTCCCTGGGCTGCTGGTCCCTGTCTCCCATCCGGAGCTCCTATAATATTGTGGTTCGAAAACCATTAGTCATAAAGACTAAGCCCTATCATCCCCTACCCCTCCCCCACGGCTCCTAAGCACTGAGCAGAGAGGAGGAAATGAAAGCTACAAAGGTGGAGAGTAAGCAAATCAGATGACCGTGGAACTAGTCTAGCAGTTATTCACGTTGTATATAAGCTAAGTAAGAAAGGTACAACCTAGCAGTTCTAAAATGGTGAGCAGTAAGGTAAACATGTAGTAAGCAATATGAATATAAGAAGACAAATAGAAATTAAGTAAGCAACCTTAACTTATATGAGTGCCCATACAAACATATAAGTTAAGGGATCTTCTACAAGGCTCCAATCGTATAAAAAGTCCCATATCGATTTATACATTGGTGTGTCGGTTGTATGCAAATATGAGTGTAGGGATATACTATGCCATGATTCGTGCAAGTACAACTCACACACACGACTCTATGCGCACAAACCTTTAGTTCCCCCTATTCGGGAAGCTAGCTTCACTCCCAGAAACCTCCGTAGTGGCAAACGGAGACAGTGGGTCGGGCCCCCCACTCCTAGGCGCGTATCCACACTACCGGGCCTAGCCCTTCTGTACGCCCCTAGAAGAACACAACCTAGAGTATACACGTACTAGTGCTGGATATATCCACCAGAATTTCGTAGGCTAAGTGTCCCACATCGCCGAGTCAACGTACCGACGCCGGTGTGAACGATCGTCAAATACCGAAGACCCACCACCTTATTCTGTATTAAAACCCTCGAGCCCCCGGCTCCTCGGACAATTCCGTCCGTGCATCTACCTTCTGAAGCTACCGTCCGGATGGCAATCAAACCAATCCTATTCAACCTCGCTAGCTACCGGGGTGTGTGAATGTGAAACTCTAGTTATACTAGTTGCTCTGTTGGAACACCCTATTACTAATTTGGGCAAGGATCACTATGTTCTTAGGAAATTGTTTTGACCTTCTTGTATAGTCTTAAAGGTCAATTAGAATGAGTCTAAGGGTTAGAACTTAGGTTTGGAAGTTGCCCCCAAGACCTTCTTAGATCAGAATTCAAGTGCTGAAGACTAAGGCAATTGTCATCGAGCTCAGGTCGACGAGGCGTCGAACTCAGTTCGACTATCTCTGAGCTCAGTTCAACGAGTCATCAAACTCGATTCGACGATCTTCGAGCTCAGATCGACGTTTCTGTCTCTAGCTATAATCTAATCTCTGAGCTCAGGTCAACGATAGTTGAGCTCAGATCGATGATTTCTGTCTCAAGTATAAGATCAGTCTCTGAGCTCAGGTCGACGATAGTTGAGCTCAGATCGACGCTTTTCTGAAGAGATTGACGATTTCAAGAATTCAAATTTAGTCAGTTATGGAATTCAATCTGATTTATTATCAGCATTTATTTCAAAGGATTTTGTAGCCGTTTCAATTATTCTGGAGCAAGTTTCAAGGAAGACAAAATGGAATGTCTCTTAGGACTTTCCTCCAGAGACAAAATATCATTTAAGGAAGTCATTTATGACTGTTTAACGGCTATCCAAAAGACTGAATTTCAATATATCTCTTCTGAATCATTTGAAAAATATAGAAGAGAAATCAATCAACTAGAGACACAAGTCTACAGGATTATTGAGTTAGAATTCATAAAGAACACAAGGAATCATACTGTGATGGAGATCATCAAATAGAAAAGATTTCTTCTATTCTAATCCTTAAAGATCTTCTTGATTCAAGTGTTCAAAGGCTTCATCAATCAAAGACTCCAGACACATCATATTTCAGCAACTGCTGAAATCATCTCTTGTTGGAGATCTAAAGTTTCTGAAGACCTATCACCCTATGTAATGCTCTTCTTCCTGAACAATTGCAGATCTCAGGGGGAGCTTTGACAACATCATCCACTAGTCTTCTCTTAGACTGTTGACAGAGAAGAACAACAAACTCTTTTCTGTCTTTCTTTACTCTACTGTAAAAGGGTTTCTCAAAACTCCCTTCAAAAGTTTTGTGGCTGGTTTCTGAGACCTTGTCAAAACTCTGTGGTGACAAGACACCTAATCAAAAAATCTGGTTTGGTTTTTCAGCACCTTATCAAAAGCTCATTGGTGCCCAGGACACCTGATCAACTATTCCTGTAGTGGATTCCTACCTAGGGTGGTAGAAGAGTGGATGTACCCAGGTTGATTGGGGAACAACTATAGATCCTTATGTCTTCTGGATTGCTGTGTTTTTGCTTTGCTGTGTGCGGTGATTTTGTTTATTTCTTCTTATCTTTTATTTTCTGTAAGCACATTACACCTATACTTAAATCAAGTATTCCACTACAAATAATTTTTTATCTGGAAAATTATTTTAATATACTCTATTCACCCTCCTCTAGAGTAAAGGTAGATCTTACCCTCACTTTCAATTGGTATCAGAGGCAGGTTGGTTATTCAACAACTAGATCTTCACTAGTTTGGTTGTTTTACAGGCTAACACCTGAACCAAAAGATCTCTGATAAGATCAATCTTCTATAGAGGGTTATTATTTGTATTATATTTATTTTCATATAAAACCATGGCACAGAACAAAGATTATGCTAGCACCAGACCTCCAGTGTGCAACCTTTCTAAGTTTGCACTTTGGAAGGCAAGGATAAAATTATATATGAATTCTATTGATGAGGACATCTACAATTCTGTTTTGATAGTGTGTCTAAGACCCCCAGTAATTACAAGTACAAGTGCTGTTCCACCTCCTTCAGGAACAGATGTAGAAATCAAGAAACTGAAAGTTGCAGATGCCAAAGCAATGAATATTCTGGCTCAGATTATGTCTGATGAAATATTTCAGAAAGTGGCTGAATGTAACTCAACAAAAGAAATATGGGATAAGTTGTCAGAAATTGTATCAGGATCTGCTGATGAAAGGAAAGACAGAAGATCCCATCTCATAACCCAGTATGAGAACTTTAAAAAGGGAGAAACTGAGTCAGTTGCTGACATATACAAAAGGCTCAGCCTAATAGTTAGTGAGTTAAGAACATTGGACAAGGAGATCTCACTAACTGAACTCAATGACAAAATCCTAATGTGCTTCCCCAGCACTTGGGATTCAAGGATCTGGCCAATCAAGGATTCCAGAAGCCTAAATGAGATCACTACTGAAGCTTTGTTCGGCAAGCTCAAGTCTTATGAGCTGCTCATCAAGAATAGAGAGGAAGAATAGAAGGTTGCTTCTCAATCAATCAGGAAGGATAAGACAATAACATTCAAAGCTACAGAAGAACAGCCTGAAGACAAGGTCACAGGCAATGAAGAATTAATGAGCTTACTGGCCAAAAGATTCTATAAGATGGCCAGGAAAGATTTCAGAAAGAGGTCATCCAGAGAGCATGAGAAGCCAAGGTATGACAAATCCAATAATAAAGAAATCATTTGTTTTGGATGCAGGAAACCAGGCCACATTGTGCCTGATTGTCCAGAAAATTAGAATAAGGACAAGAAGGACAAGAAAGATAGGAGAAAAGACAAGGACTCCAGGAGAAACAACAATGACAAATCCTCCTCCAGCAAGAACAAACACACCAGAAAGGGATTTGTAGCTGAAATCTGGAGTGAAACTGAAGAAGAATCAGAGGCTTCATCAAGCTCAAGTGATGATGAAGATGATGCTGAAGAGAAGGAGTTCTGCATGATGGCTATCAATGCCTCCCAACATAATTCTGATGCAGAACATGAGTCAGAATCTGAATATGAACATGAAGATAAAGGAGACAATTCCTTTGATTTTAATTCAGAGGACTTTAAATTTGAATTTAAGGCACTGTGTTTAGACCTGCTAAAGTCTGAGAAAGAGATTATCTCTCTCAGAAATCAATTGTCTGAATATAGCACTTTAAAATCAGATAACCTCAAACTCTCCGAGGAGTTAGAATGCTGTAGGGAGGAGATAGCTTCACTGAAAAGTGAACTATCTCAGGCAAAGAAGTTTGAAGAATCCCTTAATTGGTGATGCATCAGACTGATGGACATCACAAGCACAGTGAACTCTAGACTTAACAGTACACTGGGCTTGGGTTATTCATCCAGCCAACCAATAGTATTAAGAACCCCAATTAAATTTATCTCAGATAAAGGAAAGGGTGTTGTAGAAGTATCTAGGAAGAATCCTGATTAACCTAAGAAAAACAAAGTTCAACGGAAAACGTCGAACAGAGCTCGACGATCGTCGAACAGAGCTCAGCGATCTCAAGCTGAATCGTCGAACTCAGGTCGACGATTGCCGAACTCTGAACTCTAGCAAAATCGATCTTTGAACGGAGCTCGACGATCTTACCCAAGATCGTCGAACTCAGCTCAGAGATCGTCGAACAGAGATCAGAGTTATGAACAATTTTTCAAAGCTAAATCAAACTTCAATCCTAGAGGTCCTAAATCCCAAAACTTTAACCCTTATACTAAATGGATAATACCTCCTAGGAGATATCATACCGAAGGTTATAAGAGTCAGCCAGGGATGTCTTTCATTTCAGAATTTAAAGGTTATCAACCTAAGCCCAAGGTAAACTGGGTCAAAAACATATAAGTTGCTTATGTGCAGGTGAAGACCTATCCAACAATGAACCAACAATGTTATCTTGATAGTGGGTGCTCAAAGCACATGATAGGAAGCAAGGATAATCTCACATCCTTCAAAACCAAACTTGGACCCAAAGTAATATTTGGAGATTCAAACTTTGGACAAACAAAAGGATATGGTGCTGTCAAGATTGGCTCAGTCGCATTCAAGAAGGTGGCTTATGTGGAAGGACTGAAGCACAATCTAATCAGCATCAGTCAACTATGTGATGAAGGCTACCAGGTGACATTTAACAAATCCTCATGTAAAATCAAATCAGAGGACAACACAACTGTGTTGACAGGTAAAAGGAAAGGTAACATTTATCTTGTAGATTTTCTTTCAACTAAGGTAGATATTTGTTTATTCAATTCTATTTGCAAACCAAATGATCTATGACATAAAAGATTAGGACATTTAAACCTTAGAACCATTGCTAGGCTCTCAAAGGACAACCTTGTTAGAGGACTACCTTCTGGCCCCAACAAGAAGGAAGGACTTTGCAGGGCTTGTCAATGAGGCAAGCAAACTAAAAATAGTTTTAAGTCACTTAATAAGAGTGGTTCACCTAGGATCTTGTATCTGTTACACATGGATCTTTTTGGACCCATTACAGTACAAAGCCTAGGAGAGAAATCTTACACTTTGTGGTTGTAGATGACTTCTCTAGATTCACATGTGTGTTCTTTTTGAGGAAGAAGTCTGATAACTTTAAATGTTTGACGAAGTTTCTCAAATGCATACATATTGAGTTCAATACTCACATTGCCATGATCAGAAGTGATCATGGGACAGAGTTTGATTCTCTTCTTATGTAAGAGTTCTGTCAGAGTGAAGGGATCATGCACACTTTCTCAGCTCCTAGAACTCCTCAACAAAATGGGGTAGCTGAAAGGAAAAATAGAACACTTATTGAATCTGCCACCACATTGTTGACAAATGCTCACCTACCTCTATCCTTTTGGGCAGGGGCAGTGAACACCTCAAACTATGTGTTGAATAAAAGTTTGATACATAAACTGAAGGGCAAGACTCCCTATGAATCACTCAAAGGGAAGAAACCTAAAGTAGATTATTTCAAAATTTTTGGTTGCATTTGTTACATACACAATAATGACAAGAAGTATATAGCAAAATTTCAAGCTAAAGCTGATGGAGTGTTTCTGGGATACTCTATGATCAGTAAAGCTTATAGGGTGTATAACAAATCTTCTCTTAAAATTGAAGAATCTGTACATGTATATTTTGATGAAACTAACATGTTTTATAAGGAGAAGAATATTTATACCATAGAACCTTTGCAGGTACACTCTCTTTCAGAAAATTTGGATATGTTACATATTGTAGAAAAAGATACAACACATTCACCTATCCAACAAAGAGGTGAAAATAGTGAAGATGAAGAGGATGCTCAACATCTTGGAGAAAATCATCTTGAAGAGCCAGTTGTTGTTCCACAAGAGGAAACAACAACACAGGTTGGTAAACAATCAACACCCCCTATTGATTTAGTAACATCAAGAGATCATCCAATCTCCCAAGTGATTGGAAGCATCTCAACTAGTGTGCAAACCAGAAATCAGGTCAACCAAAACTTGATGCACACCTGCTTCCTATCTCAAATTGAACCTCAATCCATACAAGATGCAAAACAAGATCAACACTGGATCATTGCAATGCAAGGGGAATTACATCAATTTGAAAGGAACAAAGTTTGGGAGCTAGTGCCAAGGACTAAGGATCACTCTATTGTTGGAACAAAGTGGGTGTTCAGAAACAAATTGGATGATCAAGGAATCATTGTAAGGAACAAAGCAAGGCTAGTTGCACAAGGATACTCTCAAGAATAAGGAATAGACTATGACCAGAATTTTGCACCAGTTGCAAGGTTAGATGCCATAAGAATATTCCTAGCTTATGCAGCTCACAAAGGATTCAAGGTCTATCAGATGGATGTAAAGAGTGCATTTCTCAATGGAGACATCAAGTAAGAAGTCTATGTAAGACAACCCCCAGGTTTTATCTCTCCAACTCATCCTGATCATGTCTTTAAATTGCACAAAGCATTATATGGTCTCAAGCAATCTCCTAGAGCATAGTATGCGACCTTAACATGTTTTCTTTTGAAAAATGATTTTATAAGGGGTAGAGTAGACCAAACTCTTTTTATTAGAACCCATAAGTCCAATATCCTACTAGTACAAATCTATGTAGATGATATTATCTTTGGATATACTGATTCAAATTTGTGCAAAAGATTCTCTAATCTAATGCACTCTAAATTTGAAATGAGTAGCATGGGTGAGCTCTCTTTCTTTCTAGGATTGCAAGTCAAACAACATGCTGATGGCATATTTATTTCTCAAACCAAGTATACAAAATAATTGGTTAAGAAATTTGGTATGTCTGAAGCATCATGTATGAAAACATCTATGCTTACTAATGCTGTATTAGATGCTGATGAACATGGGAAACCCTTTGATCAGACAACATATAGAGATATGATTGGCTCTTTCAATACCTTATAGCTAGTAGACCTGACATAATGTTTGCTACATGCATATGTGCTAGATTCCAAGTAAGCCCTAGAGAGTCACATCTAACATTAGTAAAAAGGATTCTTATGTATGTGAAAGTTGTCCAAATCTAGGTCTCTGGTATCCAAAAGACTAAGGATTTGAATTAACTGGATTTTCAGATGTTGATTATGCTGGATGTAGAGTAGACATGAAAAGCACCAGTGGAACTTTCCAGTTTCTTGGTGACAGACTTATCTCCTGGTTCTATAAGAAACAAACATCTGTGTCCACATCAACTGCTGAAGCTGAATACATGGCAGCAGGAAGTTATTGCTCATAGATTTTGTGGATTCAAAACCAGCTCATAGACTATGGTTACAACTTAGATAAGTCAAAAATATTTTATGAAAATACCAGTGCTATTTCTATAACACAAAATCCAGTCCTCCATAGTAGGACAAAACATATAGAGATTAGGCATCACTTTTTAAGGGATAATGTTGAGAAGAATAAAATTGAACTTCAATATATCCCAACTGATTTGCAAAGGGGAGACATTTTCACCAAACCATTGGATGAAAAGAAACACACCTTCTTCCTGAATCAGTTAGGAATGTTAGATGGAGGAAGTTTAAAATAAGGTCCAAGATTTTAAAACCCTAAAATTGACCAAGACGAGGTTAAAAACATGATTTTTCTAGTGTCTATAGGGTGTTTCTGGTCTCTGGACTACGCTCGACGTTTTCCCCAAGATCGTCGAACGGAGTTCGACGTTTTCCAAAAGCGTCGACCGGAGTTCAGCGTTTTCCAGATAGTGCTAGGCTATCTTCTTCTGGTCAGAGATCATCGAGCGGAGATCGACGCTCTCCAATATCGTCGAACGGAGATCGACAATGTTGAAGACTCTTCAGATTCCTTTAGAAGCCCAGATCGTCGAATGGAGTTCCACGATCTTTCCTTTTCGGCGTCGAACCCTAATATAAAACTCATTTTTCGGCCGTCGTTCTCCTTTTGTGCATTCATACTCTCCGCAAAACTTTTCCTTCCCTCCAAACTTCTCTACACTTGGTCGTGTTTGTTTCGTTTTTGCAGGTAAACAATCGCCGTTTCTGTTGCAGTTCTTGCCGCAATGAAATTCGATACTGGATTTGACATTGATATGTATTCCTTTGACGACAGTGACCAGATATTCAAAGACATTCTCGACTTATTCAAAGAACATTAGTTGGTGCATATTATGACCACAAAAATGAAACTTGCTGCCGATGAGATCAAAGAATGGGTGTACACGGCTCATAATCTGGATCAGAATACTGTGGTTGGTACTATAGCCGGTACTCAGGTATCCCTAATGCCTGCCCTCCTTACAGAAGTTTTTCAGTTGAGCTCTGGGGTCGATTCTGTTGAGTTATCTGGAGAAGAGTTTGCAAGTATGCTTGATAGAATGGGTCACTCTGCAGCAAACCCTAACAAGCTGCTTAAAAAGAATCTGTTAGTGGAATATAGATTCTTAGCTGATGTTGTAGGAAAAGTGCTTTTAGCCAAGCATTCTGCTCATGATACCATTTCTAGGTATCAAATCTGTTTGATGGCTGCTGTAGTGGATAAGAAACATCTCAATTGGGGAGAGATTTTCTTTGATTTGATCAAGAAAAAGGTCAACAAAAATTTTGTTAACTTTAGGAGGATCCTAGGGCTGTTCTTGCATAACTGGTGCCCTCAGTTGCTTGTGTCCAGTGGGATGCACATTAATGCCTCTAAGAGGCTGTCCTATGCCCTATTTGGCAAATGGGACAGGCAAATTGTCAATCCTAGCAGAGCTCTTGCAGCTATCTCAACTTCAGGCACTAGGACTGTTCAAGTCACTTCCCCACAGGCAACTGCCCCCATTAGAAGAATTGCCTTCCTCCTCCTTATCTCCACAAATTGTTTCTTCAACCACTCCCTCATCCACCATCACTACCTCAATCTCCTCCCCCATCACCATTTCATCTCCACTCTTAAATTCTTCACCACCAACACCAGCAACTTCAGTAGATCATTTCCATCCCCCACACTATTATCCACCCCTAGATATTGACTTATCCATTCCATCTTTCAGTCTTCTAGATTATTCCTATATGCATGATTCCCATTCCTCACCTCTTGATCTCCCATCATCCTCTACCTCCTATCAACAACTTCTCCAAGACATTCTTACACAACCATCCTTCACCCCATCCATTTCCACTCCAATAACTTCCATCTCAACCATTCCAATCTCTCAACCATCCATCCTACCATCCACATCTTCTATTTCTACTTCTGCAGCTCCTTCACCACCAATCTCTGTCACACTATCCTATACCTCTACTCAAGTTTCACTTGAGCAAGTAGACCTTCCTGCCCTAGCAGATAGGCTGTATGGGATGTTGGCTCCCAGGCTAACAGTCCTGCTAGAGACCTCCATGGCTCCACTCCTGAAATCTATCTAGGAGTTATCTGCCAGGCTATCTTCCCTTTCTACTCCTCAGGAAGTCCCTTCTATGGGGTGCCTTGATCCAGTATATACTGAATCTAGGCAGGGGGAGATGCCTAATGAAGAAGAGCTAGTGCCTGCCTCAGAAGATCTCCTACCAGAGGTTCCAGTTACAGCTTCAGCTCCAGTGCTTTCCTTCAGAATAGTTGACTTTAAGTCACTGATGTCAGATTTTGATACTCTTCATAACAGATTTCTTCCAGATTCTGAAGCTGAGGACCTTACTAAGGCCATTGTGCCTCTTGCCAGCTGTAAGCCTAGCCTGATTTCTGCATATATCAAGTCCCTTAAGGCTGTGGAAAATGTTCTTTCTGTTGATGATATGTATGCTACTGCTGCTGCTGTTGTTGTAGTATGTTCTGATAGTGCTGCTGACTTACTGATGACAAAGGCTGATGAGCCTGCTGTTCATATTAAAGAATCTGCTGTCTCTGATGTTGTTATTTTAGTTTCTGTTTTTGCTACTGAAGTGTCTGTATCTGCTACTCCTGTTGCTCCAATGGTCTCTGCTGCTGTTGAGTCTGCTGCTGTTATTGTATCTGTCAGTGCTGCTTCTGTCACTGTTGCTACTGCTGCTGCTGTTATCTCTGCTAAACAATCAAAACAACCAAAGGAATACCTTAAAAGGATTGATGAATTATATGACAATCCTCAGAGTTCAGACAGTGACAAATTCCAAACTGATTCTGATGACTCCTCTGCAACTATTGCAAGGAAGAGGAAAGCTAGAAGCAAGGCATTGAAGAGGTTACCTCCAGAAAAGGTGAAAGATGACAATGACATTCCATACTATATTCTGCATGACTGCCCCATCCAAGAACCCTGGATGCAATATTCAAAGAACCAGCTCAAGGCTATGAAGAAAAAGAGGAAGATTGATAAGTATGATAAAGGATCTTCTTATTTTAATCCTCCTCCTCCTCCTCCAGATGCAGGTACTGGTGGAGGTTCTGCTTCTCAATTTGGATCTGCTGCAAAGCAAAGCTCTTCTCAACCTTCAGACAGATCTCAACCCAGAGGATATTATCAAAGAGGTTATCAGTCAAGGAGAGGTCATTCTAGAGGTCAATCCAGACAACGTCCATATCAAAGGAAAGGATAAGGACCCATTGACTCAACTTCTGGTCCTTTCCCTTATAAGCTGAAAGATACTGTTGCTTCAAGAACTCCTCCTTCTGATGATACAATGAATAGATATGAACCTCCAGTTCCTTTTGAGGATCCAGAAAATAATCCACTATCTTGGACTGCCAGAATGAAAGAGTTAGCTGCTTTGGATCAGATAAAGAAGGCAAGAGATCAAGGAAAAGACACTTCTAACATCACAACCTTATCCGAGCAAAGAAAGAAGGAACTAGAAAGATACTCATCCAGAAAGTTCTTTGATCCAGAAAGCTATATGAAGCTGCACCCAGAGGCTGTGGTTCCCAGGCCCAAATCTCAAACCTCCTTAGGTACTGCTGATGACATGAGATCCAAGAAGGAAGCTCTCAACTCTAACAGAGAAATCCTATTCAAGAAGGGCAATGAAAAGAAGTAAATGTGTAAGCTGACAATATATCTAAATTCTGACTATCTGCTGTGATTTTATCTGTGCTTCTGAAATACTGCATTTCTTTTCTCTACATTGTTGTTTTTGCTTTTGAATTCTGTCTGTATGCTTATTATTTCCTATTTGTCTTGTAAATAGTAATCCTAACCTAAATAAGGGGAGATTGTTGGAACACCCTATTACTAATTTTGGCAAGGATCACTATGTTCTTAAGAAATTGTTTTGACCTTCTTGTATAGTCTTAAAAGTCAATTAGAATGAGTCTAAGGGTTAGAACTTAGGTTTGGAAGCTGCCCCCAAGACCTTCTTAAATCAAAATTCAAGTGCTGAAGACTAAGGCAATTGTCGTCGAGCTCAGGTCGACGAGGCGTCGAACTCAGTTTGACTATCTCTGAGCTCAGTTCAATGAGTCGTCGAACTCAGTTCGACTATCTTCGAGCTCAGATCGACGTTTCTGTCGCTAGCTATAATCCAATCTCTGAGCTCAGGTCGACGATATTTGAGCTCAGATCGATGATTTTTTTCTCAAGTATAAGATCAGTCTCTGAGCTCAGGTCGACGATAGTTGAGCTCAGATCGACGTTTTCTTGAAGAGATCGACGATTTCAGGAATTCAAATTCAGTCAGTTATGGAATTCAATCTGATTTATTATCAGCATTTATTTCAAAGGATTTTGTAGCCGTTTTAATTATTCTGGAGCAAGTTTCAAGGAAGACAAAATGGAATGTCTCTTAGGACTTTCCTTCAGAGACAAAATATCATTTAAGGAAGTCATTTATGACTGTTTAATGGCTATCCAGAAGACTGAATTTCAATATATCTCTTCAGAATCATTTGAAAAATATAGAAGAGATATCAATCAACTAGAGACACAAGTCTACATGATTTCTGAGTTAGAATTCATACAGAACAAATGGAATCAAACTGTGAAGGAGATCATCAAACAGAAAAGATTTCTTCTATTCTACTCCTTAAAGATCTTCTTGATTCAAGTGTTCAAAGGCTTCATCAATCAAAGACTCCAGACACATCATATTTCAGCAACTGCTGAAATCATCTCTTGCTGGAGATCTAAAGTTTCTGAAGACCTATCACCATATGCAAAGCTCTTCTTCCTGAACAATTGTAGATCTCAGGGGGAGCTTTGACAACATCATCCACTAGTCTTCTCTTAGACTGTTGACAGTGAAGAACAACAAACTCTTTTCTTTCTTTCTTTACTCTGCTGTAAAAGGGTTTCTCAAAACTCCCTTCAAAAGTTTTGTGGATGATTTCTGAGACCTTGTCAAAACTCAGTGGTGGAAAGACACCTGATCAAAAAATCTGGTTTGGTTTTTGAGCACCTTATCAAAAACTCATTGGTACCCAGGACACCTGATAAACTATTACTGCAGTGGATTCCTACCTAGGGTGGTAGAAGAGTGGATGTACCCAGGTTGATTGGGGAACAACTATAGATCCTTGTGTCTTCTGGATTGCTGTGTTTTTGCTTTGCTGTGTGCTGTGATTTTGTTTATTGCTTCTTATCTTTTATTTTCTGTAAGCATATTACACCCATACTTAATCAAGTCTTCCACTACAAATAATTTTTTATCTGGAAAATTATTTTAATATACTCTATTCACCCCCCTCTAGAGTAAAGGTAGATCTTACCCTCACTTTCATGCTCTTTTAGTTTATTACTCCTATGGTTTACGTTAGCCCAGGACTGCCCAAGGCTAACCCCGTGAAGGGCTCTCGAGGGAACGAGGAACTACGATGGGCTGAAGCCCAAAGCTCCCTTTCGCAAGGCACGTAATATTATTGATTTCTACCTATGACCAATCCTCTCTTTTATTTCAGTGTGACTACCCTAAGTGTGTTTAAGCTCTCCGTGTTAACCTATTTCAAACCTATCTACAATATGCAAACCATGCTAAGATACATGGTGCTCCCAATAGGGGGTACTCTAATTACCGTTGCAATAGATCTCTAACAACTACTGGGAGTCTACCATGACCTATTAAAACTAACTCCAGAGTTTCATAATTTTCCTAATTATTTGGGCATTTAATCTAATTAACCTAAGACTCCAAATGCCCTACTTTGAACATGAAATGCACTTTTAATAAGAAATAAATCACCACAAAATTATGATAAATACTATGTAACATTTCTACAGCAAATCCAAGGTCTAAGAATTTTCAGAGGTGATTAGACCTATCTTTCATAATTTAGAACTTAAGGTCAATAATACCATCTAATGAAGAAAAAGCCAGCAATGTTGTTCTAAAAATTATAATAAAATTTAGGTAGGACTATCATGGCCTAAAAACACCCTAGAAGTAGTCTCATAATTTTTACAGTGAATAGTAGCCCCTAATTTAATTTATAACCATTAATTCCATAACCATTAGTTTATGAAGCAAGTACTGTAAAAATTCATCTAATAATTATGAGAAAATTCCCGAAGTCTGATAATGATGTAAAATCAACAATAACCAAGTTTTACAATTTTTCTCAGAAACAAGGGGCTCTGAATCTAATTAAATGTAAACTTCCAAATTTACAAACTTGTGAAGTAAGTACTGGTTTTAACCATCTAAAAACCATTGGAAAATTATAGGATAATAATAATGGTCAGAAACACTCTCTGACCTAATTTCATAATTTTATTGACTATACTGGGGCTCTGTTCCTATTTTTGATCAGAAACCACAAATCATAATTTTTTGAAGGAAATACTTGAAACAGTCATCTAAAAATTCCAATAAAAATACAGTGGGAACTAACATGATGTAAAACTTCCAAGTACTAAATTTAAAGACTTTTTAGTCTACAGAAATATCATAACAAGCAAAATAAACTTTAGGACACAACTAAGGTTATTAAGGAAGTACTGATTTTATTAGCCCAAAAATTCCACCAAATAATTTTAGGAACATTACTACCAGAGAATTACCCTGCCCAAATTTCAAGTGATTTTAAAGTGATTTGAAAGCCTAATACTCAAAATTAGGTTTGGTGCCTAAACTAGGGTTAGGGTTTTGAGGGGTTTACCAACATCTAAATCTAATATGATTTCCACCAGAGGACTCTAACTACCCTAGGGTCCTCTCCACCCAATTTCAAATCATTTCAAGATCATTTGACCACATGCCCTTCACAAGACACCAAAGACCATCCTTAGGATTTGGTCTTGGGTCCTAGGGCAAATCTACCCCAATCCTCCACATATTCCATGGGAGGGTGTTAGAGGTCATTGCAAGTCAGTGGTCATAATCTCAACCTCTGTTGAGGTGATTTGACCATTCAAACCTCAAGTGCACTTTTGACCTAAAAACCCCTTAATAGGGCAAAGCTTAGGTTTGTTCATTTCCAATCTAAAACATCTCCAAATGAGATGAAAATTTTTATAGAGCCTCATGATGCACCCAGGGACCAATCACCAAAATTTGGGAAAGTTTGGAAGTTATTAGACCACGTAATTAATTTATATAAGGATTATTAAAATATTCCAAAAACTATAGGAATAATATTTTTCTAAAATCCTCATTTTTGGATATGTTCTAGATATAGGTAATAATAGCCCATACCCTAAATTTCAGTTCATTTGGATGTCTGGTTTTGAGTGGGTATTTAAATTAAGCTCTGGAAAGCCCTATGGATAGACCTCACCAAAATGAGAGCTGAGGTCTAACCATGGCTCCAAATGATTTGAAACAAATTTTAAAATAAACAAAAGACCAAGAGCTACAACTTTAATGTTGATCACATTTCCAGCAGGAGCCTCTATGTATTTTTCATGAATTTTCTAAGTGCCTATTATTTTAGTAAAGAAAAATCATTTTTAAAGGAAAGTATTTAAATGATCAGCACAGATCTTGAAGCAAGATCCGATGGATGATGAATCATCTTCTTCCTACAGCCAAAGGCCATGATTGGCCGAACCTGGAACTTATTCCAGGTGTTGCCGCCGGCTATTCAGCCTCCTCCCTGGTCGGCCACCGCCACCACGACCTCCGTTGAGGTGGCGGCCATCGCCGAACGGCGGCGCGGCCGCCGGAGAGGTGTTTTCCGGCGAACCCGAAAGCTATATTTTTTTTGCAGGAAAAACTAGGAAGAGAAGCTCTTCCCAATCGGGCTGAGTTGAGCCCGATTCTCAATCCTAAAGAAGGCTAAGATCTATCCGTACAGAGAGAGGAGGGGAGGACCTTGTTCGCGGGCTGGAGGCGTGCAGATCGACGGAAAGCCATTTCTGATGGTGGCGCCGCTCGACTTCTGCAATAGCATGGTGGGAGGGCTCGAAATCTTCAGGTAAAGGCTTGGAAACGTTCCTCTTGGGCCACTGATGGTGTTTAAAGGCTTGGTTAAGGAGGGGAGAGGCCAAAACTTCAATGACCATTAATACCATTGAAAGCTTGGCTCGACCATGGAGGAGGTGGGGTTAACCTGGCTCAATCCAGCCAAGTAACAGCTTGAAACTCCTCCTCTTCCCTAGAGGAGTTGAATCCATCCATAAAAGAGAAGGGGGAGGGGACACGACATCAAGTGCCATTACTGGTCGTGAAAGCTGGTTCTCGGCCATGGCCGTGGCTATTCACTCTTTGTTTTCAAAAATGACGGCCACGTGACATCACTCCACTTGCCCGGTCAACATTTTAAAATGAGACTTAATTAGGTCTTAATTAAAGAAACGACTAATTAACACCTCCTGGCCCACTTCTCGAAACGGCCCGGTTCAACTGAACCAGCATCCAAGCCAAAACTGTCGAAATTTTTTTTTAAGTAAAATGGCGTTGAGTGAGCTCAACTCACTCAATGCCATCCAGCCTACGGCGTTGAGTGAGCTCAGCTCACTCAACGCCATCCCGCCTACGGCGTTGAGTGAGCTCAGCTCACTCAACGCTATCCAGCCCACGGCATTGAGTGAGCTCAGCTCACTCAATGCCATCTAGACTACGGCATTGAGTGAGCTCAGCTCACTCAACGCCAACCAGACTATGACGTTGAGTGAGCTTAGCTCACTCAATGCCATCCAGACTATGACGTTGAGTGAGCTCAGCTCACTCAACGCCATCCATCCAACACAAGATGGCATTGAGTGCAGTCAGTGCACTTAACGACGTTCAGCTTATGGCATTGAGTGCACTCGATGCACTCAACACCATCTAGCCTAAGTAAGGCGGTGTTAAGTGCAGTCAGTGCACTCAACGCCGCACAACTTATGGCGTTGAGTGCACCCGACGCACTCAATGCCATCCAGCCTGTGAGATGGCGTTGAGTGCAGTCAGTGCACTCAACGCCATTCTGCTTATGGCGTTGAGTGCAGTAAGTGCACTAAACGCCATTTTGCTTATGGCATTGAGTGCACTCGATGCACTCAACGCCAGTCAGCCTTTGGCATTGAGTGTACTCGACGCACTCAACTCCCGAGCCCAAATTCTGTTTTAAGCAAATTCTGACCTACTATTTGCAGACCAAGGTGATTTTCACCTTGAGCCCGGGTCACTTGGCCTCCTTGGGCTTCTTACGGTTTTGTCATGACTTGGTCATGACAAAACCTCTCCTAGGGGTCTGGTCTGAAATGAGATGTTACAAACAATATACAAAAATAAAAAATTTCGTCCCGGAAATTAAGGTTAAGCCTACGGGGGTTTCTACTAGAATAGAAGAAATTGTAACATCCCTACGGTTTAAGGTATACCTGACTCGAAGAGTTCCGGATACTTTTGCTGCATCAAGTCCTATTACTCCCATGTATGCTACTCCTTCCCCATGATTGATCCACAAAACCTTGAATAACGGAACCTTCTTACATCGCAAGACCCGCACTGCCGTTTAATCGATCCTGATCGGCTCCAAGTTGAATGATCGATCCGAGGCCACCGGGCGGTCTGCTGTGGAAATCAGCTACTCAGGGCGTAGTAGAACTCTCCGTAGTGAGGAGACGTGGAAGACATCATGCAATCCCACTAACTCCGGCGGCAGCTCCAGTATCTAAGCCAAGGGGCCGATCTGCTCCAGGATCCTGTAAGGCCCCATATATCTCGGACTGAGCTTCTTCTGCCCGCGAACCTGCGAGACTCCGTGCATCGGCCGTATCTTCAAGAAAACTCGGTATCCCACCCGGAACTCCACCTGATAATGCCTCGCATCGTAATATTTGGCCTGTCTACTCTGGGATTCAAACATCCTGTCCCGGATCAATCTAATATGAGCATCGGTATCCCCCACAAACTCTGAGCCTAGTGCTTGTGGATCCTCATCCTAAACCCATGATAGTGGGGTCCTGCACCTTCGTCCATACAACGCCTTGTATTGAGCCATGCCTATGCTGGACTGATGGGCGTTGTTATACAAAAACTCGACCAGTTGTAGCAACCTCTCCCAAGGCTCGCCATGGTCCAAAATACACAGGAGCAAAAGATCTTCCAGTGTACGGTTGGTGCGCTCCGTCTGCCCGTCGGTCTGAGGGTGAAAAGCCATCCTGAATGTCAATCGAGAACCCAGATGGGCCTGAACTGACCTCCACTCCCTGGATGTAAACCGCCCATCCCGATCCGAAATGATACTCTTGGGCACCCCATGATAATGCACAAACTGTTCAATGAACCTCCGTACTAATACACCAACCAGGGTATCTTTCGCCACTGGAATGAATCTGGACACCTTCGTTAACCGGTCCACTATCACCCAGATCGAGTCATTTCCCGCACGGGATCTTGGTAGCCTATGTATGAAATCCATGGCTATATCCTCAAATTTCCACTCCGACACTGGAAGTGGCTGTAGTAAGCCGGCCGGATTCCTACACTCTACCTTTACGAGTTGGCAGGCCTCGCAATGCGTCACAAAGTGTGTAATGTCCTTCTTCATACCCGCCAGTACATCGTCCTCTTCAAATCTTTCACAATCTTGGTGATTCCCAGGTGCACCGAGTATCGACTGCAGCGAGCTTCCAACATATTGTCCTCCCGGATCTGGCCTCCTGCCGGTATGTAGACCCTGTCTTTGAAACACAGGAGACCATCCCTCAAAGAGTAATCTCCTGTCATGCCTTCCTCCAAGGATCTGAATATTGGCTCAGCCCTCATATCCAGCTTCTGCCCATCTCTGATGCGGTCTCAAATATCATCAGTGGTAACCATCGATCCCAGGTACTCCATGTATAACTCTGGGTCATCCTTGGACACTAGTGATATCTGCATCTCCTCGAATGATTTAACCAACTCCAAGGCAATCAGCTGTAGGCCTACTCCTGACGTACTCGCTCTCCGGCTCAAAGCATCTGCGACCACATTTGCCTTCCCCGGATGGTAGTGCATGATATACTGGTAGTCCAACAGAAACTCCACCCAGCATCTCTGCTTGATGTTTAACTCCTTCTGTGTGTCTACGTATTTCAAGTTCTTGTGGTCTGAGAAGATGACACAGTGAACTCCCGTAGAGGTAGTGCCGCCAGATCTTAAGAGCAAAAACAACTGCCCCCATCTCCAAGTCGTGAATGAGGTAGTTCTGCTCATGCTGCTTCAGCTGATGGGAGGCGTAGGCTATTACGTACCCGTTCTGCACCAGAACGACACCCATCCCCTGATAGGAAGCATCTGTGTACACCTGAAATCCTTCCTTCCCTGAAGTAAGAGCAAGGATGGGAGCCGAGGTAAGACGATCCTTCAGCTCCTGAAAAGCAGATTCACATCGTGGCGTCCAAATAAAAGGAGACTCCTTCTTCGTCAGAGACGTAAGAGGGAGGGCAATCTGAGAGAACCCCTTTATGAACTTTCGGTAATAACCGGCAAGTTCTAAGAAACTTCGAACCTCTAGGCCGTCTTTAGATGTGGCCAATCCCGTACTGCCTGGACCTTTGTAGGATCTACTTCCAAACCTGCTCCACTGATGACATGGCCCAAAAAGGCCACCTCCTTTAGCCAGAACTGGCATTTGCTGTACTTGGCATACATCTTATGCTCTCGGAGCTTCTCCTAAGTCAAGGCCAGATGCCTCGTGTTCTCTTCCTCCGACCTCGAATAGTTAAGGATGACGTCGATGAATACAATAACAAAGACATCCAGATACTTTTCGAACACCCGGTTCATCAACGTCATGAATGCGG
Organism: Platanthera zijinensis; assembly: GCA_039513925.1. Classification (NCBI taxonomy): domain Eukaryota; kingdom Viridiplantae; phylum Streptophyta; class Magnoliopsida; order Asparagales; family Orchidaceae; genus Platanthera; species Platanthera zijinensis. The sequence goes on along the minus strand of CM077086.1, from coordinate 122,182,762 downwards.
AGGGTGTATTCGTGAGCCCGAAAGGCATCACGGTAAACTCGTACAAACCATATCTGCTGCTGAAGGACGTCTTCGGGATGTCCTCCTCCCGAATGCGAAGCTGGTAGTACCCCGATCTCAGATCCAGCTTTGAGAACCAATGGGCTCCCTCCAGCTGGTCAAATAGCTCGTCTATCCTTGGCAAGGAATAAGTATTCTGGACGGTCAACCTGTTTAGGGCCCGGTAATCTATACACAGTCGAAGAGTCCCGTACTTCTTCTTGACGAATAACACCGGGGCTCCCCATGTTGAAGAGCTAGGCCGAACGAACCCGGCCTCCACTAACTCCTGAAGCTGGCTTCAAAATTCCACCAACTCCTACGGGGCCATTCAATAGGAAGCTACGGATATCGGCTTAGCCCCCGGTATGAGATGAATTTGGAAGTCCCTCTCTCTGTGCGGGGGTAGCCCTTGTAGCTTCTCCGGAAAAACATCAGCAAAGTCTCGCACTACTGGAATATCTGAAATGGAGTCCTTGGCAACGACCGCCTCAAAAAGAACCTGATAAACATCCTCCCACTGCAGATGGTCCTTGATGGCCTGCACAGGTGATAATAATATGCGGGGTGCTGGTGTAATACCTTCGATAACAATGAAGGAGTCCCCGTGCCTCACGGCGATCCTCTTCGCCACGCAGTCAATCTGGGCATGGTTCCAGTACTGCCATGTCATGCCCAGGATCAGATCGTAATCTTGCATCCTCAGGATACGCCTTCCCATTGATCTCCGCCTCGATATTGCAATGAGCAGAGGTCATTAGCTCTGATCCATCGGGTAGGCACACCCTCATTACCTTTCCGGTGAACTTCTCCACGCCATCCAGTCCTTTCACAAAATCTTCCGACACAAACGAGTGCGAAGCACCGGTGTCGAAGAGCGTGTGAGCGGGCTTGCCGCCAATAAAAACTATTCCTGAGGTAATTAAGTGTCTTAGTATTCTGGTTATAGTTGTCTTCTCTTAGTTTCTAATAAGGATATGTCTAGAAAACTAGTTCCTAGGAAGGGAGAGAAAAATTTAACAGTACTATCATACCTGCGATAACCTACTCCAGGTTCCGGGGCTGTGTCAAGTCTAGAGCATACACCTGCTCCCTATCTGGCTTGTGGCCTCGGCCCTGATATCCTCATCCTCGATCGTGTCCTCGGCCACCAAACTGGCAGGGAGGTGGGCCGCCCTGAAGTGCTGGTGGGGGTGCTTGCCTCATAGGATAGTTCCTCTTGATATGCCCCGGCTGATTGCACTAAAAGCACACCGGTGCCTGCTCTGCTGTCCTTGACATCTCCAACATCTATAAGGGCTGGGGAGCCAATACCCCCTGACTCCTCTGCTCCTGCCAAATCTTCTGGCGAGGCTGATCCCCGTTCCTTCTCTCCCCAATAACCTGGCCTCGAGGACAGTCTCTATGACCTCCAATCACTGCATCGTCAGCCGGTCTCTTCCGGATCTTGACTGTAAGCTGATCCGCTTCTCTCTTTTTAGCCATCTCCAGAATCCTGGCCAAACTCCCCTCTGAGACGAAGAGGAGGGCCTGTCTCATGTCGTCTTGTAGCCCCTTATAAAACCTCCTGGCATAGCAAGCGTCATCCAACTAATAAGCGTCCGCATAGAGGGCCAGGTGAGTAAACTCCTGATAATATTCCGGCACCGTCCTATTCCCCTACCTCAACTGCAGGAACCTATCCTCCAGCTCGTCCCTCGCCGACTGAGGTACGAAATGTCCCAGGAGTGCTGCTCTAAACTCTTCCCAAGTAACATCTACACAATCCATACCCGCAAAGGTGGTGTCCAGCTGTGACTTCCACCACCTCTTCCCGTGTGACTCCAGACAGGAGACTGCCAAAGCAACTGCCTCCTAAGTCAGACATCGAATCCACGCAAGCATCTCATAGATGGTATCCAACCATTCCTTCATGCGTACTGTCGACTTCGTCCCCAGGTAGGATGGAGGGGAAGTCCCCGAAAGACACTCATCCAGTTGGCCCCGGGGTTTGGGTGTGGAGTCGGGGCTTGCTGAGCTTTGAAGGTCTCCAGAATGGCCGTCAGTGTTTGCCCCATCTCCGTCTACTGGAACAGAGCTAGAGCCGGCGGAGGTGGGACAATATTCAGAGCCTGAGGTGTCCCCTACTGTGGAGTAGGGTTCGTTGTAGGCTACAAGGAAAAATTCCATTCGTTAGACAACGTATGAAAGGAATATAAGAAAGGGGTAAGATGGGAATTTACATGTGATTTCCTTATGGGCACACCACTGCTTCTGCTGCTAGTTTGTCCGCAAACTAAGCTCGCACGGGGGTGGCCCAAGGTTTTGTGGACTACTTCTCTTTCGATCGAGGTCTGCTCTGATACCACTTGTAAGACCCCATTTTTTTCCTTTTAAACCACCGGGGTCTTATGCCCATAATTACCGCTTTGCGGTGGCACCGACACTCGAGAAGCCTGCCACTACAAAATGCCAATTCTGCCGGCCTTTTTCGATCACAACAGAGAGAGAAGTAAACATAACATGTCCACATAATCATATATGAAAGAAGATCACAGTAAGTCCATCAATATATAGAAAGAAGACAGAGTACTGCAAAATATCAGTACAGATGAAATATAAAAACAACGGGCTCAAGCCCGGTACATCAGATCCTCACTACATATCACTCGCGGAAGCTATAAGATAGTACTAAACACACACTGAGCTGGTCACAGGTGCTCCAGAACTAGACTAGCACACCTCCATGCGCACCGTGCTCCACTGGTGCTGGTCCCTGGGCTGCTGGTCCCTGTCTCCCATCCGGAGCTCCTGTAATGTTCTGGTTCGAAAACCATTAGTCATAAAGACTAAGCCCTATCATCCCCTACCCCTCCCCCCCACGACTCATAAGCACCGAGCGGAGAGGAGGAAAGGGAAGCTATAAAGGTGGAGAGTAAGCAAAGCAGATGACCGTGGAACTAGTCTAGCAGTTATTCACATTGTATATCAGCTAAGTAAGAAAGGTATAACCTAGTAGTTCTAAAATAGTGAGTAGTAAGGTAAATATGTACTAAACAGTATGAATATAAGAGGACAAATAAAAAATAAGTAAGTAACCTTAACTTATATGAGTGCCCATACAACAGATAAGTTAAGGGGTTTTCTTGCAAGGCTCCCATCGTATAAAAAGTCCCATACCGATTTATACGTTGGGGTGTCGGTTGTATGCAAATATGAGTGTAGTGATATGCTATGCCATGATTCATGCAAGTGCAACTCACGCACATGACTCTAAGCGCACAGACCTTTAGTTCCCTCTGTTCGGACATCTAGCTTCACTCCCAGGAACCTCCGTAGTGGCAAACGGAGACAGTGGGTCAGGCCCCCCACTCCTAGGCGGGTATCCACACTACCGGGCCTAGCCCTTCCGCACGCCCCTAGAAGTACACAACCTAGAGTATCCGCGTACTAGTGTTGGCTATATCAACCAAACTTTCTTTGGCTAAGTGTCCCACACCGCCGAGTAAACGTACCAACGCCAGTGTGAATGACCATCAAATACCGAAGACCCACCACCTTATTCTGTATTCAAACCCTCGAGCCCCTGGCTCCCCGGACTATCCTGTCCGTGCATCTATCTTCCGAAGCTACCGTCTAAATGGCAATCAAACCAATCCTATTCAACTTCCCTAGCTACCGGGGTGTGTGAATGTGAAACTCTAGTTATACTAGTTTATCTTTTAGTTTATTATTCCTATGGTTTACGTTAGCCCAAGACTGCCCAAGGCATACCCCGTGAAGGGCTCTCGAGGGCACTAGGAACTACGATGTGCTGAAGCCCAAAGCTCCCTTTCGCAAGGCACTTAATATTATTGATTTCTACCCATGAACAATCCTCTCTTTTATTTCAGTGTGACTACCCCAAGGGTGTTTAAGCTCTCGGTGTTAACCTATTTCAGACCTATCCATAATATGCAAACCATGCTAAGATACATGGTGCTCCCATTAGGGGGTACTCTAATTACTCTTCCAATAGATCTCGAACAACTACTGGGAGTCTACCATGACCTATTAAGACTAACTCCAGAGTTTCATAATTTTCCTAATTATTTGGGCATTTAATCTAATTAACCTAAGACTCCGAATGCCCTACTTTGAACATGAAATGCACTTTTAAATCAGAAACAAATCACCACAAAATTATGATAAATACTATTTAACATTTTTATAACAAATCCAAGGTCTAAGAATTTTCAGAGGTGATTAGACCTACCTTTCATAATTTAGAACTTAAGGTCAATAATACTATCTAATGAAGAAAAGGCCTGCAATGTTGTTCTAAAAATTATAATAAAATTCCAGTAGGACTATCATGGCCAAAAAACACCCTAGAAGTAGTCTCATAATTTTTACAGTGAATAGTAGCCCCTAATTTAATTTATAACAATTAATTCCATAACCATTAGTTTATGAAGCAAGTACTGTAAAAACTCATCTAATAATTATAAGAAAATTCCAGAAGTCTGATAATGATGTAAAATCAACAGTTACCAAGTTTTACAATTTTTATCACACATGAGGGGCTTTGAATCTAATTAAATGTAAACTTCCAAATTTACAGACTTGTGAAGTAAGTACTGGTTTTAACCATCTAAAAACCATGGGAAAATTACAGGATAATAATAATGGTCAGAAACACTCTCTGACCTAATTTCATAATTTTCTTGACTTTACTGGGGCTCTATTCCTATTTTTAATCAGAAACCACAAATCATAATTTTATGAAGCAAATACTTGAAACAGTCATCTAAAAATTCCAATAAAAATACAGTGGGAACTAATATGATGTAAAACCTCCATGTACTAAATTTTACAACTTTTTAGTGGACAGAAATATCATAACAAGCAAAATAAACTTAAGGACACAACTAGGATTATTAAGGAAGTACTGATTTTATTAGGCCAAAAATTCCACTAAAATTATTTTAGGAACATTTCTACCAGAGAATTACCCTGCCCAAATTTCAAGTGGTTTTAAAGTGATTTGATAGCCTAATACTCCAAATGAGGTTTGGTGCCCTAAACTAGGGTTAGGGTTTTGAGGTGTTTACCAACATCTAAATCTAATAAGATTTCCACTAGAGGACTCTAAATACCCTAGGGTCCTCTATACCCAATTTCAAATCATTTCAAGGTCATTTGACCACATGCCCTTCACAAGACACCAAAGACCATCCTTAGGATTTGGTCTTGGGTCCTAGGGCAAATCTACCCCAATCCTCCATATCTTCTATGGGAGGGTGTTAGAGGTCATTCCAAGTCAGTGGTCACAATCTCAACTTCTGTTGAGGTGATTTGACCATTCAAACCTCAAGTGCACTTTTGACCTTAAAACCCCTTATTAGGGCAAAGCTTAGGTTTGTTCATTTCCAATATAAAACATCTCCAAATGAGATGAAAAATTATACAGAGCCTCATGATGAACCTAGGGACCACTCACCAAAATTTGGGAAGGTTTGGAAGTTATTAGGCCACCTAAATAATTTATATAAAGATTATTAAAATTTTCCAAAAACTATAGGAAAATGTTTTCCAAAAATCCTCGTTTTTGGATATGTTCTAGATATAGGTAATAGTAGCCCATAACCCAAATTTCAGTTCATTTAGATGTCTGGTTTGGAGTGGGTATTTAAATTAAGCTCTGTACAACCCTATGGATAGACCTCACCAAAATGAGAGCTGAGGTCTAACCAGGGCTCCAAATGACTTGAAACAATGTTTAAAATAAACTAGAGACCTAGAGCTACAACTTTAAAGCTGATCACATTTCCAGCAAGAGCCTCTAAGTATTTTTAATTAATTTTCTAAAGGTCCTATTATTTTAGTACAAAAAAATCATTTTTAAAGGAAAGTATTTAAATGATCAGCACAAATCTTTAAGCAAGATCCGACGGATGCTGAATCGTCTTTTTCCTCCAGCCAAAGGACACGATTGGCCGAACCTGGAACTTATTCATGGTGTTTCTGCCGGCCATCCAGCCTCCTCCCTGGCCGGCCACCGTCACCACCACCTCCGTTGAGGTGGCGGCGATCGCCAGGCGGCGGCGCGGCCGCCAGAGAGGTGTTTTCTGGCGAACCCGAAAGCTATCTTTTTTTTGCGCGAAAACTAGGAAGAGAAGCTCTTCCCGATCGGGCTCAGTTGAGCCCGATTCTCAATCCTAAATAAGGCTAAGATCTACCCGTAGAGAGAGAGAGAGAGAGAGAGAGAGAGAGGAGGGGAGGACCTTGTTCGCGGGCTGGAGGTGTGCAGATCGACGGAAAGCCATTTCCGATGGTGGCGCCGCTCGACTTCTACAACAACACGGTGGGAGAGCTCGAAATCTTCAGGTAAAGGCTTGGAAACGTTCCTCTCTGGCCACTGATGGTGTTTAAAGGCTTGGTTAAGGAAGGGAGAGGCCAAAACTTCAATGGCCATTAATACCATTGAAAGCTTGGCTCGGCCATAGATGAGGTGGGGTGAACCTGGCTCAATCCAGCCAAGTAATGGCTGGAAACTCCTCCTCTTCCCTAGAGGAGTTGAATCCAGCCATAAAAGAGGAGGGGAAGGGGCCATGACATCAAGTGCCTTTACTGGTCCTTAAAGCTGGTTCTCGGCCATGGCCGTGGCTATTCACTCTTTGTTTTCAAAACCGACGGCCACGTGGCATCACTCCACTTGACCGGTCAACATTTTAAAATAATACTTAATTAGGTCTTAATAAAAGAAACGGCTAATTAACACCTCCTGACCCACTTCTCGAAATGGCCCGGTTCAACTGGACCGGCAGCCAAGCAAAAACTGTCGAAAAAAAATTCTAAGTAAAATGGCGTTGAGTGAGCTCAGCTCACTCAACGCCATCCAGCCTACGACATTGAGTGAGCTCAGCTCACTCAACGCCATCCTGCCTACAGCGTTGAGAAAGCTCAACTCACTCAACGCTATCCCACTTACGGCGTTGAGTGAGCTCAGCTCACTCAACGCCATCCAGACTATGGCGTTGAGTGAGCTAAGCTCACTCAACGCCATCCAGACTACAGCGTTGAGTGAGCTCAGCTCACTCAACGCCATCCAGACTATGGTGTTGAGTGAGCTTAGCTCACTCAACGCTATCCATCCAACACAAGATGGCGTTGAGTGCAGTCAGTGCACTCAATGCCGTTCAGCTTATGGCATTGAGTACACTCAATGCACTCAATGCCATCTAGCCTAAGTAAGGTGGCGTTGAGTGCAGTCTGTGCACTCAACGCCGCACAGCTTATGGCGTTAAGTGCACTCGACGCACTCAACGCCATCCAGCCTGTGAGATAGAGTTGAGTGCAGTCAGTGCACTCAACACCATTCTGCTTATGGCGTTGAGTGCACTCGATGCACTTAATGCCAGCCAGCCTTTGGTGTTGAGTGCACTCGACGCACTCAATGCCCGAGCCCAAATCCTGTTTTAAGTAAATTCTGACCTACTATTTGCATACCAAGGTGATTTTCACCTTAAGCCCGGGTCACTCTGCCTTCTTGGGCTTCTTAGGGTTTTGTCATGACTTGGTCATGACAAAACCTCTCCTAGGGGTCTGGTCGGAAATGGGATGTTACACTCGACACACCCGTGTAACCCAGTACATGCCCGTATAGCTGGGCGTATTCCTCCAATGATACAAGTCCAAAATGTCCAGAGCACGACACGGCCACGTGATACGCCCGTGTCACATGCCGTGTGCTAGACACGCCCTTGCCCGTGTCCCAGGCCATGTAGCTTCCTTAGCACAACTCGCCAAATGACCCGAGCAGTAAATGGGTATTTGACACACCCGTGTCCAATTTGACACGCCCGTGTCGGACCCGAACATGCCTGGGCTCAGGCTGTGCGTCCTCACTCAACGATCATTGAGTGAAAGGCTTTGAGTGCCTGACACGCCCTGGGATACGCCCGTGTCCCAGGCCATGTTCACTGCCCCGACAATTGTTGACTGCAATTTCATCAACCATGCGATCATCGCCGAAACCGAGCACGATACGCCCCTGGGACACGCCCATGCCCAAGGCCGTGTTACCTCTACCAAATCCCAGACTTAGCTCAAAACATCATCTGTCACTCTTTTGAGTTTCAGGGCAATACAACTCTCTCCCTCTTAAAAGAATTTCATCCACAAAATTACCAAAGGAAAAGACAACCGAAAACCAAAAGCGGTACCTGAGTGAAATAACTCTAGGTACTCCTCAAGCATGGTCTGCTCCTGTCCCCAAGAGAGCTCCTCACGACCGCAATTGTCCCAATGGACCTTGACCATTCTGATATCCTTGTTACGAAGTCGCTTGAATTCAGAGTCCTCAATACAAACATGCTTGACCCTAGTTGTCAACCCTTTGTTCACCAGTACTTGATCAACTGCGATCACTTGCGAAGGCTCTAACACCGACTTCCGCAACACTGAAATGTGGATTACATCGTGTAGACCACTTAACTCCACCGATAGCTTCAGATGGTAAGCCGCTTCACCGATCCGCTCTAGAATCTCAAATGGTCCAAGGTATCTCGTGTAAGACCCCATTTTGTTTTCTTTTTGAACACCGGGGTCTTAGGCCCAGGATCGCCGCTTTGCTGTGACACCTTCACGCTCTGAAGGGTCATCACCACAAAACGCCGATTCTGCCGGCCAATTCGATCTCAGAAAGATAGCACAATAAATTAAAAGCAAGTCCACAGAAGTCACATGTATAGAAATAAAAGTCTTTACGATGGGAGAGTCTATATAAATAGTGTAAAAGTTACTGAAAGTAAGGGCTTATGCCCGGTACATCATAATCCTCACTACAGGTCACTCATGCAGAAGTAAACTATAACATCTACTATAAGTCAGAACTCACAGTCCTAGCTGTTTGAACTCCTGAGCTAGACTGCCCTATCTCCAAGCGGGACGACCTCCGGGGCTGCTCCTCCATGATTGGCTCCACGATCCCCTAAATGATATGGTCCGAAAACTGTTAGTCATAAAGACTAAGCCCTATCATACCCTACCCCTTCCCCCATGGCTCCTAAGTACCGAGCGGAGAGGAGGAAAGGGAAGGACATGAAGGTGGAGAATAAATCAAAAGCAGGTGACAACGAACCTATGCTAGAAATTCTAATATAAATAATAGCAATAACAAAAAGTAGGAAATATAACCTTAACTTATGTGCGGAAGCACCTAAGCCAAGGGATCTTCTACAAGGCTCCCATCGTATAAAGTGTCCCATACCACTTATACGTTGGGTGTGTCGGTTATCAAACAACAACATATAAATATAGAATTTAACCTTAATTTATAAACTTGCCACACAAGCTTATAGACCAAGGGGTCATTTTGTAAGGCCTACTGTATAAGCGTCCCATTCCACTTATACATTAGGTGTCAGGGGTTAAATGAATCAATTATGCCATGACATGCTAGTGGGTATAATGAATCATGCAAGTGCAACACACACACCTGACTCTGTGTACACAGACCTTTAGTTCCCCCTTTCGGAGCCGTTACCTCCCAGAATACCTTCGTAGTGGTAGACGAAAGCGGTGGGTTGGGCCTCGCCCACATCTAAACCAGTAAAGCACTACCGGTCAGACCTATCGTACGCCTCAACGCTTGGTGCACAAAGCGGACTCTTGCGTACTCTTGCCGGCTGGCGCACCGGACTTCTGTTGGTGAAGTGCTAACCACACTTGCCGAGTCAGCGTATTGGCATCGGTGCATAGACCTTCCAATACTGAAGACCCTCCACCTTAATTTTCTTTCCTGACTATACACATGCAATATTTATCGTATCAAACCAATCGAGCCGAAGCTCCTCGGACCATCCTGTCCGTCTCTTAACCAATCGAGCCGAAGCTCCCCGGACCATTCTGTCTGTATCTTAACAAACCGAGCCGAAGCTCCCAACTATCTTCTTGTGCTAACAGTGTTTGTGAAACGTGCAAACCTAATTACTAAGTTACTCTTATCAGTTTTTTAATACAGTTTACGTTAGCCCAGGACTGCCCCTGGTATTCCCTGTGAAGGGCTCTCAAAGGGCACTAGGAACTATGATGGTAGCTGAAGCCCATCGTTCCCTTTCGCAAGGCACTTTGAAAGTAAGGGTAAGATCTACCTTTTCTCTAGAGGGGGGGGGGGTGAATAGAGTATATTAAAATAATTTTCTAGAAAAAAAAAATTAATTGGCAGTGGAAGACTTAATTTACTCATAGGTGTATTGTGCTTTCAAAGAATGAATACAAACTAAAGCAAGAAGTAAAAACACAGCACACAGCAAATAAAACACAGCAACCAGAAGACACAAGGATCTATAGTAGTTCCCCAATCAACTTGGGTACATCCACTCTTCTACCACCCTAGGTAGGAATCCACTGCAGGAATAGTTGATCAGGTGTCCTGGGCACCAATGAGCTTTTGATAAGGTGCTCAAAAACCAAACAAGATTTTTTGATCAGGTGTCTTGCTACCACTGAGTTTTGACAAGGTCTCAGAAACCAGCCACAAAAATTTTGAAGAGAGTTTTGAGAAACCCTTTTACAATAGAGTAAAGAAAGAAAGAAAAGAGTTTGTTGTTCTTCTCTGTGAACAGTCTAAGAGAAGACTAGTGGATGATATTGTCAAAGCTCCCCCTGAGATCTGCACTTGTTCAGGAAGAAGAGCTTTGCATAGGGTGATAGGTCTTCAGTGACTTTAGATCTCCAGCAAGATATGATTTCAACAGTTGCTGAAATATGATGTGTCTGGAGTCTTTGATGAAGAAGCCTTTGAACACTTGAATCAAGAAGATCTTGAAGGAGTAGAATAGAAGAAATCTTTTCTTGTTTGATGATCTCCTTCACAGTATTATTCCTTGTGTTCTGTATGAATTCTAACTCAGTAATCCTGTAGACTTGTGTCTCTAGTTGATTGATATCTCATCTGTATTTCTCAAATGATTCTGAAGAGATATATTGAAATTCAGTCTTCTGGATAGCCGTTAAACAGTCATAAATGACTTCCTTAAATGATATTTGTCTCTAGAGGAAAGTCCTAAGAGACATTCCATTTTGTCTTCCTTGAAACTTGCTCCAGAATAATTGAAACGGCTACAAAATCCTTTGAAATAAATGCTGGATATGAATCAGATTGAATTCCATAACTAACTGAATTTGAATTCCTGAAATCGTCGATCTATTCAGAAAAGCGTCGATCTGAGCTCAACTATCGTCGACCTGAGCTCAGAGACTGAACTTATACTTGAGACAGAAATCGTCGATTTGATCTCAACTATCGTCGACCTGAGCTCAGAGATTGGATTATAGTTAGAGACAGAAACATCGATCTGAGCTCGAAGATCGTCGAACCAAGTTCGACGACTCGTTGAACTGAGCTCAGAGATAGTCGAACTGAGTTCGACGTTTCGTCGACCTGAGCTCGACGAAAATTGTCTTAGTCTTCTGCACTTGAATTCTGAACTAAGAAGGTCTTGGGGGCAGCTTCCAAACCTAAGTTCTAACCCTTAGACTTATTCTAATTGACCTTTAAGACTATACAAGAAGGTCAAAACAATTTCCTAAGAACATAGTGATCCTTTCCCAAATTAGTAATAGGGTGTTCCAACAATCTCACCCTATTTGGGTTAGCATTACTATTTACAAGACAAATAGGAAATAATAAGCATACAGACAGAATTCAAAAGCAAAAAAAACAATGCAGAGAAAAGAAATGCAGCATTGCAGAAGCACAGATAGAATCACAGCAGACAGTTAGAATTTAGATATATTATCAGCTTACACATTTACTTCTTTTCATTGCCCTTCTTGAATAAGATTTCTCTATTAGGGTTGAGAGCTTCCTTCTTGGATCTCTTATCATCAGCAGCACCTAGAGAGGTTTGAGATTTGGTCCTGGGAACCACAGCCTCTGGGTGCAGTTTCATATAGCTTTCTGGATCAAAGAACTTTCTGGATGAGTATCTTTCTAGTTCCTTCTTTCTTTGCTCAGATAAGGTTGTGATGTTAGAAGTGTCTTTTCCTTGATCTCTTGCCTTCTTTATCTGATCCAAAGCAGCTAGCTCTTTCATTCTGGCAGTCCAAGATAGTGGATTATTCTCTGGATCCTCAAAGGGAACTGGAGGTTCATATCTGTTCATTGTATCATCAGAAGGAGGAGTTCTTGAAGTAACAATATCTTTCAGCTTATAAGGGAAAGGACCAAAAGTTTATTCAATGGGTCCTTGTCCTTTCCTTTGATATGGATGTTGTCTAGATTGATCTTTAGAGTATACTTTATAATCTCTTTGGCTTCCTCTGTGCTGTCCTCTCCTTGACTGATAACCTCTTTGATAATATCCTCTTGGTTGAGATCTGTCTGAAGGTTGAGAAGAGCTTTGTTTTGCAGCAGATCCAAATTAAGAAGTAGAACCTCCACCAGTACCTGCATCTGGAGGAGGAGGAGGATTAAAATGAGAAGATCCTTTATCATACTTATCAATCTTCCTCTTTTTCTTCATTACCATGAGCTGGTTCTTTGAATATTGCATCCAGGGTTCTGAGATGGGGCAGTCATGCAGAATATAGTATGGAATGTCATTGTCATCTTTCACCTTTTCTAGAGGTACCCTCTTCAATGCCTTGCTTCCAGCTTTCCTCTTCCTTGCAACAGTTGCAGAGGAGTCATCAGAATCAATATGGAATTTGTCACTGTCTGAACTCTGATTGTCATACAGTTCATCAATCCTTTTAACGTATTCCTTTTGTTGTTTTGATTGTTCATTAGAGATAACAGTAGCAGCAGTAGTGACAGAAGCAGCACTGACAGATACAATAACAGCAGCAGAGACCATTGGAGCAACAGGAGCAGCAGATACAGACACTTTAGTTGCAGAAATAGAAACTGAAATAACAACATCAGAGACATCAGATTCTTCAATATGAACAGTAGGCTCATCAGCCTCTGTCATCAGTAAGTCAAGCAGCACTATCAGAACAGACTACATCAACAACAACAGTATCAACATTCATATAATCAACAGAAAGAACATTTTCCACAGCCTTAAGGGACTTGATATATACAGAAATCAGGCTGGGCTCACAGTTGGCAATAGGCAAAATGGCCTTAGTAAGGTTTGCAACTTCAAAAGTTGGAAGAAATCTACTGTGAAGAGCATCAAAATCTGACAGCAGTGACTTAAAGTCAACTGTTCTGAAGGGAAGCACTGGAGCTGAAGCTGTAACTGAAATCTCTGGTAGGAAATCTTCTGAGGCAGACACTATCTCTTCTTCATGAGGCATCTCCCCCTGCCTAGATTCAGTATACACTTGATCAAGGCACCCCACAGAAGGGACTGCCTGAGGAGGAGAAAGGGAAGAGAGCATGGCAGATAACTCCTGGATGGATTTCAGGAGTGGAGCCATTAAGGTCTCCAGCAGGACTGTTAGCCTGGGAGACAACATCCTATACAGCCTATCTGCTAGGGAAGGAAGGTCTACTTGCTCAAGTGAAACTTGAGTAGAGGTAGAGGAGAGAGGGACAGAGATTGGTGTAGAAGGGGCTACAGATATGGGAAGAGAGGTTGTGGATGGTAGGATGGATGGTAGAGAGATTGGAATGGTGGAGATGGAAGTTATTGGAGTGAAAATGGATGGGGTGAAGGATGGTTGTGTAAGAATGTCTTGGAGTAGTTGTTGATAGGAGGTAGAGGATGATGGGAGATCAAGAGGCGAGGAATGGGAATCATCCATTTAGGAATCATCCAGAAGACTGAAAGATGGAATGGTTGAGTCAATATCCAAGGGTGGATAATAGTGTAGGGGATGGAAAATGTCTATGAAAATTGCTGGTGGTGGTGGTGGTGAAGAAGTTGAGAGTGGAGATGAAATGGTGATGGGGGAGGATATTGAGGTAGTGATGGTGGAAGAAGGGGTGGTTGAAGAAAAATTGGGTGGAGATGGTGGAGAAGAGGAGGAGGCAGGCAGTTCTTCTAATGGGGCAGTTGCCTATGGGGAAGTGACCTGAACAATCCTAGTGCTTGAAGATGAGATAGCTGCAGGAGCTCTGCTTGGTTTTGCAATCTACCTTTCCCATTTACCAAATAGGGCACAGGACAGCCTCTTAGATGCATTAATGTGCATCCCACTGGACACAAGCAACTGAGGGCACCTGTTATGCAAGAACAGCCCTAGGATCCTTCAAAAGTTAACAAAATTTTTATTTACCTTTTTCTTGATTAAATCAAAGAAAATCTCTCCCCAATTGAGATGTTTCTTATCCACTACAGCAGCCATCAAACAGAATTGATACCTAAAAATGGTATCATGAGCAGAATGCTTGGCTAAAAGCACTTTTCCCACAACATCAGCTAGGAATCTATATTCCACTGACAGATTCTTTTTAAGCAGCTTGTTAGGGTTTGCTGCAGAGTGACCCATTCTATCAAGCATACTTGCAAACTCTTCTCCAGATAACTCAACTGAATCATTCCCAGTGCTCAATTGAAAAATGTCGGTCAGGAGGGCAGGGGTTAGGGATACCTGTGTCCCGGCTATAGTACCAACCACTGTATTTTGATCCAGGTTATGAGCCATGTACACCCATTCTTTGATCTCATCGGCAACAAGTTTCATCCTTGTGGTCATAATTGCACCAATTACTGTTCTTTGAATAAGTCGAGAATGTCTTTGAATATCTGGTCACTGCGGTCAAAGGAATCCATATCGATGTCGAATCCAATATCGAATTTCATTGCGGCAAGAACTGCAACAGAAACGGCCATTGTATATCTGCAAAAACGAACAAACGAGACCAAGTGTAGAGAAGTTTGGAGGGAAGGAAAAGTTCTGCAGAGAGTATGAATGCACAAAAGGAGAATGACGGCCGAAAAATGAGTTTTATATTAGGGTTCGACGCCGAAAAGGAAAGATCGTTGAACTTCGTTCGATGATATGGGCTTCTAAAGGAATCTGAAGAGTCTTCAACATCGTCGATCTCCGTTCGATGATATTGGAGAGCGTCGATCTCCGCTCGACGATCTCTGAACAGAAGAAGATAGCCTAACACTATCTGGAAAACGCTGAACTCCGGTCGACGCTTTTGGAAAACGTCGATCTCCGTTCGATGATCTTGGGGAAAAACGTCGAGCGTAGTCCAGAGACCAAAAACACCCTATAGACACTAGAAAAATCATGTTTTTAACCTAGTTGTTAACCCCAAAATCGGCAATCCTCTCCAAGGTGCCTATCTTTTCTTCTTCTCTCCTACAGGTTCTCATCCGCAAAGAGCAGGCTACCCCTGATGTCCACCGTGTCCGCGCAAGACGGACTGCCAGGTCAAAAGTCGCTCAAGGGTGGATGCTCCGCTAGCCGCCCGCCAGGGGCGGCCTCCATCTGCCGGGCGGACTCCCACTAGAGTCCGCCCGTCAGGGGCGGCCTCCGCCAGCCGTGCGGCCTCCCCCTGGAGTCCATCCAGGCCGCCCGCTAGGGGGCAGCCTCCGCCAGCCGGGCGGACTCCACCTGGAGTCCGCCTAGGCCGCCTACTAGGGGGCGGCCTCTGCCAGCCGGGCGGACTCCCACTGGAGTCCGCCCAGGCCGCCCTCTAGGGGGAGGCCTTTGCCAGCCGGGCGGACTCCCCCTGGAGTCCGCCTAGGCCGCCCGCTAGGGGGCGGCCTCCGCCAGACTGGCGGACTCTCCCTGGAGTCCGCCCAGGCTGCCCGCTAGGGGGCGGCCTCTGCCAGCCGGGCGGACTCCCCCTAGAGTCCGCCAGGGCTGCTCGACAGGGGGCGGCCTCTGCCAGCCGGGAGGACTCTCCCTGGAGTCCGCCCAGGCCGCCCGCTAGGGGGCGGCCCCCGTCAGC
This sequence comes from Platanthera zijinensis, assembly GCA_039513925.1. Taxonomy (NCBI): domain Eukaryota; kingdom Viridiplantae; phylum Streptophyta; class Magnoliopsida; order Asparagales; family Orchidaceae; genus Platanthera; species Platanthera zijinensis. The sequence continues at coordinate 122,166,894 of CM077086.1, read as the reverse complement.
CGGGCGGACTCCCCCTGGAGTCCTCCCAGGCCGCCCGCTAGGGGACGACCTGTAACACCCCTATCCGTCACATAGCATATAGCAGTAGGTCCGGCCGGGGCCCGACGCCATATACTACGGACAGACCGGTTGGTTACGCGTTGAAACCACACAACCAATCAAAGCGTCCTACACAACACCTAGCGGAAGCAATTTAATTAAGTTGCAAAAAGTTAAGAACCCTGCCACAGAGCATGAATGTCCACTATAACCCAGAAATGAGTACATGCACAAAATAGTTCACGGCCTTAAGGCCTTACAGAAGTGTTCGCTTAACAAAATGGCGTCTTTCATACATCGGCGCGCAGGCCGGCCATACATGAATATGAAAAGCTAATATCTAAGCCTTCGAGGGCTGGCGCTGCAACCTGGGATTTAGCCCGCTATTTGCCGCTTGGCTCCGCAGCAGCACCTGTAGAAACAACCCACCCAAGGGGTGGCAATACAAAAGGGCAACGGTCAGCAAGAGCTGACCAAATTATAACGACCCCGTCCCGTTTCTCGGGACGGCGGTGCTCCTTCCCTGCATATAAGACTATCATAGCAATTATATAAAGCATTCTATTCGCCACAAGTGTCGGCACGCACGGCCGCACACTCCGTGCTCTCAGGGCACTAATCGGTGAACCCGGTTCGGACCCAGTCCGACACCGCGATTCCACCACCATCCCTCAGATGGCAACACACGTGAGCATTTAGCCCTTTCAGCCGAAGCCTAGGCCCGTTTCCAGCCCCCCGGGAAGTCCCATGTACTTTAGGTCGCTTCTACCGAGACCACTTGGAATGGGTAGAGTTCCACCCGCCCGTTGCTCACTTCACCACGGCCATTTAGCCATCGGTGCGGGCCAAGTTTCTCCTCATTCCCACAAACGATCAAAACACGCACATAACCCCGTTATGTACCGATTTGCCCTCCAAGGCAACATCGTGGCGGCAATTCGATTCCGCCCAAGCTTTCCGGGTGCGCCTCGAGGTTAACCCCCAAGGATCCCTGTATGCAATCTACCGCGTAGAAATTTCGGAATACTAAAATCATCGGCGCGGAGTCTTCTCCGGCCATGCAATGCAAACATCACCGATCCGGGCTAAACCCGAATAGGCTTCACACACAATGCCTACGCCCGTACTCCGATTCCGGGCTCTAACAACGGGGACTTTACATATCTACCCGAAGGGATTCCGCGCCTCAACGCTCACTCGCGAGAGGGGGATTTCCCCATGCATAGAAAGAAGGGCGACTACACATGCCCTATGAAGAGGATCGTTACCCTCGCATTTTTCCGCGGCGCCATGAAGATGTAGCCGGATGGAAAGCTTCGCCTCGCCCTTGACTTCGAGGATCCGGACTCGGATCGCGAATCGGTGCTCCGGTGCTCCGCCGGCGGCCGGAATTTGGGCTCACACCACCAAAGGAGTTCTCCCCTCTCTCTAAGATGAAGAAAGAGAAACTCAAAGTAAAAAGGAGGGTTTCTCCCCCCATTTCCCGACTAATAACCCCCCAGGAGCATCCCCCACCGTCGGATCCAGATCCAAGGGAACGAACGACCGAGATTAGATCCAAAATCCCAAAAACTGGGCCGAACACGGCTTGACACACGGCCGTGTGTCTGGCCGTGTAGCTCATTCGCCGATCGACACGGGTCTTGACACGCCGTGTTCGAGGCCGTGTGCCCCACACACGGCTTGAGACACAGCCGTGTGTCTCAGGCCGTGTCCTTCTCTGACTCGAGACTGCACAGAAACGCATTCGACCACTGAACACGGGTAGGCACACGGCCGTGTGCCTGGCCGTGTGCCCCTGAGATGACCTCAAATCGAAAAGTGGTCAACATGAAAGTTGTAGATCTCGTCGAGACGAACAAAATTCATGTTGACCATTTTTCCACCCGACACCGTTTTGACCCTCAAAACGGTGCCCGAACGCGATCATCTCCGAGGTTGGGGTCTTACAACTCCCTCCCCCTTAAGAGAATTTCGTCCCGAAATTAAGAACAGAGACTACACAAAATAAACATAACGAGTACCTGAGGGGAACAACTCGGGGTACTCCTCGCGCATTGCCTTCTCTCGCTCCCAAGAGAGCTCCTCGTGTCCGCAGTTATCCCAACGGACCTTCACCATTCTGATTTCCTTGTTCCGAAGCCGCTTGACTTCGAAATCCTCAATAGATATGGGCTTGACTTTCGTTGTCAACCCTTCCTCAACCGGCACCTGATCAACCGCGATCACTTGCGAAGGCTCTTGCACCGCCTTCGGCAACACAGAAATGTGGAACACATCATGTAAACCACCCAATTCCTCCGATAGCCTCAAACGGTAAGCCGCTTCGCCGACTCGCTCCAGAACCTCAAAAGGTCCAAGGTATCTTGGGCTCAGCTTCTTCAAGCGTCTCACCCGCGAAACCCCCTTGAACGGCTTCACTTTCAGATATACCCAATCGCCTACCGCGAACTCCACGTTCCGGTGCTTGGCATTGTAATACTTCGCTTGCCGGTCCTGAGCGATCAACAAGCGCTCCCGAATGATCCGCACTAACGAGGTAGCACTCTCCACCTCCTGCTTCTTGTACAACCTTGCCTCACCCGCTTCAAGCCACGATAACGGCGTGCGACACTTCCTACCATACAGGGCCTCGAAGGGCGCCATTTGTATACTTGCTTGGTAGCTGTTGTTGTACGCGAACTCCACCAAATAAAGATGGTCTTCCCAATGCTTACCGAAATCCAGAACACACATGCGTAGCATGTCCTCCATCGTTCTATTGACCCTCTCGGTCTGCCCATCCGTCTGCGGATGGAAAGCTGTACTGAACTTTAACTTTGTCCCCAGCATCTGCTGCACCAACCTCCAATCATTTGACGTGAACCGCCCATCGCGATCACTCACAATGCTACGAGGCACTCCATGCAGCCTGACAATATTGTCAACGTACAACTTTGCCAATTTCTCCACTGGATCATCCTTCCTATGCGAAATGAAATGCGACACCTTAGTTAGCCGATCTACGATCACCCAGATGGCGTCGTTCCCCTTCTGCGACCTTGGCAACCCGTGCACAAAGTCCATGGATATATCGTCGAATTTCCACTCCGGTATAGGCAAGGACTTCAGAAATCCTCCCGGTTTTTGGCACTCCGCCATCACCAAGGCGCACGTTTGGCATTTAGCCACGTACAACGCCACATCTTTCTTAAGCCCCGGCCACCAAAACAACTTTTTGAGATCACGATACATCTTCGTGCTCCCTGGGTGGATTGAGTACTTGGTATGATGAGCCTCGTACATCAACTCCGCCCGGAGGTTACCCCCACTTGGGACGCACAAACGATGATCCTTCCTTAATAACCCATCTTCTACCGAGAACTGGGAATTTGACCCATCCAAAGCGGCCTCCAAAAGCTCTTTCATGGAGTCATCTAACTCCAATGCCTGCCGAACCCGGTCAGCCAGGTCATACTGCACCTCTGTCAAGTTTAACATTGCTTTGGTGCTCGTCTGCTTGTCCACGCAACAGATCTCAAGCTCCTCCAACTCCCGCACTAGCCGCTCATCATGCACCGACAACCAGTTGGCTCGGGCGGGAGCCCTGCGGCTCAGCGCATCCGCAACTGCGTTGCCCTTCCCGGGTACATAATGTATTTTGAAGGTGTAGTCCCCCAGGAACTCCATCCACCTCCTCTGCCTCATATTGAGATCCTTCTGATCCAACAGGTATTTTAGGCTCTTGTGATCGGTGTATATATCGACCCTTACTCCGTATAGGTAGTGCCTCCACAACTTGAGTGCAAATATCACGGCCGCCAACTCCAAGTCGTGCACCGGATAATTTCTTTCATGCACCTTTAGCTGACGCGATCCATACGCTATCACGCTACCATGCTGCAACAACACGCAGCCCAAACCGCTACCCGAAGCATCGCTATACACCTCAAAGCCCTCGGTCCCACTCGGCGAACTTAGCACTGGCGCCGTGGTCAACCGCCTCTTCAGCTCCTCAAAAGCTTGCACGCACTCTTGCGTCCACAAGAATTTCTGATCCTTCCTTGTCAACTTCGTGAGAGGTAACGCTACCCGCGAGAAGTTCTCTACGAAGCGCCTGTAATATCCGGCAAGCCCGAGAAAACTACGGACTTCCGCGACAGAAGACAACGCAGGCCACTCCCGTATCGCAACAATCTTCGCCGGATCCACCGCTATACCTTCCCCACTCACTATATGACCAAGGAACGCTACCGAGGGTAGCCAGAACTCGCACTTGGAGAACTTTGCGTAAAGCTCATTCCTCCTCAGAGTCTCCAACACCAAATGCAGATGCTTGAAGTGGTCTTCTTCGCACTGCGAGTATACCAAAATATCGTCAATAAAGACGATCACAAAGCGATCCAGGAAGTCTCTGAACGTCCTGTTCATCAGATCCATAAACACTGATGGCGCATTTGTCAGTCCAAACGGCATGACCGTGAACTCAAAATGCCCATACCTCGTACTGAACGCCGTCTTCGGGATATCACACTCCCTGATCCTCAGCTGATAGTACCCCGACTTCAAGTCTAACTTGGAGTATACAGATGATCCGACTAACTGATCAAAGAGATCATCAATCCTCGGGATCGGGTACTTATTCTTTTCCGTCAACTTGTTCAATTCTCTGTAGTCGATGCACAGCCGCATACTACCGTCCTTCTTTTTAACGAAGAGGACTGGTGCGCTCCAAGGCGACGAACTTGGACGCACATAACCTTGCTCCATTAGTTCCTCCAACTGAACCTTCAACTCCGCCATCTCCTTTGGCGCCAATCTATAAGGAGCACGTGACACGGGTTTGGCACCCGGCACGAGCTCGATCGTAAAATCAATCTCTCGCTGCGGTGGGGCTCCAGGAAGGCTATCCGGGAACACATCGGGGTATTCGCAAACCACGGGGATGCTATCCAACGGGGACTTTGGCTCCACAGCCCCCACTATCGCAAAGAACAGCTCTGCACCAGCACGAACCGCCTTCACCACCTGAAGAGCAGACATTAATGTCTTGCTCGACCCCTTAAGCCCCTCGAAAGTAGTCTCCCGCCCTACACCCAACTTGACCTCCTTACGGTCGCAATCGATCCAAGCCTTCTACTCTGACAGCCAATCCATTCCAAAGATAACATCGAACTCTACTAGCGGCAGCAATGACGCTAGCAAGTCGAACTCTTGGCTCCCAATGTGAACCTTCACGGCGCACACTCTGTCCGCATGCATCGAGCACCCGTTTGGTAGCAACACATCTAGCTTGTCCTTTGCCATCGAAGAAGGGACTCCGATGCGCGATATAAACTATTCGGACAAGAAAGAATGCGAAGCACCAGTGTCGAATAGTGCTCGTGCCGGACTATCGCTAATCAACACAAAGCCTAAGCAAAAGACATTAGCTTAACAAGCAATAGGTAATAGTATTCTCAAGTCAACTTGCATAAATTAACTCATACCTATCACCACATCCGCTTGCTTGATGGCCTCCTGCTGGCCCAAGTTGTAGACTCTAGGCTGAGTCGGAGCATAGTGGGACGCGGTCGACTCCACCGCTTTGCCCTTTTCCTCGTAGGTGGCTCCTTGCTTCCTTTCGGACTTTGCGCGTCCACTCCAGCAGTCACGGGCAAAGTGCCCCGGCTTTCCACACGTGAAGCAAGTGCCCGGGGTCCGATGGGTAGTTGCCCCCGAGGCACCTGCAGAAGAAGCTGGACCCGATGTCTTAGCCTTCTTGAAGAATTTACGGTAGCCCGACTTCGATGTAGTCGACGCCTTGAACTCTGATTTCTTGCCACCGGATTCCCTTTCTTTCTTTGCTTGCACGTTTCTCATATCCTTCTCCAAGGACCGGGCCGAACTGACCAGGGTCATGAAACCCTGCGTCTTGGGCCCCGACAGCAGCAACCTCAAATCATCCCTTAGCCCTTCATAAAAGCGGCTCGTCTTGCGCTCCTCGTCTGCGAAGGAAGCGCCAGCATATCTCCCCAGCCGAGTAAACTCGTGGAGGTATTCGTCAACGGTGCTAACACCCTGCACTAACTTCTGGAATTCGCTCTCTAGCGCAATCCTCTGCGCCGAGGGGAGGTATCGAGCCATAAATAGTCTCGCAAACTCCTCCATCGGGACTTCGGCCAATGGCCTTCCCCTCAACTGATGCAGCTCTAGGCCCTCCCACCACAGTCTTGCGTCCCCATCCAAAAGGAACGTCGCTATAGTGGTCTTCTGCCCCTCTTCAGTTTGCGTCGCAGTCATCACCCTGTTGACCCTTGAGAGCCAATCCTCTGCTTGGGTCGGGGTTTCTGCCCCCGTGAACACTGGTGGGTGAAAGCCCATCACGTGCTTCAGTTGTCTTTCAGTTGCTCTCCGCGGCAACTCTGCCTCCAAAACTACTTGCTCAACCCTCCTTCGCTCTGCCGTCTGAACCGGTACTTGCTCCACAGCAGGAGCAGGCTGCTGCACCTGCCTTGCAGGCTGTGCATTTATCATTGCCATGACCGCTTCTGCCACCAACCTAATGGTCTCAGCAGACAAAGGTGTTGCAGGCGCATCGCTTGGCGCACTGCTCGCCTCAGAACCTGGCCGTTCAGACGGCCCAGCGCCACTTCTGGTCACCTAAAATCGTGCAAAACACCGATAAGCGACCCAAAAATTACTGCAAACAGCAATTATAGGAACACGCAGGTTCCTCAATCATGTGTATTTTCATTCCTAAGTGGACATTCATGGGTTCTTTTCATATTATAACGATGACGCACACAATGTGCTCACCACCCCTTAAAGTGAATTCGTCCACGAATTCATTTAAGCTTGACCGAAACCAGAAGTCTGATACCAATTTGTAACACCCCTATCCGTCACATAGCATATAGCAGTAGGTCCGGCCGGGGCCCGACGCCATATACTACGGACAGACCGGTTGGTTACGCGTTGAAACCACACAACCAATCAGAGCGTCCTACACAACACCTAGCGGAAGCAATTTAATTAAGTTGCAAAAAGTTAAGAACCCTGCCACAGAGCATGAATGTCCACTATAACCCAGGAATGAGTACATGCACAAAATAGTTCACGGCCTTAAGGCCTTACAGAAGTGTTCGCTTAACAAAATGGCGTCTTTCATACATCGGCGCGCAGGCCGGCCATACATGAATATGAAAAGCTAATATCTAAGCCTTCGAGGGCTGGCGCTGCAACCTGGGCTTTAGCCCGCTATTTGCCGCTTGGCTCCGCAGCAGCACCTGTAGAAACAACCCACCCAAGGGGTGGCACTACAAAAGGGCAACGGTCAGCAAGAGCTGACCAAATTATAACGACCCCGTCCCGTTTCTCGGGACGGCGGTGCTCCTTCCCTGCATATAAGACTATCATAGCAATTATATAAAGCATTCTATTCGCCACAAGTGTCGGCACGCACGGCCGCACACTCCGTGCTCTCAGGGCACTAATCGGTGAACCCGGTCCGGACCCAGTCCGACACCGCGATTCCACCACCATCCCTCGGATGGCAACACACGTGAGCATTTAGCCCTTTCAGCCGAAGCCTAGGCCCGTTTCCAGCCCCCCGGGAAGTCCCATGTACTTTAGGTCGCTTCTACCGAGACCACTTGGAATGGGTAGAGTTCCACCCGCCCGTTGCTCACTTCACCACGGCCATTTAGCCATTGGTGCGGGCCAAGTTTCTCCTCATTCCCACAAACAATCAAAACACGCACATAACCCCGTTTTGTACCGATTTGCCTTCCAAGGCAACATCGTGGCGGCAATTCGATTCCGCCCAAGCTTTCCGGGTGCGCCTCGAGGTTAACCCCCAAGGATCCCTGTATGCAATCTACCGCGTAGAAATTTCAGAAAACTAAAATCATCGGCGCGGAGTCTTCTCCGGCCATGCAATGCAAACATCACCGATCCGGGCTAAACCCGAATAGGCTTCACACACAATGCCTACGCCCGTACTCCGATTCCGGGCTCTAACAACGGGGACTTTACATATCTACCCGAAGGGATTCCGCGCCTCAACGCTCACTCGCGAGAGGGGGATTTCCCCATGCATAGAAAGAAGGGCGACTACACATGCCCTATGAAGAGGATCGTTACCCTCGCATTTTTCCGCGGCGCCATGAAGATGTAGCCGAATGGAAAGCTTCGCCTCGCCCTTGCCTTCGAGGATCCGGACTCGGATCGCGAATCGGTGCTCCGCCGGCGGCCGGAATTTGGGCTCACACCACCAAAGGAGTTCTCCCCTCTCTCTAAGATGAAGAAAGAGAAACTCAAAGTAAAAATGAGGGTTTCTCCCCCCCATTTCCCGACTAATAACCCCCCAGGAGCATCCCCCACCGTCGGATCCAGATCCAAGGGAACGAACGGCCGAGATTAGATCCAAAATCCCAAAAACTGGGCCGAACACGGCTTGACACACGGCCGTGTGTCTGGCCGTGTAGCTCATTCGCCGATCGACACGGGTCTTGACACGCCGTGTTCGAGGCCGTGTGCCCCACACACGGCTTGAGACACGGCCGTGTGTCTCAGGCCGTGTCCTTCTCTGACTCGAGACTGCACAAAAACGCATTCGACCACTGAACACGGGTAGGCACACGGCCGTGTGCCTGGCCGTGTGCCCCTGAGATGACCTCAAATCGAAAAGTAGTCAACATGAAAGTTGTAGATCTCGTCGAGACGAACAAAATTCATGTTGACCATTTTTCTACCCGACACCGTTTTGACCCTCAAAACGGTGCCCGAACGCGATCATCTCCGAGGTTGGGGTCTTACACGACCTCCACTAGCCGGGCGGACTCCCCCTGGAGTCTGCCCAGGCTGCCCGCTAGGGGGCGGCCTTCGCTCCATCAGGGGCGGACTCCCCCTGGAGTCCGCCTAGTTCGCCCAGAGATCTGCCGGCTCCGCTGCTCTAACTCTTGACGACCTGCGCGAACTCAAATTTCCAGTCCACCGAGTCCGCCCAGTCCTCCATGATGACATCACTCGGTCCCGCTTCAAGAATTTTCCCCTCGGGCCTATAAATAGGCCTCGAGACCTCTCATTTTGGGGGAGGAGCACCAGAGAACTTCCAGCTTGATCAAGGTATGCGGACTCAGTTTTCCAGTCCGCCATAGTTGATCAAGCAGGATCTGCGGACTCAATTCTCTAGTCCGCCCATATCGTCAAGGGCTGTGGATTTAGTTTTTTTTGTCAGCAGCAGACAGCTTGAGCAGCACCTGCAGCCTCAGTTCTCCAGTCCTCTGCAACCTCTTTTACTTAGTCTCTGACAACTCTTTTTCTCAGCCGCCTGCTTCCCCTTGTACCCTTTACTGTTTTTTCATGTAATGATGCAATAGCAAGTTGTAACCCTACTTGATTAAAAGGAAAGCCCGTCACAAGAGTGGTATTTAAGCTGCGGCGGGCGAAGACTGCTGTTGCCGCTACTAGCGGCCTCCTCTCTTCTTCTCTCCTCTCTCGGCATCAACCTGTGAAGCTAACCATCAAAGTAGTCGTCTACTCGACAGTACCTGATCAAGCTTCTCCGTTGATCAATCAAGCTTCTCCGTTGATCAATCAAGCTTCTCCGTTGATCAATCAAGCTTCTCCGTTGATCAATCAAGCTTCTCCGTTGATCAATCAAGCATCTCCTTAGCTCAAGCAAGCTTCCTCTCTGCTTGAGCAAGCTTTCTCTCTGCTTGAGCAAGCTTCCTCTCTGCTCGAGCAAGCTTCTCCTCTATCCCCGCAACCCTTCTTCCTTCACCCTTAGCTTGTGAGATCGAACAATCCATTAACTGGTTGGTGTCGCATTTCGCGCATCAACAGTAAATATGCGGCCTTCAGATCTCGATCAAATAGTGAAAGCAGTGGTTACTCATGTCAGACCATCAACCAGCCGAGAATCTTGCTTCAAGTCCCAGTGATGATTCTCTTTGGGAGGCCTTAGAGAAATCTCACAGAGAAACTGCCCAACTATACAACCCCATATTCGCTGGGTAGGACCCAAAAGACTATGACTTCAGTGGCCAGGGTTGGGCTAGTCCCGGGTTAGCCCTGGGGCAGACTGGTAGAGTTCTCTCCCTTAAGGAGCTCCCTCTTATTAGTAGGCGAGATCGTTCGCGCCAGGACTCGGGTCTTCAGGTCAGCTTTAGGCTTCGGGACTCGGGCGAGAGGGCGTTGAGTGAGCTTCACTCACTCAACGCAGCATTCGAAAGCAAAGGGCATTTAGTGAGCTCCACTCACTCAACGCCGCGTTTAGTAGCGGAGGGCGTTGTGTGAGCTTCACTCACTCAACGCCGTGGTCGGCAGTGAAGGCGTGGAGTGAGTGGAGTGAGCTTCACACACTCAGCGCCATGTCCAGCGGCAATGGCATCGAGACCACCGAGAGCGAGAACCCTCTTAGCGGGAGATCTCGCCAAGACGAGCCCAGTTGGGGCTCAGCAAGAGCCTTCTCGCCCAGGGTTCTCGCCAAGCAGGTCCCTGTGGCGGGGCCCGGCGTCCAAGAAAAGATTATTTTATTATCCCCGGGTAAAATTACCTATATGTCCCCGGGTTGACAGCGGGATTGGGCTATTGGCAGACCCATCAGGGGTATTTCAGTATTTTTGGGTCAAGGGAAGACTATAAATAGACCCATAAGGGCTCTTCGGAAAGCAGGCTTTTCATTATTCTTTAACTCTAGTACTTTCTGAAGAGCTCCCAGCCCAGCATTTGGCTTTGGAGGGGAAGCTCTCAGGGATCTTTCGGGTGTGAGGTGGGACCTCCCTACTGAGGCTTTGGGTCGGTCTTGGGATCTTAGCAGCCAGTCAAGGGTCAAGGTTTGAGAGAAGTAGGCGTCGGCTACACCCTGGTTTGTGAACAATCGTTGAGGTCTTTTTTGGCTTCAACAGTTCTGGTGCGGTGAGCATGGAGGCAGTCGGTGTAGGAAAATCTTGAGTCAAGTACCATGGTAGGAGGTGAAGGTGAAGGATCTGGCGCAGGAGGATCCCCCACCTAGGGAGAGGAAGCAACAAGAAAAATGTTAGAGGACTTCAGGCGAGAGGTCCTGCAGACGATCAGCTTGGCCTTCTCCGCAAGGAATGAGTGGGAGACACCGCAGGTTCCAGTTGAGGGGGTCCCGCTGTTAGGCGAGAACGCTCTAGGGCAGTGCCCTGGGAAGGAAGTCCCGGTGGAGGCAGGCGAGAGGGATGTGGCAGCGCGAGAGCTCTTCCCAGGCCAATGCCCTAGGAAGGAAGTTCCGGCGGATCTGGGCGAGAGGGAGGCGACAGTGCGGGAGCTTTTCCCCGGGCATGGTCTCGCGGATCGGTCCAGCCAGTCGAGGTCGCGGGACGTGCCCTCTCGCCAGGCAGGGGGCGATACCCTTTTTAGTGAGCTCATTATCTCGGCTCCAGTGCCGGAGGGGTTCCGGGAGCCGAATATGTCCGACTACACCGGGAAGGATGACCTGGTTCAGCATATGCAGTGGTTTGAAGACGTGCTATCAATTAGGAAAATGTCGGATGCCTTCAAGTGTAGGCTTTTTGCCATCACTCTGAAGGAGAAGGCCCGGGACTGGTTCCACTAGTTGCCGGCGAGCTCAATCTACAGCTTTGAAGATCTTCGCAGGGGTTTTCTGTTGAGGTTCTCGACTTCGAAGAAGCGGAAGAAGGAGGCTGAGTGCCTATTTGCAGTAAGGCAGAGGCCGGAGGAGACGCTGGGTCACTACGTCGACCGGTTCCAAGAGGAGATTCTCCTGGTCCAGGAGGTCCCGGGGTACGCACTGATGTTAGCCTTCACCCTGGGGCTGAGGCCGGGATTTTTTAGCATGGAGTTGAAGAGAGATCCCCCTCTCTCCTTTGAAGAGCTCATGGAGAGGGCAGCAAAGGAGATAGACTTCGAGAGGGCGAACCCCGCATTTGCGAGGAAGTTGGCTAAGTTGGCAGAGGATGATGTGAAGGAGCCGCAGCAGGAAGATAGAGAGAAGTGAGGGAGCAGAGGGAGCCAAGAGAGGATAGAAGGAGAGAAGAACCCCGAGGGAAGGGGCAGCAACCAGGGGGGCCAGGGAGCTGAACAACCATTTGGGTTGGAGGCCTCAGGAGGGTCTCCCCCAGGGCCAAGGGGGTCTTCAGGGAAGAGACAATTTTCAGGAGCAGAGAAGGCTTGAGCAGGGAGGATGGAGGAAGGGACCGATGGGTCATTTCCCACCATCGCAGGAGGCCATGGAGGTGGGGAGAGGGAGAGGAAGAAGAGTTCGAGGAGCCGGGAGAAGGGGAGGAGGAGAAGGAAGAGGGGGCAGGGTGGCGTTGCCCTATTGTGACTTCTATAAGGAGGAAGGTCACGCAACAGCTACCTGTACCGAGTTTCTGGAGATAAGGGAGGCCAGAGGAGCTGGGAGACAAGATCCGCCTGTAAGGAGCGTTGAGGTGCAGCATGGGGAAGCTAAGGATAGATTTGAAGACAGGGTCGATGTGGGGACCCGAGGGGGGATCAGAGTGATCCAGGGGGGGGGGGTAGGGATCGAGGCAACAACAAGGGGAGCCTTCATACCATATTACGCAGAGGGGTCACCTCGACCTCCCTAGCTCCCCCAAGATGAAAAGATTACCTTCTCATCCGTGGATATGCCCGACTATGAAGACCCGTTCTGCGACGTGCTAGTGATTTAGACAGCGGTGGAGAACTTCACAGTCTCCCGGATATTGGTGGATAACGGGAGCTCGGTGAACGTGATCTTCAAGAAGGCCTTCAATGAGATAAGGGTGGAAGGAAAAAGGGTCCTAGCTTCCGATGGACCGCTTTTTTGTTTTTCTGGAGAGAGGAAGGAGGTAGAAGGTGGAGTAGGCCTACAAGTGAAGCTCGAGGGCGTCTCACGGAACTGTAGGTTCGTGATCGTAGACGCCCCGAGTAGTTACAACGCCATCTTTGGGCGTCCCCTTATCAGCGCCTTTCGCTGCGTCCCCTCCTCTTTTCACCAATGTCTCAAGTTAGACAACGGAGGGGTGCAGGTTAGGATCAGGGGGGATCTCAAGGTGGCGAGGCAGTGTTATGTGACGGCGGTCAACACTGTGTCGTGGATGGCTGAGGCGGAGGAACTGGAAAAGGATATGGCTGGACAGGGAGGGAGTGTTGAGGAGGGAGAGACGAGCCTGGAGGAGGTGTTGGAGGTAGCAGGGAAGCAAGGGGTAGGAGTGGAGGGGGCAACCCCGCAAGAGGCGGAGGAATTAGTGATGGAGGAGGTAGTGGAAGTAGAGGAGATAAGCCTGAGAGAGGCAAAGGAAGAAGAGAAGAAGCAAGAAGAATGCCTAGAGGAAGCGATGGAGGTTGACGAGGCGGAAGGAGAAGAGCTTGAGCAAGAGGAGGCAAGGGAAGGTTGGGAGCGGTCGAGGCTGGAGCCGGCCGAGGAAGTGATAGAGATGGAGGTGCTCACCAAGGCGGGGCAGGTACAAAAGGTGTGGGTCAGCGGAGGCTTGAGCCTCGAGGATCAGGAGCGAATGAGATCCTGCATCCAAAGCAACATCGACATCTTCGCTTGGAGCGCGGCAGACATGCTGGGCATCGACGCAGACGTGGCTTGCCATCGCCTGAACCTGGACCCCAGGACTCGCCCCGTACGCCAGAAAATGAGGGCCATCACAACCAAGCTGGAGGAGCCCATCCGAGAGGAGGTCAAGAAGCTCCTAGAGGCAGGCTTCATCTCAGAGATCCAGTATCCAGGCTGGATCTCCAATGTGGTAATGGTAAAGAAAGGCGGAGGAAAATGGCGTATGTGTATCGACTTCTCTTTGTTGAATAAATCATGTCCTAAAGATTGCTACCCCTGCCTCGAATCGACGCGCTGGTTGATTCAGCCGTCGGTTTTTCTGTTATGAGTTTTTTGGTCCGAAAACTGTTAGTCATAAATACTAAGGGGGAACCATAGACCTTCCAATATGCGTTTTGCAAGGCCTATTGTATAAGTGTCCCATTCCACTTATACATTAGGTGTCAGGGGTTAAATGAATCGATTATGCCATGCTAGTGGGTATGATGAATCATGCAAGTGCAACACACACACCCGACTCTGTGTACACAGACCTTTAGTTCCCCCTTTCATAGCCACTACCTCCCAGGATACATCTGTAGTGGAAGACAGAAGCGGTGGGTTGGGCCTCGCCCACCTCAAAACCAGTAAAGCACTACCGGTCAGACCTATCGTACACCTCAACGCTTGGTGCACAAAGCGGACTCCTACGTACTCTTGCCGGCTGACGCACCGGACTTCTGTTGGCGAAGTGCTAACCACACTTGCCGATTCAACGTATTGGCGTCGGTGCATCGACCTTCCAATACCGAAGACCCACCACCTTAATTTTCTTTCCTGACTATGCACATGCAATATTTATCGTATCAAACCAATCGAGCCGAATCTCCCCGGACCATCCTGTCCGTCTCTTAACCAATCGAGCCGAAGCTCCCCGGACCATTCTGTCCGTCTCTTAACCAACCGAGCCGAAGCTCCCAACTATCTTCCTGTGCTAACAGTGTTTGTGAAACGTGCAACCCTAATTACCAAGTTACTCTTATCAGTTTGTTAATACAGTTTACGTTAGCCCAGGACTGCCCCCGGTATTCCCTATGAAGGGCTCTCAAAGGGCACTAGGAACTATGATGGTAGCTGAAGCCCATCGTTCCCTTTCGTAAGGCACTTATTGTTATTGGTTGATTCCCTTAAACCCATTCCCTTCTCATATTACAGTAGGCTAATCTTAGGGTGATTTTGACTCTTCCTCTCCTCGGGAAAGACGATCTTTCGTCGAACCCGAACACCTCTAGACTCTAGCAAAACCACTTCTCACTACTCTTCCTATCCCTCTATAGTGAAATCATCCACATCAGTCCACCCAACCAAAATGGCTAACTCCAACAACTATCCCAGATCATATCCTATTGCAATTTTATTGTTTGCTATATGCAGACCAACCTAGGCTAAATGTCGAACCGAATAGGAGATAACCTAGATAATCATCCAAATGCCCTAAATTATTTACTGGAGACTTATCATGACACAAATAGACTAAATCCAGAAAATTGTAATTTTCCTAATTTATATGGCATTTAATTAATTTTCTTTAAAGCTTCTAAGGGCTACCGATTGAACATGAAGTGCACTTTTCAGGTATGTTTAAATCTTCATAAAATCATGATAAATCGTAAACAATTATTTAACAGTAAAGAAAAGATATAACAATTTTTCGAGTTATTTAAGGACTTTAATTTAATTTTGATAATAAATCCTATCTCCTTTCATTAATGAAGTAAGTGCAGTAGATAATCATCCAAAAATTCTTAATTAATCTTCTAGAGGAGATACTGTCCTAAAAACATCAGTGTCCAAATTTTATAATTCTTCAATGGGGATTGAGCTCCAGAATAAATAATTACCAAAATATCAAAGAGCTATATTTGTGAAGCAAGTATTATAAATATTCTTCTAAAAATCATGAATAAAATTATACAACTAGATATTGATCTGGAAACATCATTGGCCAGGTTTCATAATTTTGCAGTAGGTAATTTGCTCTAAATGATTTATTGACCATAATTGCCCTTTTGGAACTTTTGAAGGAAGTACTAGATATAATCAACTAAAATTTGTAACAAAATTCAGGGATATTCATTTAGACCTAAAGCATCTGCTGACCAAGTTCCATCAGATTCAAATGAACAGAGTAATCAAAATAATTAAAACACCAGTTTGAGCTAATTGATACCTAAGAAATAAAGTACTTGAAATATAATCCATAAAATCCTAATAAAATTACTAAGGGTTCTACGTAGCCTAAAACTTACTCCACCCAAGTTTCACAACTTTTAACTAAGGTTTAATTACTGTGTTTTCATAATTGAACTTCTATCCTAAAACTAGGGTTAGGGTTTTGAGGTGTCTACCTACCTCCAAATCCTCTAAGATTTCTACCAGAGAACTTAGGATTCACTACCTTGAACTCTACTTAGTTACAAGGTAACACAAGGGCATTTACCCCTATGCCCTTCACAACACTCAAAAACCCTTCCTTAGGGTTTGAGTTTGAACCCTAGGGTAAATCAACCCTAAATCACACCATTTTCCTTAAGAGGGTGACATTAGCCATGCCAAGTCAGTGTCATAAATTTCAGCCTCTGTTGAGGTGATTTGACCACTCAAAACCCCAAGGGGGTGTTTGGACCTAAATAACCCTAAAAGGGTCAACCTAGGGTTGGATAAAAACCTATTCAAAACATCTCCAAATGAGATGAAATTTTTACCAGAGCCTTATCATGCCCTCTAAGACTACCCACTTAAATTTGGGGGGATTTTGAGGTGTTTAAGACACCTAAAAAATTTATACATGGTTTATTAAATTTTTCCAAAAAGTATTGAAAAATATTCTCCAAAAACTGCCATTTTTGGACAGGCCCTAGATATAGCTAAGGTAGACCCCCTGACCAAATTTCAGCTCATTTGGACAAGGGATGAAAGGTGGGTATCCATTTGAACCTCAGGATAGCCCTAGGTATAAGTCCCACCAAATCGGTGCTGTGGTCAAACCACTTACCCAATCGAGTTGAAATAAATTTTAGAATAGCTAGACTCGAAGGGCTACAACTTCTGTGACTGGCCATTTTTCCTAAAACAGCCTCTAAGTGCCTCATTTAATAGCATCAAAATGAGCTTGATAAACCACTACATATTATATATAAATATAATAATTTAGTATTATAAGTTACTGTTCATCTTCTCAAAAGCCCGAACCAGCAACCTAAAAATGCTTAAAACCTGTAGCTTTGCTTTAGACATCGTCGGCCATTTGTCCACCTCCCTGGCCAGCCACCGCCACCACTACCTTCGTCGAGGTGGTGGCTATCGGTCGGCGGTGGTTTGAACGCCGGAGGTGTTGGTTTCCGGCGAACCCGACCACCATGAATTTCAGAAAAACCATGAAAACGTTCACCCGATCCAACTCTTTTGAGCCCGATGTCTCTCCTAATTGATTTCTAAGATCTATCCATAGAAGAAAGAGTAGAGGAGGACCTTATTCGCGGTTTGGAGTCGAGCCGATCATCGGGATGCCATTTGCGCGGTGGTGGCGTCGCCGGAATTCTTCAACAGCAAGGTAGTAAGCTCTAGCTTTATCGGACAACGGGTGAAAACTTCCTCTCTAAGTCTAGGGAGTCTTTTAAAGGAGAAACAAGGGTGCGGGTGGGGGTATAAGCTGTCCAGCCATTAATGCTTCCTTAAAAGTATGCTTCGACCATGGTGGAGGGGAGATGAAACGGCTCCAAAACAGCTAAGAGAAGGCTGGAAACTCCTCTCCCCGAGAGGAGTTGAATCCAGCCGTTTCAAGGGGGGAGAGGATGGAGCCGAGCCTTAAAAGACATTAATGGCCATGCAAACCGTTGCTCGACCATGGCTAGAGGGAAGAGGAGGCGGCTGCCACGTGGCATTGACCGGTCAGACTTTATTTGAATAAGACTTAATTAAGTATTAATAAAAGAAACGACCTTTTTAACGCATTCTGGCCCACTTCCTTAAACGACCCGGTTCAACTGAACCATCAGCCAAGCTTAAAAAAAGTTTCTAAGTAAAATGGCGTTGAGTGAGCTCAGCTCACTCAACGCCATCCAGGCTACGGCATTGAGTGAGCTCTGCTCACTCAACGCCATCCATGCTGTGGCGTTGAGTGAGCTCTGCTCACTCAACGCCATCCAGAATACAGCGTTGAGTGAGCTCTGCTCACTCAACGCCATCCAGAATACGTCCCTTCAAGACTATGGCGTTGAGTGAGCTCAGCTCACTCAACGCCATCCAGATTATGGCATTGAGTGAGCTTTGCTCACTCAACGCCATCCAGACTATGGCGTTGAGTGAGTTTAGCTCACTCAACGCCATCAAATTATGGTGTTGAGTGAGCTCTGCTCACTCAACGCCACCAAGACTATGGCGTTGAGTGAGCTCAGCTCACTCAACGCCATCCAGATTATGGTGTTGAGTGAGCTCTGCTCACTCAATGCCACCCGGACTATGGCGTTGAGTGAGCTTAGCTCATTCAACGCCATCCAGATAACACCAGATGGCGTTGAGTGCAGTCACTACACTCAATGCCATTCAACTTATGGAGTTGAGTGCACCAGACACACTCAACGCCAACCCACCTGTAAGATGGCGTTGAGTGCAGTCAGTGCACTCAACGCCATTCTGCTTATGGCGTTGAGTGCACTCGACACACTCAACGCCCGAGTCCAAATCTTATTTAAGCAAGTTACTGACCTACTATTTGCAGACCAAGATGATTTTCACCTTGCTACCTAAGCTCTCTTGGTCTTCTCTGGCTTCTTAGGGTTTTGTCATGACCTAGTCATGACAAAACCACTCCTAGGGGTCTAGTTGGAAATGGGATGTTACATCTCGAGCTTAGCTTCTTCAAGCACCGCACCCGTGAGACACGCTTGAACGACTTTATCTTCGAGTACACCCAATCGCCAACCTCGAATTCCACGTTCTGAAGCTTGGCATTGTAGTACTTGGCTTGCCTAAACTGAGCAATCAGAAAACACTCCCGAATAGTTCGCACTAATTAAGTGGCGCTTTCCACCTCTAGCTTTTTGTACAACCTCGCCTCACTCGTTTCAAACCACGACAACGGTGTGCGACATGTTTTACGATATAGGGCCTCGAAGGGCGCCATTTGTATGCTCGCTTGGTAGCTGTTATTGTACGCAAACTCCACCAAATATAGACGATCTTCCCACTGCTTTCCGAAGTCCAGAACGCACATGCGAAGCATGTCCTCGATCGTCCTGTTGACCCTCTCGGTCTGCCCATCCGTCTGTGGATAAAAGGCTGTGCTAAACTTCAACTTAGTCCCCAACATTTGCTACACCAGCCTCCAAACATTGGACATGAAACGTCCAACTCTATCGCTCACGATGCTGCAGGGCACACCGTGCAGTCTGGCTATAAAATCCACATACAGCTTCGCCAGTTTCTCTACTGAATCATCCTTCCTATGCGGAACGAAGTGCGACACTTTTGTTAACCGATCTACGATCATCCAGATGGTGTCGTTTCTCTTCTGCGACCTTGGCAAGCCATGCACAAAGTCCATCGAAATGTCGTCAAACTTCCACCTCGGAATAGGCAAGGATTTCAAGAAACCCCCTGGATATTAGCACTCTGCCTTCACTAAGGCGCAGGTCTGACATTTAGCCACAAATAGTGCCACAACCTTCTTGAGTCCTGGCCACCAGAATAACTCCTATAGATCTCGGTACATCTTCATGCTCCCTGGGTGGATTGAGTACTTGGTATGATGGGCCTCGTACATCAACTCCGCCCATAGATTTTCCAATGTTTGGGACGCATAAACGATTGTCCTTCCTTATCAGTCCATCTTCAACTATAAATTGGGAATTTGACCCATCTGAAACTGCATCCATGATCTCCTTCATGCTGCTATCCAATTCTATAGCCTGCCGAATCTGTTCAGCCAGGTCATACTTAACTTCCGCCCAGTTCAACAATGCTTCGACGCTAGTCTACTTGTCAACACAGAAAATGTCTAATGCCTCCAAATCCTAAATGAACTGCTCAACATGAATCGACAAACAGTTGGCTTGGGCGGGGGCCCTGCGACTCAACGCATCCGCAACTGCATTGCATTTCCCGGGAACAAAATGAATTTTAAACATATAGTCCCCCAGGAACTCCATCCATCTTTGCTGCCTCATGCTCAGATCCTCCTGATCCAACGGGTACTACAGGCTCTTGTGGTCAGTATAGATATCGACCTTTACGCCGTCCAAATAATGCCCCCCACAGCTTTAGCTCAAAATTCACGGCCGCTAACTCCAAGTCGTGAACCAGATAATTCCTTTCGTGCACTTTCAGCTGACGTGAGTCATACACTATCACTCTCCCATGCTGCGGTAGGACACACCCTGAACCACTGCCCGAAGCATCACCGTAGATATTGAAACCTTCGGTCCCCAACCAGAGAACATAGAATAAGCGCTGTGGTCGATCGTCTCTCTAGCTCCTCGAAAGCTTGTGCGCACGCAGGCGTCCAAACAACTTTTGATCTTTCCTCAACAAGGTCTCTACGAAGCGCCTGTAGTAGCCGGCCAGCCCCAGAACCTCTGGTCTTCCGCTCCCGAATGCAACACAGGTCACTCCCGTATCATAACTATCTTCGCTGGATCCACTACAACACCCACTCTACTAACTATAAGACCGAGGAATGATACCTAGGATAACCAAAAACTCGCGTTTGGAGAACTTGGCATAGAGATGGTTCCCCCTTAGCGTTTCCAACACCAAAAGAAGATGCTTGAAGTGATCCTCTTTTCTCTGCGAGTACACCAATATATCGTCGATGAAGGCGACCACAAAATGGTCTGGGTACTCACTGAACGATCTGTTCATCAAATCCATGAAAACTGACGGCACATTAGTCAGCCCGAACATCATGACCGTAAAATCGAAATGTCCATACCTTGCGCCGAACGCTATCTTTGGGACATCGCTTTCCCTTATCCTCAGCTGATAGTAACCAGACTTAAGATCCAATTTTAAGTATACCGATGACCCGACCAACTGATCAAAAGATCATTAATCCTTGGGATCGCGTACTTGGTCTTTTCCGTTAATTTGTTCAGTTCTCTATAATCAATACAGAGTCGCAAACTCCCGTCCTTCTTCTTAACGAAAAGGACCGGTGCGCTCCAAGGCGACGAACTTGGACACACAAAACCCTGCTCCAACAACTGGTCGAGTTGAACCTTTAGCTCCTTCATTTCCTTAGGTACTAACCTATATGGAGAGCGTGACACAGATTTGGCACCTGACACTAACTCAATCGTGAAATCGATCTCTCGCTACGGTGGGGCTCCAGGGAGACCGTTAGGGAAACACATAAGGATATTCGGATACTCCCGAGACACTATCCAATGTAGGCTTAGGTTTGGAAGCCTCCCATGGTGGAAGTAACGACGCTTGCAGGTCAAACTCCTGACTCCCAAACCATAACCTCTTTACGACACAGACTCTCTCTGCGCGCATAGAACAACCATTAGGAAACAACACATCCAATTTGTCCTTTACCATCGAAGGAGGTACTCCTATGCGCGATACCAATCGTTCGGACAAAAGGAGTGCGAAGTTCCCGTATCAAAACTATTCCCTTGCCGGATTACCAAAAAAATCCAAAACAAAGCCTAGAACTTCCAGTCCTAAGCTAACGCGCATAAGGTAACATGTATAAGAAGCTAAGTTGTTATCAATTAAACCATACTTGACATCCCGACGGTCAGCCACAAGACCTCCTGCTGGCCAAGGATGTCCACTCTCCGTTGGACCGGAGTATACTGCGATGCGGTGGATTCCACCGCCTTGCCTTTCTCCTCAGATGTTGCCCCCCCGACTTCTTCTCGGACATTGGGCATCCGCTCTGACAATCCCGTTTATAGTGTCCCGGCTTACAACAATAAAACATGTGCCCGGTGCGTGACCTGTAGTCGCCCCGAAGCACCAGAAGAAAGGACTAGACCCGATCTCCTAGCCTTCTTGTTCCACCTACGGTACCCAGATTTTGAGGTCGGCATTTTGAACACCGTCTCCTTTGCCCTAGAGTCTTCAACTCCTCTTGCCATAGCTTTCATTGTCTTAGCACCCTCCCGACAATCTCGGGCAAAGCGCCCTTTCTTGCCACAAGAATGGCAATTGTAAGTAGCCTGACTAGTAGATGTTCTAGCTTCTTTTCTCAGCGTTCTGCAGTAGGCAGTTCTTATAGGATCTGCAGGGTTTGGTACCCAATTCACTGGTATTTGATGAGTTTTCCTCAACTCTACTTCCAAAGTTCTGGCCGACTCCACCAAGGCTCGGAATCCCAATAGATTTAGTCCTAGCAGTAGGATACGCAACTCGCTGCGCAGACCATTATAAAATCTATCGATTATGGACTGCTCGCTTTCCCACTCAAAGCCTGGGTAGCGCCTTATCATAAGGAATGTCTGCAAATATTCGTCAACTGAGTTCGCTCCCTGCAACACAATCATGTTCACCTGCTGCCCTAATGGGCCTCTAAATGCTATTTGCTCCATCACACCGCCCTGTGTTGGGGCCAACTCAGGGACAGTGGGTTGCACATTTCTTCCATGTTGTGCGTTGGTCACAGCGAACACCGCTTCAACTACCCTTCTTATGATTTCAAAAGAAGTAGGGGTCTCAGGCACATCACTGGGTGCAGTACTTTTCTCAGAATGTGTGTGTTCAGACTTCCACGGGCCACTCCCGGACACCTATAGTCGTACAAAACACCAATAAGAGATAGAACAAAATTGCAAAAAGCAATTATAGGAACACGCAGGTTACTCAAACATGTGTATTTTCATTCCTAAGTGTACATTCATGGGTTCTTTTCATGTTATAATGACGACGCACACACATGTGCTCACCACTCCTTAAAGTGAATTCATCTATGAATTCATTTAAGCCTGACCGAAACCGGTAGTCTGATATCAAATTGTAACACCCCTATACGTCACATAACATATAACAGTAGGTCCGGCCGGGGCCCGATGCCATATACCACGGACAGACCGATGGGTTACTCAATGAAACCATTCAACCAATACACACGTCCTACACAGAGCATCTAGCGAAAGCAATTTATTAAAATGCATAAGTAAGAACCCAGCCGTTGTCACAAATGTCCACTAACAAAACCTAGTAGGAATGAACTACATAATACACAAAAGTACTGGCCTTATGGCCTTACAAGAGTTCACAATAATTAAATAGTGTCTTACAAACTTCGGCTCGCAGGCCGGCCATACATGATTTAAATAAGTAAACAAACAAGGCCTTCGAGGGACGTCTTAGCAACTTGGGCTTTGGCTCGCTATTTTTCGCTCAGCTCCGCAGCACCTGCAAGAACAAATCACCGCAACAGTGGCAAACAAGAATAACAGTCAGCTAAAGCTGACAAAATTATAACGATTCCGCCCCCGATCTCGCGGCGGCAAAGCTCCTTCCTTGCACTTGTTAGCAAAACAAGCAATATAGTGAATAAACACAACATCACGGGTGCACGCACACACGACCATACACCCCGTGCTCTCAGAGAACTTACTTGGTGAACTCGGTCCACCACCGCCCCCAGGACGACAAACTCGTGAGCAATAAAGTCTTCATGGATTAAGCCGAAGACCCTCCCTCTATGCCATCAACATGCCACTAAACCGAACCACATAAAGTAGGTATGGTTTCACTCAACTCGCTGCTCACACTGCCATGACAGTAAAAATCATCGGCGCGAGCTAAGTTTTCCCATAACCCGTAAATCGATCAACCAACGTACATAACTAGGTTATGTACAATGATGGCTCCTGGGCCACCAACGATGGGAGGATCACGCTTCTGCCCAAATTTTCGGGTGCGCCTTGGGGTTAATCCCCAAGGATCCCTGTTGCAATATACCACGTAGAAACCCGAAAACAAACAAAGGCACGAAATATTCTCTTGCTAACAATGCATAGGAAATCATCACCGATCCAGACCAACACGTCCGGGTAGGCTTCACACACCATGCCTATGCCCGTACTTCGATTCCAGACTCTAAACAAAAGGGACTTTACATATCTACCCTAAGGAATATCGCAAACTCGCCGCACACTCGCGGGAGAGGGTTTTCCCATGCAAAAGAAGAAGAGCTTCACAAGCTCAAGATGAGAATCATTACCCTAGCATTTCTCTTCGGTGCTATGACGATCAAGTCGGATGGAAAGCACCGTATTGGCCTCGCCTTCGTGGATCTGGACTCGAATCGAGAATCGGAGCTCCGAAGCTCCACCGATGGCCAGAGTTGACCTCCTTCTTCTCATATCTCTCCCCTCTCTCTTAACTTTTAGAAAGAGAAGATGAAGATGAAATGAGGGATTCTAAGACCTATTCCCGGGTATATCCCAGCAAGAACAACCCTGAACCGTTGGATCCCAAAATAAGGAAACGGACGACCACGATTCGCATTTAAATGAACTTCCAGGGCGAAACACAGCTTGCGACAAGCCCGTGTCCATGGCCGTGTGCCTCGATCGACAGCGAAACCGTCGCGTCCTGAAAAGAACACGGGCACTCGACACGCCCGTGTCGGGATTGACACGCCCGTGTCACCCAGTACATGCCCGTATAGCTGGGCGTGTTCCACCATCGGCATAGGTCCAAAACATCCAGAGCATGACACGACCATGCAACGCGCCTGTGTCACATGCCGTATGCTAGACACGCCGTGAGACACGCCCGTGTCCCAGGTCGTATAGCTTCCTTAGCACAACTCGCCAAATGACCCGAGAAAGACACGGGTATTCGACACGCCCTTGTCGAATTTGACACACCCGTGTCAGACCCGAACACGCCTGGGCTCAAAACATGCATCCTCACTCAACGATCGTTGAGTGTAAGGCTTTGAGTGCCTGACACGCCTTGGGACATGACCGTGCCCCAGGCCGTGTTCACTGCCCCGATGATTGTTGACTGCAATTTCATTGACCACGTGACCATCGCCGAACCCAAGCATGACATGCCCCTGGGACACGCCCGTGTCCCAGGCCGTATCACCTCTACCAAATCCCAAACTTGGCTCAAAACGTCACCCGTCACTCTTTTGAGTTTCGGGGCGTTACATACGCAGGCGCTCCACTTAATGCACTAGCATTAAGGCGTACGATAGGTCTGACTGTTAGTGCAATTACCAGTTTAGAGGTGTGCGAGGCCCAACCCACCGCTTTCATTTGCCACTACAGAGGTATCTTGTGAGGTTCAACTCTAGAAAGGGGGAACTAAAGATTTGTGTACACAGAGTCGAGTGGGTGTGTTGCACTTGCATGTTCACATCAAGGCATAATTGCATGTCATAGTATAACCATTGCATATAATACCGACACCTATTGTATAAAGTGGTATGGGACGCTTTATACAATAGGCCCTGCAAAACTACCTCTTGGTTTATAAGTACGCGCGAGTGTGCTTATAAGTTAAGGTTTTTATTCTGTAAATATATTTGTATGCTTGCTAGAAAACCGACACCCTATCGTATAAATTGGTATGAGACTTTTTATATGATAGGAGCCTTACAAAAGATCCCTTGGCTTATGTGCTTTCATATAAGCTAAGGTTACTTATTTCTTGAGTAGCTTTTCTTACCTTTGTTATTACTATATTTATACATGCTCATCAAACTGCTAGTCTAGTTCTGCCATCACCTGCATTTGCTATTCTCCACTATCATGTCCTCTCCTTTCTTCCTCCCTGCTCGGTGCCTATGAGCCATGGGGTAAGGGGCGGGGGATGATAGGACTTAGTCTTTTAGACGACAGGTTTTCGAACCATATAATTTTAGGGGACCGTGGAGCCCAGCATGGAGGAGCAGCCCCGGAGGTCGGTACGCTTGGAGATGGGGCAGTCTAGTACCAGAGTTCAGATAGCTGGGAATGTGAGTCTTGATTGCTAATAGTTATTTTAGTTTTGCTTCCGCGGATGAGAGATATGTAGTGAGGATTTTAATGTATCGGGCATGAGCTCTAACTTTTGTACTTTATTATATCTATGGACACTCCCTTCGTGGAGAATATTTACTATATAAGTGATGCTTGTGGACTTGTCTTTATTATATTGCTATTGTCTTGTGATCGAATCGGCCAGCAGGATCGACATTTTGTAGTGGCGACCTTCCCGAGTGTGAAGGTGTCACCGCAAAGCGGCAGTTCTGAGCCTAAGACCCCGGGGTTGTAAAGAAAGGGGGGGGGGGGTCTTACAGCAAGTAGGAGCTCATCTTTGTTCATTTCATCATAAGATTTAGGTGTCTGAATGTTGGCATAAGAAATTTAGGTCTTCATGGGGATGAAGGGTCCTTCTTTGACTGTGATGTAGATCCTAGGGTCAGCAGCTTCCATGAAAAGTCTGACACTTTCCTTCCAGATGCCAAAGCCCGCCTTTCTGCAGATTGGTAATTTCATGGACCCTAGTTCCTTGTAGTTTACACCAGATCACATCCATATATCTTATAGCTAACCTTGGAGGTGTACTCGGATTATTAGATCCTTTTTGAGTAACCTCCCTCTGATACTACTTGAAAGTTATTACTTCAAGGTTTGCTAGTCAACTAGAGGGGGGGGGGGGGTGGGGGTGAATAGGTCTTTTGAACTTTCTTAGATCTTTATGCTATTTAAAAATTTAGTGATCTAGAGCTTGCCCTAATTACTTATAATGCAAGAAAGAAACAAGCAACACAGCAAGCACACAAATATTTATAGTGGTTCCCTAATTGGGTACATCCACTTTCCCTCCCACCTATCCAACTGATTTGTTGGACTAGGAACAAACTCAACCAATATGCTCCTCAGAGCTTACACCTTAGGCCCTCAGCCTTACACACAAATTCTTTTAAGAATCCAAACTCAGAACCAAAAGGGTTCCTACCTCATAGCCCTACAGTGCTCCTACAGCTCATTGGTCCACTAACCACCTACCTCAATCTTATTTCTAAGGCCTACAGCTCAGGCTTCTCAACCCTACAAATTCATTCATACAGCCCTACTCTCAAAGTGCTGCAACACTCCTACAACTTAGTACCTATCCAGGTACCTACCTCAGTGCCCTTCCAGGCACCTACAGCTCAGACTCCTCCAAGGCCTACAACTCAGTAACACACTTGTCACCTATAGCTAAGTGACTCACCAGTCAACTACCTCAGGCACTAGGCCATACACTCAGGCTGGGAGGACAACCCTACCTCAGATCCACACTTGGATCCTACCTCAGAGAGCAGCACTCTCCTACCTCAAGCACTTAAGACCTATAGCTTCGATCCATACTTGGATCCTACCTCAGTACCCCAGCAGGGTACCTACCTCAATGACTAATTAGTCACCTACCACTCAGGCATAAAGTGCCCTACACTCAGATTCATATAAACCGAATCCTACAGGGAAGTAATGAGTAAAATTGAAATACTGACTCAGAGATAAATCTCTGAGTCTAACTTGTTGGACTGAGCAGATATCAGTCCAGCCCACTTGCTATAGAAGGAATTAGTCTTCTTCTACAACTATCAATTTCTCTGCTGTACTGAAGACAACTAACTGCTATTGAAGGCTTACAGCCCTTCACACAGCTAACTCCTCTTGCTGATAGATTGAATAAGACAACTTGCTCTTCAAGGAACACTCTTGCTGAATTGGAAGAAGCTTCAGCTATCTTTGCCTTCTAGCTTTCACTGTTGGACTTTGCTTTCAAGCTTGTCGAAGAAGATGAAGTCTAGCCGCCTCTTTTTTGTTTTCTGCTTTCATTCTCATTTTTCGTTTCGTTAACCCTTATCTTCTTTTCTTCTCTTCCTTTTATATCTGTTGATTTGAATCAACAACACAATTTGAATGTGGGCCCAGTTAAGTATGTTGAGCGCCACCTCCCTCAGAAGATGATAAATAGTAGCTTCAAGCACTACTATAGCTTTCCCGTAACGGCATGAAGTACTTAGACTGAGCTCGACGATCGTTAATATGAGATCGACGAACTCTTTACTGAGCTCGACAAACATTAGAATCTCCAACTTTACATTTAGCTCGACGAAATGTGAGCTCTGCTCGATGAACTATGAATCTTCAACCTATAACTTGAGCTCGACGATCTGCGAGCTGAGCTTGACGAACTCTGAATCTTCAAACTTTAACTTGAGCTCGATAATCTGTGATCTGAGCTCAATGAACTCGGAACTTCAACCTTTAACTTGAGTTTGACAAAATCTAGGTTCAGCTCGACGAACTCGGAATTTGGCTCGACGATTACTGAATTGAGCTTCTTCTTAAGAAGCGTTGAGTGAGCCTGCCTCACTCAATGCTTATGGACTTAGACAAATTTTGATGGCTTAGTCTCAGCGGTTTATTCTCAACTGTCTCAGCTGTTTCTTCTTCACAGCTGAGACTGTCTTCTGTCTCAGCGGTTATTTCTTCACAACCGAGAATGTCTTCTGTCTCAGCTATTTTGCTGAGTCCAACACTTCTCTCAACGATATGTATTAAGCTTCTCAGCTGTCTCAGCGGTTATGCTCAAACATTATTCTAAGCTGTCTCAGCTATCTCAGCGGTTATGCTTTAGTCAAATTATCTGACTTCCAACTTCCTCTTCCTATTCACCTGTCCACTCAAGGACAACCTGCATGCAATAACTCAAACATACAACAAATACATTATGTGTGTATGTCATTGACCAGTTTTACTTCTTTCAAATCTGGAACATTGGGGTCAATGGACCAAGCACCAAGTAAAACTTTTAGAGCTATCAAGATGGCAACTTGATCAAGCGAAAAGCGGGAACCAGACGTAAGAACACTCCAACCATAAACCGAGCTCAATAAACAAGATGCAAGGAAAGTAACCAGTAGGTCATGTATTACTAATCTTATTTACAGCAAGAGGAATACATGGCGAGACATGATTTCGCCAAGTAAAACAAGTAAGCAAGAAACAACAAAAATAAGCTGGGCGGACAAAAGCTGAGACCGTCGAGACCGCTGCCCTTGACAAACTGAATAGCGAAGTTCGCTGAGACTGTGAGGTCGCGCGGACTACCCATTATTCTACTGAACACGTTGTCCGCTCTTTGTAAGCCGCCTAACCGCATAGGTGGCCTAGCTTCCAGGGTCCGCGAACAAGATCCGCTGCCGAACTGAAGAACATAACGCTGAAACCGGCAGACAAGTTATTGAACTAGAAAGCTTGAGAGAAGTCCGGCTAGCCGCAAATGCGACCGCTACAAAACTGCTGATTGTAAACCGCATGAATCACTGATCCTTGACCGTAGTCAGCACCAAAACCCAGGCTTCTTAGTGCTAGCCGCACAACCTGCCAACAGCAAATCGGTTAACCTTCTCAAAACGCGCAGACTGAAAATCCGAGCCCGCAGCTATTAACCCACGTTTAACTTACTGTTCATTTAATTAATTATGTTGTCATGGGCGGGGGGGGGGGGGGGGGGGGGCTGTAACGACTCCACCTGTTAAACAACATATAATAGAAGGTCCGGCCAGGGCCCCACACTATATGCTACAAACAGACGGTGAGGTCACAGGATAATACCATGAACGCATCCTAACACAGAGCATGCTAGCGAAATAGAAATACAAGTAGCTGAACTCATAGCAGGAATATCCACTAGATATATATAAACCAACGATATATACAACCACTCAAACGAGGGCATAACAAATACTATAGTTTGGCCTTAAGGCCCTCCAGTTCCTCTTTAAACAGTATGGATTACATACATCGGCGCGCAGGCCGGCCATACATGAATAACAGAAACTACAAAATCTAGCCTTCGAGGGCTAGTAGCAATAGCAAGAGCGGCAGTAGCAGCAGCAGGGGCCTCAGCCCTTCATTTTCTGCTCGGCTCTCCAACACCTGCACAAGGACAATCCACTCAGAAGGTGGCAAACAAGGCAAAGGTCAGCATTCAGCTGACCAATTTATAACAATCCTACCCCTTTCCAGGGGCAGAGGCATTCCTTCCTTGCAGAGTAATACATCAATTTATAGCTCATATATATTGTGCTTTCACGCACAAGTAATCCATCACAACCGTCGGCCACCCTGCCTGACGATCTGTGCACCTAGGCACACTTTTGGGTACACCGGCGAACCGGGATCAACACCAATGGGCATTTAGTCTTAATGGCGCGCAGGCCTAAGACTCTCATTAAGCTACTGACGAAAGCCCAATGCCTTGGCACTTCCTTGTACAGTCAACATAACGCAGGTACAGATCCACCACCCCCCGTTGCTCAAGTCGCCTTGCCCTCACCAAGCACATCGTACTTGCGGCTATAATAAAAGGCGCGGGTCGGCTTCACCTTTCCTGTTCGGCACGAGGCCTTCTAGAGCTCATAGCTCCCAATCGCCATAACCTCCACCGAGGACTGGCGTCACAATAGCCACACTGTCCACTTAGGACTGGCTTCATCGTCCATCAAGGACTGGCTACATCGTAACCATAACACATACAACACGAGGGAATTTTCCTGGAGTTCAAAAATCCAGTACTACCTGCTACTCCCCTTCACAGGCATAACCCAACGACCCCACTCACTACACGAGTATACACGGAG
Organism: Platanthera zijinensis; assembly: GCA_039513925.1. Lineage (NCBI taxonomy): Eukaryota > Viridiplantae > Streptophyta > Magnoliopsida > Asparagales > Orchidaceae > Platanthera > Platanthera zijinensis. The sequence continues at coordinate 122,136,721 of CM077086.1, read as the reverse complement.
TCTTCTCCGGTGTGTTAATGCAACATCACCAATCATGACCAACATGTCCAGATGGGCTTCACACAACATGCCTATCCTGTACTACACTTTTTCAGGTCTATATGAAGACTCAAGCTGGGGATAACAACTATCACCCACTAGAATCACTCACTTTTCCCACCTTTTGGTGGAGAGGATTCCTTACTCATGCATAAGGAGGACTTCACATGTCCAAGAAGGAAGATCGTTACCCTTGACGCTCTCTTGGGAGCCATCGAAAATCTGGCCGGTTGGAAAGCACCGCAGCAGCTTTGCCTCCACCAAACTAGCCTCGGATCGCGAATCGGACCACGGGAGCACCACCAAAGCCTTGCTCTTCTCCTCCTTCTCCTTCCTCCAATCTCTCTCTCTTTTTGCTCTCTTGATAAGAATGAGAGAAGAAGCTACTACTCAGCCTTATTACTGTAGGAAAAGACCAGGGCCATTGGATCCAAATAGAAAGAATTGGATGGCCAAGATCTGCACAGAATTCTATTTTTGATTTGACACGGCCTGTGACACGCCCGTGTCCTAGGCCGTGTCCCTATGACGGTGTACGAACCGACTCAAAATGAACCAGAACACGGGTTCCACACGCCCGTGTCAGAGGGCAGACACGCCCGTGTCAACTTTGACACGGCCGTGTGACTGGCCGTGTCACCTGTTGTAACACAAGCACAAAACACCCGATCAAGACACGGCTAAGGCACACACCCGTATCCTTGGCCGTGTGCCCAACACGCCCCTGTGACACGCCCGTGTCACATGCCGTGTTCCATACTCAACGCCACTCAACGCCATTTCTCTGAGCGCCACTCAACGCCATCGATTTTCTCCCGAGCAGGACACGCCCTGGGACACGCCCGTGTCCCAGGACGTGTCGCCTCTCGACGATAGTTCTCGAGTGCTTGAGTCAACGACTCGAGAGAAGGACATGCCCTGGGACACGCCCGTGTCCCATGCCGTATGCCTGGACACGCCCTGGGACACGCCCGTGTCCTAGGCCATGTCACCCAGCCTGACTCCATCTTAAGATTTGGGGTGTTACAATCTTCCCCCCTTAAGATAAATTTCGTCCCGAAATTTGTACTCAGCAAATAAATAGGAATCCCAAAGCTATAACATTAAAATAGTTATGATATAACATGTACATGGTTAACAGTTTATACAAAAAGTTCGGGAAACTCAGCTCGCATGATCTGCTCACGCTCCCATGTTAGCTCCTCTCAGCCACAATTGTCCCACCGGACTTTGACCATCCCGATTATCTTGTTCCGCAACTGTTTCTCGGCTCGATCCTCGATCCGAATGGGTCTAACCTTCATCTTTATCCCATACTCGACCGGTACACGATCATTCACAACAATATGCGATGGTTCCTTGATGGCTTTGCAAAGTACTGAGATGTGGAAGACATCATGCAATCCACTGAACTCTGCTGAAAGTGCTAGCCGATAAGCAGCTTTCCCGACTCGCTCCACCACTTCAAACAGACCAAGGTATCTGGGACTTAGCTTTTTTAACCGCCGAATCCGAGATACGCCTTTGAAGGGTTTGATCTTCAAATAGACCCAATCGCCCACCGCGAACTCCATGTTCCGATGCTTGGCGTTGTAGTACTTTACTTGTCGATCCTGGGCTATCAATAGCCTCTCCCGAATAGAGCGTATAATCAAGGTAGCTTCTTTGACTTCCTTTCGCCCATGAAGCTTGGATTCGCCTACATCCGCCCAAGCTAATGGTGTACGACATTTACGACCATATAGAGCCTCAAACGGTGCCATACCGATTCTCGCTTGGTAGCTTTTATTATAGGCAAATTCAACCAAGTAAATGTACTCTTCCCATTTCTTACTGAAATCTAGGGTGCACATACGAAGCATATCTTCCATCATCCTGTTGTTTCGTTCAGTCTGGCCATCCATTTGGGGATGAAAAGCCGTACTAAATGCTAATTTTGTACCCAACATTTGATGAATTAACTTCCAATCAGTTGAGGTGAATCGCCCATCGCGATCACTAACAATGCTCCGAGGAACACCGCGCAGTAGAACAATCTGTTCCACATAGAGTTTAGCCAAGGTTTCCACTGAATCATCTCTCTTGTTTGGAAGGAAGTGAGCCACTTTTGTCAACCGGTATACAATCACCCAGATAGAGTCATGACCGCGTTGAGATCTCGGCAACCCGTGCACGAAATCCATAGAAATATCATCAAACTTCCACTCCGGAATCGGTAACGACTTCAGGAAACCACCAGGCTTCTGGCATTTCGCTTTTACCAAAGCACAAGTGTGACATTTTGCCACATAACATGCTATGTCTTTCTTTAGTCCAGGCCACCAGAACAACTTTTTCATGTCTCTATACATTTTTGTACTCCCAGGGTGGATTGAGTACTTGGCAAAATGCGCTTCGCACATCAATTCTTCTCTCAACTTCCCTGCACTTGGGACGCACAATCGACCATCTTTTCGCAACAAGCCATCATCCCAAGAGAATTTGTCACCAGGACCATCCTTTGCATAGCATTGGAGACTTTCATCAAGCTCCGTTGCTCGCCGAGCTCTATCCGCAAGGTCATATTGTACCTCCGTCAAGTTCAAGCACGCGTCGGCCGTAGCATCCTTGTCAACACAAGATATCTCTAACACTTCCATATCCTGGATTAGTCGCACATCATGCCTCTGCAACCAGTTTGCCTGAACTGGCGTCCTCCGACTCAAAGCATCAGCGACCACATTGCCCTTACCGGGAGTATAGTGAATATCGAAAGTGTAGTCCCCAAGGAACTCCATCCACCTCCATTGTCGCATATTCAGATCTTTTTGTTCTAACAAATACTTTAGGCTCGTGTGATCTGTATTGATATCAACTTTAACTCCATAAAGATAGTGCCGCCATAACTTTAGCGCGAAGATTACCGCCGCCAACTCTAAATAGTGGACGGGGTAGTTTTGTTCATGCACCTTTAGTTGGCGTGAGCCATAAGCAATCACTTTACCAAATTATAGAAGAACGCAGCCTAAGTCGCTCCCTGAAGCATCACTGTAGATCTCATAACCGTCTGTACCATATGGCGATGTCAATACAGGCGCCGTGGTCAAACGACTTTTCAGCTCTTCCAAAGCTCGCGCACACTCTAGTGTCCAAACGAACTTATGATCTTTTCTCGTCAATGTGGTCAGAGGTAAAGCAATCTGTGAGAAGTTTTCCAAAAACCGTCTATAGTTGCCTACCAGGCCAAGAAAGCTCCTGACCTCGGCCACCGAAGACAACACTGGCCAATCTCGTATGGCACTTATCTTTGCCGGATCTACTGTTATGCCCTCTCCACTTACCACATGGCACAGAAAAGCCACTGACGATAGCCAGAACTCACACTTTGAGAACTTGGCATACAGTTTATTCCTTTGCAGGGTATGAAACACCAACCGCAAATGGTTTGCATGATCATCTCCCGACTGAGAGTACACAAGAATATCATCAATGAACACAATTACGAATAAATCCAAGTACTCTCGGAACGTTAGGTGCATTAGATCCATGAATATCGAAGGTGCATTACATAAGCAAAACAGCATCACCATGAATTCATAATGACCATAGCGTGTCCCAAATGCTATCTTGGGAATATCACCTTCCCGAATCCGAAATTGATAATAACCCGATTTCAAATCCAACTTTGAATAGACGGTTGACCCCGCTAGCTGATCAAATAGGCCATCGATCCGTGGAATCAGATATTTGTTCTTTTCCGTCAGCTTATTCAATTCACAGTAGTCAATACACAAACGCAAACTACCATCTTTCTTTTTCACAAATAGAACATGCGCGCTCCAAGGTGACATACTTGGGCCAATGTATCCCTGCTCTAACAATTCTTGCAATTGGACTTTCAGCTCAGCCATTTCCTCTGGCGCAATGCGATATGGTGAGCGGTCACAAGTTTTGCCCATAGCACCAAATCAATCGCGAAGTCAATCTCTTGCTGGGGCGGTAACCTAGGAAGATCCTTAGGAAACACATCTGCAAACTCCGACACAATCAGAACTTCAATTACACTGGCCTTTGGCTCAACAGCCTGAATAAGCGTGAAGAATAACTCCGCGCCCTTCCGAACAGCACTGACGACTTGGAATGCGGACAATAAGGTCCCGCCTACTCCTCGCATACCAGCGAACTTCGTCTCAAGTTCAGTATTCTAGCCCAGTGTAATCTCCTTGGAGGTGCAATCAATCAAGGCATGCTGCTCCGAGAGCCAGTCCATGCCAAAGATCACATCAAACTCCGATAGTGGCAGCACAGATGCTCTCAATCTGAAATCTCGATTTCCTATATGCACGTCCACATCACAAGTCCTGTCCGCAAGCATGATACACCCATTCGGTAGTAGCACCTTTACACCATCTGTCGTCACATGACTCGGTACTCCAACTCGAGTTACGAAGTCCTTAGACAAAAAAGAATGCGAAGCACCCGTATCAAACAGGGCTCTCGCCGGATTGTTCCAAATCAGGATAAAGCCTGTAGCACACACATCATGCACAAGCTACATACAAAATATGCAATCAATACAACAAGCATGAACTTAACTCGTACCTATGACGACGTCACTTTGCTTAATAGCCTCCTGTTGGCCAAGATTCTAGACTCTGGGTTGTGCCTGTGATACAGAGGAATCAACCACTGCTTTGCCCTTCTCAGCATAAGACGCACCCGTCTTTTTTTCTCCTTTGGGTTGAGCAACCCGACAATCACGAGCTAAATGCCCCACTTTACCACAGGTAAAGCATGCACGAGACTCCGACCTCGACGTTGCTCCCGATGTGACCGTCCCAAAAGTTTGCCCCGAAGGCTTGGACCTCTTGCCCCACTTCTTTTGATAGTATGATTTACCAGAGCGGGGTGCTTTGAACTCGGGCTTTACCACAACTAAGTCCTTCCTGCCTTGCACCTGTTTCATGTCCTTTTCCAGCGCACCCGCCGTATCAACCAATGCTTGAAATCCCTGGTTCACTGAACTAGAAAGCAGGAACCTCAACTCGTCCCGCAATCCTTCATAGAACCGTTTTGTTTTTCTTTGTTCATAAACGAAGATTGTTCCTACATACCGTCCCAATCTTGTAAACTCATGTAGGTACGCATCAACGCTAGACTCTCCTTGCATTAGCCACTGGAACTCATTCTCCATCGCAATGCGTTGTGCCGCTGGAAGATGTTTCGCCAAAAACATACGAGAGAATTCCTCAATCGATACTTGAGTCAATTGCCTGCCCGCTAAATGGTGTAACTCAACCTCGTCCCACCATAACCTCGCCTCTCCTTCTAACAAGAAGGTTGCCAAAGTGACCTTTTGAGTTTCCTCCATCCTGATCGCCATCAAAATACATTTGACGCGCGATAACCAATCCTCTTCCTGCGTTGGGGATCCTAGTCCCGTGAACGTAGGCGGATTGAAGCTCATGAATTGCTTCAATTATCGTTCAGCTGCTCGCGGATCCACAGCTTCAACCGGTTCGAGTCGGACACCAACATGATCTGGCACCACTGCCGGCAGCGCCTGCCCGGTCGGCCGAATCATCACAAATAGAGCTTCAGCAACTAATCGAACAGTTTCTGCAGAGGGAGGAGGTGTTAGCACCTCAACTAGTGCTGCACTCTCATCAGAGCGCTGGGGCTCAGATTTCCCAGCACCACTACGAGTCATCTATGGGTGGACAAGAAACATATTGCCGACAAGGTGCAAGCAATAACAACAAAGTAGGAACGCGCAGATTCCTCAAACAAGTGTATTTGCATTTCTTAGGGGATATTCAAGAGTTCACTAGCATTACAGTGGGTCGCACAGACACGATCTCGCCACCCCATAAAAGAATTCAACCATGAATTCGAAAGAGGAAGACCGAGACAAGCTGATACCAAAATATAACGACTCCACCCGTTAAACAACATATAATAGATGGTCCGGCCGGGGCCCCACACTATATGCTACAAATTGACGGTGAGGTCACAGGATAATACCATCAACGCATCCTAACACAGAGCATGCTAGCGGAATAGAAATACAAGTAGCTGAACTCATAGCAGGAATATCCACTAGATATATATAAACCAACATTATATACAACCACTCAAACGAGGGCATAACAAATACTACAGTTTGGCCTTAAGGCCTTACAGTTCCTCTTTAAACAGTATGGATTACATACATCGGCGCGCAAGCCGGCCATACATGAATAACAGAAACTACAAAAGCTAGCCTTCGAGGGCTAGTAGCAATAGCAAGAGCGGCAGCAATAGCAGCAGCAGGGGCCTCAACCCTTCATTTTCCGCTCGACTCTCCAGCACCTGCACAGGGACAATCCACCTAGAAGGTGGCAAACAAGGCAACGGTCAGCATTATGCTGACAAATTTATAACAATCCTACCCCTTTCCCGGGGCAGAGGCATTCCTTCCCTGCAGAGCAATACAGCAATTGACAGCTCATATATATTATGCTTTCACGCACAAGCAATCCATCACAACCGTCGGCCACCCGACCCGACGATCTTTTCTCTTAGGCAGACTTTTGGGTACACCAGCGAACCGGGATCAACACCAATGAGCATTTCGTCCTAATGGCGCGCAGGCCTAAGACTCTCATTATGCTACTGACGAAAGCCCAATGCCTTGGCACTTCCTTGTACAATCAACATAACGCAGGTACAGATCCACCACCCCCCGTTGCTCAACTCGCCTTGCCCTTACCAAGCACATCGTACTTGCGGCTATAATAAAAGGCGTGGGTCAGCTTCACCTTTCCTGTTCGGCGCGAGGCCTTCTAGAGCTCGCAGCTACCAATCGCCATAACGTCCGCCAAGGACTGGCGTCACAATAGCCACACTGTCCAACTAGGACTGGCTTCATCGTCCATCAAGGACTGGCTACATCGTAGACACAGCACAAACAACACAAGGGCATTTTCCTGGAGTTCCACATTCCAGTACTTCCTGCTACTCCCTTTCACAGGCATAACCCAACGACCCACTAACTAAATGAGTAGCCGCGGAGTCTTTTCCGGTGCATAAATGCAACATCACCAATCATGACCATCATGTCCAGATGGGTTTCACACAACATGCCTATCCCGTACTACACTTTTCCGGGTCTATATGCAGACTCAAGCTAGGGATAGCAACTATCACCCACTGGAATCACTCACTTTTCCCACCTTTTCGTGGAGAGGATTCCTTACTCATGCATAAAGGAGGACTTCACATGTCCAAGAATGAAGATCGTTACCCTTGACGCTCTCTTCGGAGCCATCTAAAATCTGGCCGGTTGGAAAGCACAGCAGCAGCTTTGCCTCCACAAAACTAGCCTCGGATCGCGAATCGGACCGCGGGAGCACCACCAAAGCCTTTATCTTCTCCTCCTTCTCCTTCCTCCAAGCTCTCTCTCTTTTTGCTCTCTTGATCTGAATGAGAGAAGAATCTACTACTCAGCCTTATTACTGCAGGAAAATACCAGGGCCATTGGATCCAAATAGAAAGAATTGGATGGACAAGATCTGCCCAGAATTCTATTTTTTATTTTACACGGCCTGTGATACACCCATGTCCCAGGCCGTTTCCCCCTGGCAGTGTACGGACCGACTCAAAATGAACCAGAACACGGGTTCCACACGCCCGTGCCAGAGGGCAGACACGCTAGTGTCAACTTTGACACAGCCGTGTGACTGGCCATATCACCTGTTTTAACACAAGTACAAAACACCCGAGCAGGACACGGCTAAGGCACACGCCCGTGTCCCTGGACATGTGCCCAACACACCCATGTGACACACCCGTGTCATATGCCGTGTTCCACACTCAATGCCACTCAACGCCATTTCTCTCAGTGCCACTCAATGCCATCGATTTTCTCCCGAGCAGGATACGCCCGTGTCCTAGGCCGTGTCGCCTCTCGACGATAGTTCTCGAGTGCTCGAGTCGGCGACTTGATAGGAGGACACGCCCTGAGACATGCCCGTGTCCCAGGCTGTGTGCCTGGACATGCCCTGGGACACGCCCGTGTCCCTGGCTGTGTCACCCAGCCTGACTCCATCTTAAGATTTGGGGTGTTACAGGGGGTCCTATTTATAGGCACAGAGAGAAGTGTAGTCACCGGCCTAGTTTATAGAAACACCACCCCAGCCCGTAGCTAGCACAGAGCAGTCCGCCCAGACCTTAAGGACAGGCCGGACACAGGCCTATCCGCCTGCTATCAAAGGAGGTCGGACAAGAAGCTAGTCTGCATGCAAGCAGACACGCACTAGTCCGCAATAAACATTATCCTTGACCAAAGGAACAAGCCGCCCAATCAACATACGGACATTGCGGAATCTGTGATCAAAATCCAAACTTGTCACAGACGACCAAGTTCCAAACCAGAGAGACTCTAGCACGAGCTCTGCGGACAAGAACCCAGTTCACCAGCTCCCAAGAAGTCCACCAACCCGCGAACTCTGCTGTTACCTCCTAAACGCTCCACCATAAAAAATAGGAGAATAAGGGCACAGGACAATGCCGATCTCACAATCTCCAAAATAAGTCCGCATCTAGCGGACTCCGCGAACTCAGAATGTGTCCGCCCCTCCCACAGATACACCACCTTTCCGCACGGTTACTCCAGGGAAATAGCCAACTGCTTAACAGCTAGCCGAACTGGCTGGTCGCCATCACCAGGCCGCAATATCAGAACACCCAGGCCACACCATCAGTCCGCAGTACTATCCTTCTAGGCCGCGCGGTCTGTCTGATCAACCCCCCACTTTCACTTCACAATTTCAACACTCCCCCTTGAAGTGAGAAGTGGTGACCAAACCCAACAGTTCCCGTAATCGAGTAAATGGCCCCTTCGCCAGCAGCTTCGTGAAGATGTACGCGATGTTGTTCTCACTCCGCACATGCTCAATAATAAGAGATTCCTCCAACACCTTCTCTCGAATAAAATTGTGCTCAATCTCTATATGCTTGGTCCGCGCGTGACAAACTGGATTATTATCCAGTTTCAGGGCACTCTCATTATCACCGCGAAGTAGAGTTGGACCACGCACTTCTTCATAGACGTCCTCTACTAGCCTCTGAAGCCAGATGGCTTCCTGAGCTACAAAAGATGAAGCCTTGTACTCAACTTCTGTAGTAGAGATGGACATCGAGTCTTGCTTTTTGCTACACCAAGAGATACCGGCTGATCCACACGTGAAGACATAACCGGATTTTGACTTCCGGTCATCTGAATCTCCTACATAATCAGCATCCAATTATCCTTGAAGAGTAAAACCCGTGTCTCTCCCATAAAGGAGACTGAAAGTCTTGTGTTAAAGGCTAGCTAAACACCTAGAGGGGGGGGGGGGAGGGGTGAATAGGTTTTTGTCCCTATTTAAATCTTCATAATTCTTAGCTGATTTCTTTGCTTAGTGATTAGGTTAGTTTTAGCTTTCAAGAACAATCACAGACGGCACAACAATTTTATTGTTGTTCCCCAATCTTGGGTACGTCCACTGTCCCTCTGCGCCTTTCTAATAATGTGTTAGACTAGGCTCTTCCTACAAAATTTGTCTCTTTAAGAGCTTACAGCATAGATATCGCAGGACCTCACAGGTCACACAGACTTATCACTTAGGCACAAAGCCAAACCACAAGTCACAAAGACCTTAGCCTTTATAATACAAGCTTACAACTTCAGACTCACAAAGAATCTATACAGAAGAAATAAAAGATGATTATATTAGACACCAGAGCAAGAAATCTATGTCTAGTTCTTCCTGGATTGAGCAGATATCAGCCCAAGCTTTTGTTGTTGAAGACAATGAAGTCGGCAGTTGAATCTTTCTTCAAACAGCTATCGTTTTTTTTGCAGAGCTCGTAGATCTGCTTCCTCAGAATTGCTTCTGAACCTGCTGTTGCAGATAGTGATTGCTTCAGCTATCTCTTTCCTCTACTATATTTTCTGTGCAGAACAGCTTCTTCAGGCTCGACAAGAAGGCGAGGAAGAAGATGAAGTTCGACCACACTTTTGTTTTCAGAAAACCTAGACAAGGATTTGATCGTTTGCTCTGGCCGATTTACTTATTTTTATTTGACGGCCAATCGAGCAGTGGGCCCACTACCAGGATTGATGGCTGAGATTTAGCCATACAACACATTCATTCCATTTACTCTTAATTCAACGACTCTTTGCTGTGTGTGGGACCCAACACTTAAAGATGAAAATATTTCTTTCTAAGTGCAGAGGCTAATGAAAGTTGGATGCCAGCGCATCTGGCAGCATTCCTGCAACATTTGAATTTTGGTTGACTTTTTGACTTTGCTGACGTCAGCATGACTCAACATCTGTGGACTTATAAAAAATTCAAGCATTAGAAGCAAAGGTGTTTAGTGAGTAAGCCTCATTAAACGCCACAACACTTAGACAAAATTTTGTTTGACTAGGTGTTGAGAGCGTTGAGTGAGCTTTCCTCACTCAATGCTATTTGCCTTAGCAAATATTTATGCATCAAGGCATTGAGAGCATTGAGTGAGCTCGCCTCACTTAATTCTATTTGCCCAGGCAAATATTTTTGCGTCAAGGCATTGAGATTGTTGAGTGAGCTCGCCTCACTCAACACTATTTGCCTTAGCCAGATCTTTTGAGCCTTTGCGTTGAGAGAGTAAGCTCCACTCAATGCCAAACTACTTAACAGAATTTCTCTGTTAACTGGCGTTGATTGAGTAAGCTACACTCAATGCTTTTGTACTATTCCAAAAATACTTGTGTCTAAAAACACATAAGCAAGGATACAGTCAACGCTATTGATCCATGGCGTTGAGTGAGTAAGCTACAATCAACGCCTTGCTACTTAGAGATATTTTCTGTCATGGCGTTGAGTGAGTAAGCTAAACTCATCGCTTTTGGACTTAGTTAAAATTTCTCCAAACTTTTCTGTGGCCTTGACAAGCACATCAACACTCAACGCTAAAAAGCTGTATGACGTTGAGTGAGTAGACCACACTCAACGTCTGTGGACTTAGCCACATTTTCAGCCTATTTCTTTAGGCTTTGACTGACTCAGCCTGACTCACAGCTTTTTGCTGTATGGCGTTGAGTGAGTAGACTACACTCAACGCCTGTGTACTTAGCCATATTTTTTACAATCTACCAGTTAGGATAAGATAGACTCATCGCCATTTGTTATATGGCTTTGAGTGAGCTCTACTCACTCAACGCCTGCAGACTTAGGCAAATTTCCAGCTAGATAATATTGATTCCTTACCTCTGGCATTGAGTTAGCTTGCTCCACTCAACACCTGTGGACTTAGTGGATTTTTGCTATATACAACAGCCAATTGTTGTGTCCACTTATCCAATCAATGTGATATGGACTAACCTGCACTCATGACCTTAAATACAGTTGATGTGTGTGACATTGACCTATTTGGCTTCTCACAAATCAGGGACATTGGGAACAATGGACCCAACAATCTCCCCCTATTTGAAGAAGTCAAAACCCTTATCCAAATTGTTTTCTTTCCTTGGTCAATGACATACACAACCTATACAGCAAAATAAATATTTAATTCTGACATAGCAGCATAAGGAAGTGTACCTCATTTCCTGCATGTATGGTGAGCATCACCTACTCCCCCTGTTTTACTGTAAGGTGTTTGTCCTTACTTGAGTGCCTTGATCACTTTCTCCCCTATATAGGAACGGATCTTTCTCCCCTTGGGTTTGTTGCATGATAGTGATTATCTCTTTCTATGGATGACTGGATATGTCCTTCTCTCCCCCTTGCAATCTCTCCCCCTTTCTATGACCTTCTCTCCCCCTTTTTGACTTCTGCAAAATAGGCAGATAGGGGCTGGCCCTTCCAGAGTAATTTACTCCCCTCAATGGAAGCATCAGTTAACTGATACCACTAGGGAGTCTTTATCTCCTGCAAGAAAAACAATACCTGCACCAAAAAAATACAAAAGGAAGTGCCTGAAGCTAGGCCAAGTTCAACATACCCAACTCAAATTTGAAGGTATTGAACTTTGCTTCATCTAATGGCCTAATGAAGATATCAGCCAGTTGCTTGTTTGTGGGGACAAACTCAAGAATGGTGTCTTCCTTCTCCAAAATCTCCCTAATAAAATGATATCTAGTTTCTATGTGCTTAGTCCTGCTATGTGAGACAGGATTCCTAGCAATAGAAATAGCACTTGTAGAATCATAGTATAGAGGAGTTCTACTTGCCCGAAGGTTGTAATCTAGGAGCTGATGCTGGATCCACAACAGCTACCTACTGATATGTACTCTGACTCAGTAGTGGATATAGCCATACTAGTTTGCTTATTACTGCTCCAAGATACTAGTCTTCTTCCTAAGAACTGATAGGTTCCAACTGTGCTTTTCCTGTCTTCTTTGTAGCCTGCAAAATCTGCATCTTAAAATCCGGTTAGATCAAAATCCCTATTTCTAGGGTACCATAGGGAAATATCTGGTGTGCCCTTAAGATACCTTAAGATTCTCTTTATAGCAGAGTAATGAGATTCTTTAGGGCAGGCCTGGTACCTAGCACAGGCACATATAACAAACATGATGTCAGACATACTAGCAGTCAGGTATAGCAGGGAGCTAATAATCACTCTATATAAAGACTTATCAAAAGGTTTCCCCGCCTTATCTTTGCCTATAAGCATACTTGACCCCATGGGAGTTTTTATGGTGGAGGCATTCTCCATACTATATTTCCTGATTAGCTCCCTAGTGAACTTGGACTGGGATAAGGACAAGCCATCATCAGCCTGTCTTACTTGGAGTCCCAAGAAGAACTTGAGCTCACCCATACTGCTCATTTCAAACTTACCTTGCATAAGTTTAACAAACTTCCTCCAAAGGTTATCATCAGTAGATCCAAAGATAATGTCATCGACATATATTTGGACTAGGATAAGCTTGCCCTTTGATTCCCTTAGGAATAGGGTCTTGTCTATCTTCCCCCCTTGAGAATTTGTTCTCAATGAGGAAGCTGGACAATGTTTCATACCAAGCCCTAGGGGCTTGCTTTATCCCATATAGAGATTTCTTAAGCTTATAAACAAACATTGGAGAGTTAGGATCTATAAAACCCGGTGGCTGATCCACATATACTTCCTCTTTTAGGTCTCCATTCAGGAATACTGACTTAACATCCATCTGGTATAATCTAAATCCCTAATAGGCAGTAAATGCAAGGAATATCCTTATTGCTTCCAATCTGGCTATTGGGGAAAAGGTTTGGTCAAAGTCTATGCCTTCTTCTTATTTGTAGTCTTTAGCCACCAGTCTAGCCTTATTCTTGACAATAATGCCAACTTGATCCAACTTGTTCCTGTAGATCCACTTGGTCCCTATGATATTTTGTCCTTGTGGTCTGGGAACCAGCTTCCAGACCTTACATCTCTTAAATTGGTCCAATTCTTCTAGCATTTCTCCAATACAGAACTTGTCCTTGATTGATTTTTCAAACTTCTCGGGCTCTTCTTGAGACAAAATGCTTTAGTAGAGAGCTGTATTCATACTCCTGCTTCTGGTATGGACTCCATGATTTGCATTACCAATGATTTGGTGTGCTGGATAGTCCCTGAGATGCCTGGTAGATGTAGGCAATCAAACAACAACTTGCTAATCTTCAGGGTTTTCAGGTAGCTGGTCTTCAATTTCTTAAGGTATGTCTTGCTCTTTTATTAGAATGGACAGTTCATCATCATTATCTTGGACTGTGGAGGTAGCTTCCTTGATGGTCAGCTTGTCAATCATCTGCTCTATACCTGCAATACTATAAGAGGAGGAGCTAGGCAGCTCACTGTTAACCATGTTGGATTCATCAAAAACAACATGCATTGATTCTTCTACAACTTTGCTAGTTAAATTGTAGATTTTATATGCCTTACTATTAGTGTTGTACCCAATAAAGATCTCTTCATGGGACTTGGCAGCAAAACTTAGTTAAATGGACTTTTCCATTATTGAGCACATAGGACTTGCAACCAAAGATCCTGAAATAACTCAGATTTGGTTTTCTTCCCTTCAAGTTCTCATAGGGAGTCTTCTTGTGGCTCTTGGTGATAGAAGCCCTATTAAGGACATAGCATGAAGTATTAAATGCCTCAACCCAGAAGTATTCTAGGAGAGATGAGTCACATACCAAGGTTCTACCAGTCTCTATGAGAGTCCTATTTTTCCTCTCAGTAATTCCATTTTGCTGGGGTGTTCTAAGAGAGGAGAATTCTTGATGAATCCCTTGCTCTTCACAGAACCTTGTCATGCACTCAGACTGAAACTTAGTCCTATAGTAACTTCTAATTTTGACCACAGTGCTGCTGAATTCATTCTGAATTTGCTTGAAAAATGTCTGGAAGACATCAGGTGTTTCAGATTTCTTCGTTAGAAAGAACACCCAGACAAATCTTGAAAAGTCATCAACAACCACAAGGGTGTAAACTTTCCTACCTAGACTTTGAATTGGCATAGGACCAAACAGATCCATATGCATGAGTTATATGCACCTCACTGAGTTTTTGGTGACAATACTCTTGAAGGAGGTCTTAGTCTGTTTGCCCTTTTGGCATGCAGAGAAGATACCCTCCTTAGTGTATATAGACTTAGGGCCATTCCTAACAAGCTCATTGCTGAACAGCTTGCCTATGGTCCTATAATTTATATGGGCTTGCCTCTTGTGCCACTGTACACAGGAAGAGGCTTTCTCATATACAACTAGGCATATAAGTGAGTATTTGCTTAAACATAGGAAATCTAAACAGTAAACATTTCTACTCCTATTGTCTGTTAAGATGACCTCTTGGTCACTTAACCTCCTAATTTGGCACTTATCCTTGTGGAATACTATGTCATAGCCAAGATCACAGAGTTGGCTGATGCTTATAAGGTTCTGTTACAACCCTTCAACATAGGCTACTCTAATGATAGTGACTATGCCATTAGAGATCTTACCATAACCTCTAGCCACCCCTTTTTTTGACCCACCAAAGATAACCGTTGGTCTATTCCTTACTAGAGCATAATCCTTCAGTATGCTCCTTATTCCTGTCATGTGCCTGGAACATCCACTATCCAAGTATCATATAGGGGTATGGGCATTTGGACTAACATGCACGACATAAATCAGTTAACCTTAGAACCCCAATTTTTGTTGGGTCCTAGGTGCAGGTTAGACTAAAAATGACTATGCCTGTCTGTAACTTTTCTGACAGGAAAGCTAACATTATCTTTCTGCAAACTATGATTGTGTCAGCAATAAACAACAAAGTGGCCTACCTTACCACAACACCAACACTCATTGATATTGTACCTTCTTTTCAGAGTAGGTACAATGGCTGTGTTAACAGCAACTCTTGGTCTAGAAGGAGCAGTATCAGTCCTATTCTTTAGTTCGCCAGCCCCAGTCTAACAAATGGTGGGTATAGCAGTAGAAGTGCTTGGGATATCTTGAGCCCTTCTAGCAGCTACTTTCTTTTCAGAAAGTATACTCTTGATGGACTTAGAGATGCCCAGGTTTGGTCTATTGACAGCCTTGCCCTTTGTCTTAGAGTGGGTTGGAAGATCTGGAAAACAGTTAGCAGCTTTACCCTTAACTGCAGGGGCTGGTGCACCAAACACAAATGGTCCATGATGGGCCATTTGTATTTCCTCATAGGCTGCCTTAAAGGCACTTGCACCCTTATTGTATCTACCACAATAATGTGGAACATTTTTGTTCACACGAGAGGGTCTAGCATTCTTCCAGTGACCATAAATACTCTCATGGTCATGCCTGTTAGAAGGTAGTTGCACTTTATTAAATTTAACAGGAGGCTTAGAGGCTAGTGGCTGCACTTGAGCTTTGTCCTTTCCCTTGGGATTGACAGCTATTGTCCTTCCCTTAAAACCCAACCCTTTCTTTCACTTTTGGGAGGAGAAGGAGTCTATCAAGGGCAACATTGTGCTAGGCTTGGAGTAGCTAGCTAGTAGTTCCCTCTCTTTTTGTAGCTTTCCTTCAAGATTCTTGATATGGTTATTCTTTAAGGTTAAGGTGCCCATCTGAATGATTGTTACATTCTTCAGTTTGCTAACTTCTTGGATATTCAGATCAAGTAGGTTTGCTGATTCTGAAACAGCAAGCTGAAGAGAAGCAATTTCTTGAGCCTGCTATTTGGCAAGGAGCTTGCTTTTCTTTAGAGCCTGCATGAGTGCACCTTAGTTATCAATCAATTGATTGATGTCTCCTTTAGATTTTTGAGCCATAATCATCATTTGATACAGAGGCACAAGAATTTGGAATTGATTCATAATCTGATCTAGAAGTGCTAGTAACAGAGATTACCTTGCTTGGACCAGACTAATCTTGGCTAAGTTCTTCATCAGACCTAGCCATCAGCCCAAGGAAGCTGCTATCTTCTTCATAATCCACCTCTGAATCACCATCAAACTGTGATAGAGGGGCCCTGACTTCAACCCTGGCAGTAGGAAGAACCTTCTCAGCTTCTTCTTCTATAGCAGCCAGCCTTTTAATGCAGTCTACTTCTACATCTCCATCTTTAGTAGAGTACATCCCTATGTAGGCTTCTTTTTCTTCTTCTGACTCTAATGAGGAGGTGTCTGTAAGATCCAACTCCCCCTTCCTGAGAGTTAACCCGAATCTTATGCCCAGAATCGCCGTCTTACGATGACACTAACGCACGGGTTAATCGATACCGCAAGAGGCTGATTCTGCTGGCTAGAATGATCATAAACTGTTTGGCCAACATGAGAAATAGAAGTAAAACTATTCAGAGTATAATAATATCCAGTCCACAGTCACAGTACAAATTATAAGTATATGAATGAAAAGTACAAGTCCATCATGAACATAATAAAGAAGAGTAATAAGGGCTTATGCCCTGTACATCATATCAAATCTCTCTCTCACAAATCAAATGCGGAAGCTAATCAACTAATCTCATCCAACCTGAGGTCGTGCTCCAGTAGTAGTAGGTGGCACTGGTACCTGCTCCTCATGTCTTGCCTCCTCAACGTGCTGGTCCATCTCCTCGAGCTCCTAAAATGATATGGTCACCGACCATTAGTCAAAAAGACTAAGTCGTTTCCTCCGCACCTCGCCCCGAAACTCCTAGGCACCGAGCGGGAGGACGAAGCAGAGGACAACAAGGGGTAGCAAAGGAAAGCAGATGATAAGAAGCTAGCTATCAAGTATGTATATAGTTCTACTCTAGCAGTTTTAAGCACATGGTATAAGTGAAGTAAAAGTATAGTACAAGTAAATAAGGAACTGAAATAATATCATAAAAGTAAAGCTAAACTACAAGTATTCTATCATCGCAAATCGTACCTTACCTTATAAAAATGCCCATACTAATTTATAAGTTAAGTTTTACAGGAATTTGAACTTATCATATAAAAGAGGCCATATTAATTTATATGATAAAGATCTATGAAGTGTATGCCCTAATATGAATTAATGTTATGATGCAAATTATGCAACAGATAGGTATAACTCACACACAACGACTCTGTGATCACAGACCTTTAGTTTCCGCTTTTCGGAGCTAGCAACACTCTCTGGTACCACCGTTGTGGCTATGGTAGCAGTGGAGCAAGCGTCTCCACTCCTAGGCAGGTATGCACACTACCAAACCTAGACCTCCCATACGCCTCTGTACATATCCTAGGTGCACTCTAGAGTCTTGCGTACTAATTGCTGACTACTCGTATAGCCTTATTTGGTCGGGTGTGTGTGCTTTCGGGGATTTTCCTCCAGACCGCAGTATAAACAACCTACTGGCCCCTCAAACCCTCACACCCGCCTGGTTCACCGTACTGCCATCGATGTGACGATTGACCCAGTACCGCATGACCCGCCACTAATTTTATGCACATGCAAGTATTTCACCTCGAGTCTTCAGCTCGCAGGACCAACCTGTCCTGAATCCCTCCAACCCTACACGGGTGAGCATATAATACAAATCCCTCAAACCCTACACGGACGAGAATATTATCATGAATCCCTCCAACCCAATACGGGTGAGAATGATGATACGATGCCTAACCTATTAGGCTACTCTTGCCTACGGGTTATTATACTTAGTGACTTAAGATTAATCCCAAGACTGCCCAGGGTGTACCCAGTGAAGGGCTCTCGGGGGCACTGGGAACTACGATTGGCTGAAGCACAAAGCTCCCTTTCTCAAGGATAATTACTTTAATGGGTGTCTACCCATGATTCCCCTTTTCCTCTCATTATTACTCTTGGGCAATCCTAATGATTTAAGATGTTATTGAAGGGGCGACGGTCTTCCGCCGGCCTCCACCTAGTTGCTATCCAAGGCATGCACTTTTACTCTCGTCACTAAGACAACCCTACCAACCGGGGTTATACTCCACTTGTGATCTCTAGCTAGACCGTCGATCCATCCCCCGATGGTCCAAATAGTATAACCTACTTTCACTATGCGCAGCCAAAGCCCTAATACCACCACGAAATAGAACTTCCAATTCCTTGGCCATATGCCTCAAATTATTTATCCTAGGATGGTATGTACCTATATGATTACCATGATGATTTCCATAATTTTCCAAATTAATTACACCATTAAATTAATTCCATCAATTAATTCTTCAGGTCATTTAACACATGAAGTATAACAAATTATAATCCTACTAATGTAAGAAATTTTCCTGACCTATAATATGGTGAAATATCTCTGTCTTCCAAGAATAATAATTTTCCTTTAAGTATTTCTATTTATTCCTTAATTAATACAAAATTAACATAATTGTCATTTTCCAAATGAAGTATAAGGAATTCATTAACCAAAATTTTAGGAAAATTATAGAGTACATGTATTGATAAGCTAAGGCTAAATACAGAGTTTCATAAACTTCTAAGGTATAATGGCCTACCAATTCCATTTTCAAGTAATTTACCAAAATGCTATTATGGGTTTTGAAAATTACTGATACACCCAAAAATATTGAGATAATTATACAAGGTTCTTTATACAGTAATACATCTCTATAAATTTTCCACAATTTTTCTACTACATATTTCTATCAATTTCCAATTAAATGTAATAAGGGTAAAAAGGTAAATCCACATAACTCTAGTTACAAAATTCATGAAACAGAGAACTAAAATTTCTAGGAGTTAACTATGTCCTCTTTATGGTCATGAAAAAATTTGGGGATTTATCTCCATGCTAAATCCATTTTCCAATTTATTTATCAAAAAGGCCTAATATTTCAAAAAGTCCAAATAATGGGATATTTGCTCCGAAAAATCACATTATTACTGTGAGGGGTGTAATTCATCATACCAAATCCATATCCAGAGTTTGATTGGCATGCATGAGGTGAAAGTGGCTAAATCCCTATTTTGGAGATTTTGTTAAATGCACCCCATATACATATATACCATACACATGTAGGTGAAATAACTCCACATGTAGTGGGACAAAATGTCTGAAATTTCTACCATAGGTTTAAAATGTCCCCAAGGACATGCCACCAAAATTTGGGGCCATTTGGAACAATAACACTCCAAAAATTGATTTATTTAGTTTTGTGTATTTTGATAAATACTTTAGGAAAAGATTTCCCAAAAATTGCCTATTTTTGGCAGGGGCTAGATATGCCCAAGTTAAGCTCATGCCAAAAATTTTGGGTCATGTGGACCTCTGGTTTGGCTTGGGCATCCATTATAATTTCTGCCCTAGCTTAGGACCAGTCCTAGAAAAATAGCCCTACAAGAAAATCTACTGGGTCAAATTACAAGTTTAGGATGGAATTTTAAAGTTAACCCAAAGTGCTACATTTTTAATTTTAACCACATGATCTGAAAAGGCCTCTAAGATCCCTAATATTGGCATGCAAAGTCACTGATTAAGTGTGATAGATAATACACTGTTCATTTATTAAATGAATAATTTAAATCATTTGATTTGCACAGATCTTGAAGCAGAACCGAAGGCATCCCTTCATCGTCCCAGATCAGCCAACGACTGAGATTGAGCCGTCCTGGGCCATCTTGTTTGGCATTTTCCGGCCAGCTAAGCCACCACCACCGCCGGCGATTGTCGCCACCACCTCCACTGAGGTGGCGGCTAACGTTTCCCGGTGGTGAAGCCGCCGGAGTTGGCTCCTCCGGCGAACCCGAGCAAGAAGAAAAGATCGGAAAATTAACACTTTTCTCCTATGGCATCGGGCTCAATTGAGCCCAATATCTCCCCTAGTTGATCTAGAAAGCTAGTACGGGTAGAGGTGAGGTGAAATGAACCTGGAGAGCGTCTTGGCAGTGAGGGTGGCGGAGGGTGGCCATTTCCGACCTTGCTCCGGTGGTTACTTCCAAAATCCTCGATTCTCCACCAATTCCTCTGCTCCAGCACACGTTCTCCACTCCTCTCGGCGTTCTAAAGCTACTGGTTGGCTCAGATCTGGCTGATATTGGCTATAAGGGGAGATACGGCCGAGGTAAGCTCGGTTTGGAGCATAGGATGCTTCACCCCTTTGTTGCCATGTGGCCATTATAGCCAGCCCCATCTAATAAGCCATAGGAGGCCGACCAACAAGCTTTGGGGCTGAGGGAAGGAGCCATGTGGCTACCATTCCCATCCTTCCCCTTTCACTCTCCTACTTTGGGTGATTTCTCAAAAATACCCCCATGCATGTGTTCTCTCTCTACAACCAGAGGGGTAGGGGTGGACTTTGACCACTTGGGCTGGTCTTGGGTCTTGTTGGGTGAGCCTAACCCACGAGGAATGGCTTGATCTTCATTTTCCTCCTTTAGGTCAAATAGTTGACTTGTTGACTTTGGGAGTTGACTTGGTCAACATGGTGAGTGGGCTGACCTCACTTGATGGTCATGAGTCTAATGACACCACCCAACTTGGGTTGAGTCAATGTGGTGCCCTACTTAGGCTAATTGGGCTTATAGGTATAAGATTGACCAACTTAGGGCTAAGGTTGAATTTTATCAACTAGGGTCAAAGGATTGACCTAGTGACATGCCCTAGGGTCCACTTAGATTACTTTAGGGGTTAGGGCAATGTGGTGGGGTTATGGTATGGATAGGGTTCCTATTTAGGCTAGGTTGACCTAGTTTGACCTTGGCCCCTTAGTGGGCCCCACATGGCTACAACCCACTCTCTTGGGTCAAACCAAGATAAATTCCCTATCCTCCACACCATGCCTACCCCAATCTAAGTTAAGGGTTCTAGGAGTAACATGGGATGTTACAAATCCCAATAAACAAAAAAAATAATTTCGTCCCCAAAATTCAAGTTCGGGTCTACGGGGTTCTACTTGTAATAATTTAAGTAATTTTGAAACATAAATTACAACATACCTGAAGTAAACAGCTCCGGGTGTCGCTCCAACATTAGTTCCCTCGGCTCCCAGGTGTGTTCCTCCTTTCCATGGTTGGACCACAACACCTTCACGAGAGGGACCTTCTTCTTCCGCAACACTCGGAAGGTCGTATCATTAATCCAGATCGTCTCCAATCTAACGGATCTGTCTGGCGCTATTGGAATGGCTGTTGTACAACCCCGTACCCGGCCGAGTGAGATCCTCCACGGGGAGCTGGCTCGGGACGTGCTACGAGCGGCGTTTTGGTGCAGCCCCGTTCGAAGACGTGCGGGTGTTCGTGCGTGCGTGCGGAGGTTTTATGTGCAGGCTTTAAATGTATAAATATGTATTTAATATTATAATATATATATATGTTATATACATATATTATATTATATATGTTATATTATATATGTTATATTATATTATATTATATAGGTGATATTATATATTGTATTAAGAGGAGGGTGAGGGAAGGGCAGCGAGAAAAAGAAACCTAAGCGGCATGGCCGCCACCCCTCCCTCCCTCTCTCGATCTCTCCCGGCGCCGGCTGGCACAAGCCCGAGCCGCCCTCTCTCCCTTGCCGGCGACCTGGAGCAGCCCCCCACACCGCCCGCCTCCCTCTCTATCTCTGGCCGCCGCCGATGCAAGGAGCCCGACCGCCCCTCTCCCTCTCTCGGCCTGGAGCAGGGCTCGGCCGTCCGGAGGGAACGCCACCACCGTCGACGTCTTCCTCCTCCTTCAGATCCCGAGAGGAAGAGCTGCTCCGGTTTTTATTCTCCATGGCTGACCAGGAAGAGCTACAATCCATTTTCTTGTTGATAAGGCTTTATCATCTCCAGGCAGATTTGAAAATTGAATATAAAACTCTTCTTGTCATAGGCAAGTGCATATACTTTAGTGCTATAAACACAGGTGATGTTAGTGCTACAATAAAGAGACTTGAAGGTGGAGGTAGAGCTTCCTCCGCAATGGTTGAGGGAGCTAGTAAAGTTGCGTTGCTGAAATCCACCGTAAAAGAGGCCGATTTGGAACACAAACCTTCAAGTGGAGGTTAAAGTTGTATAAGGAGAGCCAGGAGCTCCTCTCCCGGTGTAACACCCCAAAAGACCCCAATAGACTCAACTTGAAATTTGAGTAGCAGGTCAGGTTACACGGCCTGGGACACGGGCGTGTCCCAGGGCGTGTCGGGTGACACGGCCTGGGACACGGGCGTGTCCCAGGGCGTGTTCTATTTATTTTGCAAAATTGGCCTATTCCGGGCAGAGCCGGACACGGCCTTGAACACGGCCGGGAACACGGGCGTGTTAGGCTGGACACGGGCGTGTCAGCTGCCGTGTTCCGACCCGTGTTCTGGTTGCAGCTCGATGGAGCAGGAGACACGGGCGTGTCTCAGGTTTGACACGGGCGTGTCAGGTCCGACACGGGCGTGTCGATGACCCGTGTGGTTCAGTCGGTTCAAGCTGTGTGCACCGCTGAAGGGGTACACGGCCTGTGACACGGGCGTGTCACTGGCCGTGTCGGCCAAAAAGTGAAATTCTGGGGAAATCTTGGCCGTTCAGTTTCCTCTCTTTTGATCCAAAGGCTCAGGTGGTTTCTTGGGCTGGATAAGTCGTGAAAGAGGATTGAATCTTCATTCTTCATTATTCTTAAGGAAGAGGGAAAGAGAGAAAGAGAGAGGAAGAAGGAGGAGGAGACCAAGCCACCGGCGAAGCTCCCGTGGTTCGATTCGCGATCCGAAGCCGGCGTTGTGACGGCAAGGCTGCTGCGGTTCTTTCTCACCGACTAGTTTGCGATGGCACCGAAGAGATCGACAAGGGTAACGATCTCCCTCCTTGGACATGTGAAGTCCTTCTTTTCTGCATTGCATAGGGAAAGCCCTTCCCCGCGAGTGTGCGGTGGGTTGTGGTGTCCCTTGGGGTAGATATGTGAAGTCCCCCTTGTTAGAGGCCGGAATTGGAGTACGGCTCTAGGCATGCTGTGTGAAGCCCATCTGGATGGAATCTGGATTGGTGATGCTTGTTTGCATATCGGAGAAGGCTCCGTGATAATGGCTTGTGATGCCTATGGCTTGTGATGCCTTGTTCCTACCTGTTGCTTGGTGCGGCAGGAAGTACTGGACGATGTCCAGGAAATGAAGAGGGTTGGCGGCAACTCTTGTGGCCGTGCGTTGCCACTTTGTGAGTAGTTGAGCCGTTGGGCTGCAACTCGTTGAAAAGGCTGTGTGCCGAACAGGAAAGGTGAAACCGACCCGCGCCTATAAAATGCCATGGATACTTCCGTATTCGAGGTGGCTAGGCGACTTGAGCAACGGGGGGTGGCTGATCCGTACCTGCGTTAGGTCCGTCCGACTTGGAAGCCTGGTATAGGTTTTGTTGGAGCGCCTAATGAGAGTCTTAGGCCCGCGCGCCGGAAAGACTAGAAATGCTCAAATACCGTGTAGACGGTGGTGTTGACCCTGGTATTCCGGTACACCGAAAATGTGCCCTGAGTGCACGGACTGTCGGGCCGGGGCGGCCGATGGTTGTGATGGCTTGAATGTGCCTGCGCGCACATAGTTGCTATTGTTGATGCCATGCTTGCAGGGAAAGAATGCTCATGCCCCGAGAAAGGGGTAGGATTGTTATAATTGGGTCAGCTGAATGCTGACCGTTGCATTGTTTGCCACCGGTTGGGTGGAATTGTTCCCGTGCAGGTGCTGGAGAGCCAAGTGGTAAGTGATGGGCGGGAGAGCCCTACTGCTGTTGCTGCTGCTGCTGCGCGGCTAGCCTGGAAGGCTAAGCGAATGGCTTTGTTTGTTTTCTCTTTTTACTCATGTATGGCCGGCCTGCGCGCCGAGGTTTGTAAAACATGATGTATGTTCAGAGGAACTGTAAGGCCTTAAGGCCAAACTCTTGTGGTTGTGTACATTCCGTGGTATATATATAAATGTGGTTTTATATATTGGACATTCCGGTTAAGAGTTCAAAGTTGTAACTTAAAGCTTCCGCTAGAATGCTCTGAGTTAGGATTCGTATTTGGTTTGGTATTATCCTGTGACCTCACCGTCTGTTTGTGGCATATAGTGTGGGGCCCCGGCCGGACCTTCTACGATACGTCATCTAACGGATGGGGTCGTTACATTTTGGTATCAGCTTTTCGTCGGTCTTCCTCTTTCGAATTCGTGGTCGAATTCTTTTGTGGGGTGGCGAGCACGTGTTTGTGCGACCTGCTGTAACGCTAATGAACTCTGGAATGTCCAAAGGAATGTACAAAATCTTGTTTGAGGAATCTGCGCGTTCCTTTTTGTGTTGTTTTGCTTGCATACGTTCGCTGATGTGTGTCTTGTCCACCTATAGGTGACACGTAGTGGTGCTGGGCAGTCTGAGCCCCAGCGTTCTGATGAGAGTGCGGCACCAGCTGAGGTGCCAACACCTCCTCCATCTGCGGAAACTGTTCGTTTAGTTGCTGAGGCGCTCTTTGCCATGATTCAGCCGACCGGGCAAGCGCAGCCGGCAGTAGCGCCAGTTCGTGTTGATGTAAGACCCGAGCCGGTTGAGGCTGTAGATCCACGAGCAGCTGACCGACAGTTGAAGCAATTCATGAGCTTCAGTCCTCCGACGTTTGCGGGAATGGGATCCCCAACGCAGGCGGAAGATTGGTTATCGCGTGTCAAGAGGATAATGACAGCGATCAGGGCGGAGGAAACTCTCAAGGTCACCTTAGCCACCTTCATGCTTGAAGGGGAGGCGCGGTTGTGGTGGGATGAGGTAGAGTTACACCATTTGGCGGGCAGGCAATTAACACAAGTATCGAGTTCTCTCGGATCTTTCTGGCGAAACATGTCCCAGCGGCGCAACGTATTGCTATGGAAAATGAGTTCCAACGGTTAAAGCAAGGGGACGATAGTGTGGATATCTACTTGCACGAGTTTACCAGGTTGGGACGTTATGCGGGAACAATCTTCGCGGATGACCAAAGGAAAACGAATCGGTTCTATGAAGGATTGCGGGATGAGTTACGATTCCTGCTTTCGAGTTCTGTGAGCCAAGGGTTCCAGGCGTTGGTTGATACGGCGTGCGCGTTGGAGAAGGACATGAGGCGAGTGCAAGGGAATAAGGGCTTGGTGGTGTCTAAGCCAGAGTTTCAAGCACCTCGCCCAGGCAAGTCGTTTTACCAGAAGAAAGGGGGCAAGAGGTCCAAGCCATCTGGGCAAGTAACTACGACCGTTGCGGGAGCGACATCAAGGCCGGATGCTCGTACGTGCTATAACTGTGGCCGGGTGGGGCATATAGCTCGGGATTGTCGAGTTGTGCAACCCAAAGGGGAGAAGAAGACGGGTGCGTCATATGCTGAGAAGGGCAAAGCGGTGGTGGATTCCTCTGCTTCCCAGGCGCAGCCCCGAATCTATCAACTTGGCCAACAGGAAGCGATTAAGCAAAGTGACGTCGTCACAGGTACGAGTTGATTTAGTTTGCTTGCTGTGCTTTTGGTTTTGGTTTTGTTTAGCTTGTGCATGATGTGTGTGTGCTGCAGGCTTTGTCCTGATTCGGAATAACTTAGCGAGAGCCCTGTTTGATACGGGTGCTTCGCATTCTTTCTGTCTGAGGATTTCGTATCTCGCATTGGGGTACCGAGTCATGTGACGGTGGATAGTACAAGGGTGCTATTGCCGAATGGCTGTGTGATGCTTGCGGATAGGGCTTGCGATGTGGATGTGCAAATAGGAAGTCGGGATTTCGGTTTGAGTGCAGCTGTGCTACCGTTATCGGAGTTTGATGTGATCTTTGGTATGGACTGGCTCTCGGAGCAGCGTGCCTTTATTGATTGCAACTCCAAAGAGATTACACTGGGCCAGAATACCGGGCTTGTGACGAAGTTCGCTGGTATGCGAGGAGTTGGCGGAACGTTGTTGTCTGCACTCCAAGTCGTCAATGCTGTGCGGAAGGGCGCGGAGTTATTCTTCACGCTAATTCAGGCTGTTGAGCCAAAGGCCAGTGTCGGTGAAGTGCCAGTTGTGTCAGAGTTTGCCGATGTGTTTCCTAAAGATCTTCCGGGGTTACCACCCCAGTGGGAGATTGACTTCTCTATTGAGTTGGTGCCAGGTGCGAAACCTGTGGCCCGCTCTCCATATCGCGTCGCGCCAAAAGAGATGGCTGAGTTGAAAGTCCAACTGCAAGAGTTGTTGGAACAGGGTTATATACGCCCAAGTATGTCACCTTGGAGCGCGCCTGTTCTCTTTGTGAAAAAGAAAGATGGTAGCTTACGGTTGTGTATTGACTACCGCGAGTTGAATAAGCTGACGGAGAAAAACAAGTATCCGATCCCACGGATTGATGACCTTTTTGATCAGCTGGCGGGATCAACGGTCTATTCCAAGTTGGATCTGAAATCGGGATATTATCAGCTAAGGATTCGGGAAGGTGACATTCCCAAGACAGCGTTTGGAACACGCTACGGTCATTATGAGTTCACGGTAATGCCGTTTGGCCTATGTAATGCGCCTTCGGTATTTATGGACCTAATGCATCGAACGTTCCGAGAGTACTTGGATTTGTTTGTTATTGTGTTTATCGATGACATCTTAGTATACTCTCAGTCAGAAGAGGATCACGCAAACCATTTGCGGTTGGTCTTGCATACCCTGCGGAGGAATAAACTTTTTGCCAAGTTCTCAAAGTGCGAGTTCTGGCTCTCTTCAGTAGCCTTTTTAGGCCATGTGGTAAGCGGAGAGGGTATCGCGGTGGATCCATTGAAGATAAGTGCCATCCGAGATTGGCCAGTGATGTCTTCAGTGGCCGAGGTCAGGAGCTTCCTTGGACTTGCGGGCTACTATAGACGGTTTGTGGAAAACTTCTCACGGATTGCTTTACCTCTCACCACGCTGACGAGGAAAGATCAAAAGTTCATATGGACGCCGGAGTGCGCTCGAGCTTTTGAAGACTTGAAGAGTCGTTTGACCACGGCGCCTGTGTTGACATCGCCATGTGGTACCGATGGGTATGAGATCTATAGTGATGCATCTGGGAGCGGCTTAGGCTGCGTTCTTCTGCAGTTTGGGAAAGTGATTGCTTATGGCTCGCGTCAGTTGAAAGTGCATGAGCGGAATTACCCCGTCCATGATTTGGAGTTGGCGGCGGTAATCTTTGCGCTCAAGTTGTGGCGGCACTATCTATATGGCATCAAAGTGGATATCTATACGGATCACAAGAGCCTAAAGTATTTGTTGGATCAGAAGGATTTGAATATGCGACAACGAAGATGGATGGAGTTCCTCGGGGACTACACCTTCGAGATTCACTATACTCCCGGGAAGGGAAATGTGGTCGCTGATGCTTTGAGTCGGAAGACTCCGGTACGGGCAAGCTGGTTGCAGAGGCATGATCAGCGTTTGATCCAAGAATTGGAGGCAATGGAGATATCGTGTGTTGACAAGGGTGCGTCAACCGATGCGTGCTTGAACTGGACGGAGGTGCAATATGACCTTACGGACAGAATTTGGCGAGCAACGGAGCTTGATGAAAGTCTCCAGCGCTATGCTAAAGATGGGCCGGATGATCAATTCTCTTGGGATAACGGGTTGTTACGGAGAAATGGTCGAGTGTGCGTCCCAAGTGTGGGTAAACTGAGGGAAGAGTTGATGTACGAAGCTCACTTTGCAAAGTACTCAGTTCACCCAGGGAGCACAAAGATGTACAGGGACATGAAAAAGCTGTTCTGGTGGCCCGGACTAAAGAAAGATGTGGCTCGTTATGTGGCTAAATGCAACACCTGTGCGTTGGTGAAAGCAGAATGCCAGAAGCCTGGCGGTTTTCTGAAGTCGTTACCTATTCCGGAGTGGAAGTTCGATGATATTTCGATGGATTTCGTGCATGGGTTGCCGAGATCTCAACGCGGTCATGATTCAATCTGGGTGATTGTGGACCGGTTGACAAAAGTGGCGCACTTCCTTCCAAATAGAAGAGATGATTCAGTGGAAACCTTGGCCAAGCTGTATGTGGAGCAGGTTGTTCGACTGCACGGTGTTCCCCGGAGCATCGTTAGTGACCGTGATGGGCGGTTCACATCGAATGATTGGCGGCTCGTTCATCAAATGTTGGGTACAAAATTAGCGTTTAGTACGGCCTTTCATCCCCAAACGGATGGCCAGACTGAACGAACCAACAGGACGATGGAGGATATGCTCCGCATGTGCGCCCTAGACTTTGGTAAAAGATGGGAAGAGTATATATTTCTCGTTGAATTTGCCTATAATAATAGCTACCAAGCGAGTATTGGTATGGCACCATTCGAGGCGTTGTATGGTCGGAAATGCCGTACACCCTTAGCTTGGGCAGAAGCAGGCGAATCGAAGCTGAATGGGAAAAAGGAAGTCGAAGAAGCTACTTCGCTCATCCGCTCTATTCGGGAGAGGCTATTGATAGCCCAAGATCGTCAAGCAAAGTACTACAATGCCAAGCACCGGAACGTGGAGTTCGCGGTGGGTGATTGGGTATATTTGAAGATCAAACCCTTCAAAGGTGTGTCCAGGATTCGGCGTTTGAAAAAGCTAAGTCCGAGGTATCTTGGTCCGTTTGAGGTGGTGGAGCGTGTTGGGGAGGCTGCTTATCGACTAGCACTTTCAGCGGACTTGGGTGGATTACATGATGTGTTTCACATCTCAGTCCTTCGTAAGGCGGTAAAGGATCCAGCTCAAGTCGTGGAGGCTGATCGGGTACCGGTCGAGTATGGGCTAACGACGAGGGTTAGACCCATTCGGATCGAGGATCGAGCCGAGAAACAGTTGCGGAATAAAGTGATCGGGATGGTCAAGGTCCGATGGGACAATTGTGGCCGTGAAGAGCTAACATGGGAGCGAGAGCAGACCATGCGAGCTGAGTTTCCCGAGTTATTTGTATAACTGTAGACCGTGTACTTTTTGTTATAACAGAGTTATAGCATTGCTGGTTTTCTTTCCTTACCGTGCAAATTTCGGGACGAAATTTTGATAAGGGGGAGAGGGTTGTAACACCCCAAAAGACCCCAATAGACTCAACTTGAAATTTGAGTAGCAGGTCAGGTTACACGGCCTGGGACACGGGCGTGTCCCAGGGCGTGTCGGGTGACACGGCCTGGGACACGGGCGTGTCCCAGGGCGTGTTCTATTTATTTTGCAAAATTGGCCTATTCCGGGCAGAGCCGGACACGGCCTTGAACACGGCCGGGAACACGGGCGTGTCAGGCTGGACACGGGCGTGGTCAGCTGCCGTGTTCCGACCCGTGTTCTGGTTGCAGCTCGATGGAGCAGGAGACACGGGCGTGTCTCAGGTTTGACACGGGCGTGTCAGGTCCGACACGGGCGTGTCGATGACCCGTGTGGTTCAGTCGGTTCAAGCTGTGTGCACCGCTGAAGGGGTACACGGCCTGTGACACGGGCGTGTCACTGGCCGTGTCGGCCAAAAAGTGAAATTCTGGGGAAATCTTGGCCGTTCAGTTTCCTCTCTTTTGATCCAAAGGCTCAGGTGGTTTCTTGGGCTGGATAAGTCGTGAAAGAGGATTGAATCTTCATTCTTCATTATTCTTAAGGAAGAGGGAAAGAGAGAAAGAGAGAGGAAGAAGGAGGAGGAGACCAAGCCACCGGCGAAGCTCCCGTGGTTCGATTCGCGATCCGAAGCCGGCGTTGTGACGGCAAGGCTGCTGCGGTTCTTTCTCACCGACTAGTTTGCGATGGCACCGAAGAGATCGACAAGGGTAACGATCTCCCTCCTTGGACATGTGAAGTCCTTCTTTTCTGCATTGCATAGGGAAAGCCCTTCCCCGCGAGTGTGCGGTGGGTTGTGGTGTCCCTTGGGGTAGATATGTGAAGTCCCCCTTGTTAGAGGCCGGAATTGGAGTACGGCTTTAGCATGCTGTGTGAAGCCCATCTGGATGGAATCTGGATTGGTGATGCTTGTTTGCATATCGGAGAAGGCTCCGTGATAATGGCTTGTGATGCCTATGGCTTGTGATGCCTTGTTCCTACCTGTTGCTTGGTGCGGCAGGAAGTACTGGACGATGTCCAGGAAATGAAGAGGTTGGCGGCAACTCTTGTGGCCGTGCGTTGCCACTTTGTGAGTAGTTGAGCCGTTGGGCTGCAACTCGTTGAAAAGGCTGTGTGCCGAACAGGAAAGGTGAAACCGACCCGCGCCTATAAAATGCCATGGATACTTCCGTATTCGAGGTGGCTAGGCGACTTGAGCAACGGGGGGTGGCTGATCCGTACCTGCGTTAGGTCCGTCCGACTTGGAAGCCTGGTATAGGTTTTGTTGGAGCGCCTAATGAGAGTCTTAGGCCCGCGCGCCGGAAAGACTAGAAATGCTCAAATACCGTGTAGACGGTGGTGTTGACCCTGGTATTCCGGTACACCGAAAATGTGCCCTGAGTGCACGGACTGTCGGGCCGGGCGGCCGATGGTTGTGATGGCTTGAATGTGCCTGCGCGCACATAGTTGCTATTGTTGATGCCATGCTTGCAGGGAAAGAATGCTCATGCCCCGAGAAAGGGGTAGGATTGTTATAATTGGGTCAGCTGAATGCTGACCGTTGCATTGTTTGCCACCGGTTGGGTGGAATTGTTCCCGTGCAGGTGCTGGAGAGCCAAGTGGTAAGTGATGGGCGGGAGAGCCCTACTGCTGTTGCTGCTGCTGCTGCGGCTAGCCTGGAAGGCTAAGCGAATGGCTTTGTTTGTTTTCTCTTTTTACTCATGTATGGCCGGCCTGCGCGCCGAGGTTTGTAAAACATGATGTATGTTCAGAGGAACTGTAAGGCCTTAAGGCCAAACTCTTGTGGTTGTGTACATTCCGTGGTATATATATAAATGTGGTTTTATATATTGGACATTCCGGTTAAGAGTTCAAAGTTGTAACTTAAAGCTTCCGCTAGAATGCTCTGAGTTAGGATTCGTATTTGGTTTGGTATTATCCTGTGACCTCACCGTCTGTTTGTGGCATATAGTGTGGGGCCCCGGCCGGACCTTCTACGATACGTCATCTAACGGATGGGGTCGTTACACCCGGCACCGTCTTCAGCAAGAACAACTAGGAGCTCCTCTCTCGACACCGCCGCCAAACACGCGTCAAGGGTAACGAAGTTTCTTCTCGGGCAGGTGAAGCCCTCAATTTACATGTTTGCATGGAAGCTCCTCTCCACCGACGAGTGGGGGAAGGGTGCGCTCCGACGGGTTGATGTGTACGTCCCCGCAGTTAATTACAATTAGTACCCGGAAGCGTGAGTACGGGTTTAGGCATGCTGTGTGAAGCCCATCCGGACGTATGAGCCGGATTGGTGATGTTCTGGGGTTCCCGGAGAAGACTCCGAGGAAGTTGTGCGTTCTTTATGTAGCAGAAAGCAGTGGGCTTAAGCCCAAGTTCGTGCCGGCCCTCGAAGGCCTATCTTGTTTATGTTGCCGGCCTGCGTGCCGAGATATGGAACGCGCGTTCCTGTAATTTGAGATGCCCGCGATGTTTTTGATAGTCCTTGAAGGTTTATGTTTCATTGGTGGCGGCCCAAAGGGGGCTACGGAAAAATAAAACTGCTAGGCAAGGTTATGCTACTAGGAGGGTAGTTAAGGGGCGTTTTGCACAAACCCGAGGTGGCATCTTTAGTTAAGAGGGAGTGGATTTTGAGATCCTCCCTAGAGGTTCTGGTCGGCCAAGAGAGCCTTCCAAAGGTGCCCAATTAGCTCAGCATTTGGCTTAGGAGGGGAAGAGTTCGTTAGTCTTCCGGGTGTGTGGTGGGACCTCCACGCTGAGACCTTGGGTCTGTCCCTTACGTTCCTAGTCTAGAGCCTCGATTGTTCACTTGAGTGTAGTAGGCGCGCGGTCACCCCTCTTTTGGGACCTCAAACTCCACAGAGACCGGTTTCCGGTTTCAACATTTATGGTGCGGTGAGCGTGGAGAGTGACCAGCACAGAAGAGCTCATGCGAACGTCATGGCTATAGAAGAGGAACCAAGTGACGACCAGGGTCATACACTGACATTTCGTATGTAAGGTCCTCATACATGGAGTCGTTCCATCCTATAGTTGTTCTCACCAATCCATTGCAGATAGGGCGAGGATCATAGAACAGCCCGTGAAGCGAAAAGTCAAAATCAGTCTTCAAACGGTCATATAGTTGAGCAGGATGATCACACTTCTATTACAGTTGATTCTGAGATTTCTGTCATCGAAAATAATACGGTGGACTGCCCCAACGAAGAGATGGCTATTTCTATTGATACAGTCTGTCTGAGCAGCAAAGATGAAGTTAGGAGGTAGACTGAGGATAATAATAATGTGAGAGGTGCAAAAAAAAGGCACATCAAAAGTCATAATATCACCAAAGGAAGCCAATGAGTATCTTAGTACTAAAGGCAGAATCCCTATAGTGTCAAGGCAAACCGAGGAGCCAATTAGTGTGAAAAGAGCACCAGAGTTTTTGCGTAATTGTGCTGACAGATCTGTTGCTCCTGGGTTTTCTTATTTTAAACCGCGCGAAAATGATGAAAAAATTGAGAATTCGGCATGTAAAAATGTTGATGGAGCAGCTTGTTTGAACCAGAATTATAGTGATTACAAATCTCAAAACAAACAAGTGGCCGAGTCCAAGGGTGTTCTGTCATATAATTCATCTTTGAGAATTGCTCTTGACCAAGTTGATGGGATGATGTCGAAGAAATTGTCTCATCTGGAAGAACTTGATGTTACCCATGATGAGCAGCCTGATCATGTTGCAGAAGTTGGAAGATCTGAATGTACTATAACTAGATCGTTTGAGTCGGATTTTTAACTTCAAATCCTCCAGTCATCTGTCAGTACAAATATTGCTTCTAGTTTTGATAAATGCAGAGAAAATAATAACATTTCTCAATCAAGTGCAGTTCATACTTCATTTAATTCCAAAGGTGAGGATGCATTGAAAGACCTTTCTTCCAAAGCAGGTGTCTTTTCAAATTCTAGCGGTAATTCAATGGACGAGAATGAGAAGTTGCCCAAAATTTCTAGAAAGAACTGGGTGGAGGACAATTTTCAGCAGTTTGATTCTATTATTGAGAAGATTGGGATTGGCTTCCAGGATAACTACATGTTGGCAAAAATAAAGGCTCAGGAGAATCCCTTATCTAGTGTTGAGATAGGCAAGCTTAGTTTGTGGGGAGAGGACAAAGAACTTGAATGGATGAAAGATGAGAATCTTCTAGAAAGTGTTTTCCAAGTTCGTGAGAACGAGTTGGCGGGGCGAGATCCATTTTAATTGATGGATGCCGAGGACCAACATGCCTTCTTCCACGGACTTGATCGTAAAGCCGAGAAGGTCAACAAAAAGCTCGCAGGGCTGCATGAGTGGATACACTCAAAGATTGAGAATTTAGATTATGGCACATATGACATCGGTCTGGATGATCCATTGGAAAAGGTTATCCCTCGTTGGAAAAGGTCCACCTATTGACAAAGACCCCAAATTTCTCGAGAAATTCGTTAAGAATGGGAATTCAGTTTTGGCTGAAAATATAAGAAATTTGGATTATATCTCAGGGGATAAGCACTATGGTTTTCAGAAATCAGAAAACATATCAAATTCAGACAACATTTCCCCCAATTCCCCAGTAAATAATAAAATTAATTTGTCTAAAAAAAGGGGGGGGGGGGGCACATCAACAACACCAGAAACACTTATAGAATGCAGTGATGGCTCCTCTGTACCATCCATTCTTACCTCAATAGTTGGAGGTTTTTCTTTCATATTATAGTTAATACTACCATATAACTCTGGTGTTATTAGAATTTGTTCTATTGGGATTAAGGTAAAAGTTCTGATGCCTGCTAATGCTTCTACTTTATTATAATTTTTACCTTTAATACTTAAATTTTGATAACTAATCTCACTTTCCTTATAATTAACGTCTCTAAACTGGATAGAGGGTAGACCGGTGAGTGGAGTAAAGATTATCTTTGTAGGGATAATATGGTTGTGACCTACCACTAATTGCCCACTATAAGCTCTGGCGGAATATTTACTTCTTGCATGTTCATATCTATCTGGAGTTTCACGGATCTCCGTAGTTTTAATTTTACTCCATCCATAAGAGAGTATATCATCTAAAAAGCAATTATTTTGCCAGAAGTGTATTCCATATAACGATACTATATTAGTTTGAGCGTTAGCTCTGTCACCGGCTTTAATATGTTGATATTTTAGATGGGTATTAAAGCGACTATAGATAACTCTAAATATGAAACTATCATATAGCTGGTAATCTGCTCCCCATCTGCCACCTCTAACCTTTGCTTTATATCCACTTACTTCTTTGTAAGGTTTTTGGTTAGCTATGCTTAGTGCAGGTGAAAACCATAGGACATTTTTATTTTTTACTTCTCTTCGTCTTACCTCTATTTTTTCTTCTTACTCTACCATGCTACTTGTTCCTGTGAATGAGGCTTTGATTTTTATTTATATGTTTGATATGGGTATGGAAGTTATAATTTGAGAACAAAAATGTGTTAAATAGCTATAATTTTGGTCTGATGCTTACCAGAGTCACATAACTATAATTTTGATTTATAAGTTTGTTGAGCAGGATAACGCACCGGCCTTTTGACTCGATCCCTAATTATCCTGACGATAGTTTGGTTATGAGGGTTTCCATTTGAATGACATTATTTTCTCACTTTGTGTTTTATAATAGGTTATGCCTTCAAAAAATGTGTCTTGGGGAGAATATCGTATGATTGACCCTGCTTCTCAAGAAAGTGGACGTAGCAGGCAGAGGTACCTCGGTGGGGAAGCTCCGTCCCAACTGGGAAGGTTCCTTGATGGTGAGAGGAGTCCCAAAATCCGGAGGGTGTCACTTCCCGAACGTGAATGGGATACCGCTCGATCGTGCCCGAAGCGGTGACGATTTGAAAAGATTCTATCCTTTGCATTTTTCATTCTTTCGATACTTGCAAATGTGGTTGTGCCCTTCTAATATGATGAA
Organism: Platanthera zijinensis; assembly: GCA_039513925.1. Classification (NCBI taxonomy): domain Eukaryota; kingdom Viridiplantae; phylum Streptophyta; class Magnoliopsida; order Asparagales; family Orchidaceae; genus Platanthera; species Platanthera zijinensis. The sequence continues at coordinate 122,101,382 of CM077086.1, read as the reverse complement.
ATTTCAGGTGGTTTATTCTATGGCATGAGAATAAAGCAGATGGATGGAAAGACCCCGAGAAGACCCGCTGTCCAGGCTACCATCGAGCTGGCAGGTCTGTAGGCTCACTCGGTGGGTGGAGTTGGTTTTGGAGAGGAGACCCCGAGAAGACCCGCTGTCCAGGCTACCATCGAGCTGGCAGGTCTGTAGGCTCACTCGGTGGTTGGAGTTGGTTTTGGAGAGGAGACCCCGAGAAGACCCATTGTCCAGGCTACCATCGAGCTGGCAGGTCTGTAGGCTCACTCGGTGGTTGGAGTTGGTTTTGGAGAGGAGACCCCGAGAAGACCCGCTGTCCAGGCTACCATCGAGCTGGCAGGTCTGTAGGCTCACTCGGTGGTTGGAGTTGGTTTTAGAGAGGAGACCCCGAGAAGACCCGCTGTCCAGGCTACCATCGAGCTGGCAGGCCTGTAGGCTCACTCGGTGGTTGGAGTTGGTTTTGGAGAGGAGACCCCGAGAAGACCCGCTGTCCAGGCTACCATCGAGCTGGCAGGTCTGTAGGCTCACTCGTGGTTGGAGTTGGTTTTAGAGAGGAGACCCCGAGAAGACCCGCTGTCCAGGCTACCATCGAGCTGGCAGGTCTTTAGGCTCACTCGGTGGTTGGAGTTGGTTTTGGAGAGGAGACCCCGAGAAGACCCGCTGTCCAGGCTACCATCGAGCTGACAGGTCTGTAGGCTCACTCGGTGGTTGGAGTTGGTTTTGGAGAGGAGACCCCGAGAAGACCCGCTGTCCAGGCAACCATCGAGCTGGCAGGTCTGTAGGCTCACTCGGTGGTTGGAGTTGGTTTTGGAGAGGAGACCCCGAGAAGACCCGCTGTCCAGGCTACCATCGAGCTGGCAGGTCTGTAGGCTCACTCGGCGGTTGGAGGTGGTTTTGGAGAGGAGACCCCGAGAAGACCCGCTGTCCAGGCTACCATCGAGCTGGCAGGTCTGTAGGCTCACTCGGCGGTTGGAGGTTGTTTGGAGAGGAGACCCCGAGAAGACCCGCTGTCCAGGCTACCATCGAGCTGGCAGGTCTGTAGGCTCACTCGGTGGTTGGAGTTAGTTTTGGAGAGGAGACCCCGAGAAGACCCGCTGTCCAGGCTACCATCGAGCTGGCAGGTCTGTAGGCTCACTCGGCGGTTGGAGGTTGTTTGGAGAGGAGACCCCGAGAAGACCCGCTGTCCAGGCTACCATCGAGCTGGCAGGTCTGTAGGCTCACTCGGTGGTTGGAGTTGGTTTTGGAGAGGAGACCCCGAGAAGACCCGCTGTCCAGGCTACCATCGAGCTGGCAGGTCTGTAGGCTCACTCGGTGGTTGGAGTTCGTCTTGGAGAGGAGACCCCGAGAAGACCCGCTGTCCAGGCTACCATCGAGCTGGCAGGTCTGTAGGCTCACTCGGTGGTAGGAGTTGGTTTTGGAGAGGAGACCCCGAGAAGACCCGCTGTCCAAGCTACCATCGAGCTGGCAGGTCGGTAGGCTCACTCGGTGGTTGGAGTTGGTTTTGGAGAGGAGACCCCGAGAAGACCCACTGTCCAGGCTACCATGGAGCTGGCAGGGCCGTAGGCTCACTCGGTGGTTGGAGTTGGTTTTGGAGAGGAGACCCCGAGAAGACCCGCTGACCAGGCTACCATCGTGTTGGCAGGGCTGTAGGCTCACTCGGTGGTCGGAGTTGTTGGAGACTTTTGCACTACCCCGAGCCTGGCTCGGCCCCAGGTAGACCCGCTGCACAGGCTCCCATCCAGCTGGCAGGTCCGTAGGCTCGCCTGTGGGGGTAAGGGACCCCGAGTGCTGCTCGGCCCCGAGTAGACTCGCTACTCAGGCTCTCATTAGCTGGGCAGGGCGGTGGGCACACCTGGGGGGGGGGGGGGGGGGAAAGGATTTGGAATTGTAAAAGGTCTTGGAAAGAGTTTGATCTCATAGAAAAGCGAGAAAGTGCGCAGTACTTCTTCAAAAGGGGAATAATCATAGTTTAAACCGTAATTTAGATCAATAGTTTCATTTTGATGAATTGAATAGACTAATATTAATACATCTCTTGTTTCATGTCTTATGAAAATAGTTAAATTGTTTGCAAAGCATGCCGTATAAAAAACATCATCCTCTTTTGTGACATGAAAAATAACATTATCGATCTTATTTCTTTTAATGTTGATCTTGCTGATACATAAAATGTGATAGTTTAACTTTCAAGACAGCCTAAACACCTAGAGGGGGGGGGGTGAATAGGTTCTGCTTATTTATAAAAACTTCTAGGCAGAATTCAATTCAATGACTAACAAAAGAATCACAGCAATCACAGAAAATAAAACATCACAGATTGCACAATATTTTATAGTGGTTCCCCAAGGTCTGGGTACATCCACTTTCCCCCTTCACCTATCTAGCAGTATGCTAGATTCGGCCAAACTTCCACTAATCTCAGATCAATAGATCCTACAACTCAGGCACAACAGCCCTACCTCAGCCTTGCCCCAAGGCCTACAACTCAGAGAAGATCCTTCTCCTACACTCAGGCAAACAGCCCTACCACTCAGAGTTCAACACTCCTACACTCAGCCTTTATAACATAGGCTTACAACTCAGATCTGTGTAAACAGATCCTACAGAAATATGGAAAAATTATTTAACTGTCTTGCCTGAATTGAGAGAGAAAAGGCCAAGACAATTCTTGATCAGCTGATGCAATCAACTGTATCTGAGCCTTCTTCAAAGCTTCTTGAATATAAACTTAGCTGAGTTGATTTCCATATAGCTTCTTGAGAATCCACTGGTGGATTCTTTCTTCTTCTTCAAATTCTGGCTTGATCTCTCTCTATCCAGCACTTTGAATGATTCTTCTGAATTCTGATTAGAACTCTTCTTTGATCTATCCTTAGATAGTCTTCTTAGATCTCCCGGAGAAGATCTTCTTAAGTGCCTAGCACTTTCTTGAAATGAATTGGATCGTAATCCTTCTCAACTTTTTGATTCTTATCAATGTTTTTTTTAAAAGTTATATTCTCCTTCTGAATCTGTCTATTTATAGACTTTCTTCATGGTAACCGGCTGATCCGGTTTCTAACCGTTTTCTGACAAGTCTGACAGCTTCAGTTAACCGGTGGCAACCCACAGCTGTCAAGTCTTCAAACAAGTCCTGTGCCTTAATCTTGAACCACAAGTTGTCGAGACAGTCTGTCAGAAAGTGTCGAGACCATCTGTCTATTTGTGTCGACACAATTGACTTTGGTGTCGACACAGTCTTCAGTGATGTCGACTAAGTTGCCTTTGAGTCGACACAGCTTCTTCTTCTGAAAATAACATGGTCTTGACACTTCAGTGTGTCGACACAAGTCCTGTGTGTCGACACAGTTGTTGTAGAATCATAACTTAGTAAGTGTCGACTTAGCCTTCAGGTGTCGACACAGTCTTCTTTTAACTTTGCTATAATGTGTCGACTCAATCACAATGTGTCGACACATTCTACTGGTGTCGACAAACTTGAGGTCGACTATATTCTTTTGTGTCGACACATCCAGCTGGTGTTGACAATCTTGAGATCGACTTTACTCTTCTGTGTCGACACATTTTCCCAATGTTGAGGTCGACGCTTTTCTTCTGTGTCGACAAAAATTCCCAGTGTTGTGTCGACTTACTTCTTCTGTGTCGACACTTTTTCCCAGTGTAGTTGTAGACTAACTGCTATGTGTCGACACTGCTTCCCAGTGTTGTGTCGACTATTTTCTTCTATGTGTCGACACTGCTTCCTCTGTGTCGACACTTGGACTTAGAATTTTTCTGCATACTTTATCAATTCTTCACCTGCACATGTCAACTCAAAAAACAACATCAAATACACCTTGATGTATATCATTGAGCTAGGTTGGGCTTCTTCAAATCAGGTACACATTTTCCAATGTACCCAACAATCTCCCCTATTTGGAGAAGTCATAACCCTTCTAGCCAATGATATACACCATTTATAAACAGTACTAAATGATGATATATGACATGACAGGAATACTTAATATAAACAAAACATAAACAAAACAATCCATCACAGAATGCACATTATAATATGCCAAACAACATTTTGTTTATAACTGGGTAATGTTTGATTACATTGTTTTACATTTAATGATTACATCACAACATTACAAAACACTATGAAGGAACTTAAAACATAATCAGGATTGATCAGGCTCTCTAATTATAATCCCTTTGCCAGATTGAATGGTAGCTGTCACAGGAGCTTCTGATTCTTCAGCTATCTTCTTTCCTTTTAGATCAGCTTTCTTCTGAGCTTCTTCCTTGATCCTTTGCCTTTCAAAGTAGTGAAAAGGCTTTGGGAAGTACTTGCTTGGCTCCTTAGCATCAGATGGCAGCCTTCCCAGCTTAGCTTTCCTTCTGAATTGTACTATTGCTTCCTGTCTTGCCTCATACTTCTGCCATTCTATTTCATTGTACCACTTCCCTCTCTCATGAACTTTGTCTTGTACAGCTTTCCATGCAGTGAGTATTATGTTCCTTGAAGTAGGACTCCACTGCTCATAATCTGGCTTAAGTACAGCCTGCTCTCTGAATCTCTTCTTTGCTAATAGAGCTTCTTGCTGTTCTTTCAGAGTAGCCTCAGGCTTATCAACCTTCCCAATGACAATATTAGTAACCTCCTTTGGAGGACTATACATTCCTTGAACCTTCTGATCAATCATGTCAAAATCTGGAGGGGGGTAAATGACTTGGGCAACCTCAGGTTGATTGCCTTCAAGTAGATTTTATTGTATTCCTGACTCAGCCACCATAGCATCATCACACAATGGGGGATATCCCAATGTGGCTCGGATACTATTGGTCACCCATTTGGAGTGCTCTGAGCCTGCATGAATTAGCATCCTCTCCCCCTTTATGGCTTCTCTAGAGACATGATCTCTTAGATCTTCCTTTTGAAATCTGATTTGGCCATCCAAATAATTCACACCCTCTTTAAAAAATGGTTTTAACTTTTGAAGCTTTTCAGATATTTCTTTTGAGAGGTTGTGATGGCAGTCTTAACAGAAGCAATGGCAGCTTGAAAATTCTTATCAAATTCTTCCCTTTCTTTGGCTCTATCTGCAGGCAGACCTGGAACAATCTTCTTTACCTCCTCAATGATCTCATTATGAGATTCAGTTAAATTATCATTCATTCTTAACTGATTTTCCAATACATAGCTTTGTTTCAGGGCAATATCATCCACCTTTGTAGTAATAGCCTCCTGTTGTTTAGCTAGATAAACCACAGCATTACCACCCTTGTGGAAGCAATCTGTCATTTCCTTTTTATGCATGTTGACTTGAAACTGGATGGACTTTATATCCTGAGCTAAGTCAAACTGAAGTGACTTGCTATTTTCATCAACATACTTTTCCAAAGCCATCCTTTGTTCATCCAACTTTACCTGTAGATCTACCATAAACTTGTTATAATCAAAGACTGGAGATACTTGTGGAGGTGTTGTTTGTAAAGCCTGCTTATAATTCTTGCTTCTTCTCTTAAAGACAACAAGTTTTCTTTTCTTTGCCATCCTGGCTCCTTCAGTTTCAGTGTCAGATGAAGTATCCAAATGAATTCTTTCTTGAGGAGGATGAATTGTATCTGTCCAGTGACCTGTTGCTCAGCTTCAACAGCCACTGGCTCCCCCTCAACATGTGGCTCAACTTCAGCTTCCTGATCAATTTCCATTTCTATTGACCTCTCAATTTCTTGTCCACCTCCTACTTTATCAGTAGTAGTATCATCATCAGGGAATAACTCCTCCAGAGTAAATTCCAGTTGAGCTGTAACTTCTGCAGCAGTTAAATCTTGAGATAAGTTTAACTGTGCTTCCTCTTGCATTTGCACTTCAGTATTTGTAGTATCGAGAGAAGGAGTGGACACTAGCTCTTCCTGAACCTGTGCATTAGAAGAATATGAGCAAAGTCTTTTATAGTAAAATACATTAGCTCCCCCTACACATGTACCTGATCAGGTGCAGATACATTTTGAGAAGGAGAGGAAACTGGCTCCCCCTGCATCTGTGCAGGTGTTGACACTTGCTGGACTATAGTTGAGTCAAGCTGTTCTTCAACCTGTGTCCTCAATGGGTCTTCTTGTAGATGTTCAGTTTCTTGATTTTGAGTAGGGGATTTCACAGGGGTGTCTGGCCTGCTCTCTTCAGGCACATCCTTGGACAGCACCCTATCCCACCTTGAGAACAGTCTCATATCCATCCTTCTCATATGATTGATCTTAGTCCCTGCAGTTGCTGCATCACTTCAGGGATCACTCCAATGAGATATAAGCTCATGATCCTGGCCATGTTAGGCTTCTTGATTCCTTCTTTGATCTTGTCAAAGATCACTCCTGACCAATCAGTAGGAATTGTAAAAACAATCCTGGTCATAAGGCTGAACATATAGGCAGAAATCCTATCATGTCCACCTGTCTTGCAGAGGATCACTTTCCCAACTATTTCAGACAAGAACTTCCCTTACTGATTCATACCCTTCCTGTTGAATGCAGCTCCAATCTTCAAGCCTGAGTCCAGTCCACACCATTGAAGGGATTCCCTTGTCTTAGAACTAGGAACTTCCTCTTCATTCTCAACTACTTGCAATTGAAAGATCTTTCTTAAACTTCTTTGAGTAATTTTCACCTTAGTCCCTTGTACAGTGGACTTAATCTTGAGGCCAGTCGAGTGGACTGATGCAGAGATAAAGAACTCGTGCACCTCCTTCTTCCAGATTTTAGATGGTTCTGAGATGAGAAATTCTAACCCTGACTCAGAGAGGAGGGTGATAACCCCTTGAACATCTGGCGGCGCCTCTGCAAAGGCCTGGCGCACCAACTCATACCCTTCATTAATGTTGTCTTCAATCCTTGGCGCCATCGATTCGTCGAGAAAGCTTGAGAGAAGAGAGAGAGATAGACTGTCGACACAGGGTTTTAGTCTCGAAAACCTTGGAAGCGTGTCGACAGAAAGAGTTTTGACCTATTTATAGCTTCAGTTGAAAGAAGTTCAAAAGGCGCCAAAAACAGTCTAAATGTGTCGACACAGACGGAATGTGTCGACACAAACTTCTATTGTCTCGACATTACTTCAGCCTACTATGTGTCGACACCAATTTGTGGTTATGTCGACACCTTGGATACATAATAGAAAGACAGAAATTCTGTGTCGACTCTAAGGATAAGTGTCGACACATATTCTGTAAGTGTCGACACCATTATCCTGGTTGAGTCGACATTACATTTCTGGTTAAGTCGACAATATAACTCTTAAGTGTCGACACATATTCTCTGTGTCGACACAATATTTCTGACTTGTCGACATTATTTCTCTGAGTCGACACATTATTACTGAATGTGTCGACACATTCTTACTTAGCCAATTTCTATTGTTATTACTTAACTTACTTAAATCCCACTTTAATTGCATTGTTAATGATTTTGTTAATACATTAATCAATGGTTAACATACCTAATTCAATTTTGAATTTATTGAATTTGGTTTCATCTAAAGGCTTAGTAAATACATCTGCTATTTGATAATCTGTTTTTACAAATTCCAATGAGATGTCTCCTTTTTCTACATATTCTCTAAGAAAATGGTATTTGATTTCTATATGCTTAGTTCTACTATGAGAAACTGGATTATTTGCAATAGAAATAGCACTCTTAGAATCACATAAAAGGGGTGTTCTACTTACCTGAATACCATAATCCTTAAGCTGATGCTGCATCCATAATAGCTGTGCACAGCAGCTTCCAGCAGCAACATACTCTGACTCAGCTGTGGAAATTGCCACACTAGTCTGCTTCTTACTACTCCAAGATATTAGTCTTCCTCCCAGGAATTGACAAGTACCTGTAGTACTCTTTCTATCCTCTCTACATCCTGCAAAATCTGCATCTGAATAGCCTGTTAGTAGAAAATCTCTATTCCTAGGGTACCAAAGACCTAGAGTAGGAGTGCCCTTTAGATATCTCAGAATCCTTTGGACTGTAGTATAATGAGATTCTTTAGGGCAGGCTTGGTACCTAGCACAGACACATGTTGCATACATAATGTCAGGTTTACTAGCAGTGAGATATAGTAGAGACCCAACTATTCCTCTATACAATGATTCATCAACAGGTTTACCTGCCTCATCTTTGCATATAGGCATACTTGTTCCCATAGGAGTTCTCATGGTGGAGGATGACTTCATACCATATTTCTTAATTAATTCTTTGGTGAACTTAGACTGGGATATGGACAATCCATCATCAGTCTGTCTTACTTGGAGTCCCAAGAAGAACTTAAGTTCTCCCATACTGCTCATCTCAAACTTCCCTTGCATAAGTTTGGCAAACTTTTTACAAAGGTTGTTTTCAGTAGATCCAAAGATTATGTCATCAACATAGATCTGAACTAAGATGATCTTTCCTTTGGATTCCCTAAGGAATAGAGTTTTGTCTATCTTTCCTCTTGAGAATTTATTCTCAATGAGGAAGGTAGACAGGGTTTCATACCAAGCCCTTGGAGCTTGTTTTAACCCATACAAAGCTTTCCTAAGCTTATACACATAATCAGGTTTAAGAGGATCTAGAAAACCTGATGGCTGCTCTACATATACTTCTTCTTTAAGATCTCCATTCAGAAATGCTGACTTCACATCCATCTGGTATACTTTGAAGTCTTGGTAGGCTGCATAGGCAAGGAACATTCTGATTGCCTCCAGCCTTGCTACTGGAGCAAAGGTTTGATCAAAGTCAATCCCTTCTTCCTGCCTGTATCCTTTTGCAACTAACCTTGCTTTATTCTTCACTATTATCCCACTTTCATCTAGCTTGTTCCTATAGATCCACTTAGTGCCAATTATGTTGTGGCCTCTTGGTTTAGGAACAAGCTCCCAGACTTTGCATCTTCTGAATTGATTCAGCTCCTCTTGCATAGCATCAATCCAGTGCTGGTCTTGGATAGCTTCTTCAAACTTCTTAGGTTCCATTTGAGACAAGAAACTTGAATGCAAAACTATGCTTTGATTTCTGCTTCTAGTTTGCACTCCTTGTCTTGGATCACCTATTATCTGATCAGCAGGATGATCTCTTAGATATCTTATAGCTGGAGGAAGATTCCCTTCAGGTTGAGCATCTCCAGCTTCTTCATTCTGCTGAACCTCTTGGTTTTCATCAGCTTCCATTATCTTATTCTTGTACTCCCCCTGGACAGCAGCCTTCATTTTCCAATGCTCCATCTTCCTTTGAAGCTTCAGCAATAGAGAGCTTGTCCATCTTCTTGCTTATACCTGTTGAGTCATTTGATCTACAAGACAACTCACAATTGATAAATCTTGTTTCATCAAATACAACATGCACAGATTCTTCAACAACTTGAGTAGTTAAGTTGAAGACTCTATAGGCCTTACTATTTGTGCTGTACCCAACAAATATCCCATCCTGGGATTTGGCAGCAAACTTAGTCAAATATGACTTGCCATTGTTAAGTATATAGCACTTGCAACCAAAGATCCTAAAATAGGATAGATTTGGTTTTCTGCCTTTCACAATCTCATAGGGAGTCTTTCTGTGGCTTTTGGTGATAGAAGCCCTATTGATGACATGACAAGTAGTGTTAACTGCCTCAGCCCAAAAATATTCTGGGAGAGAGGTGTCACTCAATAGAGTTCTACCAGCTTCAATTAATGTTCTATTCTTTCTTTCAGCAATTCCATTTTGCTGAGGTGTTCTAGGTGAGGAGAATTCTTGGAAAATCCCAAAGTTTTTACACAAGTTTGTTATGCTTTCAGATTGAAACTCAGTACCATGGTCACTTCTGATTTTGACCACTGTACTATTCAGTTCATTCTGAATTTGCTTTACAAAATTAAGTAATACACTTGGGGTTTCAGATTTTTGTCTCAGAAAGAACACCCATGTAAATCTAGAATAGTCATCTACAACCACAAAAGTGTAGACCTTCCTACCTAGACAATGAACTGGCATAGGACCAAAAAGATCCATATGCAAGAGGTATAAGTACCTCACAGAATCCTTGTTTTCAAGGCTTTGAAATGAGGATTTTGTCTGCTTGCCCTTTTGACAAGCTGAGCATACCCCTTCCTTTATACACTTAACTTGAGGCCCATTCCTCACTAGTTCTTTACTAATGAGTTGGCCAATTGTCTTGTAGTTTAGATGAGCCAATCTCTTGTGCCACTTAACACAATGAGAAGCATTGTCATCAGCTACAAGACAAATGGGGGAAGCCTTATTCTCACATTCAAAATTGAGGCAATACACATTTCTCTTCCTATACCCAGTCAATATGATCTCTTGATCACTTGACCTTTTGATATGACAACCATCCTTACTAAATGAAATGTCATATCCTAGATCACTCAGCTGGCTTATGCTTATTAGATTATGTTTCAAACCTTTTACATGGGCCACTTGGGTGATAGTAATTAGGTTAGAAGAAATGTTACCAAACCCTTTGATGACTCCCTTCTCAGATCCACCAAAGATCACTTTAGGTCCATCTTTGACAGATGAATACTCCTTCAGCAGCCCCTTTGTTCCAGTCATGTGCCTGGAACAACCACTATCCAAGTACCATATAGGGGCATGGTTACTTGGATTCACCTGCAATACAGAATTACTTACCCTTAGAACCCAAGTAAGTCTTGGGTCCTTGGTTCAGGTTAGCATTAATAAAGTTATCATAGCCTCTTCTAACAGGTAGACTCTTATTCTTTATAACACTTGTGTTATACCAGCAGTCTAATGCAAAATGGCCTCTCTTGCCACAGCACTAACATTCAAACTTATTGTATCTAGATCTAGATACATCCTTGTCAGAAGAATTTTTTCATTACTGGTGTTGTTGCAACTTCACCTACTGATTTCTTAAAACCATTGGGTTTATGACCATAGGTAGGCCTGCTTGCATTAACACCCTTGTTCTTCAGAACATTAGTCTTAATATGACCTTGAATGTCTTCATGATCATATATGTTAGAAGGCACTTTCACCTTACTAAACTTTATGGGGACTGAAAGGTTTAGTGGCTGAATAGGGGCTTTGCCTTTCCTCTTGAATCTGCCAGCTCTGGGGTTACCTTTAAATCCTAATCCAGCCTTACCCTTCTGAGTGACAAATTCATCTATCAAGGGTAAGACAGATTTTGGCTTAGAGTAACTAGCCACTAAATCCCTTTCAATTCTAAGTCTGGCCTCCAGACTCTTCACTTGATCATTAGTATAATTAATTGTGCCCATCTGAATAATAGTTATATTCTTCAGCTTGGCAATTTCATTTAATTTTTGATCAAGGACTTTTTCTAACTCAGTTGTTGCTACTCTTAGTTCAGCAATTTCCTGAGCCTGAGTTTTAACCAGGTTCTTGCTTTTCTTAAGGGCCTGCAACAAGTCCCCATACTTGTCTATCAATTGATAGACATCTCCTTCAGATCCAGATGCATCTTCATCCTTGATGCAGATGTAGCTGATTCTTCACTTGTACTACAAACAGATGTAATGGAAGGACAGTTTACTTCATTAGGACCAGACTGATTCTGGCATATGTCCTCTTCTGATCTTGTCATCAACCCCATGCATTGATGTTCATTGATGGAGTCTAGCAACTGCATAAACTCCTCTTCCTCAGATGCAGCATATAGTCCAATATATGCTTCAGCTTCAGATCCTGATTCTGAAGTTGACTGGTCTGACAGACTTTTATCTTTCTTTGCTACAAAGGATTTCTCCTTCTTGCCTTTCTGATAAGTCTTCTTCTTTTCTGAAGATTCCTTCCTTTTGTCAGGACAATCAGCCACTACATGTCCAGGCCTATTGCAACAATAGCAGACAATCTTTGAAGTAGTGGCTTTGCTGGGCTTTGATCTGCTTTTCTCTTTCCTTGATGACCTTTTCTTCTGATAATAGTCAACAACTTGCTGTGATGTGGAAGGCCTAGACTTCCATTGCTTCTTTTTCAAGAACCTTTGGAATTGCCTTGTGAATGCAGCACAGTCTGCATCTGAATCACAGCTTTCTGAACCCTTATCTGAATTTTCAGAACTATCTTCTTCAACTTCTTTAGGAGGAGATGGTGATTTCCTCCTATTCTTTCTAGTGGCTTCAGCATTAAATGCCACAGTCTTTTCTCTATGCTCTCCTCTTGAGTTTCTTTCCTCCTCCTTCCTTACCATAAGTTGCATTTCATAGGATAGCAACTTTCCAAACAGGGTTGGAGGAGATATCTCTGCCAATTTAGCCACTTCTCTTATGGCACAGATCTTTGTATCCCAATCCTTTGATAAGGATCTTAAGAATTTGTCATTCAGTTCATAGGTACTGAAGACTCTTCCATAGGATATTAGCTCATTCACAATTCTATAGAATTTCTTATAGCACTCAGTTATGCTATCAGATTTTCCTTGTCTAAAGCTTTCATACTCCTGATTTAGCATAGACTTTCTGTCCAGCCTTACTTCTTCAGATCCCTCCATGTAGACAATCAATGTGTCCCACATCTCCTTGGAGGTCTTGCAGTGAATCAGATTCTGAAATGTTGAATCATCTATGGCACTAACAATGATGTTCTGTGCCCTTTTGTCCATGGTTGCCAAGATGATTTCATCCTTGGTCATTTCTGAATAAGTCTTTGGTATTTGGATATTTGCATCAAGAACAGATATCTTCATTGGAATGAAGGGCCTTCCTGTACTGTGATGTAAATCCTTGGGTCAGATGCTCCATAAACAATCTGACTCTTTCTTTCCAGATCCCAAAGATTTCCTTCTTGCATATGGGTAATTTTATAGACCCTAGCTCCTTATGATTCTCTCCAGAACCCATCTTCTTGAATCTTGAATCTTGAATCTGCCTTTCAGATCTACCTCAGACTGTTAAGTCCTTTTTGAGGAACCTCCCTCTGATACCACTTGATAGTTTAACTTTCAAGACAACCTAAACACCTAGAGGGGGGGGGGTGGGTGAATAGGTTCTGCTTATTTATAAAAACTTCTAGGCAGAATTCAATTCAATGACTAACAAAAGAATCACAACAATCACAGAAAATAAAACATCACAGATTGCACAATATTTTATAGTGGTTCCCCAAGGTCTGGGTACATCCACTTTCCCCCTTCACCTATCTAGCAATATGCTAGATTCGGCCAAACTTCCACTAATCTCAGATCAATAGATCCTACAACTCAGGCACAACAACCTGCCCTACCTCAGCCTTGCCCCAAGGCCTACAACTCAAAGAAGATCCTTCTCCTACACTCAGGCAAACATCCCTACCACTCAGAGTTCAACACTCCTACACTCAGCCTTTATAACATAGGCTTACAACTCAGATCTGTGTAAACAGATCCTACAGAAATATGGAAAATATTAATTAACTGTCTTGCCTGAATTGAGAGAGAAAAGGCCAAGACAATTCTTGATCAGCTGATGCAATCAACTGTATCTGAGCCTTCTTCAAAGCTTCTTGAATATAAACTTAGCTGAGTTGATTTCCAAACAGCTTCTTGAGACTCCACTGGTGGATTCTTTCTTCTTCTTCTTCAAATTCTGGCTTGATCTCTCTCTATCCAGCACTTTGAATGATTCTTCTGAATTCTGATTAGAACTCTTCTTTAATCTATCCTTAGATAGTCTTCTTAGATCTCCCGGAGAAGATCTTCTTAAGTGCCTAGCACTTTCTTGAAATGAATTGGATCGTAATCCTTCTCAACTTTTTGATTCTTATCAATGTTTTTTTTAAAAGTTCTATTCTCCTTCTGAATCTGTCTATTTATAGACTTCTTCATGGAAACCGGCTGATCCAGTTTCTAACCGTTTTCTGACAAGTCTGACAGCTTCAGTTAACCGGTGGCAACCCATAGCTGTCAAGTCTTCAAACAAGTCCTGTGCCTTAATCTTGAACCACAAGTTGTCGAGACAGTCTGTCAGAAAGTGTCGAGACCATCTGTCTATTTGTGTCGACACAATTGACTTTGGTGTCGACACAGTCTTCAGTGATGTCGACTAAGTTGCCTTTGAGTCGACACAGCTTCTTCTGAAAATAACATGGTCTTTGACACTTCAGTGTGTCGACACAAGTCCTGTGTGTCGACACAGTTGTTGTAGAATCATAACTTAGTAAGTGTCGACTTAGCCTTCAGTGTCGACACAGTCTTCTTTAACTTTGCTATAATGTGTCGACTCAATCACAATGTGTCGACACATTCTGCTGTGTCGACAAACTTGAGGTCGACTATATTCTTTTGTGTCGACACATCCAGCTGGTGTTGACAATCTTGAGATCGACTTTACTCTTCTGTGTCGACACATTTTCCCAATGTTGAGGTCGACGCTTTTCTTCTGTGTCGACACAAATTCCCAGTGTTTGTGTCGACTGACTTACTTCTTCTGTGTCGACACTTTTTCCCAGTGTATTGTAGACTAACTGCTATGTGTCGACACTGCTTCCCAGTGTTGTGTCGACTATTTTCTTCTATGTGTCGACACTGCTTCCTCTGTGTCGACACTTGGACTTAGAATTTTTCTCTGCATACTTTATCAATTCTTCACCTGCACATGTCAACTCAAAAAAAAACATCATCATACACCTTGATGTAATCATTGAGCTAGTTGGGCTTCTTCAAATCAGGTACACATTTTCCAATGTACCCAACAAAATGTTTGAGAGGTAGCAAGATCATTGTATTTATAAGAGTATGCCCATCTGAAATATGCATCTGAAAACATGTACTGCCATTGGCTTCCACATCAGTTGATAATTGGTTGGATTTTTAAAAAATAGATTGGTTTTTACCGCATGTTCATGATAGTGAGTTGACTCTTATTTAAGCCCTGGTCTGGAGCTCTTTTTATCAACCAAGTGGAGAATTTTCTCAAACTTTTTGAGTCGGAACCCACTCGCCGAGTACTTGGGGTTGGACATTTCTTTTTCGAGCTTGGACAACCTCGAAATGAGCGGGGATTGTGTACAACCCCGTACCCGGCCGAGTGGGATCCTCCATGGGGAGCTGGCTCGGGACGTGCTACGAGCGGCGTTTTGGTGCAGCCCCGTTCGAAGACGTGCGGGTGTTCGTGCGTGCGTGCAGAGTTTATGTGCAGGCTTTAAATGTATAAATATGTATTTAATATTATAATATATATATATATATATACATATATTATATTATATATGTATATTATATATGTTATATAATATTATATTATATAGGTGATATTATATAATGTATTAAGAGGAGGGTGAGGGAAGGGCAGCGAGAAAAAGAAACCAAGCGGCATGGCCGCCACCCCTCCCTCCCTCTCTCGATCTCTCCCGGCGCCGGCTGGCACAAGCCCGAGCCGCCCTCTCTCTCCCTGCCGGCGACCTGGAGCAGCCCCCCACACCGCCCGCCTCCCTCTCTATCTCTGGCCGTCGCCGATGCAAGGAGCCCGACCGCCCCTCTCCCTCTCTCGGCCTGGAGCAGGGCTCGGCCGTCCGGAGGGAACGCCACCACCGTCGACGTCTCCCCTCCTTCAGATCCCGAGAGGAAGAGCTGCTCCGGTTTTTATTCTCCATGGCTGACCAGGAAGAGCTACAATCCATTTTCTTGTTGATAAGGCTTTATCATCTCCAGGCAGATTTGAAAATTGAATATAAAACTCTTCTTGTCATAGGCAAGTGCATATACTTTAGTGCTATAAACACAGGTGATGTTAGTGCTGCAATAAAGAGACTTGAAGGTGGAGGTAGAGCTTCCTCCGCAATGGTTGAGGGAGCTAGTAAAGTTGCGTTGCTGAAATCCACCGTAAAAGAGGCGATTTGGAACACAAACCTTCAAGTGGAGGTTAAAGTTGTATAAGGAGAGCCAGGAGCTCCTCTCCCGGCACCGTCTTCAGCAAGAACAACTAGGAGCTCCTCTCTCGACACCGCCCGCCGCCAAACACGCGTCAAGGGTAACGAAGTTTTCTTCTCGGGCAGGTGAAGCCCTCAATTTACATGTTTGCATGGAAGCTCCGCTCCAACCGACGAGTGGGGAAGGGTGCGCTCCGACGGTTGACGTGTACGTCCCCACAGTTAATTACAATTAGTACCCGGAAGCGTGAGTACGGTTTAGGCATGCTGTGTGAAGCCCATCCGACGTATGAGCCGGATTGGTGATGTTCTGGGGTTCCCGGAGAAGACTCCGAGAAGTTGTGCGTTCTTTATGTAGCAGAAAGCATGGGCTTAAGCCCAAGTTCGTGCCGGCCCTCGAAGGCCTATCTTGTTTATGTTGCCGGCCTACGTGCCGAAGATATGGAACGTGCGTTCCTGTAATTTGAGATGCCCGCGATGTTTTTGATAGTCCTTGAAGGTTTATGTTTTCGTTGGTGGCGGCCCAAAGGGGGCTACGGAAAAATAAAACTGCTAGGCAAGGTTATGCTACTAGGAGGGTAGTTAAGGGCTTTTGCACAAACCCGAGGTGGCATCTTTAGTTAGGAGGGAGGGGGATTCCAGAAAGGTTCTGGTCGGCCAAGAGGGGGGTGAAATGTGCATTTGGCTTAGGAGGGGAAGAGTTCGTTAGTCTTCCGGGTGTGTGGTGGGACCTCCACGCTGAGACCTTGGGTCTGTCCCTTACGTTCCTAGTCTAGAGCCTCGATTGTTCACTTGAGTGTAGTAGGCGCGCGGTCACCCCTCTTTTGGGACCTCGAACTCCACAGAGACCGGTTTCCGGTTTCAACAGCTGTGGTAGTAATGTGTTGCTCCGGCCGAAGGAGAGCTCTACGCAGTGAAGAGACATAAAAGACGTCGTGCAGGGTACTCAACTCTGGTAGCAGTTGCAGTCCATAAGCAAAGGGGCCGATTCGCTCTAGGATCAAGTACGACCCCATATATCGAGGACTGAGCTTATTGTGCCTTCACACCCGAGAGACACCGTGCACCGGATGTATCTTCAAAAATACCCGATCCCCCACTTGGAACACCACCTTCCGATGCCGAGCATCATAATACTTCGCCTGCTACTCTGGGCCTCTAATAGCCGATCCCTGATCAAACGAATCTGAGCCTCCTCGTCTTTCACAAAATAAAGACCAAGAGCCTTGGTTTCCACATCCTGAATCCAAGACAGCGGTGTCCGACACTTCCTCCCGTAAAGTGCCTCTTATGGAGCCATCCCGATGTTAGCCTGGTGGCTGTTATTGTAAGAGAATTCGATCAATGGTAGCAGCCTCTCCCAAGGCTTCCCCGTATCTAATATGCATAATCTTAGTAGGTCCTCCATAGTCCTGTTTGTCCGCTCCATCTGGCCATCAGTCTGCGGATGGAAGGCAGTGCTAAAGGTAAGTCGGGAACCCAAGTAAGCATGCACTACCCTCCACTCCCTGGAAGTGAACCGACCGTCGCGTTCCGAGATAATAGTCCTAGGGATGCCATGGTATCTGACGAACTGCTCCACGAACAATCTCACAAAACTACAACTTGAGCATCCTTCCTGACTGGGATAAACCACGCTACCTTGGTTATCCTGTCGACTATGACCCAAATGGAATCGTTCCCAGAGTGGGAGCGAGGCAGTCCGTGTACAAAGTCCATAGCAATGTCCTCGAACTTCCACTTTGGGAATGGCAGTGGCTGTAGTAAACCTCCTGGGCTCTTACATTCCGCCTTCACACGCTGACAAGTCTCGCAGTGTGTCACAAAATAGGTGATCTCCCTCTTCATCCCAGGCTAGTACATGGTCCTCAGTAAGTCTTCCCATATCTTGGTGATGCCGGATTCACTGAATATGTAAGACCCTTTTTTTCTATTTAAACACTGGGGTCTTAGCCCAGAACTGCCGCTTTGCGGTGGCACCGACTCACGGGAAGGCCTCCACTACAAAACGCCAATTCTGCCGGCCCTTTTCGATCGCAGAATAGTAGCATAAAGAAGTAAAAGCAAGTCCACAATAATCACATGTATATAAATAAATCTCCACGAAGGAGTGTCCACAATAGTAATATATCAGATTACAAAAAGAGGGCTTATGCCCGGTACATCATATCCTCACTACAAGTCACTTACGAAAGCAAAACTAAAACTAAGCGTCACCGTAACTGTCACTGAACCGAGAGCACCCAAGCTAGACTGGCCCATCTCCACCGACTCCGTGCTCTGCTGGTGCTGCATCTCTGGGTGCTTCTTCCTTTTTGGCCTGCCGTCGCCGCATCGCAATCCACGTCTGCGTCTACGTCTTCGGCCTCCTGGCTGCCGAGCTGGTGGGATCCTAACCATCAAGGGGCATTTGACCCGTGTATGTCCCGGCTGGTGACAATGGTAACACGGTCGCGGGGTCAACTCTGATAGAAACTGCAACACCTGTGCCCTTCCATATGGTACACCTAAAATGTTGTGGTTCAAAAACCGTTAGTCATAAAGACTAAGCCCTATCATCCCCTACCCCTTCCCCCATGGCTCCTAGGTATCGAGCGGAGAGGAAGAAAGGGAAGGACATGAAGGTGGAGAATAAGTCAAAAACAGGTGACAGCGGACCTAAGCTAGCAAGTGCATAGTAAATACGACAGAAGCAAAAGTAGGAAATATAACCTTAACTTATGCGGAAGCACATAAGGAAAGGGATCTTTTGCAGGGCTCCCATCGTATAAAGTGTCCCATACCACTTATACGTTGGGGTGTCGGTTGTCAAACAGTTAAGAGTAGCAAGTAAGTGAAAGCACAAGAAATATAACCATTGATTTATAGGGATTATCCCTATAGACCAAGGGGTCGTTTTGCAGGGCCTATCATATAAACGTCCCATACCATCTTATACGATAGGTGGCAATGTTTATGCTATGACATGCAAATATGCTATGAAATGCACAAGCAAGTGCAACACACCCACCGACTCTATGCGCATAGACCTTTAGTTCCCCCTGTTCGGAAAGCTAGCTTCACTCCCAGCAACCTCCGTTGTGGCAAACGGAGACAGTGGGTCGGGCCCCCCACTCCTAGGAGGGTAACCACACTACCAGGCCTAGCCCTTCTGTATGCCCCTAAAAGAACACAACCTAGAGTATCCGCGTACTACTGCTGGCTGTACCCACCAGACTTTCTTTGGCTAAGTGTCCCACACCGTCGAGTCAACGTACCGCTGTCGGTGTGATCGATCGCCCAGTACCGATGACCCACCACTTTCATGCACATGCAATCATGACAATTATATTTGTACAAGTTCTCATGTTACCGAGCCTCCAGCTCTCTAGGCTACCAAGCATATACCAAGTCCCCGAGCATCCCGCTCCCTGGACTTCCAAATTGCAAACCAAACCATCGTCATTACTAGTAGCCCTAGACCGCGGACCTACTCTACCCCAATTCCATGCCAATTCTTCTTCCTAAGTATACACGTGTAGGTGTGAGGTAGAATCATTATTAGGGTTACTCTTGATCATTTTATTCCTAAGATTTAAGGTTAACCTTGGACTTCCCGAGGGTTACCCGGTGAAGGGCTCGCAGCGGTACTAGGAGCTATGATGGGGTGAATCCCAAAGCTCCCTTTCCAAGGCACTTATTATAATTGATTGGTTCCCTTAACCCATTCCCTTCTCACATTACAGTGGGCTAATCCTAGGATGACTTTGACTCTTCCTCTTCTCGGGGAGGACGATCTTCCGTCGAACCCGGACACTACTTATCACTAGTCAATCTTACACCCTACCCATCCTGACTTCCAATAATGAACTTGATTTAACTCACCCTATCCAAACCAACAAATTATCAAAATTCCATCTCCCAAGTTCATTACCCACTCTAGTTCAGCTTCTGCAGTTTTTACTAAATGCAGACCATCCTAAGCTTTATGAGGTATGCAAGGGGTGGTACTCCCTACTGTCTTCCGAATCTCATATAATATTTACTGGAGGTCTACCATGACTTAATTTGTCTAAATCCAGAAAATAATAATTTTCCTATTTCACTTGGCATTTAATTTATTTATTCTAAGATTCCAAATGCCCTAATATGAACATGAAGTGCACTAATGAGCCAACAATAAATCATCATAAAATCAATAAAAATCCTATAAGGCATTTACACAGTAATTCCAAATTTTGAGAAATTTCAGAGGTGTTTAGGTTTATATTTCCTAATTTACTGTTTTAGGCCACTTTTACTATATTATGATGGAAAGTACTGTAAATATATATCCAAAAAATCCCAAGAAAATTATAGAAGCTATATAGTGACCTAAAACCATCATAAAACAAGTACCATAATTTTTTTCCAACAAATGAACTCTAAATTTATTTTAATGCAAGATACTAATTTTCCTGACTTAAAGAAGGAGGTACTGTTTTTATCCATCTAAAATTCCAGAAAAAATTACAGGATGACTATCATAATTTGAAACTCCCACTGACCAAATTTCATAATTTTCCAATAATAAATGGGCAACATTTGTATTTTTGACTACATATCATAATTAGTACATTAAAGAATAAAGTACCCAAAATAATCAGATAAAATTTTTAAGAAAATTACAAAAGGAATATCATGCTATAATATGCACTAATACAAGATTTCATAACATTCCAGTGCATAGAAATTCCAAATTATCAAGGTAAATATCTAGGGCTCAATTAGAGTTGTAAATGAAGTACTGTATAAATTAGCCCAAAAATCTCAACAAAATTATATAATGTCTACTTGGACCATAAAATCATTTTACCCAAATTTTACCTGATGATTTATTCAGTTGATAGCTTATTAATTCAAATTAAGGTTGGTGACCTAAACTAGGGTTAGGGTTTGAGGTGGGCTAAAGGTCTCCAAATACCATAATATTTTTACCAGAGGACTTTAATGGCCCTATGGTCCTCTTCACCGAATTTCAAGTCAATTCAGTCCAAGGTCATTTGACCCCATGACCTTCACAAACCCACAAATCCCCATTAAGGGACCTACCCTATGGGTTCTAGGGCTAAAAACCCTACATACCAAACCACTCCAAACATCCATTGAGAGATGTATCAAGGCCCTAAAAAGTCAGTGACCAAAATATCAGCCCCTGTTGAGGTGAATATGGCCACTTAAATAACCAAGGGGTGTTTGATCCTAAATTATCCTATGAGGATCAACCAAGGGATTTGGACCCAAAA